>CM070746.1:351923-951923 GCA_036346245.1 Bonia amplexicaulis | reverse complement strand
CTTTGAGGTCGCAAGGCATGGGCTCCTACATAACGATACAAGAGATGAGTTAAGGCGTCCACGAGAGAGATCTATGTACCATTCTAAAGAGGTACATTACAGAATGTCATCAATACGTGGCGGTCGTCGCTATGTTCGAGAAATTGGTGTGGCCAGCCTCTTTGCGACGTTGAGTGGGACCGAGTACCGCGAGACTAGGAGTGGGTTGCGATTGGTTGCGGACTTGTCTCGCTTCTTCCCGCAGCGAATCTATCTCTCCTCGAGTGAGGCCGTCTGCTCTTGAAGTGAGGCGATAGTTGTTCCTCAAGTTGAGCATGAAGCTCTGTTTTATTTGTTCATTGCATGACGCCTTGGATCTCTTCCTACTCCTATATGTCTCGGAGTAACTGGAAATCCGTGCCTCCAAGGTACATAAACCCCATGCCTCGTGTGCGCACACAGGTGCTCCTTATTTCCCAAGGCCTGTGATAGTAAATCTATCTCCTATATTCTTCAAAGGAGCCACAAGAAGATTCGGTAGTCAATGATTCTTTGCAAGAGGCAATTAATCATGTTATTTTCAACCCATGAAGTTCAAGAGGTGTTAACAACTATCTTTGTTGAACATATTTTACCGGCGTTGGGACACTTCCTCATCTGCGGGGTTTTGAAAGAGACACCAAGATGTGGTTGATGACCGCGCTCTTAACGATTCGGCGCCGCTCGTTTGCGATCCGGCAAATGGCGGAGGCCTCCGATCGGATTGCGACCTCATCCCGCATCCTCCATTGCGGGATTTTACCGCGTACCAGCGTGACGAGTCCGTGAGGGTGCGTGTTTTTGACCGAGGTCCTTGTGCGCCGCACTTTGTTGTTCAAATTCGGTCGTCGTCTTCATCTCGCACAAAGGCCTCCCATGTTTCCGGCGACACGAAAGGATACTTCGTGAAGGCGTGACATCCTCGACCACGTGCTTTGTCACAAGAGTGCTCTTAAAATTCTTCCATGCTTTTCCCATCGCGAGGCGCTGGTTACGAGTCCACAATAACCTGCTGGGAACTCGAGCAATTTGTAAGTTCCTCCCATAGCTGATTTTGTGATCCTTTGTCAAATCTTTCCAGCTTGCTATGGTGATGGGGACCCGTTGCCTTCAATTATACCGCAGTAGTCCGAAATGATGACGCCGCTTTCGGCGGTTCGGAGGACCCCATCCGGAGAGACCACCGTGATGGTCATTCGAACTGTGGCCATTCGATACTCCTCGGCCACGTTTAGATTTCGCGATCTTGGGGCGTGAGACCCGGATGACGACGACGAAGGCGTGTGGACGCCATCTCTCTTCTAAGAAAAACTAGCGAAGTGAGCTATGGACCCGGCTTGTCAAAGCGATTAGCTAATTGCGGTGAGCTATGGGCCTTCAAATAGACCTTGCGACTAACAAGTGCGATATATTATATGCTACATAAAATACATGTGAAGCATATATCATAAAGCTAACATGTGAAGCATATAACATAAAATACATGTGAAGCATATAACATAAAATACATGTGAAGCATATAACATAAAATACATGTGAAGCATCTAACATGTGAAGCATATATATATATCATAAAGCTAACATGTGAAGCACAGGGAGGGACCGGCGTCGGGAGGAGGCGGCGTCGGGAGGTACCGGCGTCGGGAGGGACCGGCGTCGGGAGCGGCGGCGTCCGGAGGGAGGGACCGGCGTCGGGAGGGACCGGCGGCGTCGGGAGGGACCGGCGGCGTCGGGAGGGACCGGCGGTGGGAGGGAGCAAAACCTAGCTAGCAGGGGCGCCGCTGCAGAGTGGAGACAAGAGACTGCGGCAGATGAGCGGACTCCGCAGACCTAGTTGTGGGTATTTAAAGATGAACTATCACAGATGGTTCTATATATATAACCGTCTGTGATATGCATTATCACAGACGGTTCTATATATATAACCGTCTGTGATATCCATATTATCACAGACGGTTCTATATATATAACCGTCTGTGATATCCATATTATCACTGAGCGGTTCTATATATATAACCGTCAGGATGTGTTATCACGAGCGGTTTCCTTTTATAAACCGCTTTGTGATAGATCACTATAAATACCGCATGACTAGCTAGGTTCCTATGTCATTTCACAATTACAATATGGAACATACATACATTTATGAAAAACGCAAGCATAACCATAAATATAACTATTTCATAGTTCCTTAGTCATTTTACAATTACAATGCATGGGTTCCTTAGTCATTTTACAATTACAATGGAACATACATACATTTATGAAAAACACAAGCATAACCTATATCATTTATTACACTTTGGCTATATCATTTTAAATAAAGCCCTTCACGATGATCGATACACATATAGCTTGCTTCATCGCCTTGTTCTTCATCGAGCTCGATCCGTCTCGAATGGAGCAAATCATCAAATTGATTGTACTCTTCCTCATCACAACATTCTCAACCCCGACAATCCTTCTTTTCCACAAGAACTACATGGCGCTTCTTATTTGCCTCGGTTACATAAAATACTTGAACAACTTGCCTCATGATACGAATGGTTCGTCTTTGTATCCTACACATTCGAGGTCCACGGTAGTGACGCCGTGCTTGTCAACCTTTACACCCGTGGGAGTTGGACCCAACGACACCGAAATAGAGGAATTTTGAAAATTACGTAGTCAAGCTCCCAAATCTCCTCTACAAGCCCGTAGTACGAGCTTGGGCCAGTGATCTTGCCGTGCGAATCATAGGCATCTATCACGGACACCGAGTTACTCCACTTGTGCTCTTTCTATCTTGATACATTGTATAAAATGTGTAGCCATTAATGTCGTATCCTTGCCATGTCACAATTGTAAATTTTGGCCCTTTGCCAACCATTGTAGTGTTTCATTTGGCGACCTCCTAGTCAATTGCGCCTTCAACCATTCGTTGAGCCGACGGTTGTGTTGTCTCGTGATCCAAACTTCGACCGCCTACATTCTCCTGACGTAGCATGTCCTTGTGCTCTTCAATATATGGGGTCACTTGGTCATGTGTTTTAAAACCATGAAATGGGCTTGAGCATCGTATTTTGATCCGGAGTTATTGCTTTCCTCCCGATAGTCCCTATACCCTCTAACCTCCCTCGTGACGAGATAGAGGTACACCTATCGGCTCTACACGAGCCATGTAGCCGATGCGAAATTCAATGACCTCTTACGTTGTATAACCTTCGATGATGCTACCCTCGGTCGAGATCGATTGCGTACATAGGACTTGAAATTCCCATGTACCTCTCGAAAGGGTACATATGGCGAGAAATACGGGGCCACATATTTTATCTCTTTCATAAGGTGGACAATGAGATGGACCATGATATCAAAAATGATGGAGGAAAATACATCTCTAGATGACATAGAGTTGTCACCACCTCGGTTTGCGAGCATCTAGTCCATCCGGATCAATGACCTTCGAGCAATTGCGTTGAAGAAATAACATAGCCTTATGATTGTCACTCGAACCTTGTTCGGCAAAATACTTCTAATTGCAACGGTAGCATTTGAGTCATTAGCACATGACAATCGTGAGATTTCATGCCAATTAATTTCAAATGTTCCATGGAAACAAGTTTCTTCATGCTTGTGGGTGACCGGATGGAACTTTCACACCATTTAAGGACTGGCACAATTCAGTTCTCTCGGACTTAGGCAGTGTAACATCTTTGGGGAAGGTACGTCCGCCTTTATTGGTCTCTATCGGTGCTAACTCGGTCACGATGTTCATAGCGACCAAGTCACGCCTTGCGTTAACACCATCCTTTGTTTTATCGGGAATGTTCGATGAGAGACCAATCAAGCTGTCACATACATTCTTCTCTCGTGCATGACATCGATGCAATTGCGAACTTCTAAGTGCTCCCAATAAGGCAAGTCCCAAAATATTGACCTCTTTTTCCACATGTTCTTCCTCAATTCGTCCCTTGCCAAACACAACATTTATATCCTTGACCATATCAAACACCTCTTTCCGCTAAAAGGTCTTGATCTGAGTCATCCTCTTTTTTCCGTCAAATTGTTTCTTCCTCTTGCGGTATAGGTGATACTTTGGAAGGAACCTACGGTGGCGCATGTACACAGTTTTTGCGAGTTGTTCAACCACACACTCGGTATAATCTAAGCGGTGCGGACACGCTTTGGCTCCTTTTATACTCAACCCCGACAGGTTACCAAGGGCGGAAAATCATTAATGGTGCGAGAACAACATGGCGTGTAGAGTGAAGTTCTCTCGTTTGTCGCATCCCATACATGTACCCTTCATTCCACAAGATTTGCAAGATCTTCCACCAATGGGGCTAGGAACACATCAATATCGTTGCCGGTTGCTTGACCCTTGGATAAGTAGTGACATCAAAATATATTTCCGCTTCATACACGACCAAGGAGGAAGGTTGTACATGCACGTAGTCACGGGCGGTGCTATGTCGGTGCTCATGTTACCAAAAGGATTCATTCCATCATACTCAACCCAAACCTTATATTTCTCGGTTCCACACGAAATCTACAAACATCCTATCGATGTTCCTCTCTTGGCGTAATCAGCAACATGTCTTATCATTCCGTCTTTCTTCTGCCGCTCGCGGTTAACGCATCAATCTTGCATCCTTGCGGTTTGCAAATAAACGCTTCAAGCGGGGATTACAGAAGATACCACATGACCTTAGCGGAGGTCCTTGCTTCACCTCGATGCCCTTCCCATCATCGAGTCATTTTACGCTTGTATCGGGATGTTTTGCACACCGACAAACATGTAGCTACCATACTCTTTACTGTGCAGGATACAATCATTCCGACATGCATGTATTCTTTCTACTTCCATTCCTAATGGACAAAGAATCTTCTTGGCTTGGTAGGTGGTTCTCGGCAACACATTTCCGTTGGAAGCATGTCCACTAGGAGACCTAATAATGCCGTGAAACTCTTGTCGGACCAACCATTGCTTGCCTTCAATTTTAGCGTTCTAGAACGATGACAACCTCGTGTATTGCGGCTTGCGGCCGGGAACAAAGGTTTCTCCGAGTCCTCCATCAAGCCCTCGAATTTACAAACTCTCTCTCACTATAGTTCCCTTCGCATCACGTAACATCGATCCAGTTGTCATCCTGCGACCTATCCTCATGATCCAGTTGTCATCCTGCGACCTATCCTCATGATCCAGTTGTCATCCTGCGACCTATCCTCATGATCCAGTTGTCATCCTGCGACCTTTCCTCATGATCGAAAGAACGGTCCACAACCGGCATATCGTTGTCTCCCTCGACTATGTCATAACTACCTTCTTGTGTACTCTTCTCTTCACCGTGGTGGTCCAACATTTGTACCCTTTTCGAAACCCCTTGAATCAAGTGAGCTTCAATCTGCTACCGAGTTGCTAAACATTTTGAGATTATCACAATCAATACATGGGCAATACATATATTTCATCGCCTTCTTCAACATATCCATTTCGGCCCCTTCTAAGCGCGACACACCAATAATGTACTCTTCACTCACACGGTTCTCAATATACATCCGACTTGGTCCATCTACGCTACACAAGTGACAAATGGGTGTCAAAATGATTATTACCCTACTACTAACCTCGATCGATCACTAAGAATGTTAAGCAATTGAGTACTAATCTACGATCGGATCACTAAGAATGTTAAGTAATTAAGTATACCAACCTCGATCGGATCACTAAGAACACGGTGATATTTTTAGCCCCAACTCCCTAAAGCCCGCCTTGCTCCACCGATGCAACAAATGAAGACAGAGCAGTGTCGACATCCTTCAAGAAAGTATGCCAAGCAATTAATACTATGCGAGAATATCACGACGGTTCCAACCACAAGCAGTGCAGTGAAAATGACATATCACGAGCGGTTCGTATTAATAACCGTGCGTGAAGGTTAATAATATGAACCGTTTGTGATACAAGCAATATCACGAGCGGTTCAACTTAATAACCGTCGATGATTATTGCCTATCATAGGCGGTTCACATAAATAACCGCCTCGCGATAGTCTACATATCACGCAGCGGTTCTTAACACGAACCGCGTGATGCATACTATCACGAGCGGTTCGTGTTAATAACCGCGTGATTGTTTTATCACAGATGGTTCGTTAATACAACCGTCTGTGATGCTCAGATTCTTCGGCAGCCGACATTGCCTCTGTATTATTACCCTTATAGAGTAAGCAACACCGATCGAGTGAACCACCTGGCTATCAGCGCGATCTCTGTCTCCCCCTGCTCCCTCGGCGCGCGTTCGAGCCCAAAAAAAAGACATTTCCAGATTCTTCGGTGAGAAGCAGATGGATAGTCGGTCACCGAAGATGTCGGGTATGTCGGTCGGCCGACCGACATACCCGACTTCTTCGGTGACCGACTATCCATCTGCTCACCAAGAATCTGAAATGTTTTTTTGAACTTTGTAATAAAATTGCCTTGAATTTTGCGGGAAAAGAAGGATTGTCGGAGTGGACATCACATCTCGGCGGTGAGTCGGCATCGTCGAGGAACATGCAAATCTGAGGCAAGCACAAAACTCAACAACACATTGATCGGATCGATCTATTACGGGATGACAAGCTAACAAACCCTTCATGGCACGACGATCCACACTAAACAAGACACACTTACGACACTTACGGCAAGAGTGTGTTCTTTAGTATGAACCGGTCGTGCCGCGATGGAGGTGCTAGCTCACAGCGGAGGGGAGATGCATACAGGAAGCTAGCTAGTGGATGAACTCACGCGTGACTAGTACCGGTGGAAAGGTTGATGGGGAGTTATTAGTAAGGGCCCGCCGTGGGAGGAACGGTGCCGGCCATTCGATGTGGAGAGAATAGACGGGTGAGATCGAAATCACGTATACGCCAATTATTGGTGACATGTGACTATTACACACCAATTATCAGTGACATGGGATTATCACAGACGGTTCTTAACAGGAACCGTCTGTGTTATCTAACTTTCACGAGCGGTTTGTGTTAATAACCGTCAGTGAACTTTCCTGACAGTTCTTAAGGACCCGTCGTGTTATCTCGATGGTATAGGCGGTTCGTATTAAGAACCGTCAGTGAAAGTTCCTGACGGTTATTAACAAAACCGTCGTGATGTCTCAATTATCACGAGCGGTTCATGTTAATAACCGTCTATGAAAATATCACGAGCGGTTGCCGATAAACCGCCTCGTGATGTACCCGTCGATATAGCCTCTTACGTAGCGATGTCACATGAATGCATCGTATGTCTTTGGGGCCCTGAATATTATCTTTACGTGACATGATATCATGCTTTATATCTTGCCATGTCTTGTGATAGCTTGGTTTATCATGTCCTTCTATGTGTTGCTTAGCTCTTGCCATACTAGCTTAATTAAATGTGAACAACTTGAGTCAAATCATGTCTTGTTCAATCTTGTGAATAGTCTGGCTTTAGTGATCCTCTCTTAATTCAGGCCATGTCGAATAGGCTAAGTTTAGTCTTGAATCTGTTTTTGAGGTTTAGATTGAGCTAAATTAGTTCATTAGTGATGCATGAGTTAAGTTTTAACTCTTTGTTCATGAAGTAATTCAAGTAAATGCAAAAAGATCTCTTTTGTGCGAAAAAACTGATCTCACCAATTCTTTCTCATGAGATGGCTTGCCATTGCACTAGGCATGAACTCAGGCGGAATTTTGGATGACCAAGATCACCTCCTTAAGCTTATTGCTTGGAGTGATCGCATAAGGCTTGAGATCTAGCACATGGATATGAAAACAAAATTCTTGTGAAAATGGTTGAAACCAACCATGAATTTCTGATAAAAGCCAAATGTGCTAATTTTGCTCAACTACAAGTATTCTACAAGTGGTATCCAAAGTGCTACAAGTGTTAAATTACATGTGATATCTAGTGCTTGAACAAAATGTCTCATTTTTGAACTTATAGCACTCTAAATTGACTCAACCATAGCTTCTTGGTTCCACTTAGAATATTGACATGGCTTGACTCATGTTTGGATACCTTCTTCTAGACTATAATCTTGAGTGACTCGACATGCCAATCAAACCATTTAATTTAAAGATCATGACTTGTTTGGCTTGAGCTTGGCAATACATGGTTTGTTATGATCTAGATAGCATTGTCACCTTTTATGGCTTTGTATAATTTTCTGTGAAGTCACTTTAGATAATCTTCAAGGCTCCCTTTGCTTAAAATGAATTAATTGTAGTCACCCCATTTCATTCATGCTCTATTTTTCTTTCTTACTTCTTGATGACTTTATTGCCAAAAGGGGGAGAAAGATAGAGAAAAAGGCATTAAGGGGTGCTAAAGGCTTTAAAATGGGAGAATGCATTAAGGGATGGGAGAAGGATAAAAGGCATTAAGGGGTGCAAAAGGCATTAAAATGGGAGAATGCATTAAGCGATGGGAGAAGGATAAAAGGCATTAAGGGGGAGAATGCTTGGTCATCTTGCTATGACAATGGTCCTGTGAGCAGCTGCTTTTTGGACCATGAGCAAGATTGGACTTTTTTTGTGTGATTTGGAGCTTCTGTAGAAAATTTGATCTTTCTCTGTCTGCTCCATTTCATTCTGTGTCAACATGGTCATGAGTTCCTTCTTCATTCTTTTAGACCATGTGTGGCTTTTGCTTCTCCTTCATTTTTTCTTTTCAAAATCAAACTCATCTTCATGCCTTTTTCGGTGTTTATCAATATACTCATCAAGGGGGAGATTGTGAGACCATGTGAAGGTCACCCCATGGTTGTGATGAGTAATTGACTCTTGATCTAGAAAGATTGAGTTTGGTTTTTGAGGTTTGAGCTGACTTTGCAAAGTCGTAAGCCTTGAGAATGGTCGGCAGACCATTTACGACCACGCTGTCCATAGTTGGAACCGAGTGAGGCGTTGAACGAGTGGTCGAAAGGCTTTATGACCATGTTGGTCGTGGTTGAAAGCCGTGCGCTCTGTTTATGACCACGTTGTGGCGTATAGGACCACTTTGGGCGTGGTCGAAGGTCACCCGAGAGGTTTACGACCACTCTAGCTGTGGCCGAAGGGCATCAGAAGGGAGTACGACCGTTTTGGCCATGGTTAGAAGTCAGCCAAGCTTTTTACGACCACTTTGGCCGTGGTCGAAAGAGACTACGACCATATTGGCCGTGGTTGGAGGTTGTGATGGGAATGGGGTCCCGATCTTCCAACAGGTTCTGGATAAGTTCGATTTTGGTGGAGGCGCGACACAAATCGATCCGACTTCCGAACGACACGTTCCGAACCCCGCAATCGTAGCACCACGTCTCCTCAGGTTATCAACCGTGCGCTGCCCAGTTGACCTTGCCAAGAAGGCTAATCCCCGCCTGCGAATCGAAGAACACAAGCAAGAACAAGGAAGAACACAACCAAATTGCAGATATATTGATGAAGCACTCGATAATTGGGGTTTCACAAACCGATGACGGCGAAACTATTCAAAGACAGAATTAATCTAAGCAAAACCCAACCCTAATGGTGGGGGTGGCGGCTGTATATAAAGGAGTAAGGGGCGTGCAAAACCCTGGGCGCGTCCTTAATGGACTCCAACATGATACAAAGCCGAACGGCCCAAAAGACGGTGTCGCAGCACCCTGACAGATTCTGGACATCCAATTATTTCGACGATTCCCATTGACTCAGAAGGAATTTTGATATGAGACCAGAGCCATTGGAAAGGTTATCTTCTCAGCTTTCCATACATATGTGGAACGTCCAAAACGGAGTCGGATGCGATCTGGGCGTCCGTTTAGTGCAACCTGGTCCTGGACTCCGAATTGGATTCGAAGTCGGTTTGAGTTGGACATCCAACATGATTCGTCCTTCCTTGCTGGACTTGTGCGCCTCGTAGCCCTTCTCCAAGTACTTCTTGATCCTCTCCATGGTTCCTAATCATAATTAAATCATTAGGTAGCAATCGATTCTCAAATGAACCAAAAGAAGTACTTAGGAGCGAGCTCACCTCTAAATTCAATTATCGGTATGAGCTCTAGTGATTGGTCCTTGAATATCAAGTGGAGGAGTGTTGTGTGTATCCGAAGAAGTGATGTCCTCATCATCCTCCCCTCTTGAGCGGAGTTGCCCTCAACTCAGCCTCATCTTCTTCTCCCAAGTATGGCTTCAAATCTGAAATGTTAAAGGTGGGACTAACCCCAAACTCGGGAGGCAACTCAAGTTTATATGCATTATCATTTATCTTCTCAACTATCTTAAAAGGACCAGCAGCTCTAGGCATCAATTTTGACTTTCTTAATTCAGAAATCTATCCTTTCGCAAGTGCAACCAAACAAAATCACCGGTTCAAGTTTAACTTCCTTTCTACCTTTACTACCGGTAATCCTATATTTTCATTCATCTTTTCAATGTTTGCTTTAGTAGTCTCATGTATTTTGATAATAAAATCAGCACGCTCCTTAGCATCATTATGAACTCTCTCACTAGTAGGCAAGGTAAAATATCAATAGGGCACGGGATTGAATCCATACACTACACGAAAAGGACTTACCTTGGTGGTGGAATGTTCCGCTCGATTATATCGAACTCAACATGCGGCAAGCACTCTTCCCATAACTTCAAATTGTTCTTCAAAATAGCTCTCAACATGGTAGACAATGTGCGGTTCACCACCTCGGTTTGGCCATCGGTTTGTAGGTGACATGTGGTGAGAACAACAACTTTGTACCCAACTTGTTCCATAGAGTACGCCAAAAGTGACTCAAGAACTTGGCATCACGATCGAAACAATAGTAGAAGGCATACCATGCAAGCGAACTATCTCTTTGAAAAGAGGTCAGCAATATGAACGGCATCATCGGTTTTATGACATGGGATAAAGTGAGCCATCTTAGAAAACGATCCACAACAACAAAATGCTATCTCTCCCCTCTTAGTCCCGGGCAACCCTAAAACAAAGTCCATAGAAATATCGCCCACGGAATAGAAGGAACAGGGAGTGGCATATATAAACCATGTGGATTCAAGCGAGACTTAGCTTTTTGACATGTAGTGCAGCGAGCCACAAACCGCTCGACATCTCGCCTCATCTTTGGCCAAAAGAAATGTGTGGTCGAGCGTCCTCCGTCTTCTTAGCACCAAAATGACCCATCAAACCGCCTCCATCGCCTCCTGCAACAACAAAAGACGAACGGATCCAAGCTGGAATGCATAGGCGGTTAGCTCTAAACAAAAACCCATCATTGATCACGAATTTATTCCATGCTTGACCCTCTTTACAATGCAACAACACATCCTTAAAATCAGCATCAAAAGCATATTGTTCTTTAATAGTTTCAAGACCAAAAATGCGACAATCAAGTTGAGACAACATGGTATAGCGTCGAGACAAAGCATCAGCAATCACATTATCCTTCCCTTTCTTGTGTTTAATGACATAAGGAAAAGATTCAATAAATTCAACCCACTTAGCATGTCTACGATTCAAATTGGTTTGACTACGAATATGCTTAAGTGATTCATGATCGGAATGAATGACAAATTCTTTAGGCCATAAATAGTGTTGCCACGTCTCTAAAGAACGAACAAGAGCATACAATTCTTTATCATCGTGGAATAATTAAGAACAGGACCATTCAATTTTTCGCTAAAGTAGGCAACAGGTTTGCCTTCTTGCATCAACACACCACCAATACCAATTCCGCTAGCATCACATTCGAGTTCAAAAGTCTTACCAAAATCCGGAAGTTGGAGCAATGGTGCGTGCGTAAGCTTGTCCTTCAAAAGATTAAAGGACTCCTCTTGTGATGGCCCCCAATGGAACACGACACCCTTCTTTGTCAACTCAATCAGCGGTGTCGCAATGGTGCTGAATTCTTTGACAAAGCGGCGATAAAATCCTGCAAGGCCAATAAAACTCCGCGCTTGGGAGGCTGTATGGTGGGCGTGGGCCAACTCCATATCGCCTCCACCTTGGCTCTATCAACCTCAATTCCTGTGGAGTCACAACATAGCCAAGAAAGAGACTCGATCCGTGCAAAGGTGCACTTCTCAAGGTTACCAAACAAACGTGCATCTCTCAAAGCATTAAAAACAGCACGTAGTGAGTTGAATGTTCATCCATGGACTTGCTATAAATCAAGATATCATCAAAGTAAACGACCACAAATTTGCCAATGAAAGGACGTAAAACCTCGTTCATTAATCTCATGAAAGTGCTAGGTGCATTAGTTAAACCAAAAGGCATGACTAACCACTCATACAAGCCGAACTTAGTTTTAAAAGCGCTTTCCATTCATCGCCAAGTTTCATTCTTATTTGGTGGTATCCACTACGAAGTCAATCTTTGTGAAAATTATAGCACCACACAACTCATCAAGCATGTCGTCTAGCCTAGGAATAGGATGACGATACCGTATAGTAATGTTGTTAATGGCTCTACAATCTACACACATCGCCAAGAACCATCTTTTTGGGAACCAAAAGAACAGGAACAACAAGGACTAAGGCTCTCACGTGCGTACCCACGGTCCAAAAGGTCTTGGACTTGGCTGAATCTCCTTAGTCTCTTGAGGATTGGTCTGTCGCCGCACGGTTTGGCAAGCTCGCTCCGTGGATCAAATCAATCGGTGCTCAATCCCTCGAATGGGTGGAAGTCCCGGAGGTATCTCATTAGGAAAACATCTCTAAACTCCTGCAAAGGTTAGTGACGGGAGCGAGGCAAAGTGCAAGGCATATTATCAAGAGAAAATAAAGCATCTTTGCACACAAAAGCATAGCATGTATCATTAACATCATCAATTGCAGCAAGGTCTGATTTTGTGGCAAGCATAACAGAATTTTTCAAATGGAGTACTTGCTGTTTTCAGTTTTATCATGTTCCTTTGGATCATTAGCAGCACTCTCGCCCTATCGGCCTCTATAATTTCAGTTGGGGTCAAAAGCGTTAAAGTAACTTTCTTTTCTTATGCATAAAAGTGTATGTGTTACTACTACCATGGTGTAAAGCATCATTATCAAATTCCCAAGGTCGACCCAATAAAAGAGAGCATGCTTGCATGGGAACCACATCACAATCAACATGATCAACATAAGCACCAATGGAAAAATAGACTCGGCATGTTTGCGTTACCTTAGCTTTTCGAGTCATTTAACCATTGAATATGGTATGGATGTGGATGCGGTCGCGTGGTCAAGCCAAGCTTCTTTACCAAATCGAACTCACCAAGTTGTTGCAACTTCCTCCATCAATGATGACACGTGCCGCGGTTCTTGATTGCAAAGAAGGTCTGAAACAAATTATGGCGTTGAAGTTTATCGGGTTGTTGTACTGCGTCTTTGAGGACTCATTGCACAATGATGCTCAGTGGCGTCGTGTGGGCGCCCACCAAGGATGAGGTCGTCATCACCACCGCCATTGTCGTTCGAGACAAGAAAACATCATCATCCTCCTCGACATCCGAAGTCGATGTAGCCTCCATCTTACGTGGCGATGTATGCCCGTTGGCTATGGCAATTCTTACGCACATGACCAAGCCCATGGCGCGGTGGCATCAATGCCGGAGGAGCGCCCGTTGAAGCCACGGAAGAAGAACTCTTGGCTGGACCACGCAAAGAATTTTTGAAGAATCGCAAGGCGTGTCGTGGAAGGTGGCTTCGGTGGTGCTGCTGCCATCTTGTTCACAGGTGGTGGAGGAGAACAAAAACTCGAAGAAGAATTGGGCAGTCCCGTTGATGTAGTCGTTCGCGGGGTGTAGAAGGGTCGTCCGGTGCGTGCCTTAGTTGATTACGTAGTCCCCGCAATTCTTTTACGCAAGCATGGCAAGGTGGAACAAGCGGTTGTGATGAGTAAATTCTTTATAATCAACAATGTCACGAATTTCACGCCGTAACCCCGTAGAAACGACAAATCTTATCCTCCGTGTTCTCAACAACCCCACAACGCACCATACCCTTTTGAAGCTCGACATAATAGTCTTGAGCAGAACTATCACCTTGTTCTAAGCGCTGCAATTTTTTCTCAATTCAAGTTTATATGAGGGAGGAACAAAACGATTACGCATAGCTTCTTTTAAGCGCTCCCATGTATCGGGTTGTAGCGCATGGTACTTAGTTCATTCCACGAGATAATAGCAAAGTCCTTAAACTCACTAGTAGCTTGTCTAACTCTATGTTGCTCGGGAACTAAGTGAGAGTTAAACTTCGCTCTACCGTCATCTCCCAATCTAGATATATTTCAGCATCATAAAGACCGAAAAAGATGGAATGGTAAACTTGACTTTAGCAAAGGATCATCGTTACCATGACGGTTCGGTTATTACCTCCCATACCATGTCGGTTTTGTTTGAAGACGCCGACGTAGCCGTGCATCTTGTGTCGCCCACGATCAATGTTGCCATCATGATCATGCGGTGTGTCATCATCATGATGATGGCCGTCATTGACAGTGGCGGCGTGCCTCAATGTGTCTATCCGACCGGTGAGGTCGACCATCCGCCGCTCCACCCGCTCAATGCCTTCCGTGGTGTTCAAGCGGGCAATGGCGGCGACGATGGTGTCCAATCTCGCCGAGATCGGTGAGTGAAGCGTTTTGTTTGTCGGCGCAGCTTGTAGCCGGCGCGACTAACACACTCGTTGAAATCGGCCGGTGTCCCGTCCTCTTCGTTTCTGCCATGGTTGGTGGAAATACAGGAAAACAAAAGGATTATCCTATCAACTACAAAGGAAGGCGAAGGAACCCGCAAAGGAAGTGACTTACCAAGCTCTTACAAGTGTTCTTACCAAAGCAAGGCAAAGGATACACGGAGAGTGTGATCCGCGATTGCAAGGGTCGAAGCGTGCTATCCGGAAGTAGGTATATGGAGCTTGGCGGGCCAATTATGTGAGTGGAACACAAATTAATAACGAGATAGTAATGTTGAATAAATGTCCAAAGCTTCGGTCCTAGTTCTTTGGTCTAAATGTGTCCTATAACGGTATGATATGAAGAACAAGGAGTCAAGAATGAATAATGAAGCAAAGACAACAACAAAGATGGCGAGCACCGAGAAACTTAATTAAGCACAAACACAACACAAATGAGGCTCACACCTAAAGCGTGCTCATCACGTTTTTTCTTCTTTTTTTGGCCACGGATGGCACTCATGACACTATCGTAGGTGCCAAATTTTTTCTTTTATTTTTTGTATTTTTTCAAAGCGAGCACGTGAATAGGAACCACACAAAGTTTCACGTCAATCGATATAAGGTGTGGCCTCTGAAAATGATGAATGTGCTAAAAAGTCGGTGATGAAATTTGAGCTCGAGTACTACACTTTCCAGGCCAAATTTGGGCAAGATAAATTCACCGAAACCGACGTTGTGAGTTTGATTCGGATGTAAAATTTAATTTCACCAAATTTCAAAAAAAATCGCCTGATTTCGAGTCCGTATGCGAAAGTTATGGCCGTTTGAAGATGGACCTCAAGTTATGGTTCTTTGTGGAGGTCAAAACGAAGATCGGGTGGAGGAATTTGTGGAATCGGTGGCGGAAGCTCGGGAAAGGTGGGGATGATGCGGTGTGATCACGAGGCGTGATGGATGGCCAACAGAGGGTTAACAGGGTGGGATATGGGTGGGAAAACAAAAAGCAGAGGGTGGAAACGCGATGCGTGGCGGCTAGGGTTTGAAGGGTGGTAGCGGGTGGAAAACAACTCGAACAAAACACGATCTAAACCAGCAACACAACTCGACTAAGGACACAAACTCAACACTACGGACTCTAGAATCAACTTGTGCAAAGGCTAAACGAGATCTAGGCCAGGAAACAACCTATCACTACAATTTTTTTGTAGGGCTTTTTCATGGACTCTAGGACGAAACCGAAAATAACAAAGGAGGGTAACGCGAACCTGAAGGAACACCTGAAGCTCTGATTACCACTTGATGGGAATGGGGTCCCGATCTTCCAACAGGTTCTGGATAAGTTCGATTTTGGTGGAGGCGCGACACAAATCGATCCGACTTCCGAACGACACGTTCCGAACCCCGCAATCGCAGCACCACGTCTCCTCAGGTTATCAACCGTGCGCTGCCCGGTTGACCTTGCCAAGAAGGCTAATCTCCGCCTGCGAATCGAAGAACACAAGCAAGAACAAGGAAGAACACAACCAAATTGCAGATATATTGATGAAGCACTCGATAATTGGGGTTTCACAAACCGATGACGGCGAAACTGTTCAAAGACAGAATTAATCTAAGCAAAACCCAACCCTAATGGTGGGGGTGGCAGCTGTATATAAAGGAGTAAGGCGTGCAAAACCCTGGGCGCGTCCTAATGGACTCCAACACGATACAAAGCGAGCGGCCCAAAAGGCGGTGTCGCAGCACCCTGACAGATTCTGGACGTCCACTTGTTTCGACGATTCCCGTTGACTCAGAAGGAATTTTGATATGAGACCAGATCCATTGGAAAGGTTATCTTCTCAGCTTTCCATACATATGTGGAACGTCCAAAACGGAGTCCGGATGCGATCTGGGCGTCCGTTTTAGTGCAGCCTGGTCCTGGACTCCGAATTGAATTTGAAGTCGGTTTGAGTTGGACATCCAACATGATTCGTCCTTCCTTGCTGGACTTGTGTGCCTCGTAGCCCTTCTCCATGTACTTCTTGATCCTCTCCATGGTTCCTAATCATAATTAAATCATTAGGTAGCAATCGATTCTCAAATGAACCAAAAGAAGTACCTAGGAACGAGCTCACCTCTAAATTCAATTGTCGGTATGAGCTCTAGTGATTGGTCCTTGAATATCAAGTGGAGGAGTGTTGTGTGTATCCGAAGAAGTGATGTCCTCATCAGGTTGCCAGACAGCTTACGATCATGTTAGTACGAGAGGAAGTCGGAGGTCTAGGCTTCGACTGCTGCGGTCGATAGTCGGCAGACCTTGACTACGACCACGTGGAAAATCGGCGGACTTCGACCACGTTGTGAGGCGGTCTAACGTGGTCGATAATGGTCAGCTGTGGTCGTAGCTCTTCGAGATTGGTCGGATACGATCAATTGGGGACTTAAGCGGTCGGAGGTGCTCGTCGCGCCCGGTTGTGATCGGAAGCGGTCGCACGAGCTCAGAGCGCGGTCGAAAGTGGTCAAACGTGTTCGAAAGGGTTTCGACCACGGTGAAACAAGTTGTACGTGGTCAAAATGGTTTCGACCACGGTAAATCTTGTTGTGCGTGGTTGGAAGGGCATCGACCGCGGTGAAACTCGGTGTATGTGGTCTGAACAGGGTTCGACCACGGTGGAAAGTGATGAATGTGGTCGGAATGTCTTTGACCTTGCAGTATGCAGTCGTGGCTTCTTAAAAGCGGTTGTAATGACCTCTGGGTGGTCATAACGATCTGGGATGAGGTCGTGGACTTTGAGCGTTGTATATCTTGTGTGTTCGACCAGTCGTAAGTCGTTGAGACCTGGTTGGGTAAGTCGTAGTGAGCTTTGAGGTGGTCGTGATGACCTGCTGTGTGGTCAAAGGAAGCAGGGAAGTCTTCCAGGGCTTCGACCACTTCTTGAGTTGTGCATTCGAGTGGTCGTAGGAGGTTTACGATCAGGTTTTGTGCACTGAGATCTTGTTGGTTGTGCCGATTGATGGTCTACTTGTTTTCAGCGGTGCTATGTGACGGTTTGCTTGTCTGTGTGGCTATAGGACTTCGGAGCTATTTCATGGTGAGGCGTGGGAGGACCGGGACTAAGCACAGGAGGTGTTGAGGTCCAGACGGTCGGAGACGCCGAAGATGATCGAGGCTGGTGAGGTGGTTGTGAGCCGAGAGACAAGGAACCGGAGCTGGAACTGCCAGAGCTGAGCACGACGGGCAACAACGAGGAGGACCGAGACTAGGCTCAGGGATGAGCTGAGGTCTAGACGGTCAGGAGGTTGGGTGCGGTCGTGTGCGACGAAATGGACCGGGACTAGGCTCTGGATGAGTCGGAGGTCTGATCGGTCGCTTGTAGGACTTTGAGACTAGTCGTGGTGAGGCATGGATGGTCGAGACTAGACACGAGGTGCTGAGGTCGTGAGCGGCCGGGAGATGCCAAAGACGATAAGGTCTGCGTGGTGGTTGCAAGCGTGATCGGCAAGGCAGGAGGAAGCTTCCGGGAAGGCAGTGAAGGGCATTTGGAGAAATGCTCAAAGCGCAAAGGAAGTCGTGCCTCTGAAAGCACAGAGTTGTTGGCGCTAATGGGCAAAGTGCGGTCTCATTAGGGATGGCGGGCAAAGCACTTTGGTTAGCGAGTAAAGAGAGTGGTAAAACTCGGTGGTAGTTGGGGTTTACGGGTTATCCCCAGTGTGGACTAATGGATGAATCCATTAGGGTTAGTCTCGGGTATGAGGCTATAAAAGGGAGAGGGGAGGCACGAGGTTGAGCGAGTTGGCCGGCTGGGCCTTGGAGGCAGCCGCCTCTCCCTCCCATGGGAGTTTGTGTGAGTGTGTTCGCTCTAGGGTTAGAGCTTGTCCTCCCGAGGGGAGTGGCTGTTGAGAGTGAGCATGTACGGGAGAAGCAAGCAGGGTGTGTGCTTGAGTTCCTGCGTATGTGTTCTTTCCATTATCCAATTGCGTATGGGGACTCCTTTTGTAATCATTCATCTCTCTGTCTCTATTTGAGTTGTGTTGTCTGTTTATTGTTTGGATGATTTGATTGGGATTTCTCCGTTTGTCCTCTTCTCTGTGTTCTTGGCTATTTCTTGTTCTTGGCCTGCTCTTGTTGATTGCTCTGAATCGCAGTGACATGTGGGATTGTGCTCCAAGCTAACTTGGCTAGCTTTGACCCACGAGCGGTTCTAATCAACAACTTCGATTCTTAGATCTTGTTTTGCGCTCTTTTGATCAAATCACAAAAAGGTTTCAATCTGGTTGATATGTTTTCATTTCAAGATTGGAGTAGCCTCTTGAGACCTTAAGCAATCTGCGTACTAAATTTCTTGGCTAGACAATCTATTAATCGAAAGTTAGTTGAAGTTTGGCTCTTGCGATGGAGTGCCTCGCTGCTTCCTCTGTTTCAAGTTCGACCATTTTCGTGCTCGAGGATGTGTTCTTAGCCAGAGGATGTGTTCTTGAAGTGTGTAAAGTCCCATGACCAAAAGATCTGAGAATCACAAGTTATTCGGAAATCGGATCGCACGATCATGTGCTTCTTCTTCCTAGGATCCTCTGTTCTGAGTTATGAGTTATGTGGCCGTACGCTTCTTCCTCGGATGCCGCTTCGATCACGCAGTAGATACTTTGCAATCCTTTCAGCCACCTCTCTTCTTGACCGAGCAAGACTTAGATTGTTTGCTTTCTTTTGCGCTGGTTCCTGAGTGCTTGATGATCGTAGATCTTGTGGTCGTATGCCCCCGTAGTATCATGAGTTATCTGCGACCGCAATCGGCTACAGGTGCCAGTCGGTCGTCAACCACGTTGATCGTACGACCATGCCATTGGCTTACGACCACGTCGGTTCTGACCGCACTCATCTTTCGATCTCATCGGTCTTGATTTGATAGTTGATTTTTCTACCAAGTTGCTCTTCGGTCGAGTGGTCAAAGTTACGACCATTGTACAGGCTATCGACCGAGTTGTCGGTTTCGACCATGGTGTCGGTCTCGACCACATTGTCTGCCCAACAACGTCGTCTGTTACTGATAGCCCTGTGTCTTTGCTGAGTGGTTGTATTCGACCACGGTGAGCTTCCGCTAAGTGGTCGTAATCCGACCACACAGTGCTCTGATTTGGTCATTAGATAGTCTGAGTTCCTCTGTCATCTACTAGACCTCATATCCTGGATCTTCATAGCTTTGTAGCTCTTGGAGAATAAGGAATATGTGAATATTTGAAGGAAAAATCTTTGGGCACCATTCACCCCCCTCTGTTGCCTCATCCGATCCTACAATTGGTATCAGAGCCAGGTTGGCTCTGAATTGGATCTTAACCGATCTTGAGCATGGCAACTAGTAGGGAATATTGTGATCTTTTCTTTGCATCTTGTTGGGGTGTTTTTGCCAATTATGTCCTTTGCGACAAGAGGCTTGATTTTGACTAGAGGATGATTTTATTTGCAAGAAACCACAAGTGTGAGCTTTGTGGTACATTCTTTTCCTCTGGTTGATCAAGTGCCAAGAAGGAGAAAGCCTTGGGGAACACACGGATGATAATGACAAGGACGAGCGTCGACTCATCATAAGCAAGGTAAAACCTCATTGTGACCTTGGCCTTGTCCAAGATGAATATACTTGCTCTTCGGGATATTGTGAGATGCCTAGATTATAAATTGCTAGATTGTTCTTGGTAGGTTGAAATCTCATTTTTCATGTGTAAATTGTGAGTCTTTCTCTGTAGACAGCGAAAATTTAATTTCTCTACTTGAATGTTAAACTCTGCAAATGAGAAATTAAAACTTTGACTCACCGCACATGTGTAGAGGAGCTTGAGCTTGCTAGAGTTGGGTTTAGTAAAGCCGAGTTCCTCTGCTGTGTCGTCGTTGTAGTCGTAATGCCTTACGACCACAGCTTCGGCTTCTCGGCATAGTCGTAGCTTCATACGACCACGTCTGCTGGCGGACACTTCCGCTTGTCACCGTTGTTGGAAGTTGCTATGACCATGTCTGTTGGCGGACACTTCCGCTTGTCACCGTGGTCGGATGTCCCTACGATCACGACTGCTGGTTCTGAGCGCGCTGCTGCTCGATTGCCGTGGTCATAACTGACTTACGACCACACCTGCGATTCCCAGCCGTGGTTGTAACGACCAACGACCACATCTCTCGGCTGTAGTCGTTCAAGACTACGCCTCTCGTGCTATGACCACGCTCATTTCTTCTCGACCGTAGTCGTAGCACGTAACGACCACTCCTTTTCTGCTGAGTGGCCGTGTGTCAAGTCTTGGGTTCTCAAGCATTTGCTTACTAACCCCTTGGGATCCAAGACTTGGGCACTTTGTTCTTGTCTTTTGTAGGTGTCCAGACATTGGATGGAGAACATGGGATCGAATGGGTTTTAGTCTTCTGCTTCATCACGTGACTAGAACATTTGTTGGTTCTCCACTTCATGGCCTCCAAGAGGCATGTACCTTCATGTTTGGTGTCTCCACCTACTTTGTGAGCTACTCTATACCCTCATGCCCTTATATTTATGTTTGACCATAATTCGCATGTTGTGCTTGTTCATGTGCTCACTTGTACCATACTGGCATGTTTTTCTCTCCATACTTGCTTGTCATGCCTTTATATGTATGTTGCTCAAGTATCCATGTACCTTGTCATATTTGTTAGTTTATTAGATGCTTAAGCTTTGACTTGACTTCATGAGCTAAGTAGTATGTGCGTATTAGAAGTCAAGTATCATCATGACCTTGTGCTCTGTAGTATCTATCATGGTTCACATCTTGCTCCTTATGTTCATTCATCATTATTTATACATGATTTGTCATGTTGTATGTCTACATGATGTATGCATATGTATGGACAGTATGAGCTTGAGTATATCTTGGATAGTTTCTCTGTGTCATGATGCTGCGTTTATTCATGCCTTTGTATCTTTTCTAGTATACATGTTTTTATCCATGCTAGCATATGCTTCTGTGACTGTTCCTGTCACCTGCTATGTGTATGGTTGTGATTCATTGTGATGCTTGTATACTTTGATCTTATTGTTGTTATGGCATGAAATAAACTGTATGACATCTTGGTAGCGTTAGTCTGTGCTTATGCTTAGATATCATGAGATTTGTGGTTAGGTCACAAGCTTCTTCTAGTATTGGGTGGCTCTAGGCTTGCTGTTCTAGACACTACTACAGGAAAGGTCATCACAGACGGTTCGAAAACATCATCACGAGCATGCTTTGCGAACCGTCGAATTTATGGGTCGATGATAATACGAGGTCATCACGCACGGTATTTCAACCGCTCGTGATAGCGATAATCACGAGGCGATTTTTAGTTAAAATCGCTGCGTGATATGGTGATAATCACGAGCGGTTTTAACTAAAACCGTCAGGATACTGATAATCGAGCGGTTTTAACTAAAAACCGTCTGAGATTATCTGATATCACAGATGATAATCACAAACGGTTTTTAATTAAAAACCGTCTGGGATTATCAGGTATCACAGACGGTTTTTAGTTAAAAACCGTCTGTGATATTCCTTTTAGTACGCCAACTCTCCTCGAATTCGTGAAATATCGGGCTGTTCCAATGCAGTTGATGGGATGTACGCAGCCTGTCGATAGGGATATCAATGTACGTATATATGTAACGTGATAAGTATGAAGTAAATATGGAAAGATTGATAAACCTTGGAATTGGTGATCCTCGAGGAATCGAGGAGTAGGTCCATATGGTAGCAAACATAGAATCCACATGTGTTGCCCGGGCCTTGGTGGCACCGCAAAAATAGAATGAGCAATAATTCAAGAGGCATTAATACGAACTGCTGCATAGGATTAATTAATGTGTAATAGCGAATACCTTAAATCTCGAGTATGTCTCAGGCCTTTGGCCCCTTGCTTCAAGACAACTCCCATTTCAACGTACATCGCGAACGCCCTACGTGATTCAAAAAAGTTAACCTTAGTCATTCGGAATGAAAGAAAGAGTACAATATAGGTATGTATGGAGAAAATAAACTTACCTATCGATTACTTGGGCGACAACCGTGAAGTCCATTTTATTCTTACTTAAGGAATCAAGGTAATATACCTTGTTCCATTTTGGTACAATGACTATTAAAATCCAATGAAAGTTTTGATTGTAGGGCATAAGTATATAATCCTTGTTGTGTTGAGCCCAGCCCGATGCAATGTACCTCTCGACGACGGACATATCCTCGTCGATGGTATACTTGGCGACCAAGTGTGGGTCCAAGAAACCAACCGATGATGACTGGGATGTTCTAGCTTTAGTCCGCACGTGTCTACATATATACACACGAAAGCAACAAATTATATATGGCATTTATCGGTATGACATGAGCGGAGGCGTGATTGTGCACACTTATAGCGTCCGAAGATCGAATGAGTGAGACATCGAGGCGTTGGCGTGAAAAGATCGAATAAGTCCTCGGCGACCACGAAGACACGCCTTGAAAATCGTGATGGAAATGCTCCAACGCGAATTTGACAAAGATACCGATCTCCGTTAGCCCTCGGCTTATTGGACTGCTCCATGTACCACTTGTGCAATGCGGCAACTAATTGGTAGGGGTTGGAGGCCCTTTTTCTCGAGCAACGGCTGCCAAGCAAATTTACGGGCCAATGGCGTACGAGCCAATATCATCATTGGTCTTCGTGCTTTGCCCTTGCGCCCTTGCGCCCTTCTTCGCCTCGGTGTGGGTCGACTTTACTGAGATCGACTTTAAAGGTAGCAATGGGCAAGTTGCTCTGCGAGAAGAGCACTGTGGAGATAGCACCGGTGCAGCTAGCGGTGGTGGAGACAAGTCTTGCGGTGGAGATGGCACCGGTGCACGAGATCTGGTCCGCCACCGGTGAAGAAGCCTCGAGGGAGATGTCGCTTTTAAGCCCTTTGGATGAATGTTCCAATGGCACGCCCTAGAGCCACGATCTCGTCGGTGGGCGGCTTGATGGCGGGACGACCTCAAAATTAACATGCACACCGTCCACATGAACTTTTGCGAAGCTGGCGCTAAAGCTTGACCGTGCACCGGCCCCGATACTGGTCGATATGCACGGCCCCAAGCAACAGTACAAGGAACGGAGGCATATCTCACTTGAGCCTGCACTTCATAGGCTCCTACATAACGATATGTAATTAGCTCATCGAATAGGCCTATCAATGGAGCAAGCATTCGAGATAATAATTATTACCGTGATGTCGTCCATAGAAAATCGGCCTCGGTTTGCGTCGGATTGGACGCGCAACTACTCGGATGGTTGTGCGGGCTAGCTAACATAGGAGCGGGGGCGGCCTGCTAATTTTCCGTCTGTTTTCGCACCTCATCTCTGATTGCATCAGCTAGATCACCCATTATCTCCTCTCTAAGAGTAGCCTTGAGCTCTTCTCGAAGCCGTGCGTCACGCTCGGCTTTGTTTCTCTTACGACGCCGATACATTTCGGAGTCATCTTGGCTCCATGTTTCCATGGAACGTAAAGCCCAAGGCCTCTCGTGCGACCCGGTGCTCCTTGTTTCCCGGGGCGGAGAGTATATCTTTCTCCCTTGTTCCATGGAATGACCCACAGGAAGATTCAACAATCGCGCTTCGCAAGAGCACAACATGTCATTTCACTGCACGAAGTTGTGGAGTAATTACAAGCTACGTAGTTCGATCGATATCTTACCAAGCGCTGAGACACTTGCTGGTCTGCAGGGTTTCGAAAGGAGACATCCCCCGATGTTGTTGTAGATGACCTTGCTCTAATCCAATTTTGAGCGCGGTCATCCGGGATATTGGCAAATGGCGGGACGATGTCCGCCGGGCTACTGCTCGTCCTCCCTCCTCCATCATGGGATTTTACCCGCATACCCAGTATGCCAAGTCCGTGGGGTGTGTGTTTTTGCTGGAGGGCCTTGTGCGCCGCACTTGTACTTTTGAACTCTTCGGTTGTCTTCATCGCCTTGAACTCTTCTCATTGTGGTTCCAGGAATAGGTATTTTTGAAAGGGCGTTTCGTCCTTCTCCACGTAGTCCTTGACAAGCGTGCTCTTGAAGTTCTTCCATGCTTTGCATGCCCCTAGCAAGGCTTGTCGTTGCACGGCGTCTTGGTGTTCTTCTGGGATCTCGAACGATGCCAAAATTTCTGTCACCAGCTCACGTTTCCGAGTCGCAGGCACGCTCTTCCACGAATCGAATGTGATTTCAATTCGTTGTCGTGCAACTATTCCGATCGTTCTTCTCCATGTGCTTACTGCTTTGGGAGGAAAGAGAGGGACCCCAGATACATCAACTTGTGTGATGGTAAATCGGCCCTCAGGCTTCTTTGATAGCCCTCTTCCTTGGTGTCTTGATTTTGGAGAGGACGCCTCCGGCGATGATGTTGAAGAATGCGCGGATGACATGTTGGTATTCGACAATTTGTGGGTCTATTAGGATAAAAAATTTGCGATATAAGCATAAATATAATTCCTCTATAATTATATAATTATAATTCCTCTAAATTTTAAAGTGATAATAGTTACTACATTATAGAGCACAATGATGCAGTCATCTAGCATAAAACTATATAACTCCAAACTGCCATTCATACTCATATAAATATTCAAAGAATATAGATATGCTGAAAATAACATAACCATCTGACCTCTTAAAAGAACAATTAAATCTAACAAATAACAATTTAATTGTTTTAGGATTGCTCTCAGAACAGAGTTCCTTCAAGATCTTAAAATCTTAGCCTTCTCATGCAATGTCTATACTCTTCCCAAATGATCTAATAGTTAAAATCAAGACTTGAGCTCTAAAACTTTTCTTAAAGACAGAATCTAGCTCAGAAGATATCAGTTGAAATGTTCACATGCAAAGATAAACAGAATAGTATGCTATTGAATCATTCACAGCAATAAGTTTATTTCTGATCATCCACAACAAGCAGTGATATATAACAATGATAAATTGAATCTGAAACGAACAGGATATCACTGTGAATAAGAATCTGACATGAACAGAATAGAACCGAAACTACAGCATACTCTACAAATTCATTTGCAGGTGAAACAGATCAACTTAACATCAGACAACAAACTACAACTCAGCCAGTGAAGCCAATCAATAGAGCTCAAATCTGATTCTTCTATTAGAGTCACAATCAGTATAGGACTAGTTCATCACAGAGCATGCATTTTGAGCCCACAAGAGATATCTGACATAACAATTATTTGAACTCTCGATAGAAATCAAAGATCAAGAACACTCACTTGCCCAAACAAGACTCAAAGCTGTCTAGAAATAGTCAAGTCAAGAACACGAAGAACAGGCAAGGCTCGGGAGGCGACGGCTCGGGGAGGACGGCGGCGGCCTCGGGAGGCGGCGGCACGGGGAGGACGGCGGCGGCCTCGGGAGGCGGCGGCTCGGGGAGAACGGCGGCGGCCTCGGGAGGACGGCGGCGGCGAGGGCTCGGCGGGAGGACGGCGGCGGCCTCGGGGAGGACGGCCACGCGGGCTCGGTCGGGAGGACGGCGGCGGCCTCGGGAGGCGGCGGCTCGGGAGGCGGCGGCTTGGGAGGACGGCGGCGGCCTCGTGGAGGACGGCGGCGGCGAGGGCTCGGCGGGAGGAAGGCGGCGGCCTCGGGAGGACGCAGCGGCGAGGGCTCGGTCGGGAGGACGGCGGCGGCCTCGGGAGGACAGCGACGGCGAGGCTCGGTCGGGAGGGCGGCGAGGCTCGGGGAGGAGGACAGCGACGGCTAGAGCGACTAAGTGTTGGTTTGCCAATAATTGCGCAGTACGCGCAAAACCCTAGCGGGGGATATATAATAAGGATTATCACATACGGTTCTCAGTTTAGAACCGTCTGTGATACTAAATATCACAGACGGTTCTCAGTTTAATAACCGTCTGCGATAATAACTATCACAGACGGTTATAACCTGAGAACCGTCTGTGATAACCCTTTCTCCGCTGTATGACATTAATACAAACAACCACCAGCATTCATATACATCACAATACAAACAACCACCAGCATTCATATACATACAGCATAAAAGAAAGGCTCAACCTCAGGCGCATAGAACCTCAGGCACACATCACCTACCAGCATTCATATACATCACCTACCAGCATTCATACACATTTTCTCATATAAACATCAATTCACATATACATCACATGCATGCATTGTTATATACATAAATGCAAATTCACATATACATCACATACATGAATTGTCATTTTCAACATTCACCTAAATATCACACATTTTCAACAATTGGGTGTATGACTCAATCCACTTGCTTAGTTCCTTTAAAAATTAGCCCTTCATGATGATCAGTGCGTACGTAACTAGTTTCATCACGTTGTTCATCATTGACCCTTATGCCATTTCCAAAAGGAGGTAACTCGTCAAATTGATTGTATTCTTCCTCATCCACTACATTCTCTACTCCGACAATTCTTCTTTTTCCATGAAGAACTACATGTCGTTTCTTATTTGCCGGGTCGGTTACATAGAAAACTTGAACAACTTGATTGGCGAGTACGAATGGTTCGTCTTTGTACTCGACACGTTGGAGGTCCACGGTAGTGACACCGCATTTGTCAACCTTCACCGTGGAGATGCACCCAACGGCAAATAAATAAGGGGATCTTGAAAAGCACGTAGTCGAGCTCCCAAATCTCTTCTATGAATCCATAGTACGAGCTTCTCAACCCATCGATACTGAACGCATCTATGCGGACACCGCTGTTCTGGTTAGTTCTCTTTACATCCTAATCCTGTGTATAGAATGTGTACCCATTTATATCATACCCTTGCCATGTCACAACTGTAAATGTTGGTCCTTTTGCCAACCATGTCAACAACTCACTTTATGAGCTCCTAGCGATTTGGTCCTTCAACCATTGGTTGAACCGAGTGTTGTGTTGCCTCATGATCCAAACATCCGCCGCCCGATTCTATTGTCAAGCACATCCTTATCTTTGGTCAACATAAGGCGCCACTTCAATCATGTGTTGCAAGACTGTGAAATGGGCTTGAGTATACGCGTCCATATCTGGAGTGATTGATTTCCTTCCGATAGTTCCGATACCCTTCAACCTCCCCTCATGACGAGATTGAGGCACACCTATCGATTGAATCTGAGCCATATAATCGACACAAAACTCAATGACCTCTTCGCTTGCATAACCTTCGACGATGTCGCCCTCGGTCGAGAACGATTCCGTCACGTGGGACTTGAGAATTCCATGAACCTCTCAAATGGGTACATGCTACGAGGAATACGGCCCACGATTTTTATCTCCCACACAAGGTGAACAATGAGATGGACCATGATATCAAAAACGAAGGAGGAAATACATTTCAAGATGACATAGAGTCATCACCACATCGTATTGCGAGCATCTAGTCCTTCGGATCGATGACCTTCGAGCAATTGTGTTAAAAAAATAACATAGCCTCATAATTGTCTCTCGGACTCTGATCAGTAAAATATTTCTAATTGCAATAGGGAGCATCTGTGTCATCAGCACATGACAATCGTGAGACTTCATGCCATTTAACTTCAATTCTTGCATCGAAACAAGTTTCTTGACGTTGCGAGTAACCGACGGAACTTTGACACCATGCAAGCAGCGCACGCTTCTTTTGTCCACCTTGGACAGACTGTAACACGCAGGGGGAAGGTATGTTCGTCCATTGTCATTGCATGTCGGTGCTAACTCAGGCCTGATGTCCATTTCAGCCAAGTCAAGCCGTGCATTGACGCCGTCCTTTGTTTTATCACGAATGTTCCGTAAGAGACCAATCAAGCTGTCACATATTTTTTTTTCTACGTGCATGACGTTGATGCAGTGTCGAATATCTAGGTACTCCCAATAAGGTAAGTCCCAAAATATTGATCTCTTCTTCCAGGTGTTCTTCTCACGAGCCCTCAATTTGCGTCCCTTTTCGAGGACAACATCTAAATCCTTAACCATATTATAAACCTCTTTTCCCTTTAAATGTCTTGGAGCTGAACCGTCTTCCTTCTCTCCGTTAAATTGTTTCTTCATATTGCGGTATGGGTGAGCCCTCCGAAGGAACCGGCGGTGACGCATGTAGACGGTTTTGCGTGAGTGTTTCAGCCACACACTCTCGGTACCATCTAAACAGTGAGTACAAGCTTTGGCACCTTTCGTACTTTGGCCCGATAGGTTAGCAAGGGTAGGATAATCATTTATGGTGCAGAACAATAAAGAGCGCAAAGTGAAGTTCTCTCGTTTGTACGCATCCCATACCTGTACCCCTTCGTTCCATAGTACTTTTAGATCTTCCACCAATGGTGCTAGGTACACATCAATATCATTCCCAGGTTGCTTTGGCCCTTGGATAAGTATCGACAGCAAAATATACTTTCGCTTCATACACAACCAAGGAGGAAGGTTATAGATGCAGAGAGTCACGGGCCATATGCTATGTCGGCTACTCATGCTACTGAAAGGATTCATTCCATCTTTACTCAGTCCGAACCTTATATTCCTTGGTTCTGCATCAAGTCTCGCAAAACTCCTATCGATGTTTCTCCATTGGGCGGAATCGACAAGGTGTCTTAGCATTCCATCTTTCTTGCGCTCCTCCGAAAGTGCCAACGCAGCAATTTTGCCTCCTTTGGATTTGCAAAAAACCTTTTCAAACGGGGAATTATAGGAAAATACCATCTGATTGATTGTTACGTTTGTATCGGGATGCGTTGCACACCAGACATACATGCATGTTTTCATACTCTTTACGGTACAGGATACAGTCGTTCGGACATGCATGTATTCTTTCTACTTCAATTCCCAATGGACAAATGACCTTCTTGGCTTTATATGTGGTTTTAGGCAACTCATTTCCCTCCGGAAGCATGTCCGCTAAAAGACCCAGCGGCAGTGAAACTTTGTCGGTCCAACTGTTGCTTGCCTTTAATTTCAACAGTTCAAGCACGGTGACAACCTCGTGTACTTTGACACGCAACACGTGAACAAAGGTTTCTCCGAGTCCTCCATCCACCACGGAATTTAACATACTCTCTCATCATAGTTCTCTTCTACATCGCTAAGCATCCGATCAGTTGTCATCGTGCAACCTATCCGTATCCGAACCACAATCGACATCATCCGGCGCCATGTCATTCACTTCACCGGCGATGTCATCCGTGACATATCATTCACTTCACCGGCGATGTCATCCGGTGGCATATGATCATTCACTTCGCCATGACTGGTCCAACACGTATAACCCTTTTTGAAACACCTCTAAATCAAGTGCGCTTCAATTTGCCCTCGGTTCTTAAACATCTTTAAATTCTCGCAGTAAGCGCATGGACAGTACATATATTCCACCCCCTTATTCAACATATCCTCCTCGGCGGCTCTTGTAAAAGGACACGCTATTAATATACTCTTCACTCACACGGCTCATGACATACATCCGACTTGGTCCTACGTTACGTACATACATAACAACTCAATATTAAAATTAGCTTAACTAATTACTACTACATATATACCGGCCACATGTATTATATTGAGGTTTAATTTGCTAGCTCAATTCATATTATAAACACAACAGCTATTATATAACCAACAATTTTACAAATTAACCATCTTCAATAACACTCACTAATTACTTAAATCTAAATTGTAATGCAATTAAAGAAAAAATAAATTTTCTTACTAACCATATCTAGAGCTAGCCACCAGCAGGAAAGTATGAATGAATCTTCAAAGCTCAATCTCTGCCTCTTCCCACCAAAATAACTGGCCTGAAATCGCCTAGCTTGTCTCCTGAGCGAAAGAGTGCGCAGCGGTGGCTAGATCTGGATCGAAATGAAGACAGATGCGGTCTGAGTGGAGCAATAAATGCATAGTGGGGATTATCACAGACGGTTTTTTACTAAAAACCGTCTATGAATTATCACAGACGGTTCTTAATACGGACCGTCTGTGATACTTTTTTTCGCCGACGCCACCAACACAGGCGGTGTTCAAATTAAAACCGTCTATATTAGTATCTGTCACAGACGGTTTTATAAAACCATCTGTGATTTGCCGTCTAGTATTAGCCTTTCTGTAGTAGTGAGATGCTTTTGATGAGGGCTAGATTGAGCCTCAGGCGCGGCTACTACCACGGTCCAGACCAGAATGCGACTTCGATCACTCCACCACGGTCTGGACTCGGATACAACCGCGATTCCAAACTCAACTACGATCATGACCGAGCTGGTTCACGACTGCGACTGCGACCCGGAATCATCTTCGACCACAGCAAAATCTACCGAGCAACTGCGACAGAGGTTTGTTCTCCTTTATGTTCTTTCAGTGTTCTGCTTCCCGCCAATTGGCTTTGCATAGTATATGTCTTCTAGTGGTAGGAAGGGTCTATTTGGACAGTAGGAGCCAACTCTAGGTGATGTTGTCTCATTCACACCTCTCATCCAAATGGTTCTCTAAGATTATTTACTACCTAGTTTGGGCTTTGGTTCTCTAGGATTCTCTTCTACCTAGATTGAACTTTTTCTTGGCCACTAGAGTCTTTTGCATTGACATAGTGTGCTTTTCCCCCGTGGTATGAGGTTATAGGCTAGAGACCATGAGGAAAGGATGTATTTGGAAATCACCTCCTTGAGTTAGAACCCTCTTTTGCTGGTTTATGCGCCAAATGTCATGGTTCTTCTCATTTTGCCTTCTCTAGGGGGAGTTGGAGCCTCTCTGTCTGTTCGGGCTATTTTTCAGGGGGAGTTCATCTCGTGTGCATTCTTTTGTTCCATAGTGCATAACATTCACATGAATGCCTGTACAGTCTTTGGGGCCCTGAATATTATCTTTACGTGACATGATATCATGTTTTATATCTTGCCATGTGTAACAACCCAGCTGTTTATTTCAAAATTTTAGATATAAAAAAAATCAAATATTAAAATTAAATTAATTTGGTTTAAAATAAAAATAAGAGTTTTGCATGTGTGAAATTTGAATTTTGTTTTGCCTTGATTTTCTGTTTTTAAGAAAGATAGATTTGAAAAGTAATTTAAAGTAAAAACTAAAAAAATATTATTAAATAAAAGGATATTTTGATTTTCTACAAAAATCCTAATTCAAATTAATTATTTGAATTTATTTGGCCTTTATTTGGTGTTCTGAGTTTTCTGGAGTTTTAAAATCTATTTTGAAAATAAAAAGTATTTTAAGTATGAGAATTAAAACACCAACAGTAGTTGGAAATATTTTTATTAAGTCCAAAATGTCTCCAGGAAGTTGTTTGAATTTTCCTAGAATTTTTGGATATAATTTCATATTTTTCTGAGCTTTATTGAATTTTCTGGTGTTTTCTGAAAATCTAAATCAAATTTAATCCTCCACCGCCCGATCTAATCTCGTGCGTCCATATTCACTTAACCCCTTCACTCTCCATCCGACGGTCCCGATTTTCTCCCTGCGCCGCATCGCTCATCCGACCATTCGCTCTTTTCTCTCTCTCTTCTCTCTCGCTGATAAACCCGGTCCCACCTGTTAGTGAATAAAATTATTTTTCTTTACAAAAATAATTCGGCCAGAAAATAAAAATCCTTGCTGATGTCATAAATTTCTTTTCCACAGAAAAATAAATCATTTCAAAATCATTTCCCTTGATGACGTCATAATTTGATTTTTCAGTTCAAAAATAATTCCAGAAAATCGGTTTATTCTTTTCTCTCTTTTCAAACTTTCGAGAGCCCGTTCTTTTTCGTTTTAACTCCGATTTAGCCCATTAAAATTTCTAAATTCATATAAAATTTCAATCTATCCATTTATACCCTATTTTCAATTTTTTGAAAATTTTGAATTTATTTGGTTTAAACTAAATCTTAATTAGAATTTTTATTTAATAAAATAAAAATTAAATATTAATATTTGCTAAAAATATTTTATTTGAGTTCTTTGAGCCTCAAGGAAGTTTCGAAATTTTTTTTAGAATTTTCGGAGTTTGTTTGAGCTCAATTTCAAAATCTCAAACAAAAATACAAAAAAAAAGGAGAGAGAGTGAACAGTGCCCACGGGCACTGTTCATCTTCGAGAGCCGTTTCGTTCCCGAGCGCACGCACGCGCAGCCATGGACGCCGATTCTTCAAACTTTCATATCTTTTGATTTTCTCAACCGTTTTTCGCGAAACCAAGTGCATTAACTTCCTCTCATCAAGAACATTCTATTCCTAACTGTTTCCCCACTCCTTTATGCGCATTTTCACGAGAAAATGAACCGCCACCGAAGGACATTCGTTCGTTGATCTCCCTCTCTGGTCCGTCTCCGCCCCTATAAAAGGGAGCACCGGGTGCCACTTCTCATCCTCACCCAACCCACGAAATCTCAAGTCCTCTCTCCGTTTCTTCTCTCCGCAATAGCCATTTTACTTTTGTGTACCGAGTGCCGTTCCTCGGCCTTTTGCGATGCCTATAGTGGAGTCCGGTCACTTTTGACCACACCGTTGGCTTCGCCTCCTCGCGTTCTACGCGGTGCTCCTCTCGCTTTTGCCGGAGCATCACCGGACCACCGTGGCCAAACCGTGCCGTCGTTCCTCTCCTCGCTGCGAGCCGACCGTGCGTGTTCCATCAAAACCGAGGTGAGCATTGTGTTCCCGACGTTCTCCTCTTCGTTTCGCCACAAACCTCACCCGTTAACTCCTCTCCGTTTGCCCGGAACGCCGATGCCAACCCGCCGGTCGCCTAATGTCTTCTCCGCCATGTTTCGTCACCATCCGATGTCCGTTCGCCGAGCCGTCTTTACCGTTGAGTTCACCTCGACGCGTTCTACGCCATGCTCCCCTCGCCATCACTCGAAGACTCACCGAGTCCTTGTCGACCTGGTCGAGCCAGACGCTGAAACCGTGCCTTCGCGCGTACACCACTTTTTGGTAAGCACTTTGATTTTTTTTCGCGTCATATCGTGTCCTAGCCTATCGTGTCCTAGCCTCCAAGTAATTTATCTATTATTTTTATTTAATTTTTCGTGGAGCCAATTGTCAGAAATTGAACTTTCCGCGAAAATGACCATTTTTGACTCCCGACGTCGATTTGTCGTCTCTGTTGAGTTTTAGCCTGTGCCATAATTTTTCTTAGACTTGCCTCGCCGCGTTCTACACTGTGCTTCCTTCCGTTTCCCCAAAAAGCCTCTACAAATTTTTGCCTCCGACACCTCGCCATGGCCGCCAATGGCATCTCGTGTCCCCAACTATCCGGTGGTATTTTCTGCAATCTGTTCGCGTCATACCGTGCCAAACCATCCCAGGTAGCTACCTTTCAAATGGTTTTTGATTCGCTTCACCGAGCACCAAGATATCAAGTTTTTCCTTTTTCTCTACTGTCGTCGTTCAAACGTCGATTGTATCGTCTCCGCTGAATTTTCAGCTTAGACAATAATTTTCCTAGCTTCACCATGCCGTGTTCTACCCTGTGCTCACCCTACATCTCCACGTTCCATACCCGGTACTAACTCTCCAACCTGCCGTTATCGCAACCTCGCTGTCACTGTCGTTTTTCCCTCAGCGCCAGTGATTGTCGCCGTTCCTTGTCTCCATACCCACATCACCACCTTCGCCTCGTCGCTGGGTTCCATTTTGTCCATTCGCCACCACCTCGCAACCAATCGACACCGTACTGTTCAAAAACGAATTCTCGGATTTTGTTATCATTTTATATGATATCTAAAACTTCCAGATATTCGTTCTCCCTCATTCGAACTCCGAATCCGTTGATTCTTTCTCCTAAATTTATCTAAAATCTTAACCTTTCCTCCAGTATATATTTTATATTTTTGTGATTTTATTTGTATTTATTTATTCTTTTGTATTCGCAAGTTTCAGCGTAGAATCGATGTCGTCAAGAACGCTCTAAGCGGCGAAGAAGATTCGATTCGCACACATGCAAAAAGGCAAGTCTCCTTTGAACATCTTGAACCTATGATTGTGAAGTGTTTTTGAATATTTTAAATTTATTGCATTTGTTATGTTACATAAAATGTTAATTTGTGTCTTAAGGTATTAGTTATCCCAACTATTGCTATGCCCTCGATTAAACTTTGAATACCATGTACTCTTGTAACCCTAGGATCACCTTTGTCTCAATAATGAGATTATTATGAATCTTTGATAATTGTTGTATCGGTAGTAAGATGCTTAGACAAGCTATACAACTTTAGTAACTTTGGATTGGGAATTATATTTCAATGAACTAGACTTTTGATCAGAATTTAGTGGCAGATGGTGTTGCCACTATTTTGTGAAACAAAATAAAATGAGCAAATTGTTTTTAGACCAGGGCGGATGGTTGGTTTGGATTGGTGCGGTTAGCACGAGATCTTGAAAAGTGTATGTTCCGCCCTAGTCAATTAAGGATCGACGCTTGTGTTTGTCCGATCGAGCACTCTTGTACAACCACATGTCTATATGGGTACGACCTAGCTGATTAACTTATAATAGACTAGTTTAGGTACCACCAGTGGAAAGTGGATGCCAGGGTTACTGGTTATTCACAGTGAGGGACAGGTTCTTGTACTCATACGGCGCAAGAGGGGGCTTCTGTCTGGGTGGATTTAACCCTTCAGCGGTGAAACCTCAGCGGGTGGTGACTAACTAGACTAGAGTAAGGGAAAAGCTTTGTGATGAATTATCTGGGTCTCATGCCAAAGGAAGCGTGGTGACTATTAAGATAACTTGTCTCTTGTGGGTAAAGTGTACAACCTCTACAGAGTGTAAAACTATTCGAATAGCCGTGCCCACGGTCAAGGGCGGGCAAGGAATGCTTTCACATGGTAGATCTTTAGTTTTGGTTTTTAAAATAAAAGTTTTGGGAACCGAGAGTGGTTGGAACTCTCGGAGTTGTTGTCCTGGCGGATGTAGCCAGTGTGGGAGGTTTAACCCGTGGTTTTGAACTTTGGCGGTTAGCCAGTTGTTTAGTATTGGTGGTTGAAACCTTCACTATAAAGTTGTCAATAGTTTCTGTTAAAGCAATGACTTTATTAAACTGATGCCTTCAAAAAAATTTAATGGTATTTGAAATAAAATATTGCTTTGTGCAAAAGAACCATAAAACCTTCCTTTGTTAAGCCTTGCATCTATTGCATTTTCCCAAGACTTGCGGAGTACTTTATGTACTCACATGCTACACTTAAAACAAAATCTCAGAGGATTATGAAGCTCAAGAAAGAGATTACGACTACTTCGCGTGTGGATTCGACGAAGGCTTTCTGGAGTACTAGGTTGCGCTTCCCCAGTCAATTGCTTGTGGCGTATTGATGGGTCTTCCGCTAGATTTATCTTTTGCTTCCGCTGTGCTTTATCTTTTGAGTTTACGAGGTCTTGAAACCTCAGTTGTAATAAAGAGGCCTTTTTGGTCTGTACTCTCTATTATTGTAATAAAGCGTTGTTGGTTATGTAATCATCATTGTTTAACTGTGTGCACTAGCTTTGATCTGGGACTAGTGCTGTAATACACAGAGGGTCCGGATTTGGTAATCCGGGGTCCCGACAGAGATGGTATCAGAGCCAATTTGACTGTAGGACGTGACCTAGTTTAGAATGGTCGTTAGTAGAAGAGCTTCAAAAATTTAGTTTATAAAATAAAATTTTAATAATGTGCTATCCTCATCTTTTCTCTTCTTTCTATACTTACATTCGTCATGGTATTCTTCCTTATCTATCTGCTTATTCTCCTTTTTGGAATGATAATTGTATCCCCTTCCCTCTATAATTTCTATAGATGGCTCAATAAGGTTGCACTTGGAGAAGCACGTCATCGTAAAGAAGCGAGGAGTAGTTCTTTAGTTGTAGTACCCAAGTAAAGTCCTACGATTTTAGAACGCTATATATACTACTTGTTTGTGTGCTAGATGTACTGTACCAAGTCTTTGTACTTGTAGTATAATTATCTTTAAAAACTATTTTGATTTGAAGCTAAGCTTCTCCTAGTGGTTGTTAGTTTCCCCAGATCTCTTATCTATGCTACTTCCCTCTTATTTTTTGCTAACCTCGATTCGAAGGAGCGATGCAAACGCAATTCTTCCACTGCAATCTAAGTTTGGAAAATAATTGAGGACCAAGAGTATATGGAAGACAACAAATTTATGGAAAGTACTCTTGTCGGGAAAGCTGTCATAATCAGTGGATGTCAAGTTAGGTAATTTGGAGAATTATTGCTAGTGTGATATATTTGGTTGTAGAATTGGCAAGATTGGATAATATTCGAGAGGATTGAGATGAAAAGTTATATTTGTGGATACCAATTGATGATAAATCTAAAGAGTGTCATCTTTGTGGATTGACTAGAGAATAAGTACAAAGTTGAACTTGGAGGAGCTATTTAGATCATGAGAAAAGTCTAAACTTTGCCTTGGATTTATTATCTAGTATTGAAAGGAGCAATTGGATGTGAAACAAGATTTTTGTTGAAGGGATTATTTGTGATCGTTGGAGGATTAGTATTAAGAGATTGATCCAGTAAAGGGAGAGATTAAAAGATTAAGAAGTTGAATTATTATAAACAATTTGTGATATCAATTTTAGGTGATTTGGATGAATCATGAAGAGTGGATGAATTTTGTGGAGTTAATTGATTATCAGAGTTTGGTGGACCAATTGATGATGAGTGGATACTAGTGGAATTATAGAAGATAATACCTTTAGATATCTTGGTGGATTAATTTTATCATTGCAAAGTGGACTTTGATATGTCAAATTGAATTTGGTGGATTTAATAGATCATTGCTAGATAGTTGGATTTGAACTAATGGGATTAACTAGATCATTTAAGGATGTTCAAATGGATAATCTGGATGATTTAAATTAATTATGGGAGATACATTGTTCGATAAGAATTAATTGAGGTATTTGAATTCATTCAAATTTGGTGGAACCAAAATGAGGATTTTCAAAAGATTGATGTTGGTGGATTAATGAAAATTAAATTATTGCTTAGATAATCTTGAAATTTATTGATGATTACTAGAAGGTTGGATTATTTGATCAGAGTTATGGATCTAATGGATTGAATAATGATCATAAAGTAATTGGTGGATATCATAAATTACAATGTTGTTGGATTCTTGTTAGAAAAATTCTGTGGTTTCTCGTCGATTCAAATTAGAGCAAAGAATAAAAGTTATTGGATTATTTGTGAAATCAATAAGGTGCATTTGTGCTATATGATATTGGAATCAAGCATCTTTGGAAAGTTGAGATAATTATGTCTTTCTCGGATGAGCCCTTGCGGAAGTTAAGCCTTTTTCGGTGGAATTCTGAATTAATCGATAGGATAAGGGCAGTTGAAGTTAACTCAGAGCTTGTAGCCGACTAAAGATGTACCATTCCAATTTGTTGTTGTCTTTCGTATTTCTCAGTTGAAGGAATACTTCATAGTACCGGAAAACAAGTTAGTATCATGAAGGAAGCTGAACATGATACAAGAAGCAAGACCATCAAATTTTATAAGTGCAGAGGAGCAACCAAATAGAATCAGAAGCAACTTGGAGCGTGAGGAAGATCTAAGAGCCAAGTTCCATAGTCTTTCTTTTTCCTAGTCCGTCCGAATCTCGAGGACGAGATTCTTTCTAAGGGGATAGCTTGTAACAGCCCAGTTGTTTATTTCAAAATTTTAGATATAAAAAAAATCAAATATTCAAATTAAATTAATTTGGTTTAAAATAAAAATAAGAGTTTTGCATGTGTGAAATTTGAATTTTGTTTTGCCTTGATTTTCTGTTTTTAAGAAATATAGATTTGAAAAGTAATTTAAAGTAAAAACTAAAAAAAATATTATTAAATAAAAGGATATTTTGATTTTCTACAAAAATCCTAATTCAAATTAATTATTTGAATTTATTTTGCCTTTATTTGGTGTTCTGAGTTTTCTGGAGTTTTAAAATCTATTTTGAAAATAAAAAGTATTTTAAGTATGAGAATTAAAATACCAACAGTAGTTGAAAATATTTTTATTAAGTCCAAAATGTCTCCAGGAAGTTGTTTGAATTTTCCAAGAATTTTTGGATATAATTTCATATTTTTCTGAGCTTTATTGAATTTTCTGGTGTTTTCTGAAAATCTAAATCAAATTTAATCCTCCACCGCCCGATCTAATCTCGTACGTCCATTTTCACTTAACCCCTTCGCTCTCCATCCGACGGTCCCGATTTTCTCCCTGCGCCGCATCGCTCATCCGACCATTCGCTCTTTTCTCTCTCTCTTCTCTCTCGCTGATAAACCCGGTCCCACCTGTCAGTGAATAAAATTATTTTTCTTTACAAAAATAATTCGGCCAGAAAATAAAAATCCTTGCTGATGTCATAAATTTCTTTTCACAGAAAAATAATTCATTTCAAAATCATTTCCCTTGATGACGTCATAATTTGATTTTTCAGTTCAAAAATAATTCCAGAAAATTGGTTTATTCTTTTCTCTCTTTTCAAACTTCCGAGAGCCCGTTCTTTTTCGTTTTAACTCCGATTTAGCCCATTAAAATTTCTAAATTCATCTAAAATTCTAATCTATCCATTTATACCCTATTTTCAATTTTTTGAAAATTTTGAATTTATTTGGTTTAAACTAAATCTTAATTAGAATTTTTATTTAATAAAATAAAAATTAAATATTAATATTTGCTAAAATATTTTATTTGAGTTCCTTGAGCCTCAAGGAAGTTTCGAATTTTTTTTAGAATTTTCGGAGTTTGTTTGAGCTCAATTTCAAAATCTCAAACAAAAATACAAAAAAAAATAAAAGGGGAGAGAGAGTGAACAGTGCCCACGGACACTGTTCATCTTCGAGAGCCGTTTCGTTCCCGAGCGCACGCACGCGCAGCCATGGACGTCGGTTCTTCAAACTTCCATATCTTTTGATTTTCTCAATCGTTTTTCGCGAAATCAAGTGCATTAACTTCCTCTCATCAAGAGCATTCCATTCCTAATCGTTTCCCCACTCCTTTATGTGCATTTTCACGAGAAAACAAACCGCCACCGAAGGGCATTCGTTCGTTGATCTCCCTCTCCGGTCCATCTCCGCCCCTATAAAAGGAAGCACCGGGTGCCACTTCTCATCCTCACCTAACCCACGAAATCTCAAGTCCTCTCTCCGTTTCTTCTATCCGCAATAGCCATTTTACTTTTGTGTACCGAGTGCCGTTCCTCGGCCTTTTGCGATGCCTACAGTGGAGTCCGGTCACTTTTGACCACACCGTTGGCTTCGCCTCCTCGCGTTCTACGCGGTGCTCCTCTCGCTTTTGCCGAAGCATCACCGGACCACCGTGGCCAAACCGTGCCGTCGTTCCTCTCCTCGCTGCGAGCCGACCATGCGTGTTCCATCAAAACCGAGGTGAGCATTGTGTTCCCGACGTTCTCCTCTCCATTTCGCCACAAACCTCACCCGCTAACTCCTCTCCGTTTGCCCGGAACGCCGATGCCAACCCGCCGGTCGCCTAATGTCTTCTCCGCCATGTTTCGTCACCATCCGATGTCCGTTGGCCGAGCCGTCTGTACCGTTGAGTTCGCCTCGACGCGTTCTACGCCATGCTCCCCTCGCCATCACTCGAAGACTCACCGGGTCCTTGTCGACCTGGTCGAGCAGAACGAAACCGTGCTTGTGCCTTGACACCACTTTTGGTAAGCGCTTTGATTTTTGTTTGCGTTATATCGTGTCCTAGTCTCCAAGTAATTTATCTATCATTTTTATATAATTTTTCGTGGAGCCAATTGTCAGAAATTGAACTTTCTGCGAAAATGGCCGTTTTTGACTCCCGACGTCGATTTGTCATCTCTGTTGAGTTTTAGCCTGTGCCATAATTTTTCTTAGACTTGCCTCGCCGCGTTCTACGCCGTGCTTCCTTCCGTTTCCCCGAAAAGCCTCTACAAATTTTTGCCTCCGACACCTCGCCATGGCCGCCAATGGCATCTCGTGTCCCCAACTATCCGGTGGTATTTTCTGCAATCCGTTTGCGTCATACCGTGCCAAACCATCCCAGGTAGCTACCTTTCAAATGGTTTTGGATTCGCTTCACCGAGCACCAAGATATCAAGTTTTTCCTTGTTCAAACGTCGATTGTATCGTCTCCGCTGAATTTTCAGCTTAGACAATAATTTTCCTAGCTTCACCATGCCGTGTTCTACCCTGTGCTCACCCTACATCTCCACGTTCCATACCTGGTACTAACTCTCCAACCTGCCGTTATCGCAACCTCATTGCATCCTTTGTCGTTTTCCCTCGGTAGCATGATTGTCGTCGTTCCTCGCCTCCATACCCACATCACCAACTTCGCCTCGTCGCTGGGTTCCATTTTGTCCATTCGCCACCACCTCGCAACCAATCGACACCGTACTGTTCAAAAACGAATTCTCGGATTTTGTTATCATTTCATATGATATCTAAAACTTTCAGATATTCGTTCTCCCTCATTTGAACTCCGAATCCGTTGATTCTTTCTCCTAAATTTATCTAAAATCTTAACCTTTCCTCCAGTATATATTTTATATTTTTGTGATTTTATTTGTATTTATTTATTCTTTTGTATTCGTCGTTTCGCGCGTAGAATCCGATGTCGCCGAAGAACGCTCTAAGCAGCAGCAAGAAGATTCAGACACATGCAAAAAGGGAAGTCTCCTTTGAACATCTTGAACCAATGATTGTGAAATGTTTTTGAATATTTTAAATTTATTGCATTTGTTGTGTTACATAAAATGTTAATTTGTGTCTTAAGGTATTAGTTATCCCAACTATTGCTATGCCCTCGATTGAACTTTGAATACCATGTACCCTTGTAACCCTAGGATCACCTTTGTCTCAATAATGAGATTATTATGAATCTTTGATAATTGTTGTATCGGTAGTAAGATGCTTAGACAAGCTATACAACTTTAGTAACTTTGGATTGGGAATTATATTTCAATGAACTAGACTTTTGATCAGAATTTAGTGGCAGATGGTGTTGCCACTATTTTGTGAAACAAAATAAAATGAGCAAATTGTTTTTAGACCAGGGCGGATGGTTGATTTGGATTGGTGCGGTTAGCACGAGATCTTGAAAAGTGTATGTTCCGCCCTAGTCAATTAAGGACCGACGCTTGTGTTTGTCGATCCGAGCACTACCGTACAACCACATGTCTATATGGGTGCGACCTAGTGATTAACTTATAATAGACTAGTTTAGGTACCACCAGTGAAAAGTGGATGCCAGGGTTACTGGTTATTCACAGTGAGGGACAGGGTTACTGTACTCATACGGCGCAAGAGGGGCTTCGTGCTGGTGGATTTAACCCTTCACGGTGAAACCTCGGTGGTGGTGACTAACTAGACTAGAGTAAGGAAAAGCTTTGTGATGAATTATCCGGGTCTCATGCCAAAGGCGTGGTGACTATTAAGATAACTTGTCTCTTGTGGGTAAAGTGTACAACCTCAGAGAGTGTAAAACTATTCGAATAGCCATGCCCACGGTCAAGGCGGGCAAGGAATGCTTTCACATGGTAGATCTTTAGTTTTGGTTTTAAAATAAAGTTTTGGGAACCGAGAGTGGTTGGAACTCTCGGAGTTGTTGTCCTGGCGGATGTAGCCAGTGTGGGAGGTTTAACCCGTGGTTTTGAACTTTGGCGGTTAGCCAGTTGTTTAGTGTTGGTGGTTGAAACCTTCACTATAAAGTTGTCAATAGTTTCTGTTAAAGCAATTACTTTATTAAACTGATGCCTTCAAAAATATTTAATGGTATTTGAAATAAAATATTGCTTTGTGCAAAAGAACCATAAAACCTTCCTTTGTTAAGCCTTGCATCTATTGCATTTTCCCAAGACTTGCGGAGTACTTTATGTACTCACATGCTACACTTAAAACAAAATCTCAGAGGATTATGAAGCTCAAGAAAGAGATTACGACTACTTCGCGTGTGGATTCGACGAAGGCTTTCTGGAGTACTAGGTTGCGCTTCCCCAGTCAATTGCCTATGGCGTATTGATGGATCTTCCGCTAGATTTATCTTTTGCTTCCGCTGTGCTTTATCTTTTGAGTTTACGAGGTCTTGAAACCTCAGTTGTAATAAAGAGGCCTTTTTGGTCTGTACTCTCTATTATTGTAATAAAGCGTTGTTGGTTATGTAATCATCATTGTTTAACTGTGTGCACTAGCTTTGATCTGGGACTAGTGCTGTAATACACAGAGGGTCCAGATTTGGTAATCCGGGGTCCCGACACCATGTCTTGTGATAGCTTGATTTATCATGTCTTTCTATGTGTTGCTTAGCTCTTGCCATACTAGCTTAATTAAATGTGAACAACTTGAGTCAAATCATGTCTTGTTCAATCTTGTGAATAGTCTGGCTTTAGTGATCCTCTCTTAATTCAGGCCATGTCGAATAGGCTAAGTTGAGTCTTGAATCTGTTTTTGAGGTTTAGATTGAGCTAAGTTAGTTCATTAGTGATGCATGAGTTAAGTTTTAACTCTTTGTTCATGAAGTAATTCAAGTAAATGCAAAAAGATCTCTTTTGTGCGAAAAAAAACTGATCTCACCAATTCTTTCTCATGAGATGGCTTGCCATTGCACTAGGCATGAACGCAGGGGGAGTTTTGGATGACCAAGATCACCTCCTTAAGCTTATTGCTTGGAGTGATCGCATAAGGCTTGAGATCTAGCACATGGATATGAAAACAAAAATTCTTGTGAAAAATGGTTGAAACCAACCATGAATTTCTGATAAAAGCCAAATGTGCTAATTTTGCTCAACTACAAGTATTCTACAAGTGGTATCCAAAGTGCTACAAGTGTTAAATTACATGTGATATCTAGTGCTTGAACAAAATGTCTCATTTTTGAACTTATAGCACTCTAAATTGACTCAACCATAGCTTCTTGGTTCCACTTAGAATATTGACATGGCTTGACTCACGTTTGGATACCTTCTTCTAGACTATAATCTTGAGTGACTCGACATGCTAATCAAACCATTTAATTTAAAGATCATGACTTGTTTGGCTTGAGCTTGGCAATACATGGTTTGTTATGATCTAGATAGCATTGTCACCTTTTATGGCTTTGTATAATTTTCTGTGAAGTCACTTTAGATAATCTTCAAGGCTCCCTTTGCTTAAAATGAATTAATTGTAGTCACCCCATTTCATTCATGCTCTATTTTTCTTCCTTACTTCTTGATGACTTTATTGCCAAAAGGGGGAGAAAGATAGAGAAAAAGGCATTAAGGGGTGCTAAAGGCATTAAAATGGGAGAATGCATTAAGGGATGGGAGAATGATAAAAGGCATTAAGGGGGAGAATGCTTGGTCATCTTGCTATGACAATGGTCCTGTGAGCAGCTGCTTTTTGGACCATGAGCAAGATTGGACTTTTTGTGTGATTTGGAGCTTCTGTAGAAAATTTGATCTTTCTCTGTCTGCTCCATTTCATTCTGTGTCAACATGGTCATGAGTTCATTCTTCATTCTTTTAGACCATGTGTGGCTTTTGCTTCTCCTTCATTTTTTCTTTTCAAAATCAAACTCATCTTCATGCCTTTTTCGGTGTTTGTCAATATACTCATCAAGGGGGAGATTGTGAGACCATGTGAAGGTCACCCCATGGTTGTGATGAGTAATTGACTCTTGATCTAGAAAGATTGAATTTGGTTTTTGAGGTTTGAGCTGACTTTGCAAAGTCGTAAGCCTTGAGAATGGTCGGCAGACCATTTACGACCACGCTGTCCATAGTTGGAACCGAGTGAGGCGTTGAACGAGTGGTCGGAAGGCTTTACAACCATGTTGGTCGTGGTCGAAAGCCGTGAGCTCTGTTTACGACCACGTTGTGGCATATACGACCACTTTGGGCGTGGTCGAAGGTCACCCGAGAGGTTTACGACCACTCTGGCCGTGGTCGAAGGGCACCAGAAGGGAGTACGACCGTTTTGGCCATGGTCGGAAGTCAGCCAAGCTGTTTACGACCACTTTGGCCGTGGTCGAAAGAGACTACGACCACATTGGCCGTGGTTGGAGGTTGCCAGACAGCTTACGATCACGTTAGTACGAGAGGAAGTCGGAGGTCTAGGCTTCGACTGCTGCGGTCGATAGTCGGCGGACCTTGACTACGACCACGTGGAAAATTGATGGACTTCGACCACGTTGTGAGGCGGTCTAACGTGGTCGATAACGGTCGGCTGTGGTCGTAGCTCTTCGAGATTGGTCGGATACGATCAATTGGGGACTTAAGCGGTCGGAGGTGCTCGTCGCGCCGGTTGTGATCGAAGCGGTCGCACGAGCTCGGGCGCGGTCGAGTGGTCAAACATGGTCGGAAGGGTTTCGACCACAGTGAAACAAGTCGTACGTGGTCGAAATGGTTTCGACCACGGTAAATCTCGTTGTGCGTGGTCGGAAGGGCTTCGACCACGTTGATCGTACGACCATGCCATTGGCTTACGACCACGTCGGTTCTGACCGCACTCATCTTTCGATCTCATCGGTCTTGATTTGGTGGTTATCAACTATAATGAATTATTTTTGATAGTTGATTTTTCTACCAAGTTGCTCTTCGGTCGAGTGGTCAAAGTTACGACCATTGTACAGGCTATCGACCGAGTTGTCGGTTTCGACCATGTTGTCGATCTCGACCACGTTGTCTGCCCAACAACGTCGTCTGTTACTGATAGCCCTGTGTCTTTGCCCATGAAGTGCACAAAACCTCCGACCGCTATATGAGTCGATGCGACCACATCGGGACTCCATACGACCGCTTGATCAGAAGATATGACCATCCAAGCGAGTTACAATGTGGTCGAAGCCCTTCCGACCACGTCTGACCGCAAATCGACTTCATCCGACTAAGACCGACCGGTTCCGACCGCATCTGACTGCACTACAACCGCTTCCGAGTGCTTCCGACCGCTACCCGTGATAGCGTGGTCGAAGACCGCCGACTACTCAACATGGTTGTCAGCTCGACCGCCGACTTACGACCGCAGCAGTCGAAGCTTCGACTTCCGACCGCTTCTCACGATAACGTGTTCGAAACCCGCTGACTTCTCAACGTGATCGAAGTCGAAAACTGCCAACTTCACAGTGATCACAGTCCAAGACTGCTAACTTCACAGTGTGATCGAAGCCGAAGTCTGCCGACTTCGCAGTGTTTGAAGCTGAAGTCTGTCGACTTCGCAGTGTGATCGCAGTCGAAGACTGCTATCTTCGCAGTGTGATCGAAGCTGAAGTCTGCCAACTTCACATTATTCGAAGTCGAAGACTGCCGACTTCACTGTGTTCGAAGCCGAAGTCTCCTGACTTCGCAACGATCGAAGCCGAAGACTACTGACTTCGCAGTGTGATCGAAAAAGGTCCAGCGTGCATCCGACCATGGCCAACGTGGTCGTATTTCCTGCCGACCAATGCTAGCATGGTCGAACAAGCTTCCGACCGCGCCAGTGAGCTACGACTTGGCAGAAAACGCACAAATCAAACTGAATCTTTCTAAAACAAGGGTCAATTACTCATCACAAACATGGGGTCACCTCCACATGGTCTCTCACTTTTCAATGTTAAGATTAGGAATTCGTTTAACCAGATTCATATTACTAAGCGGAGCCAGACTATCAAAGCCAATGTGACCTAATCTACGGTGCCAGAAGAACAAATCCTTAGAATATGATGAAACAAGACACCTAAGGTCAGAAGATGCTGAATACAAAAAAATCACCCTTAAACAAGCGACCAACTCGACTTATTTTGCATACAAGGTCACCAGATGAATCCAAATACAGTAAGAATGTTTTTTAAAGTTCACCTCAAGATTATCGTCTACCAATTGTGAAACTGAAAGCAAGTTATAGCTTAACTTACTAATAAGAGCAACATCCTTTAAAATGAACTTGTCGTTGACGCCCGCGGTGCCTTTATCATGAACTCGACCTTGAGAATTGTCCCCAAAAGTGATCATCTCATCACTGGGGGCATGAGTAAGGGAGGAAAACCATCATGAGTCTCCGGTCATGTGTCAAGAGCAACCGGAGTCAATGAACTGTATGTTCTCCTTCCTCTTCCGACGAGCCTATAGAGCACAAATAGTCATCGGTATCTTAGTACTGGGGTTAGAGAAAAGAGATTTAGGTACCCAGTACTGAGATACTCAATGAATAGGAGCAAGAGTATGTACTGATAAAGATTTAAGTGAGGCATTAGCATTTGACATATCTCAACCAGTCGACCGTTGAAAAGCATGTTCAACTATAGGGCGGTCTGACCCTCTCAGAAGAACTGGTATGATAAATGATCGGTTGAATTGCATAGACGACCCTAATCGACTATGTGAAAATGGTCTGGCCACTGACTGATCTAAACGGGCAGAAAATGTTAGTCGAAACTCTTTTGTGAAGTTAGTACTACCGCAAGAAGCAACTTGTCGAGAATCTTGTTCGACGACTCTAGTCCGATCGTAAGAACCAACTGGTCGAGCACCTGATCCAGCCACGCTGATTTGACCACAGGTAGTGGCTGGTCGAAAACACTTTTTTACCTTGTCTTTCTTCTCTTTCTTTGCTTTTCTAAAGCAGAATTGGACCAAGTGGTCATCTTTGCCACAATGAGTGCATTGATACTTGACTTAATGAGTGGTCGTATTGGAAGACTTAACATCACTTAGTTTGATAGGGTATACTTTTGTAAAACTAGTAGATCTAAAAATAACTTGTTTTGGTTCCGATTCTACTTCAAATTTTCTTGGTTTGAGTACCTTGACCACTTTAGGAGGATTATTCTTAGCATGCTCAATAAAGTTAAATCCTAGACCATGATTTTCACACTATTTTCACACTAGTTTTTGATTTGTGTAGGATCATATTCAAATTTCCCTTGCCAAAAGAAAACCTTTCTAAATTGTTCTTAAGGTACTCATTTTCTTTAGACAGTGTAGAACACAATGAGCACTTAATAGATTTATTTGCTATCTCCTTAGAAGCACTAGACATAATCAATTTATCCTTTTTAGCAAAATCATTAAGTTGTCTAGTCAATGCTTCTATCTCAGTGTTAAGCTTAGGACAATTAGTGAACTTGTTGGATTGACTCCTGAGATAAATAAAGCCTAGCTTGAAGTAAATCACACTTAGAAGAAGCTTTAGATCGAATAGAAGAACTAGATTTGAGCTTTTCAATTTTATCTCTTGCAAATTTTAATTTTTTTATCATAAGAGTCATGTGCCAATTTTAATTATCAAATTTAGCAGTCATAATAATAAATTGAACCAAGGTTGATGCATTAATTTTTCTTGCAGACTCCAACTTAGAATGTAAAACTTGACAGGACTCATAAGATTCACCATCAGGAATTGAAGCTCTAAGTCAATTGATTTCATAATTTAAGTTCTCAACAACAAGATCATGATTTTTAATTTTATTTTTATATTTATTGAGCTTCTCTATCAATCTAACCATAGCACAAGATAAATCGGTAAGAAGGTTTTACCTCATCTGGATCATTGTAGAGGTCATCATTGTCAAAATCCTTACTATTTGCCATAAAGCTCATCCATGTGAAGTCCGCCTCCTTTGCCTCATGCTATTGTCCTCATCACTTACAGATTCGACATCGCTCAACTCAATCTCCTCAAGTGCTAAGAGCACCTTCTTGATCACCTTGCAATAAATTTGCTTCTTGCATGAGGTAGTCTTGAACCGAAGTCGACAAGTTGGCACCTTGTCATCATCGACTTCCTTGCTCTTAATGTGATTGAGCTCATCACATTCATAGTATCTGACAGGGCCTTCTCTTTGCCTTGCTCTGATGTTGTTGATTGCCTTGGTCACCCAGTTGGAGAGATGTACAAGCTGCTCTTCAGGAATCTCCCAGTTGTTCATCTCAAATTGTGCGCAAAGCAGACAAAGAGGCACTAGATGAATTGTCAGCTTGGTTAGTCACTAAGCCCAAAGAATTAGTATTGTTTATCCAGGCCAAAACATCAATCTCATGTATTTTCATCTTGGAATAAAGATCATTTAAGGTAAGTGTTTCCATGCTAATAGAATGATTGATGATAGTGACTAAAATATTCCAAACAGACATATCCAGAGAATTCAAAATTTATCGAGCATTGTCAGAATTAGTATATGTGACACTAACAGATTGCAAATCACTAACAATCTTATTGAAGTGATCAAAAAGAGCATCTACTAATTCTCCAGGTTTCATCTCAAATTTGGAATACTCTTTTTTTGAATTAGTTCTGATGCACACCCTTAACAGACTTGGATCCTTCATGGAATCAGCTAGAGTAGCCCACATTTTATTTGCAGATTTAAGATGAACAATTATGACAAACTCATTTCTACTTAAACCTTGCAATAAAATATTTCTAGCCTTAGCATTCGCTTCTACATCGGTAGTATTTTCAATGGTAACGACAGAAGGCACTTCATACGAATTTTCAACTTTTTGCCAAATAGCATTACCTTGTGCTTGTAGAAAGACCTCCATGTGTGTTTTCCAGTAGAGATAATATGTGCCATCGGAAAACAGTGGCTTACTAGAGAACCGATCCCAATCTAACACCATTACAACTTGCTCTGATACCACTTGTAGGATCATATGGTGCAATCATAAGGGGGTAAATGATTGCCTCTGCTTCTTGAAATCTTTCATAGTCGATGAAGAATCCGATCGCTTGAACAAACACTTGATGATCAGATTTGTTCATAGTCATATGCTCTACCCAAACAACAATCACCAGAAATCACGAACCAGATTAATTCAAGATGTTCTTTATTGCCAATTTTTTGTGGATTTACAAAGTGACCTCATAAGCACCCTTGAAAACCCTAGCATTAAAAGCTTCCTCCAAAAACCATTGACTTAGACCCTTAGCCTACCATTCCTTTTATATGCTGGAGCCCCTAACCGTGTTCGACTCAAACACGAATGTGAAGTCCTATCTCTTCCTCAAATCAAGGGACCCAAAACCCTTCCAAACACGGATTTTATTCAATCTTTTAATCTTCTCAGTTATGGACTCCATCCATAACTCCTAACTCTACATATGATGAAGCCTCTAGGAACTCCTATATCTTCATCTTATATCATCAACTCCCTTGTCGAAGCCTCCAAGACCACACCGCTCGTAGTTTCTTCACACATCACCACCTTTGATCTCCATGTACTCCAGCGTTAGCCCGACCATCTCGCATGACATCCTCAACTGTTTGGATCTCAGATCTCCCCATCCTAGTCCCAGCACTCCTCATCAATGACCATGGTCGTCTCCATGCCCACCTACACATGCAAAGACTAAAGAGACGTTTTCCCAGCATAAGTTCTTTACAACTTGACCATCATCAGCACACACATGAATACCATAGATTTAACCATTCATCATCATCAACTAGGTCATCCACAACCACACATCTTATCGCAATCCAGAAACCACTCTCAAATCACTCATTAGGACCGCTAGTTCATTGAGTACTCGAAAACCACAAGTACTCTGGAATTATCATTGCTCCACTCAAAACACACAGGAAAACCACGCATCGTTAATGACTAGAACCACCGAGTACTGAGTATGATCACATACCACAAGTCTTCCAACAACCAATCGCAACACACACGATTACTAAAAACCAACCATCAAGTACCGAGCCCTTCCGACTACCGCTACACTAGATCAGTCAACTATTGACCCAACACAAGTACTTCAGGTACTCGAAGATCACAAGAATTAAAGCACTCATTCCGACAATGAAGTCTATGAGTACCGATCACAAAGTCATCGACTGTTGAATAAATTCCACGACTATTGAGTATGACCAGTAAAATCCATGACTATCGAGTATCAACCAGTAAAGTCTATGACTATCGAGTATTGACCCGTAAAGTCTACGACTATCGAGTATCGACTAGTATAAAGAGTATGATCAGTAAAGTTTACGATCATGAAAAGTATTATAGCTACGACCATCGATGGGTTTACTATTTCTTATGACCAGTCATGATCGTAACCATAAGTGTGGTCGTAACCAACAAACAACATGGTCGTAACCAACAAACAATGTAATCGTAAACGACTTTGAGTGATCATAAACATCACCTGAGCCATCACTCTTCAAGATCAATGTCAGACGTGGTTGAAGTTGGACGTTGCTGAAGTCGGTCGTGGTCGAAGTTGTACATGGTCGAAGTCGGTTGTGGTCGAAGTCATACGTGGTCGAAGTTGTACATGGTCAAAAAGGTTGTGGTCGAATGACGTGGTCAAATACTATAGTGCTCGACTTTACGTGGTTGTAAAGCAGTTTGGACCTCTGATGGTACTTGAATACCGTCCGATGCTCCAATGCCACTCAGAAGCCATCTGATGTGCTGTTGCTACTCGAAAGTCGTGTGATACCACTCGAACCCAATCGAACTAAGCGAGAACCTTCAGACTTTGATCAAAGCCACTCGGGCTGGTCCAAAACTACTCAGAGCCGACTAAAACCACTCAAAGTAGGCCAAACCCACGCAGAGCAATCAAAACCACTTGTACCCAAGCAAAGCTACTCAGAGCAAAGCAAAACCACTCGGAACTGACTGAAACCACACGGAGCCGACTGAAACCACTAGGAGCAGGCCAAAACTACTCAGAGCAAATAAAACCACTCGGAGCCACTCAAAACTGACCGAAATCACTCGAATTCAAAACCCTTGACTACGGTCAACTGAAACTTTCGCAAACGCAAAATCTGATGTAATCCAAATGTCAATATTCTTCACACTTTTAATCACGAACACCTCGTGGTCTAACAATCACACGAGGGCTAACTGGACTTCCCTCGACTATCCCTCGACTAACTTGCATGTAAACAATTACTTAAAGGCATTGTATCTTTTAGCCCTTGCCTAGTTCTCAAACATGCCTTTGAGACTCACAATCATATTGTAGGCATCCATGTTCTTATATTGCTTGTAAAGCTTAGAGTTCAAGATGGCAAGCATGAGACAGCTAAATTCAAGTGAGTCATTGGAATGTTTCTTATATTCATTCTTTTGAGCTCGAGTAGCATCTTCAGCTAGTTCATTTGGATATGGAACCTCCAAAACATATTCCATCTTTTCTTACTTGAGAACAATTGAGAAAGTAATCTGGGATTTAGAAATAGTAAATGATTTTTCTGATCATGGCCGAAATTGAGAAAGTTGTAGATAATTCGGAGATCTAGTTTCTGTATAAACTTTAGAATTTTTAGACCCCGTTACTATTGTTGGGACGCGATTTAATTTCGCTGACCAGTCTACCAGAACAGAGTGTTTCCTCTGTTTAGAGCATTAATTTACATCTAGCTATGATCAGAATTAAAATAGGTGTTCTACATGAAAATTGTAGGTTTTTAAGTAACGAATCCAGAGAGGTATCGTTTGCTATATTTGGATCATTATTTTTAAAGATACGAAATTGTGAAGCAGCGCTGCTGCAGAATGGTTTTTGCTGATTTGCTGAGCGGAGGAGAGTTTGTGCGGGTTCGGGGTTTAGCGACGCTTATAATTATTTTTGTCATGTTTGTTGCTGTGGCTTGGTGCTGAGAGATGCCTTTTGGACATGTGTTTTTGTCCCTGAGCATTCTTGATTTTTGCTTCGCTTCGTTGGATTGAGGCAAGTGAATGTAGCGGTGGTTACTACCGTTTAACTTGTTATTTCTTCTACTTATAATTTACATTATTATCGTAATTTGGTACATTATGCCATGATTGCATGATATTTTAATTGTAGAGATGATAGCAAGTATTGATCAATTAATACATTGTTATTTTGCTTAATGTTAATGTGGATCATGAAATTAATATGTGGTGGATGTGAAGATGATGAGAGCATGATAATGCTCCTTGTGGATGAACTAATGTGATTCATGAACTATCATATCATTCACGTCATATCATGTCATTTGCATGTATGGATGTCGCCGCAAATGCCGCGACCGTACCGGTACAACATTGTATATTGCCGTAATACGATGCACCTCTTCTCCCACGGGAAGCAACATATATTGCCGTAATACGTTGCACCTCAAATTCCCTGCCCTGGAAAGAGTGAAGTGGAGCATAGCATAAGCATTCATATGCATTGCATTGTGGAAAGATTCATTTGCATACATATGCAATATGTTGTGGTGAAGTTATTTTGTGGAATATTCAACTTCATTGTTGTATTGTGGAATTGGCTCATGTGAGCTATTTGTGGTATGAGGATTGTGGTTGTTGTTGTGGAATGGGATTCGTCCCTTGTGTATGATAAGGGTTGTGATTATGGCATGAGATTCTCTTCTCATATATTAATTGTTGATAGCAAATGTGGATGTGCGATATAATAAAGTTTTGAAGTAGAACATACATATGTTTTATTGTCTTTGGTAGTGGTAGTGGTTGAGGTTTTAAGGTAGTCAAATAAGAGTTATTTACTAATGCTTTACCGTCATTAATGCTGATTTAAGGTTGAGGATATAAACATTGTTAATTGTGAAAGATTAAATGTTGATGATTAATCTATTGTGGTTGTGAAAGGTTAAATATTTCATTTGCATTTAATTGAGGATATAATAACTGCATTCATACGCCAGTTGAATCTGAAATTGAAGAGATATAATTCATAGAAGTTTGAGGTGGTTTAATAATTGTGGACATGATTAGTAGTTGTGGTTGTATGGAATTATAAATGATGATGTATAATTGTTTGTAGTTTGAACAGCTTGTTAAACTGTTTGCTTGCTGAGATTTTTATCTCACCCTTGTTTCCTCCTCCCTACAGTTGGACTTTGAGCATGCATTGGGAAGGGTAGAGCGGCACCATATTGATACACATGGATTTTGTTTTAATGCTGAAATAAAGTTGAAAGAACTCTAGTCTTTACTTAGTATCCTGTAAATGATTGTTTCATCTCAATAATGTTTAATTCAGAACCGTTCCTTTGGTTATTAAGTTGAAGTTGATTATGAATATTAAATTGTTACAATTAATATGTTATTCTTTAGTTGTTTATGCTTCTGCTTGTATTATCTTGTTTATAAATTGATGCCAGTTTATGTTTTTTGTAAATTGGTTAGTTGTAGAGTAGTTTTAGTAGCATCCCAGGGTAATGTGGGTCCTGGGGTGTTACAGTTGGTATCAGAGCAGGCTTTAGGTCTGTGGTAATTAAATTATTAAATTGACACACCGGTGCACAGTAGGATGGGATGGGTCAAGCATTGCATTTATACTTTTGACATGTTGTATTGATGATTTACATTATGAGATAATCTTGTATGATTATGATTTGTTGCTATGACTATTATGAGTGAGGATAGTCAATGATATGATATAGAGGTTGTAGTTGCTGCCTTGGCATTGCCAAATTATACCACTGTTTGTAGCATGGGGATTAGCAATGCAGTTATCTCAGGTAATTTAATTGCAAATGTTGTGAGTGAGTTTCTTAGAAAAATTGTTATCTTCCTTGAGTTGATTTTGGCCAATTCTTGGCCTATTGTAGTTAATAAATTTCTCTTGAGATTGTGGTTCTTTGCAGTTGAGGGTATGCAATTGGTCTCTACCTGTTCTTTGAAACAATTATTGTTTCTTTTTGGACTAATGAGACACTTTTGCTACATGTGCTTATTGTTGATTTGTAAGGTAGGTCCCTTCGTGGGAGTTTTGTCTTGGTGTAGCATCCCAGGGTAATGTGGGTCCTGGGGTGTTACAGCGATACCTGTCAAAGAAGTTTGTTTCACTTAGTTTTTCTTTCTTAAGAATAGATCGCATGTTATAACTGGGTGTGGAAGAAGTAGATGGTGGCATTGTCTACAACATATAAAGTATACGCAAAAATTCAGTACTATGTTTATGTGAAAGATACTCCTATACATTTAAAAATCATAAACCCTATAATAACATATAGTGAGTCAAGATTCATATTTCACTAAATCATAGTGAGCTTTAGCATTTGTCTATTCATGATTGAAACTCATAGAGTGATTGAGGAGTGTGCAAAAGAATTAGAATGATTATTATGATTGCTTAAATTTCTATCATGTTGGATAAATTGAATTATTTTTGTCTTTAGTAATTAATCTGACTGTTTGGAATGATTAAGTAAGGAGGTGTTGGAATATTGCCTTGGTAATATTAACCTTTAATATGTCTTTTATTTAGATACTTTATGAGCATACATAATTGCTAGTTTTATCTATCTTTTACCATGCTAAAATGTTAAAATATGTATAAAGAAATAGATGAAGGTTGATGTATTGACTTGTAGAATCTTGTCTTGCAAAGCTGGTATTATCGAAGTTTAAAGTTATTTTGTTCTAATTTCTGAACGTAAGATGGGATACTGAATCTATGCTCATGATTGTTTTATGATTGTAAAACGGAGTTAGGATCAGGAATGTTGTTATGATAAAATAATAATCAATTATTGCCAGTAATGACTAGAGTACAATCAATTTGTGCTAAATTAGAGTTGAGCATCAATAGGAATTGAATATATGGAATCTAATAAGAGATTTATACTAGCATATTTTGTAAGATTGGCATGTTCTAGTATCATCTTGTTTAAGAGTTTTGTTCTATTATGGTGGCTTATGCACTAGGTTTTCCTAGATTAAGTGGTCGCAATCTTATTTAGATAATAGAAACATGATGAAGTGATTTTTTATGTTTCTTTTGGAAAAGTTTATGAAGGGATGAGAGGATATGATGATGCTTGTTAAGAATGTATTATTCTGATGTTAGTATGTTGGTCAGTATGTGGTTGTGATGATAATGTTGAAGGTTCATTAAATAAAAGAATTTGATAAATTCCATGGTGTTATTTAAATCAAAAGTTTTGAGTTGTGCGTTCGCGATCTTTTGATCTCATGACTTATGTGGCAGCTGAATTAGTTTTAAGCAAAGTGTCGTGATAAGAGATTTTATTAGTTCCTAAGGGATTAATATGTTGTGGTCTTCAAGTCTCTTTTGTTGTAATTGTCAAGGTAATACCGTAATCAATGCAAGTTGTTCTCTTGTTAAAAGAAAGAGTGTGGTAAAAGTATTGGAGGTTGAAGTCAGGTTGTGCAATCTTTTTGAAGTGTGTTGACTTCTTATTTTCGCCGCCTAAGAGTTTCTTGAGCTCAAATGACAATATTGTATTCTTATTGGTTGAGATTTGATGTTTTCTTCTTAAGGGGCATGTGCCTTCAACTGTGGTCTTATCTTTGGTTGTCCAAGATCTTTGTTTTTTCTCTTGGTCTTGTGTTTATTGCAGATGGTAACATCTTTCTTTGTGCTGAAATTTACTTCTTCTTTTTGCCTCTCCAAGAAAGGGGTAATCGATTTGGGTTGCAAAGTCCTTTAAGAAGTGTATGACATCTATCTGGTGTGGTCATGTGATTGATTTTGGTGAGATTGTGGGTGTGATATGAATTTCGAGTTGTTATCCTTAAAAGGATTGAGGTGCTTTAGGAATTTTCCGTCAAAGTAATTCCATTGGCCGAGGGCTTGGCTAGAATGTATTTTGTGGAGACAGTAGAGTCTCTCTGCAAGGGTGTGGATGATGTACTCAGTTTGAGCGCAAGATAAATGAGTTGATGTGTTGGGCGATGATTTGGAAATCCTTGGTTCAAGGAAGTAAAATTTTCAAAGGGGTTGGATTGGGAAATTAATAATATCTCGAGCAGTAAGACGCTCTCTTGATTCTTGTTTAAACTGTGTGTTTATGACTCTCGAGCAGTAAGACGCTCTCTTGATTCTTGTTTAAATTGTGTGTTTATGACAGAGGTCATTCGCAAATTGAGTTGTTATATGTTGTGGTGTATTCTTTTCCAGTTAGGAAAAGAAAATGATTGTTTTGGTCTGTCGAGTGATTTTTCACTCTTGGCTTGTGCAGTGTGTATTCTCCAAATGTCTACTTGGAGAGTGTGAATGGTTTTGTTGTGAATCCTTTGTTTTGGATCGTGGTCCTTTGAAGGAAGGTTGTTTGCTAGTGCGTTGCTTGAGAATGCTTCATTCTTATTGTGGTTGTGTTACATTTGTAACAGTTATTGTTTGTGCTTCGAGTAATGTTATGAGTGGAATCTGTGGTCGAATTCTTTAAAAGGGGTACAATGTATTATCCCGATTATATTAAATAGAGAAAAAAGTTTTAAAAAGGAGGATGGTATTAGATAGTGGCTTGATAGTTTTGCGAGAACGGTAGGATCTGTTGGCCGCTCAGAGTCGGCAGAAGAGTTGCGAGTGCTCGGCGTTGACCGGCACGTGTCGTGGACTCGTCGGAGTTGATGTGGAGGCCCTCTTGACGAATCAGTCCGAGCGGAGCTGATGTGGGAACTTGAAGTTCAAGTGTAGAAGGACCCGAGTTGTTCGAGGCGGGTGAGAACCCGTAGTTGTTGTTTCCTTGGGATGTTCTATCCCTAGGATGCTCATTGGTTGTTCTTTCCTTGATTGTTCTTTTGTCTCGTGGGTTGAGGAGCTAGATTCGAGGACGAATCCTTTTTAGGTGGGGAGAATGTAATATCCTGATCGTCGATTCGGCGTAGGTTCCTAAAATAATCACGGAGATTCCCGATTTTTCGGTAAATCACGGGAGGTGAAAATTAAATTATAGAATTGTACAAAATTAAAAAAGAATTAAAACAATTAATTTGGATGTTTTGGGCTGTCCGGAGGGGTGGGCCAGCCGCTTTGGGCCACCCAACAGGAGCCCGTACCCTCCCAAACCCTAGCACCCTTTATAAACCCTCCTTGGCCCCTCTCCCTTTTTGGTGCAGCCACCCCCCTCCATCACCCCCCACAAGCTGCCATCCATTGGAGCAAAGGAGAAAGAGAAGGAAGAAGAAAGGGAAGAGAAGGAAGAAGAAGAGAAGGAGGAGAAGAAGAGGAGGAAAAAAGTGGGGTAATTCTTCATCTAGGTAATTTTTCCCCATCCCAAACCCTCTGTTCTTATGAATAATTAGGGTTTTTGGCAAGGATTTTGAAGGGGGTTATAGATTAATTGCCCGATTAGGGTTTACCTGCTGTCTGCTAGTAGATTGATTCGCGTAGCGCGGCTGTTCGCGCGGTTTTGACCTAGTAAAAGATTTTTCCTACGGACTCTCCCAAAAGTAAAGTTGTAGAGGAATTCTAGATGAGTCTCCTATATTTTTTTTCAGATTATTTGGCCGTGGTATCTGAGAGATACGGAGTCGGTAATACCGTTGTCAGTCAGGCGGACAGATTGGTACAGTCCGACGGTAATCCGGGATTTAGAAATAGTAAATGATTTTTTTGATCCTAGCCGTAATTGAGAAAGTTGTAGATAATTCGGAGATCTAGTTGCTGTATAAACTTTAGAATTTTTAGACCCCGTTACTATTGTTGGGACGCGATTTAATTTCGCTGACCAGTCTACCAGAACAGAGTGTTTCCTCTGTTTAGGGCATTTATTTACATCTAGCTACGATCCAAATTAAAACAGGTGTTATACATGAAAATTGTAGGTTTTTAAGTAACGAATCCAGAGAGGTATCGTTTGCTGTATTTGGATCATTATTTTTAAAGATACGAAATTGTGAAGCAGCACTGCTGCAGAAGGGTTTTTGCTGATTTGCTTAGCGGAGGAGAGTTTGTGCGGGTTCGGGGTTTAGCGACGCTTATAATTATTTTTGTCATATTTGTTGCTGTGGCTTGGTGCTGAGAGATACCTATTGGATATGTGGTCTTGTCCCTGAGCGTTCTTGATTTTTACTTCGCTTCGTCGGATTGAGGCAAGTGAATGTAGCGGTGGTTGCTACCGTTTAACTTGTGATTCCTTCTACTTGCAATTTACATTATTATCGTAATTTGATACATTATGCCATGATTGCATGATATTTTAATTGTGGAGATGATAGCAAGTATTGATCAATTAATACGTTGTTATTTTGCTTAATGTTATTGTGGATCATGAAATTAATATGTGGTGGATGTGCAGATGATGAGAGCATGATAATGCTCCTTGTGGATGAACTAATGTGATTCATGAACTATCATATCATTCATGTCACATCATGTCATTTGCATGTATGGATGTCGCCGCAAATGCCGCGACCGTACCGGTACAACATCGTATATTGTCGTAATACGATGCACCTCTTCTCCCAAGGGAAGCAACATATATTGCCGTAATACGTTGCACCTCAAATTCCCTGCCCTGGAAAGAGTGAAGTGAAGCATAACATAAGCATTCATATGCATTGCATTGTGGAAAGATTCATTTGCATACATATGCAATATGTTGTGGTGAAGTTATTTTGTGGAATATTCAACTTCATTGTGATTGTGGTTGTGGAATAGGATTCGTCCCTTGTGTATGGTAAGGGTTGTGATTGTGGCATGAGATTTTCTTCTCATATATTAATTGTTGATAGCAAATGTGGATGTGCGATATAATAATGTTTTGAAGTAGAACATACATATATTTTATTGTCTTTGGTAGTGGTAGTGGTTGAGGTTTTAAGGTAGTCAAATAAGAGTTATTTACTAATGCTTTACCGTCATCAATGGTGATTTACGGTTGAGGATATAAACATTGTTAATTGTGAAAGATTAAATGTTGATGATTAATCTATTGTGGTTGTGAAAGGTTAAATGTTTCATTTGCATTTAATTGAGGATATAATAACTGCATTCATATGCCAGTTGAATCTGAAATTGAAGAGATATAATTCATAGAAGTTTGAGGTGGTTTAATAATTGTGGACATGATTAGTAGTTGTGGTTGTATGGAATTATAAATGATGATGTATAATTGTTTGTAGTTTGAACAGCTTGTCAAACTGTTTGCTTGCTGAGATTTTTATCTCACCTTTGTTTCCCCCTCCCTACAGGTGGACTTTGAGCATGCATTGGGAAGAGTAGAGCGGCACCATATTGATACACATGGATTTTGTTTTAATGCTGAAATAAAGTTGAAAGAACTCTAGTCTTTACTTAGCATCCTGTAAATGATTGTTTCATCTCAATAATGTTTAATTCGGAACCGTTCCTTTGGTTATTAAGTTGAAGTTGATTATGAATATTAAATTGTTATAATTAATCTGTTATTCTTTAGTTGTTTATGCTTCCGCTTGTATTATCTTGTTTATAAATTGATGCCAGTTTATGTTTTTTGTAAATTGGTTAGTTGTAGAGTAGTTTTAGTAGCATCCCAGGGTAATGTGGGTCCTGGGGTGTTACAGCGATACCAGTCAAAGAAGTTTGTTTCACTTAGTTTTTCTTTCTTAAGAATAGATCGCATGTTATAACTGGGTGTGGAAGAAGTACATGGTGGCATTGTCTACAACAAATAAAGTATATGCGAAAATTCAGTACTATGTTTATGTGAAAGATACTCCTATACATTTAAAAATCATATACCCTATAATAACATATAGTGAGTCAAGATTCATATTTCACTAAATCATAGTGAGCTTTAGCATCACGGCTAGAAACCTAGTGACTTAGGAGATGGGCGTGCACCACTGACATGTCCCCAAAGGCGGAGATCATCAAGCATGATCTCCATGAGAGAAAACTATAACAGGGAGTTCATTCTATGGAGCTTTGTTCCCGAAAATGGGATCACAGCTGATGGAATGGAAGCCATATATAGGCGGCACTGGACGAAAACACTTTGACATCCGCTGGCTTTGTTGTGAATGAAGCTGATAAATATGTGTATTATCGTTATGGTGGGGTCAAGGAGTTATCTTATGTCTGTATGTAGATGACATACTTATATTTGGAACAAACACTGCCGTAATTGACGAGATCAAATCTTTCTTATCTCGGTGTTTTGATATGAAAGACTTGGGAGAGGCAGATGTCATTCTGAATATTAAATTGATCACAAGAAAAGAAGGGATCACTTTAAACCAATCCCATTATGCTGAGAAAATATTGAGCCGGTTCGGTTTTGAAAACTGTAAAGTTTCTCCAACACCTTATGATGCGAGCATGAAGCTTCGAAAGAATCAGGGGTTAGGAAAAGATCAATTAAGATATTCACAAATTATTGGGTCACTTATATATTTAGCTGGTGCCACAAGACCTGGCATTTCATTTGCTGTGAGCAAATTAAGTCGGTTTACTTCTAACCCAGGAGATGATCACTGGGAGGCACTTGAAAAAGTGTTGCGCTACTTGAGAGGCACAACATCTTTTAGAATACATTATACTGGACACCCTTCTGTATTAGAAGGATACAGTGACTCTAATTGGATCTCTGATGCGGATGAGATCAAAGCTACAAGTGGTTATGTATTCACTTTAGCTGGTGCTGCAGTTTCATGGAGGTCTTGCAAACAGACCATATTGACAAGGTCAACCATTGAAGTAGAACTTGTAGCACTTGACACAACCACAGTTGAGGCTGAATGGCTGAGAGAGCTTCTATTGGACTTGCCATTGGTTGAGAAACCAATACCTGCAATCCTGATATACTGTGATAATCAAACAGTGTTGGCCAAAGTCGCAAGTACAAAGGATAATATGAAATCCTCTAGACATGTGAAGCGTAGGCTTAAATCTGTCACAAAACTGAGAAACTCCGGAGTGATTGTTGTGAACTATATTCACACTGAGAAAAATCTGGCAAACCCTTTTACAAAGGGATTAGCACGGAAAGCGATTTCCGTTGCATCTATGGACATGGGAATGAGGCATATTTAAGTTACATCACAATGGTAATCCATACCTTCTTGATCGGAGATCCCGTGACTTAGGCAATGGAAAAAATAAATTGATGTTGTAACAAGAGAGTACATATTTATTGTACCCATGTCCTAATAAACAATGTATTTTCGACTGTTTAGAAGGTCGGCATAAAGCCCAAATGAGAAAAAGGTATTAGCCTGCAGGATACCTAGAAAGAATACGGGACTTACACTAAAAGACTAGTATATTAACAGTACTTCAGCACAATATCTTTGTTATATATTTATTTCTTGCTTTGGAATTGGTGGGGGATTGTTAGAAATTGGCCCATTTAATTATGACACATTTCCTTAATTCCAAAGCATGCATGGTTTAGTACCATATTGCTAAGAAAAGGTGAGGAAGACCAATTTATAAGGTGGAGTCATCACCACTCCTTGAGTATGGATAGAGATGGTATGTAGAGGGTTCTGTCTAGTCACGCACAAGCGCAAGCACACGCGCGCGTATACGCGTATTTTCGCGTGAAAATCACGTGACTTGTGACTTGCGACGCGCGACCGTGCCATGACGTGGCGCGCCACTTGGCAGACCAAGTCCATCTCTATTTTTTGCTGAACTCTGCACCACTCTCTCTGTGTTTGAATGAGATTCAAACGTTTGAATTTGAGGCTTTATTATGTTTTGATGACAGGTAGTTACCAGTGGATAAATGGCTGGTTGAATGTATCAGTTACCAGTGGGTAAATGGCTGCTTTAATCATGTCAGTTATCAGTCTGCCTATTTATATGCCTGAAGACGTCCAAAATACGTGGGAGAAACTCACTGCCTCCATTTCCTTCTCTACGATTCTGTGCTCGAGTACTGTGTTGTTTGAACCTCGTCGACCTTTCTTCCCGGCGTGCACTTGGAAGGAGGGAGAGCGGCTACTCTGAACCATTGCCGCAGAGAGTACCTACACGGGGCGGCAATAAGGTTTCTGGGCAGCGCTTTTGCACGACCGCTCCTGCACTGCGTCATCTACGTTCTGCACTGCGTCAAGCCTGCGCGGCTTTCTGTTCTTCTTCAGGCTAACAAGTAAATCGTTCACGCGCACGTACGACTTTGTTACTGTACTTTTCTTGAGTATATTCTGAAGTATGATGAGTAGCCTGCTGTTAGTAGTAAGTTTTGCATCACTAGTTTATTGTATTTGTCTCCTCATAAAATTTAGAATTAAAATATTGCCCACACTTGTAACACAATGATTTTCTATGTGTTAGGCTTATGAAAAAATGACTCTAAATGACAAAGATATTGGCTTACCTGTAACCATCAGTCAAAAGTTGCCTCCTATCTTCTGCAACAGTTATATGCAGTGCAAAGTTAACAGAGGAATATCAAATCTTATTAACTGACAAGAAACAGGAAGAGATTGAGGTGTCAGTAGTAGCGACGCCCGTCATGTGATTCGATGCGCCCGTGTCGAGGTACCATATGCAACGCTTCTGCTCGCCGGTGTCAGTGTCGCTGAGCTGCACCATGGCATGCTCCTCGTTCAGATGAACACGAGCGCCCACGCATTTCGGATCGACATGAACCTAGGAAGACACTGTCCTGGGAGCCAACGCCGCCACCTGGGCCATGAGTACGGCTAGCTCGTCATCGTCGCCTCCTTCCTGGATCAGGTGCGCCTACACCATCTCCCTCTTCTTCTTCCTGCAGTCACGCTCCCAATGCCCCAGATTGTCGCAGTAGTTGCATTTGTCTTTTTTTGATGCCTTGCTGCTACTCCCGTGGTCCCAGGATGAGTCACGACCACGACTTGACTTGGACGCGCTACAACGCTGCGCGCCCGAGCCGCTGCCTGTGCCGGTGCTAGCGAAGCCGCCGCCACCTCCTCGTGCGGCCTCCTACTCCCGCTTGCGCATCCGGCGTATGACCTCCTCTTCCTTTGATGAGAGAAGGAGTCATGATCCCATCTCCGCAGCTATCGCACGTGCCTCGAGATGCTGCTCGACGGCTCGTAGCCGTCTGGTGACCTCTTCGACAGAGAGCTCGCCAATGTCGAGCAAGGTCTCGATGGATATGGCTACCTGCATCAGACGATCAGGGACCACTTGAAGCATCTTGCGAACTACCTCAACGTCAGAGATCTGGTCGCCGAGAATCCACAGGTTGTTGGCGAGAGAGCCAATCCGCATGGCGAAGTCGTCAACCACCTCGCTGTCCTTGAACGAGATGTTGTTGAAGTCTTGCCGTAGCTTCTGCGCGTTGGCCTCACACACGCGTTCGACACCCATGCGCATCACCTTGACCGCCTCCCACGCCTCTTGCGCGGTTTCCTTGTTTGCGAGCGAGCCCAACATCTCCGGCGGGAATGCGCGAGCGATCGCTGCCAGTGCAAGCCGATCCTCGCAGTACTCTGCGCCGCCGGGTTCAATGGTTCCCCACAAGCCTTGCGCCTGCAGGTTGATGCGCATGAGCATTGCCCACTCTAGATAGTTCGTCTTCGTCAGCATCGGATATTGTACCGACGCCAACACTTGAGCTTGTAAACCCATTTGAGACCAATGGGCTGGTGTCCCGCCGGGAGTTCGACAGCCTCCCAGGTGCCGTTGTCCACGATCGCAGCCATCTCCTCCTCCATCGCTGCGCGCCAAGCAGGATCGATGTTGGCCTCGGCGAACAATGTGGGTTCCTCAGATGCCGCCAAGAGCAGCTCCTCCGGATCCAGCTCGATTGGCTCGGAGTTGTTGATGTAGTCCTCGATGGTGCAGAACCGCCGGGGTGCTCCTTCGTTGTCTAGCTCATTGCCGGACGGGATGTTCGACGGTGGCATGGCGTATGTGACGCGCGCGCCGCCTGCGCTGCTCCTAGCGTCCGAGGGAGTGCGTGACGTCTGCTCCCCTTGTTCTTGTTCAGGTGAGGCCAGTGGGGATACAGGAGAAGCTGGCTCATTGTCACTCGAGAGAGCACTTACCGTGTATTCCACGGTGAAGGTCTCAGGGATTACGTTGCCACCGGCCTCCTCCCAATTCCACCCACTGCCCTCGTCGAACACTGCATCGCGGGTGATGTGCAGACGACCACTCGTCGGGTCGTACACACGGTACCCCTTTGAGCCCGACTCGTAGCCCAGAAACACCATCTTCACACTACGATCGTTGAGCTTGGCACAGCTCACGCGAAACAATGGATCTTACATAGGTTTTGGTGCTGCAAAAGACACAACTTGTCCTTGCATTGCATTGCTTTATATAGGAAATACATGCAGCCATTTATGCCCCCAAATGTGGCCATGCATAACTGAAGAGAAACTACCTCCACTACTACACGCATAACTCCATGCACTTAACAAACACAAACAGGAGAATAACTCATGCATTTAACTAATCCTAACGCCTCCATGCAGCTAAATGAAGTAATAAATGACTATATTAACTAACAATACCAAATCACAGAGTTTAGAACACAAGCACACACTTGAACTCATGCGAAACAATGGATCTTACACAGGTTTTGGTGCTGCAAAAGACACAACTTGTCCTTTCATTGCATTACTTTATATAGGAAATACATGCAGCCATTTATGCCCCCCAAACGTGGCCATGTATAACTGAAGAGAAACTGCCTTCACTACTACACGCATAACTCCATGCACTTAACAAACATAAACTGAAGAATAACTCATGCATTTAACTAATCCTAACGCCTTCATGCAACTAAATGAAGTAAAGGCTAAAACGGATCATAAATGACTAGATTAACTAACAGATGCCTCTCCAGCACCTCCCGTAGCTTGCTCTCCTGCAGCCACCTCCCGCAGCTTGCTCTCCTGCAGCCGCCACCCGTCGCTGAACCGTCGGCCGTCACCGGCCACACCGGGATTACTAAGAGCCCGATATCTCATCGTCCTGGGCCCTGCTTCCATGCCACATGCCCCCAAATCCAGGCTTTCGAGTTGGATATGGTGAGCAAGGAAACGAGGGAGCGAGTCGCTAGCCGCTGCCTGCTGCTCCGGGAACGCTACGAGGAGCCCCAAGATCCCACTGCCCAGGCGCCCCATGACGAAGACAGCCGTCGGCCAAGGAGGAGGGACTGGGGAGAACGGGATCGATTATTAGTTTCGCTGGTTTCATTTTTTTATTGGTGGTTTATATAAAGCAAGTTACTTATTTTATTTTATTTATTTTGAATTTTAATTATTTAGGGATTTTACTTTGCAATTGTATGAAAATTAAACTAAAATTTTATTTTGTATTTAATTTTATTTTGTATTTACTTTGAATTTCAATTATGTATTGTTAAAACTTGTATACAAATCCAATTGCTAATTTTTCTTTTTTTATTCAGATTATAATTATTAAGGGATTTTACTTTGAATTTTGTTTTGAAATAAGATTGCTAATTTTATTATATTTTCCCAAATTTCAATTATGTTTTGAATATTTATTTAGTTTTTATTCCAAATTATATTTATTTAGGGATTTTACTTAGTAATTTGCATGGAAACCAAATTGCTAATTTTATTTAATTTATGTCAATTTCAACAATGTAAGGATTTTACTTCGAAATTGTATGAAAATTTAATTCGTATGCAAATCCAATTGCCAATTTTTATTTAATTTTATTCTCATTTATAGTTATTTAGATATTTTGCTTTGGAATTCATTTCAAAATCAAATTAATTATTTTATTTTATTTTCTATTCTAAATTTTAGTTATTTTTTGTTGGAATTCATATATAAATCCAATTTCTATTTTTTATTTAATATTTATTCAAAATTATTTTATTTAGAGAGTTTACTTAGGAATTTGCATGATAATCAAATTGCTAATTTTATTTTTTATTCTGAATTTTTGCTATTGGTTGGATTGTAATTGATATAAACTCAACAGTGTGAATCTTTCTTTGTTTTTCTTTGATTAACATGAGAATTTCTACCTTTTGAGAGCACTACATCTTTTGCCTTCTAGATTATACACAACCGGCAGCCGCCAGGCCCACCACTACCTGCTCTGCCTCCGCTCCTTTGTCCCTTTTTGGCCAGCGGAATATATGATTGGCATGATATTCTCTAATCACTTGTTCTTCCTCCTAGCCCCATCATTTTGAGCTACTACTTACTAACGGAGTGCACTCCAGTTACTCCTAGTTTGCTGATCTCCTCGATTGATTGAGCCAGGTTCGCATGACAAAATCACCTTTAAGTGATTAATTAACTAACGTTCTAGTATCCGTGTATTACTCTCCTTACTTACCCCTTAATTCTACTCTTTTGATTGATTACAGTAGTGGTTGAGATTACGAAGATTCGGTGGTATGTTACGCCCATCGAGAATCAATCACTAGCGCATCGTTGTCCAGCTTCGATCGCCTCCATCGACTGATCTTTTGCTCGGCCTTCTTGATAGGTGAGTAAAGACTTGGATCACTTGTAAATAAATTTTGTTTTACTGAAAATCACCTATATATATAGTTCATCGCTAACAAAATAATCCCTCTTTTGATCAGAGAGCGGCAGCCTACAGCCATGGCAATCGACGCACTTGTGGTGGTTGGGTGGGTAGTTTCGCCGGTCATCAGGGAGCTCGTCGACCAGGTTAAAACCTTGTTAACAAGGAAGTACAAAATCTTCAAAAAATTCAGTAAGCAGATAGATGAGCTGGACCATGTTCTGGATCAGATCAAAGAGACCGTGGATACCGTGCAGGGACAGCGTGTCAACGAATCCAGCAGAATGGTCAGTCATCTCATGGATGCTATCAACGAGATGGAGGACATCTTGTCCGCTTTCGTCTACGGTGAGATTCTCCTGTCAGACTTAGCAAGGAAGCACAAGGTCAGGCGGGTTGTTCATTCCACACTTAGAACTGGTAGACGACTAATCGGTAGAGACAAGACATTCGGTCGGTTCAAGGAATTGCTGGATAAATTGTCAGGGCTTCTGGAGAGTTCGCGGGATCTTGTCCGTTTGTCACAGTTACAGGCAACCAGAAGCAGCGCCGACCGCGGATGCTCAACGTCAAGATCGGCGACGGGCCCATTGCAGCTGGATAAGCTCTTTGGGTACAATGAGGAATATGATCAGCTGGTATCAGCCTTGCTCAACGACCCCCCTGCCAGCAGCAGCGGCGGAGGCAATCGCGACGCTCAAGTTGTGGCTGTCATTGGCAACGGCGGTGCCGGGAAGACTGCGATTGCTCAGTGGGCATGGCAAAACGTCAAGGTTTATGAACACTTTGATCTTCCGATATGGGTGAGCGTTTCAAAGTTCTGTAAACCCGAACAACTCTTAACTGAGATCTGGAGGTCTGTCTGCGCATTTAAATGTGCTGGCAAGGAAGAAATACAGTTGCAAGATAAAGAATGTGCTGCAGAAATGAGCTTTAGTAGCCTGCAGCAGAATCTCGCCCGACTGGTGAAATCAAAGAGGTACCTGCTTGTGCTTGATGGCGTGTGCAATGATGAATTGGCTAAAGATCATCTGGCAAGGAAGAAGACATGGGAGGATGTGTTGGCCCCGTTTAAACATGGAAGCCAAGGGAGTAGGATTTTAATGACGACTCGAGCAAAGATTTGTTCCAAGACACTCAATGCAGGCACCAAGATCAAGCTAAACGGGATTGGCACCGATGAGCTCTTGCTCCTGCTCAAGAAAAGCGCATTTGGGGATGAAAACATATGTGTTCCAATGCTCGATGAAGTTTTGAGAAGTGTCGCGGAGAAGTTGAAGGGTTCCCCAATATCAGCAAAATATGTTGCTGAAAAGGTCAGGAACAAACACAGGAGAAAAGACTGGGAGGAAATATTTGAGGAAGGTTACTTAAATGGTGAGACTAGCAGTGCTATCTCAACTCATGAATCCAGCTACCAGGATCTACCACAGCACCTACAGTGTTGCCTGGCGTTCTGCAGCATATTCCCAAACAACTATGAGTTTGAGCGTGAAAAATTAATCGGCATGTGGATAGCACATGGTATCATTAGTGACAACAGGTCGGATGGGAAGAGCATGGAGGATGTGGGAAGAGATTATATCAGAGATCTGCTGTCAAGGTCCTTCTTCCAAGGCACCAAGCATGGCAAAGCAACTCACTTTGTCATTCATGAGCAGATCCATTTGATGCTACTGTCAGTCTCTGCCAACTATTTCTGCAGAATAGTCGATAATAACGGAGGCATCCGCCGAACTGTTCGCCACCTATCTGTAACCAATGGTTGCCTGGCTCAGCTCAAGAAACATGCTGAGCTGAAGAAGCTGCGCACATTGTTAGTTTTCGATGGCCAATCGTCTCCCTTGAGTGCCATTGACAATGATCTACTCAAAGAACTGAAGGCCGTCAGAGTACTAGACTTGGCTGGTACAAGCATTACTGATTTGCCGAAAGGCATTGATAAGCTGAAACATCTACGGTACCTAGGTCTTCCTAATGCCCTCAAGAGGCTTCCTGCAGCAGTTACCAAGCTGTTGCATCTACAAACACTGGCTTTAGGCAAACATTGCGAACTTGATGAATTCCCAGCTGATGGCATGGACAGCTTGATCCACCTGCGGAACCTTGATATGGACATGAAGTACATTGCTATGATAAGTGGTATTGGGAGACTGGATAAACTCCAGGGATCAGTTGAATTCTGTGCTGGCATGGGACAGGGGCATGGTATGGAAGAGCTTGCAGGCATGAACTCTCTCCGTGGAACACTAAGCATAAAGGGGCTTCAAGATGTCGCGAACAAAGAAGAAGCTCAGAAGGCTCAACTTGGAAGGAAAGAGTTTGTCAAAGTCCTGAAGTTGGAGTGGGAGCCTAAATTAGGAACTTCCTCCACCAGCTCATATGAGCAAGTTCTTGAGGGATTCCAGCCAAATCATAAGATTGAAGAGTTGCACATCAGAAGGTATCAGGGCACATCATCACCAAGTTGGTTGGAGAACCGTCTGTTGACAAATTTGCGTTACCTGTATCTCATAAACTGCAGGAATTGGCAGGTCCTGCCTCCCCTGAGCCAGCTGCGTGATCTGAAAGTTCTACGTATCAAAGAGATGTTGTCTGTTCATCGGATTGACCATGGCAGCGGTGTTTTCCGGTCACTGGAGGAACTTGTGCTGGATGACATGCCAAATTTGGTTGAGTGGATTGCTGAATCAAGTGACGTCATATTTCCTCGTCTTCAGGAGATGTACATCTTAAATTGCCCCAAATTGGAGAAGCTGCCCCGGGTACCATCAGCCGTGAAGAACATGAAAATAGAAAAGCACAACTCTTATTGCATGAATCTGTCCTCATTAAAATCAAATTCTTTTACCTTGGAAGTCCACGGGGATGCGGTCCAGCTACTGCATGAAGATTTCCTGCATCAACATCACATAGCGGCAGTCAGTGCCGTGAGCATTAAGCAGTATAAAGGGTCGAGTGAAGCAAACATCAAGCTTCTTGCTTCTATTCAGAGCCTAACGTTAAGCCGGTGCGTCAAGCCAGATAGGCTGTTGAGCATGTGCTTGCAGAAATCAACATCCCTCCAGAGACTGCAAATATCAGATTGCTGTGGATTTCATGCATTCCCAGAGGATGCCATGCTATCGTCGTTGAAATCACTTGAGTTAAAAGGATGTCACCCTGAGCTTATGAAGAAGCTACGTGATAAGACAGGCCCTACATGGGCAAAGATTTGCTCAATCCCCCAACTACACATTGACTGATTTCAAGGTGCGTTTTACTTGGACAACTTCTATTCATGATTCCCCTTGGCTCATTGCATTGCAACTGGAACTTCTTTCCCTTTTCTTGGAAACTAAAGGAACTTCTTTATGCAGAATTCCTTGTCTTTTAGCTTCCCTGGCTTTGATTTGACTAGGTTTTGTGAATTCCATTTTGCATGCATCATGACTTATGTAGGCAACATATCAGGTGCAACCCACCCATAGGGTGTAATTATGCAACCAAATCCGAACAAATTTATAAATGTGCTTCTCAATTTACTCTACCCACATATAAAACTTGAAGTTCAAATTCATTATGCGTTAAGAGTAACAAAAATGGAAAAAAATTCTGATAAATGACAAAGGAAAAGGACAAATGTTATTATTAATAGTGAACTCATCTTTTTTTAATACAATTTGAGTTTGAAGTTGAAATTTTGAAGGATGCTACGATACAACACTACATAGATTACATCATCAAAAAAAATTAGAATTTTTCATGTTGATTTGGTGCTTCAACCGAAGCCAGGTTGCATACATCTTAACGGTGAATTGTGTTGAGAAACCGACGCTGGCGACCAGTCCGATCGGATTCTCTACTTAGAACAAGAACGAATCAATCACAAAATCACAGAAGAATAGATTGAACACAGAGAGAGGTAGAGAGAACTCCTGGTCTTTCTTTATTGCTTTCAATTATGTGTACAAAACTGCTGGTATAGGGTCCTATTATACACTACGGTGGGGTGCCCAATATGCCAGAACTCTCGGCCGTGGGCCCAGTTTCCTAACAAATTGCACGTGATATGTTGCCCTTAGGCATCATGTATGGGATATATTCCTTGTACATACGTTGCGAACAATTTATTCTTTTGATTGCTTGGACTATCGGCTCTCTGTCTAGACGCTGAGGTTGCCCTTTTTTACTTTGATGTTTCCTTTTTGCCTTTTTTAGGAATGAGAACAATGGTATTTCGGGCTTCTTCATTTGGAATCAAACAGCCTCCTGTAATCTCAAAAGGATTGTACGCGTGTATTTGGACATGGGAATGACACCCAATGCTCGAATTGCTGTAGCAACCGTAGCTAACTTCAGCATCAAGTGTCCTACAAGTCGCATGTTTCGAAGGGGCAAGGCGAGGTGAAGAAACCAAGAAGCACGAGACGAGAGTGCCATCACGGTTAACGATATTATTGTTCAGAGTCCGAATCTACGGAACTTGGTTTGAGACAAGTTTATGCATTTGTTTTAAAAATATGACATCTTGAATTGGTATAATGTTTAACATTGAAGAACATGTTTGTATTATGATGAAAGTGCTGGGTTCTTGGGTGTTTCATGCCAAGAAGAGAAAAAGTCTAGCAAAGTAAGATAATGTTGCCAGAAATTAATGTGGGAACTTGCAGAGCCGAAATTTTGGTGCAACGACTGGATCTCGAACAGCTTAGAATTCTCTGTCGCAAAGATGGTATAATAATGAAGTATAGTCATGCTCTGCTGATATTTCACTATCCTTTTGTTGTGCTTACCAAGTAAATTAAGGTTAATGAAGGACAATGTGAGAAGGTTTTGTGATAAGCCATTATAGTTTGGAAATATTAAAATTTTGAATAGCGAATTTGTTGGATTTTTGGAGTTGTTTGCGAGTCGATTGAACAAAAGTATTAATTATTTAACGGTTTTGCTATTACCAAGGTGACTGAAATTTTTTTGTCTCTTAGTCACTTGAAGTTGCACTCTCAATCAACTAAAATTACAGCCCCCCTCCAAAAAAAATAACTGCAACTTCAGGTGATTCAGAGTGCAACTAAATTTACATTTAGTTGCACTCTCAATCAACTAAAATTGCAGCCCCCCTCCAAAAAGAACAACTGCAATTTTAGTTGATTGAGAGTGCAACCTCAAGTGATTGAGAGACAAAAAAATTTCAGTCGCCTTGGTAATAGTCACTCCCTTCATGTGCTACAGTACCAACCTTTTAGTACTACTAGTCATTGACTTGATGTTGTACTGGACATTGGTTAATCGTGTGAAGTTGCCTCTGGTCATTGTCGCCTTTGTAAATTGCATGCAAGTTCACACGTCACTTTCATGAGGACTGTTGCATGAGACCAAGTGTCCGCAGTTATTGAGTGTTTGTATGCATGAGATTCTACAGCGGTTTATTTAACCGATCTGTTAATCCGGTTGGACCGGACCGGATAGCATCAGCGGTTGGACCGAAATTGGCGTCCTGTCAGACCAGCAGACAATGATTTTTTTGGCCAAAATTTTGTGAAGTGGTTTTGAGTCACCGAATGAGTTCTGGTGACCTAGGTCTTAATATTTATATTGCATAAGGTATATTACAACTAACGTGAGTCAAGTTATGAAGAATTTATGTCTTAAAATAATTTCTTTATTTTTAATGTACATGACCGCTTGGAGTCAATCATAGCCAACGACGAGATTAAGGGTATACTTATGGAGGACCCAGAACGATTGAGCATACCGAGTGAGATGGTGAAATCACGCATGGCACAAGAAAAGTGAGAAATATTGAAAGCGAGTTCAAACAGCGGGATTACACCTGTGACTTGGTCGGTCCAAGTGAGGCATGGTCGGATGAAATTGGGGCGGAAGAGACTTGCCGATACGTGTAAAGCTAGTGGTGCATCTATACATGGGAAACATGGCAATTGCTTGCAATAGAAGGAGATGACTGGGTTAGAAAGCGTAGTTTGGTAGTTTAACCAAAGTACCATAAATGACTTTGGAAGGAAACCGCGGTGCGGGAGTGGCAGTTGGGAAGTCAGTTTAGGTCATAGAGAAACTGGTTTGATCGAGATGGATCAAAGCTAAGGACATAGAGGATTTGAAATTATACGCTTTGAAAAATATGCATAAGTGTGTTTCCACTTCCCGATCGTGGGGAGGCGAACGGTTTGGCTCCCACCGGTTGCACTTCCCGATCGTGTGGGAGGCGAAGGGGCTTTATATACCCCCCTCGTCGTCGTGCCACTATTCTTCCGCACTCGCTCGTCTGCTCTTTCTTGCTCTTTGCTCCTGTGTGCCCTGCTCTGGCCTCGCCTATTGCCACCTTTCACCACCACCATCGTACGCTTCGTCGTGCCTTCTGAGGGAATGGCCCGCTATGAAGAGCACGCTCGCCGGCCCAGCGGTGGTGCTTCCTCCAACCGGCGTAGCTCGTCATCGGCGAAGGTGGAGTACGTCCTGGTGGGGTGCGACCATCGCAGGCCAACAAGCGGTGGACGGCCGAGAAGAAGATGGAAGGCCCCTGTTCCAGCATGCTGGGGCAAACCCTCATGACAGAGAAGATGATACGGTCTCTTCTTCGCGAGGGAAAGCTGACGGACCACAGCGCGGTACGTCTGCCTGCTAGCGACGAGACGGAGCTGCACCCGGAGGAGTCGAAGGTGATCGTATTCGTTGCTTATTTTGAAGCCGGCCTTCGAATCCTGTCGTCCAAGCTCCTCGGCGATGTCCTGCGGACCTACGAGCTGGAGTTGGTGCAGCTGACTCTGAATGCGATAGCTCGCCTGGCTGTTTACAGCTGGACAACGCGGAGAGAGGGGGTTTGGCCCAGCGCCTCCCTATTCGCCTTCCCCCATGACGCGCGGTGTCAACCCAAGAAGCTCGACGGAGGGGAGTTCTCCAACTTCGTCCTAAGTCAACTTCGTCCTGAGATCGCCATGCGTGAAGATCTTCCCCACTAACTCAACCCGAGCGAAGTGGGAATCCAACTGGATGCGGTGGTGGTTCTACCATCGCGTGGTGAGCGGCAGCACCCTTCGATGCACGGGGCGGCCGATGTCGTTCAATACCTCGCCCAGCGTAGAGCCCGACCGCGACGACGAGTAGAGGGCACGGAGGCTGGTGGGTATCACCCTCCGTTTCAACATGCACGATCTTGCAGAGGAGTTCATGATGTACGGCGTGGCATCGCTTGCCTGCCGGTGGCACCTCCAGCCCGGCCCCGCCCGGCCTGACGGTGTTCGGCCGTACGTGTCCTTGCTACCAAAGCCCTCGGACCCTCGTAAGCTCTTCGGCCATTGATTTTTTTAAGCTCACTTCATTTTACCTGTAGGACTCCTCCTGGAAGATGCGGAGCGCCCGGTGGTCGTGTTCCTTGGGCCATACGTGGCCAAGGAGCATAGCCTGCGTGAGTCCGCGACTGCAACGGCGAACCTGGGGCGGATTAACAGAGTGTGCGAAGCTCTAGGCATTCCTGTACCGAAGTGCGCCACTCCGACAGTAGGCCAGGCTCACCTCCGCGATGGCGACAACAAGGGGGGCTTCCCCCCTCGGCGGAGGGCCTGGTCCCCTGCCACCGTATCCAGTCCGCCGGCTGCTCCTCCCGCACATCCTGCCAAAACCGAAGGTACGGCGGTTACCGGCTCTGACTTGGCGGAGTACGCCAATTTGGATCTGGAGGTGGAAGTGGATCACCCTATTCCTGGCAAGGAGTCCTTGGCTGGCACCACAGACAAGGGGCGCGGCGCGGACATCCAGGAGGGCGAAGCCTCCTCGCCCGCACTGGCCGCAGAGGTCGAGGAAGCGTCACCCAAGTCCCCGAGAGCGAAGTGTCCTCAGACACGATCGCCTTCCAAGGTGCAAGAGGCGTTCATAGTGGCAATCAAGGTCGGGCGCGTGTTGGAGTCGGACTCCAACATGGAGGCCATCCGGCCTGAAGAGGACGTCGTCGCTCCAGACGCAGGTGGCTTCCCCACAGTCCGGTCCGAGACAGAGTGAACACCCCAACGGGCTTCAGCGGGCCACGCCGAAGGTAGGCGCAACTCTTTCTCCCCCCACGAGTTCGCAAAGCTTTCCCCGATCTGCTCGCTGATTCCGTCATCGACATCAGCCGAGATGCGGTCGCCCAGACACGGACAAAAGAGCATGTGCTCATGTGGTTAGTAGAGGCAAGCTAGTGCATTTTCTTGTGAGGTCCTGTGTTCAAATCCTGAGCAATGCAAGATTTTCTCTGTCGAATCCCAGAGCAACAACTCTGAAACCCTCTGTGTAAATCGCACTAGTCCAGGATCAGCTAGTGCACACAGTGACAACAAAGATAAATATTATGCACAATGACAAACTTTATTTAACTGAATATGGGCCTGATGGCCAAAGTTTACCTCAATGGCACATAGGCCAAAATTAAATATAAACAGCGGAAAGAAAACCGATGCGGAAGAAGCCCACTGAGCTTGCCCACAGGCAAATGACAGTAAGACGCGGCCTACACGTTCTGATCCTCACCGAAGTCAAAGCTGTCCTCTGAAAAATGTTGAATTGAGCAACATGAGTACATAAAGTACTCCACAAGTTACACCAAAAGGTTAAACAGAGTTGATGCATGCATAAGGATTGACAAAGGAAGGCACAATATGGTTATTTGCACAAAAAGCAACAATGGAGTAAATATCGTAAAGTAAGTACAAAAGCTGAATTTGATACAATAGATAGAAATAAGATTTTACCAAAATAATATCGTTAGTGCAGGCTCCAACCAAACAGTAACCTATCCACGGGCATCCCACCCGGACCATCTTTTCCAAAAAGATCTCATATGGATTCCATCCATCCATACGGTTTTTAATCTCTCATGGATTCCATCCATCCATAAGGTTTTCATAAACCATTTTGAAAATCTAAGTCTAATCCATGAAAAACTTTACTCGACTTGTCCATGACCGTGGGCACGGCTATCCAGGATAGATTATACACTCTGCAGAATTCCTTCTGAGTCAACGGGAATCGTCGAAACAATTGGACGTTCGAAATGCTGTCTTTGTCGACACCGCCTTTTGGGCCGTTCGGCTTTGTATTGTGTTGGAGTCCATTAAGGACGCATCCAGGGGTTTTGCACGCCCCTTACTCCTTTATATACAACCGCCACCCCCACCATTAGGGTTGGGTTTTGCTTAGATTAATTCTGTCTTTGAACAGTTTAAATGTTCATCGGTTTGTGAGACCCCAACTTTCGAGTGCTAAATCAATACATCTGCAATTCAGTTGTGATCTTCCTTATTCTTGCTTGTGTTCTTCGATTCGCAGGCGAGGATTAGCCTTCTTGGCGAGGTCAACCGGGCTGCGCACGGTTGATAACTGAGAAGACGTGGTGCTGCGATTGCGAGGTTCGGGACGTGTTGTTCGGAAGCCGGATCGATTTGTGTCGTGCCTCCACCAAATCGAATGTATCCAACTGTTGGAAGATCGGGACCCGCTCCTATCAAGTGGTAATCGAGCTTGGTGTTCCTCCAGGTTCGAATTTACCCCACCTTGTTGTTTTCGTTTTCATCCTAGAGTCCAAGAAAAAGCCTTACAAAAAATTGTAGTCATAGGTTATTTCTTGTCCTAGATCTCGTTTAGCCTTTTGCACATTTGATTCCAGAGTCCGTAGTGTTGAGTTGGTGTCCTTAGTCGAGTTGTGTTGCTGGTTTAGATCGTGTTTTGTTTCGGGTTGTCTTGCTCCCGCTACCTCTCATACAAACCCTAGCCGGTCTTGCTTCTGCTACCTTTCATGCAAACCCTAGCCGTCAATTTTTGATTTCCCACCCATATCCCACCCTCTGTTTGAGTCATCCATCGCTTCTGGTGATCACCCAGTACCATCCCCCACCTTTTCCCGAGATTCTGTCCCCAATTTCCACCAATTGCCTCTACCTGATTTTCGTTTCGGCCTCCACAAAAACCATAACTCGGAGGCCCTACTTCAAACGGCCATAACTTTCGCATACGGACTCGAAATCAGGCGATTTTTTTTGAAATTGGGTGAAATTAAATTTTACATCCGAATCTCCCCCACTTTATCAAGTTCAGCTAATTTATTTTGCCCAAATTCGGCCTGGAAAGTGAAGTACTCGAGCTCTGAAATTTCATCACCGAATTTTTAGAACATTCATCATTTTCTGTAGGCCACACCTTACATCAGATTGACGTGAAACTTTGTGTGGTTCCTATTCCTGTGCTCTGCTTTGCGAAAAAAATACAAAACAAATAAAAAGAAAAAAAGAAATTTTCGCCACCTATAATAGTGCTGCGAGTGCTATCCGTGGCCAAAAAAAACGTGACAGAGCACAGTTTTAGGTGACAGAGCTTCAATTATTTTGTGCTTATGCTGAGTTAAGTCCTTCATTATCTGGCCATCCTTGTTGCTGTCTTTACTTTATTATTCTGTTATTGCCTCCTTGTTCTTCATATCATACCTGCTATAGGACACATTTAGACCAGCAACTAGGACCAGTGCTTTGGATATTTATTCAGCATTACTATCTGTTATTGATTTGTGTTCCACTAATATAATTGGCCTGCCAAGCTCCATATACCTACTTCCGGATAGCACAGTTTTGACCCTTGCAATCGCCGGATCACACTCTCCAGGTATCCTTTGCCTTGCTTTGGTAAGAACACTTGTAAGAGCTTGGTAAGTCACTTCCTCTGCGGGTTCCCACTGCCCTTCCTTTGTAGTTGATAGGGATAATCCTTTTGTTTTCCCTATGTTTCCACTAACCATGGTAGGAGACGAAGAGGACGGGACACCGGTCGATTTCAACGAGTGTGTTAGTCGCGGCCAGCTACAAGCTGCGCTCGACAAACAAAACGCTTCACTCATCGATCTCGGCGAGATTGGACACCATCGTCGCCGCCATTACCCGCTTGAACACCACGGAAGGCATTGAGCGGGTGGAGCGACGGATGGTGACCTCACCGGTCGGATGGACACATTGAGGCACGCCTACCACTGTCAATGACGGCCATCATCATGATGAAGCCACGTAGTATGATGCAGATGGCAACATTGATCGGCGGGCGACACAAGATGCACGACTACGTCGTCGTCTTCAGCAAAACCGACATGGTATGGGAGGTAATAACCAAAACCGTCATGGTAACGATGACCCTTTTGCTAAAGTCAAGTTTACCATTCTATTTTTTTCTGGTCTTTATGATGCTGAAATATATCTTGATTGGGAGATGACGGTAGAGCAGAAGTTTAACTCTCACTTAGTTCCTGAGCAACATAGAGTTAGACAAGCTACTAGTGAGTTTGAGGATTTTGCTATTATCTGGTGGAATGAACTAAGTACCATGCGCTTACACCCTGATACATGGGAGCGGTTAAAAGAAGCTATGCGTAATCGTTTTGTTCCTCCCTCATATAAACTTGAATTGAGAAAAAAATTGCAGCGCTTAGAACAAGGTGATAGTTCTGTTCAAGACTATTATGCTGAGCTTCAAAAGGGTATGGTGCGTTGTGGGGTTGTTGAGGACACGGAGGATAAGATTTGTCGTTTCTACGGAGGGTTACGGCGTGAAATTCAAGACATTGTTGATTATAAAGAATTTACTCATCACAACCGCTTGTTCCACCTTGCTATGCTTGCGTAAAAAGAATTGCGAGGACGCACGTAATCAACTAAGGCACGCACCGGACAACCCTTCTACACGCCGCGAACGACTACATCGACGGGACTGCCCAAGTCTTCTTCGAGTTTTCGTTCTCCTCTCCTCCACCACCTGTGAACAAGATGGCAGCAGCGCCTCCAAAGCCACCTTCCACGACACGCCTTGCAGATTCTACAATGCAGGGTCTAGCCAAGAATTCTTCTTCCGTGGCTTCAACGGGCCGCTCCTCCGGCATTCAGTGTTACCGCTGCCATGGGCTTGGTCATGTGCAAAAGAATTGCCCTAGCCAACGGGCATACATCGCCATAGAAGATGGAGTCTACATCAGCACTTCGGATGTCGAGGAGGATGATGATGTTGCTGCTGCCTCGGACAACAATGGCGGTAATGATGACAACCTCGTCCTTGGTGGGGCGTCCACAGCGACGCTACGGAGCATTATTGTGCAGCGAGTCCTCAGCACGCAGGTACAACAACCCGATAAACTTCAACGCCATAATTTGTTTCAGACCTTCTTTGCAATCAAGAACCGGCGTGCACGTGTCATCATTGATGGAGAAAGTTGCAACAACTTAGTGAGTTCTGATTTGGTCAAGAAGCTTGGCTTGACCACGCGACCGCATCCACATTCATACCATATTCAATGGTTAAATGACTCTGGAAAAGCTAAGGTAACGCAAACATGCCGAGTCTATTTTTCCATTGGTGTTTATGTTGATCATGTTGATTGTGATGTGGTTCCCATGCAAGCATGCTCTCTTTTATTGGGTCGACCTTGGGAATTTGATAATGATGCTTTACACCATGGTAGTAGTAACACATACACTTTTATGCATAAGGAAAGAAAGTTACTTTACTACCTTTGACCCCACCGAGATTATAGAGGCCGATAGGGCGAGAGTCTTCTTGCTAATGATCCAAAGGAACATGATAAATCTGAAAAACAGCAAGTAATCCATTTGAAAAAATCTGTTATGTTTGCCACAAAATCAGACCTTGCTGCAATTGATGATGTTAATGATACATGCTATGCTTTTGTGTGCAAAGATACTTTATTTTCTCTTCATAATATGCCTTGCACTTTGCCTGCTCCTGTCACTAACCTTTTGCAGGAGTTTAGAGATGTTTTCCCGATGAGATACCTCCAGACTTCCACCCATTCGAGGGATTGAGCACCGATTGATTTGATCCTCGAGCGAGCTTGCCAAACCGCGGCGCGACAAGACCAATCCCAAGAGACTAAGGAGATTCAGCCAAGTCCAAGACCTTTTGGACCGTGGGTACGTACGTGAGAGCCTTAGTCCTTGTGTTATTCCTGTTCTTTTGGTTCCCAAAAAAGATAGTTCTTGGCGTATGTGTGTCGATTGTAGAGCCATTAACAACATTACTATAAGGTATCATCATCCTATTCCTAGGCTAGACGACATGCTTGATGAGTTGTGTGGTGCTATAATTTTCACAAAGATTGACTTGCGTAGTGGATACCACCAAATAAGAATGAAACTTGGTGATGAATGGAAAACTGCTTTTAAAACTAAGTTCGGCCTGTATGAGTGGTTAGTCATGCCTTTTGGTTTAACTAATGCACCTAGCACTTTCACGAGATTAATGAACGAGGTTTTACGTCCTTTCATTAGCAAATTTGTGGTCGTTTACTTTGATGATATCTTGATTTATAACAAGTCCATGGATGAACATTCGACTCACTTACGTGCTGTTTTTAATGCTTTGAGAGATGCACGTTTGTTTGGTAACCTTGAGAAGTGCACCTTTTCCACGGATCGAGTCTCTTTTCTTGACTATGTTGTGACTCCACAGGGAATTGAGGTTGATAGAGCCAAGGTAGAGGCGATATGGAGTTGGCCCACGCCCACGACAGTCTCCCAAGTGCGGAGTTTTCTTGGCCTTACAGGATTTTATCGCCGTTTTGTGAAAGAATTCAGCACCATTGCGACACCGTTGATTGAGTTGACAACGAAGGGAGTTGTGTTCTATTGGGGACCATCACAAGAGGAGTCCTTTAATCTTTTGAAGGACAAGCTTACACACGCACCATTGCTCCAACTTCCGGATTTTGGTAAGACTTTTGAGCTGGAATGTGATGCTAGCGGAATTGGTATTGGTGGTGTTTTGATGCAAGAAGGAAAACCTATTGCCTACTTTAGCGAAAAATTGTATGCTCTTGTTCGTTCTTTAGAGACGTGGCAATACTATTTATGGCTTAAAGAATTTGTCATTCATTCCGATCATGAATCACTTAAGCATATTCGTAGTCAAACCAATTTGAATCGTAGACATGCTAAGTGGGTTGAATTTAGTGAATCTTTTCCTTATGTCATTAAACACAAGAAAGGGAAGGATAATGTGATTGCTGATGCTTTGTCTCAACGCTATACCATGTTGTCTCAACTTGATTGTCGCATTTTTGGTCTTGAAACTATTAAAGCACAATATGCTTTTGATGCTGATTTTAAGGATGTGTTGTTGCATTGTAAAGAGGGACAAGCATGGAATAAATTCGTGATCAATGATGGATTTTTGTTTAGAGCTAACCGCCTATGCATTCCAGTTGGATCCGTTCGTCTTTTGTTGTTGCAGGAGGCGCATGGAGGCGGTTTGATGGGACATTTTGGTGCTAAGAAGACGGAGGACGTTTTGACCACACACTTCTTTTGGCCAAAGATGAGGCGAGATGTTGAGCGTTTTGTGGCTCGCTGCACTACATGTCAAAAAGCTAAGTCTCGCTTGAATCCACATGGTTTATATATGCCACTTCCTATTCCTTCTATTCCGTGGGCGGATATTTCTATGGACTTTGTTTTAGGATTGCCCAGGACTAAGAGGGGGAGGGATAGCATTTTTGTTGTTGTGGATCGCTTTTCTAAGATGGTTCACTTTATACCATGTCATAAAACCGATGATGCCATTCATATTGCTGACCTCTTTTTCAAAGAGATAGTTCGTTTGCATGGTATGCCTTCTACTATTATTTCAGATCGTGATGCCAAGTTCTTGAGTCACTTTTGGCGTACTCTATGGAACAAGTTGGATACAAAGCTGTTGTTCTCTACCACATGTCACCCACAAACTGATGGCCAAACCGAGGTGGTGAACCGCACATTGTCTACCATGTTGAGAGCTGTTTTGAAGAACAATTTGAAGCTGTGGGAAGAGTGTTTGCCGCATATTGAGTTCGCATATAATCGAGCGGAACACTCAACCACCAAGGTAAGTCCTTTTCAGGTAGTGTATGGATTCAATCCCCGTGCCCCTATCGATATTTTACCTTTGCCTACTAGTGAGAGAGTTCATAATGATGCTACGGAGCGTGCTGATTTTATTATTAAAATGCATGAGACTACTAAGGCAAACATTGAAAAGATAAATGAAAAATATAGGATTACTGGTAGTAAAGGTAGAAAGGAAGTTAAACTTGAACTAGGTGATTTTGTTTGAATACACTTGCGAAAGGATAGATTTCCTGAGTTAAGAAAGTCAAAATTGATGCCTAGAGCTGCTGGTCCTTTTAAGATAGTTGAGAAGATAAATGATAATGCATATAAACTTGAGTTGCCTCCCGAGTTTGGGGTTAGTCCCACCTTTAACATTTCAGATTTGAAGTCATACTTGGGAAAAGAAGATGAGGCTGAGTTGAGGACAACTCCGCTTCAAGAGGGGAGGATGATGAGGACATCACTTCTTCGGATATACACAACACTCCTCCACTTAATATTCAAGGACCAATCACTAGAGCTCGCGCGCGACAATTGAATTTACAGGTGAGCTCGTTCCTAAGTACTTCTTTTTGTTCATTTGAGAATCGATTGCTACCTAATGATTTTATTATGATTAGGAACCATGGAGAAGATCAGGAAGTATTTGGAGATGGGATACGAGGCACACAAGGCCAGCAAGGGCGGTTGAATCATGTTGGATGTCCAACTCAAGCCGACTTCGAATCCAATTCGGAGTCCAGGACCAGGCCGCACTAAAACGGACGCCCAGATCGCATCCGGACTCCGTTTTGGACGTTCCATATATGTATGGAAAGCTGAGAAGACAACCTTTCCAATGGTTCTGATCCTATGTCAAAATTCCTTCGTAGTCAACGGGAATTGTCGAAACAATTGGGCGTTCAGAATCTGTCAAGGTGCTGCGACACCGTCTTTTGGGCCGTTCGGCTTTGTATCGTGTTGGAGTCCATTAAGGACGTGTCCAGGGGTTTTGCACACCCCTTACTCCTTTATATACAGCCGCCACCCCCACCATTAGGGTTGGGTTTTGCTTAGATTAATTCTGTCTTTGAACAGTTTCGCCGTTCATCGGTTTGTGAGACCCCAACTTTCGTGTGCTAAATCAATACATCTGCAATTCAGTTGTGATCTTCCTTATTCTTGCTTGTGTTCTTCGATTCGCAGGCGAGGATTAGCCTTCTTGGTGAGGTCAACCGTGCTGCGCACGGTTGATAACCTGAGGAGACGTGGTGCTACGATTGCGCGGTTCGGGACGTGTTGTTCGGAAGCCGGATCGATTTGTGTCGCGCCTCCACCAAATCGAACGTATCCAGAACCTGTTGGAAGATCGGGACCCCGTTCCTATCACACACTAACCAAACTAAATTTAAATTTAGTTGATACTCCTATACGCCAGAAGCGGGGAGACTGCCAAATTTTTTTCCATTGCATTAAGGAGTTGTATAGTATTTACTTGAAGTAAATATATTTCTAAGTTTGGAACACCCCAGGTTGAATAGTATATCCATCTTTATGAAGTTAACTTATTAGTCTTTTATCAAGAATCTACATGGACGCCTGTGGATCTAAGGTCTAGTGACATTAGTCAAGATAATCATTAAACACTCCTTAAATACTCCAGAAGAGAAATCACCTTGAAGGTGAAATACCTCATGAAGAGGCTCATCATGAAGATGAAAACCCCAGTAATTAAGTGCGCACATATTTCAATATTGGGGAGCACGGAACGACAAATAATCTTTCATTTGGGAAATGACGAAGATTTGGTTAAACATTAAAAGGCACTCAATTACGAGGATATTTGGAGAAACGTTGTCGACAATCAGTTTTCCTCTAAAATTGCTAAAGCTTCTCATATGAGAACATAAATCCGGAACCAAAGTCCATGGCCAAGCACCTGAAGTGTTCATATCGGGTCAAAATGAAAGGAAGCAATTGAGGCCAATCATAGTCGCAGATGAAAGTCTTGGAACCTGTTTGTTCAGACTTGATGGGTCATTATGAAATAATGAGGTGGTGAAAGCGATGGTTCAAGAATCCCAGAAGAGATTTACATTCTCCTGTTATGAATTAAATAATGTTCCGTTATATAATAACTCTGGCAGATGATATGAATAAGATATGCTGTTATTGGATTCTGAAAATCCTTGATGAGATCCCTGAAGTGACTCAAAGCTCGATCTTTGAAAGACTCGGTATTTCAACAAGAAAGTAAATTGCAACATGTATATATGAATATAAAGTGTATTTCCCAGAAGAGAGATAATCATCCCTGAAGAGAAATTAAATCATCAGTTGATCGAAAATACATCAACAATTATGCAATCCCTAGAAGTTGATAAGGAACCATCCAAGACCCGAGGGGATGGAATGAGGAAACTAAAAACAAGAAGTACGCCACATAAGCACATATGAAGTGCATCTCCTAGTAGAAGCTTATGGAGTGGCAATTTTCTTTATTACCATAAAGGTACCATATATAGTGGTGTTAATGGCAAATTTATTAATCCCCTAAGTGCCAAAATTAAGACTGATTATATTGATTCTATGGTGGTATGAGCATGCTTTTTAGTTGTGCAGAACAGACTTTTGGTCGTATAGGTACTACTTAGAAATAGTTACTAAATATTAAGACCCTGAAGGGTTTTAATAAGTCATATCCTGAAGAAATATGGCATTGAAATTGATTACCTCCATATCCTGATTAGGATAAATATACTGGCCTGCATTCATTCCTTAAAATACATTAAACGAATTGGAATAATAAGACTTCACCGCAAGTGGTCTTCAGGGGGAGCATATTCTAAACTTTTATAGTTACACATGAGATTCAAAAAATCTCGGCTTTAGTCTAACCCAGAAGGTGTTGACTGGATGATCACTACCTTGAAGGTTTTACCTCGTATCGATATTAGTCCAATTGATGGACATGACAAAGGTCTCATAATAAATCCTGAAGATAAACGTTGTACTCTTTTTTCCTTAGTAAGTTTTTCTCGTTGGATTTTCTTACTTGAAGGTTTTTAATGAGGCAACAAATGTAATGTAATTTAACGTATGCTGTGTACTCTTCTCCATTTCTTTTTTCCCACTAGGTTTTTGGAAGGAGTTTTTAACGAGGCATATGCGTATCGTGGTATAAAGTCTCACCAGAATGTGCTTGGCTCAACCGAATGATTAACCACATCAAGAAGTCATGTGACATAAACACCATTGATATCCCTATTATTATCTCTGAGGTTAATACAGTTTATGTGGCACAGATACAAATGGGCTATGTTAAAGTAATATCACGAAACATATTACTTTTAAACCCTTTTATCCTCACGAGCTCTAGAATGATAGAGAGATAAAGATATTGAAAGCTAGGTCTTGTGATAATCTGGTAGATATATTCACAAAATCCCATCCAGCCTCTACCTTCTAGAAGTATGTATGAGGCATTGGGATGAGGCGATCTAGAGAGTTACAAGGTTCGGGGGAGCAAATTCTTGAACCGTAGCCCTTATGTAAAACCAGAAGACTTATACGATCCTGAAGATCTAAATGTTGCACTCTTTTTTCTTTTGTGAGTTTTATCTGAAGTTTTCTCATGTAAAGGTTTTTAATAAAGCAACATGTGCGACACATGGAACGGATGCGATGCACTCTTTTCTCTATCCTTTTTTCCTACTGGGTTTTTAGAAGGAGTTTTCAATGAGGTATATGCATGCTGTGGTATTCGTCCAACAGGAGTGTTACGAAATTTAGAAAGTTATGGTGTGGGCAAATACTAGAATTGTCCCTAATAGACTTAGACTATAAATAGAGAGGCCATTGTACTATATAAACAGATCTGAGAATAAATAAATACTGCTCTGGTGTTCTCTCTTATTGGTATCTCATATATTTGATCTATTACGTTCGTGATGATTAATTACGTAGTTACCGTTCATCTGTTCTACATCGATTTCTTAACACCCTCATCCCCATCCCCAAATTGCTAAATCCCTAATCAGCTAATCCCGTGAAGCGCTCGGTCGGATGGACGATGCGACGGGCCGACGGCGTTGGCGAGTGGTGCCGGGCGCCGGGCGGCTTGGAGCCTTGGATGCGGCTGACGGGCTGTGTGCTGACTGCCGGTGGGGCCGTGGGGCGCCAAGCATGCAGGGCAGGCGGCAGTCTGAAGCCGAACCCGACCATCACCAGCCACCAGGAGCCTGGCGGCTTGGTCGGCGTGGCCGCCTAGGCGCGTCGCCGATCTGTCAATCTGCTCATCTGCAGCATCTGCCAACTACCATCTGGTCATCTGGACGCAAATGAAGGATACATGGCTAATCAAGCAATTGAAGTTCTTGATAGACTAAACGGTTTGTACTCGTGTAAATTTCATGCTACTACAGGAGTTCTCATTTTAATCTTGCATCAATGTGTTGAGCCTTTTTGCTATTTAATATCTGAGTCATATGACCTTCTCCCGTGCTTCCACTAAGTTATTTTGTTGTCACTGTCAGTGGTTTCAGTCTGAGTGGTGAGTAGTGAGTACTGTACTGCTGCGGTGCTGCCTCATGGAGTCATGGTCTCATGGATAGCTTGACGGTTGACGCCATAATTCAATTAGATAACATTTTATAGATTGAGTGCTTGACGCTATTGTTCAATTAGATGACATTTTAGAGCTTGACGCCATTGTTCAATTAGATAACATTTTATTAGTTTGACGCCATTGTTTAATTAGTAACCTGAAATGCACTGAATTACAGACGAATTTTGAGTAATTCTACTGCAAAACAGCACAAGTGCCTGAGTGTTTAGACTTTAGATTAAATTGAGCCTTTTTAACTGTTGTCTTAGATATGGACTGTTACTCTGTGAGGGCCTGACCACTGAGGAGGGTTGTATTTCGTATTTTCACTATGTACTTGTTCTAATTACATATGATTTTAGATTGCAAAAGATAGTTCGACTTATGTTTAGTTCGTTTATCTTCTGTTAGTCATGTTCTACTAGCCCCCTCCTAAAATTTGGTTCTAGCTCCGCCACGCTGTTGGTGGTGTTCGCTTGCGTCCCCATCCTTCTCTGGAATGAACTTTGTGATAAGGAAGGTATTGCAGAGCATTGCAAAAGGCAAGATTCCCTGCCTCCCCAATCATGTCATATCGCTCTCAGTTTTTCGCCCTGCATAGACTTGGAATCTCCTGTCCCTTTCCTTCTATACAAGTGCCAAGTACCCCGCCCCCTGCCTCAGTCAGTCCTTGTGCATACTGGCTGTTCGATGCATTGCCCACATGAAGCTCCCTTACATGGGTTTCTTGATCTTTGGGTTTCTGTGTGTGTTCCAACTGTCACATTGATCATCAGGTGAAAATTCACCTTGTGGCTCAGTCTAAGTGTCTCACCTGCTTCTATGCAGTTTTTCTTGCTGCCTTGGTGCTTTATTTGTGTGCTTGTATTTGCAGATGATGACTTCACCAAGGTCAGGGGGTTGAACTTGGGAGGTTGGCTGGTGGTGGAGTGGTGGATCAAGCCTTCCTTGTTTGATGGCATCCCGAACGGGGACATGCTTGTGGGTTCTCTGGTTCTTGGAGCTCGTGTTGTGCGCAATGCTGTGCATTTTGCTTTCTTCTCATGTGACTGTCGGTTTTTCTTCTTCAGGATGGCACGCAGGTGCAGCTGAAATCGGTGGGGATCCAAAAGTCGTGAAATCAGCGGGAACGTGATGGTGGATCAGGATGCTGCTTCGTCATGGGAAACCTTCAAGGTGTGTAGCTACTAGCCTGTGCTGTCTTGTCGCTAAAACTGTCAATAGGAAACTGAATTGATAATACACGTCTTTGGTGCGTACTTGGGAATGGGAGTTGAACGGTTCTGTTAGCTGAAATCGGTGGGGATCCAAAAGTCGTGAAATCGGCGGGAACGTGATGGTGGATCAGGATGCTGCTTCGTCATGGGAAACCTTCAAGGTGTGTAGCTACTAGCCTGTGCTGTCTTGTCGCTAAAACTGTCAAAAGGAAACTGAATTGATAATACACGTCTTTGGTGCGTACTTGGGAATGGGAGTTGAACGGTTCTGTTTTGGATATTTGAGCTAAAACTGCACAGCAAAGTAGCATTTTCTTCAATTTTTAGGCCCTAATCTTTTTCTCAAGTGAGCTATTTTGATCCCTGAACCTCGGTCTTTAAGTCCATCAGGTCTTTAACACTGATGCGACTCAGAAAGCCTTATTTGTTTATTTAGTCTCGCCACAATGTTGAAGGACCAGTATAGTACCTAGGAACCAAGGGGAAAACTGGTTCAAAAAAACAACATGGCTGGAGGAAGCAGGTCTGAGTAGAACGATGTCTATATGAAGCAATGTTGGTAGAGTAGCTAATCAGAATAAGAATCTAGATGGTTGCACTATGCATAATGTGAAATGTCTGCACCTCTATGTGTTGGGTTGACATTGTTCATCATACTACATGATTTTAGAGTGAGTGTGTCGACCAAATAGTGAATTGACCTCACTCCTTTAGGACTCTGGTGCAGACTAACGCGAAAAAATAGCTTTCCGGTTGGTGCATTCAGAATGTGTCAGTTAGCAACTTTAGCGCATTCTTTTTTTTTTGTTCTGTTCATGTAATACTATATTGGTTACATAAAACAAGAACTCTGATCTGTGCAGGATTTCTTCGGTGCCATATTCTTTAATTGGTTGCTGTCGAGCTATGAAAATGAACATTCAATGTACCATAAGGTGATTTCTCTATCGCAGATTCCCACTAATATAGCAGCTAAAGACTTCGGTTTTAACGTAATATAAAGGCTTTTGCGCTCTTTAAATGCTGCCTACCCACAGAGCTCTGTGTATTGTGCAATATTGTATCTTACAATAGTTATTTGGGTAGAAAGCTCGCAGTTCTCAGGATGGCTACAATTTAGCTACTGATGTTTTGTTTAGGGACCAATAAACAAATCTAGCTTTGCTATGCCCTGTTCTACAAACCATCTGGATAGCAGATTAGCAGTCATACCCATTTTACCTGCAATTACAATTGTGAATGCCAATGTGCTATAGATCACCCTCTCCATGAAATATACTCGTCTGAAAACTGAAGGCATATATTACATGTTAAGGATGCTTATTTTTAAGACAATGTTTCTGTTACATGTTCCGAAAATCAACAAGGTTGGTTGAATCTGAAGCTATGATTGTTTTGGTTACAACGTGCTCTATCTTTGCTTACAGTTAGAAGTTCATTAGCTTGTGAAATGGTAAAAAAAATGTCATCGGATTTGATAGAGTCAGCTTTGCTGATGATTATTTTTGTCGCTAAAGAGCAGAAGATATCTCTATGCTTCATCGATCGTCTGGTTGTAATATTGAAACGTCGTAATAGGTTTATTTATTACTACTACAACACATGGATGACAAAATAAAAATGTATATGTTCTCTTCTTGTGTTTTTCTGGGAAGGATAATCTCGTTGTGCCTTTTTCAGTTAAGACACATTCACCTTACGCTTAGAATTAATGGACTTTACATGTGTGGCGTGCAAAGGTTACAGATGCCAGTTACCTTTCTTAGATTGGTCCACCACTAGGACAGCTTACTGACTTTGTGCAGTATATTCCGAACGTCCTTACTCATGTCAATTTTTTTTATTGATAACTATATTAGATTGTTAACTATTGAGGTGCAATTTTCTTCGCCACAAAAAATGCTATTACTTTTCTAACCTTTGGTTGTAAAAAATTGCACGAAAACTCCATATTGGTTTGGTCTCTGGTATTGCTGGTGCATATTACATACCTTTACCACTTAGTCTACAGTTGTCGTATATTTGGGTACTAATTAGCCTGTAGGTGTGCTTTTGCTAGGATGTGTAAGCTAAGCCGCACAAATACAAGGCAGAAAAAGATGCAGATTTGATCCATTCAATTACATAATTGAGAGAGGAAATTCCTGTTTACTGTATGCAGGTATTTTCACAGGTGTTTACTGCTCTCATAGTCGGGCCAGCATAGCGCGCTTATCATTCTAGTTTCCATGAACTTATGGACTGAGCTAGAATGCTAGATCGTGAGCTTAGCGAATTTTTTGTACGAATAATCTATTTTTTAATCAAAATTACAGAAAATACCCGTAGAATTTTTTTTTACAAAAATAGGCTCCAGTCGCCCTCCATTGGGCGACTAGACCCTTTCGCCTAACTCAGCGGCGACATCTGCCGGATCTGGTAACCGTTGGGCGATTATTACAGTCGTCCCACCGTTGGACGACGTAAGTCCAGTCGTCCAACCGTGTGGCGACTAGGGGTGGGTTAAAAGCGCGGCGCGCTCGGCTGCTGCTGAGGCATTGCTTCCATTCCAATCGACCGAGCGAGCGCGAGAGAAGAAGAGAAGAGAAAGGAGAGGAGAAGAGGAGGGGGAGAAGAGGAGAGGGAGAGGAGAAAAGAGGAGAGGGAAGATTTAGATCCAGATAATTTTTTGTATATTATTTTTGTTAGTGTTAGTAAAAATTGTAGAAAATTTAGTGTAGACATTTTGTATAGTATTTTTGGTATAGACATTTTAGTATAGAAAATTTAGTATAGATATTTTAGTATAGACATTTTAGTGTAGAAAAATTTAGTGTAGAAAAATGTAGTATAGACATTTTAGTGTAGAAAAAATTAGTATAGACATTTTAGTATAGAAAAATTTAGTATAGACATTTTAGTGTACAAAAATTTAGTATAGACATTTTAGGGTAGAAAAATTTAGTATAGACATTTTAGTATAGAAAAATTTAGTATAGCCATTTTAGTGTAGAAAAAATTAGTATACACATTTTAGTGTAGAAAAATTTAGTATAGACATTTTAGTGTACAAAAATTTAGTATAACCATTTTAGTGTACAAAAAATTAGTATAGCCATTTTAGTGTACAAAAAAATTAGTACAGACATTTTAGTGTAAAAAAAATTAGTATAGACATTTTATTGTAGAAAATTTTAGTATAGAAATTTTAGTGTAGAAAAATTTAGTATAGACATTTTAGTGTAGAAAAATTTAGTATAGATATTTTGTGACCGTAATGTACAAATTAATTGTGCGGTGATATTTATACGTATTAGAAAAATCAGTAAATATTGAGGATAAAAATTAATCGTGCGCATTTTTTTATAGTGGGTTACGACAGTTTTTGGTTCTTTATAAGTGCTAACTTGAACTTTTTTTGCAGGTATGGCTCGTGATGGTCGTGATTCTAACTAGCGGTACCCACTGTTGGACAAGCACGTGGACCGGGTGCACCGCGCTTCCCATCGTGTTCCGCCACCGGGGAGCACGGACGAGCCGGCTGAGCTGGTAGTGGTCCGGACACGCACACCTCGCGTGGCCTAGAGACTTGATCCCCATTGGATAGTCAGGTTTACACTCCGCTAGCGTTTCAGTGCTACCGTAAGAACGTTTGTGCTGGCCTTCACTTTGTTTGCAGGCTGTGGGATGCCGAGCTACTCCCTCTTACCCAGATGGTGCATGCCACGGAGGAGGATGGACCCGCCTTGGCCGCGGGCGGGGACGAGGCCGTGGAGCGATCACGGGACTTCCCGTTCGACCGTTCCCTGCTGACGGTTTTGGTGAACCGTTGGCGGCCCGAGACGCACACTTTACACCTCCCATTTGGGGAGATGACGCTGACCCTACAGGATGTGTCCCTGCTTCTTGGCTTTCCGATCGCGGGAGGCGCTGCCTTCTTACCGGAGGCCCCGGTCGAGTGGCGCGCTGACCTGCTCAGCAGATTGAGGGGGTCCTTCCACCAGGTGCCGTTGATGACTACCACATCTTCCTGGCGAGCCAGACCCATGGGATGTCGCTGAGGTGGCTCGCACGGTACCAGGTACGTGGTATTTACAATCGATCGTGTCTACGAAGCTCCTATTTGTGCTATTATATACTAATAACATCTTGTTTGCATTCAGGTGGAGCACATGACTGCAGAGGTGGACGATTACCAGGTCTCACGCCACTTGGAAGCGTACGTGCTATGGCTGTTTGGTTGGGTGCTCTTCAGCACCAGCCACGGCAGCACCGTGGATGCACGCTTGATCGCTCATGCCCTTTGTGGAGCAGTTCGACCGCCTCACAGCTGACGACGTGCGCTGGGAGCCTTATGCAGATCTGACACTGCCGCAGTTCGTGCACTGACGGGTCATCCACACCGTGTCTTTGGCGTGATGTGGCTTTCTAGCTCACGCGCCAAAAGTCGTGTACGATATCTTCGTGGAGGACTACACAACCCAGCGAGTCATGCGACAGTTTGGCCTACATCCGGCGCTTCCTGTACCAGTCGGACCATCGCTTCCGCGGAACGTGCACGCATGAGTTATCGCTTCTCATAAATATGTACGTACTTACTACTGTGTTCAAGTACTTACGAAATGGTCCTATATATGCAGGTACTCCAGAAAGGGAGTTAAACGAGGCACGAACTGGATGACGAAAATGCAGCCCTGAATTGCGCAGTGGGAGGGTGCGCTCGACGATCACGTGGAGGAGCACCCAGACGACAGCAGGGACTATGCAGAGTACCTGCGCTGGTACCAGGCGTGGACACGTACTAGGCTCATACATGTCGTAGACCCACCTAGCACACGTCGCTCCGACAGACACATACCCCGCGCGCGACGCTCACATCGCGGTACGTTACATGTAATTTCAAAGATTTTCAAATGGCAACATCGTTTCGATGATTGACCATTTTATGTCTTTTTCTTCAAGCTGACGTCGGTAGTTTGCTGTGGATTGAGTCCGTCACTATACTGGAGAGGATCGCCACAGGTGCGGAGTTGACCCACGAGGAGAACATCAGCAGTTTGCATCGGGTGGAGGCCACGTGTAGACGTATTGTAGGTCTGCTGTCCTGCATGAGGCTACCGGCGGTCTCCACACCCACGCTCAGTGCACGGACTGGTCATCCAACAGTGCCACCTCGACTAGCGTGGCACTACTCCGGAGGCAGTACGTGTACACGTCCTACACCACCTCATCCGGAGCAGCCATGGGGCTCTACCTGGGGACGGCCTCCTACACCACCTCAACAGCTCTTCACGTCTCTTCCGCACATCCCCAGCTTCCACACGTAGGGAGTGTACTCTGAGCCGTATGCCCCTCATCCTAGCGCGATGGCGCCAACTGTGGGTACGCATCGTCGGATCTTGTTTTTATCCCAAAGCGATATGTAACGAACTAACGATATTACTACTGCATGTCTTCACCTCCACCAGCACACACATGGCGTCTCCCCAGCCTAGGACGATGTAGACTAGTTTTTTTCGGACTGGCCCGGGCCGTCCTCCGACGCAGCTTTTCGGGGCACACCACCAGAGGTTCCTTTCGGCAGTGTCCTCCCCAGTGCACCGGAGGACACACAGCCAGAGGTGCAGCTGACTCCACCAGTTCAGACGTGGGTGCGACACGCTCTTGATCGTTTTACGTTCTCGGAGCATCGTCACTTGTTGCACCAGAGGACGGCCAAGCGGGGCCGTATGGGAGGACGCGGGCGCGGTGATGGGGTAGGCCAGGGTGCCGATTGAGGGGTGCTGTTGATGCTATATGTTATGCATGTAATGAAAAAGTGTGCGGCACTGTATTATAAAGTTTATTTAAATTTAAACAAGCCTATTATCTCCTCTTTTCACATTCAATCATTCACATATCAAGTCATTTAAAAAATATTAACATATTGGTTTTCTCCGCACACGGATTCTCAGCGTATGTCACTAACCAGCGTATGTACCGCTCGTTCTACGGTCAATCATTCGTAAGAAAAATTATCTAAATTTTTTTACGCACGTACAATATACAATGAACATAAACTTTTATTACAACTCCAGCACATTTTGTACCAGTTTAGAACTACAAAATTCACAAAATTTGAAACATTCACGGGGGACTGAATGTAGTCACCCAATAGGGGGGCGACTGCATTAAAGTCACCCAGTGGGGAAGCGACTGCATAAAAGTCGCTCAATGGGCGGGTGACTGCATAAAAGTCGTCCGAGGGTAATGCGACAGGAACTCTATCGGCTGCTGGTTGGGCCAATAGGGGGCGACTGCATTAAAGTCGCCCAATGGGGAAGCGACTGCATGAAAGTCGCTGAATGGGCGGGCGATTGCATAAAAGTCGCCCGAGGGTAATGCGACAGGAACTCTGTCGGCTGCTGGTTGGGCGAAAGGCTCCAGTCGTTCAATGGTTGGGCGATTTGAGCCTATTTTTGTAAAAAAAAAATTCACAGGTATTTTTCTATAATTTTGATTGAAAAATAGATTATTCGTACAAAAAATTCGAGCCTTAGCCACCCAATCCAGTACAAAAGCTGGAACTTATTCAGGCCAGTACATAAGCTGGTAAGTGTCCCGTGCCCATCTCTAGTGCTTCTCTGGGCGCAAAGCCGCGAGCAAACATGCTCCCGGTCGTGCGGCTCTACTTTCTTCAGGAAATAGCATCACCATCTTCGTGAGAAATCTATTAATCTTCGTGAGAAATCTCTGTTGATTGGACACCCTGAAATATTGGTGAAAAGCTACAACCGATCCAGCCGCTTGCGGGTGTCATATTTGCGTATTAGGGCACGTTTGGTTTGGTGCCATCCCGAACCAATCCAAAATTTGGCTCTACCAACTCATTTTGGCATGCCTTTGTTTCGCGTCCAAAATTTGGCCCTGGCGCACCTAACACCTACACCAAACTCTGGCACGTTGTTTGGCTTCAAACCAAACACTCAGATTTTGGCTCTATTGTGATTACGGACTAAACAGTAAAGTGGAGAGTAACCAGAGGGAGTTGGGAATGAGAGCGCCCCCCTCCTCATACCCCTCTTAGGGGTTTATATACATAAGTGGGGTAGAATAGGAAATTACAGTCTTGCCCTTTAATAATTTGAGAGACTATATGGAGGTGTTCCTATGTTTGTGATGAGTAATTGACTCATGTTCTGGAAAGTTTGAGTTTGGTTTGGTCGGTTCGCGCCAAGTCGGTGCATAGCGCAGTTCGGTTTGGTTGAACTTGGTCGAACGCGGTCGGATGTGCTTAGGACGGTTGTTCTTTTTCTCGATCGGTCGTTTGGGCTATTTTATGTTTGAGTATGTTTCATTGTGGTTAATCATGATTATACTATTTCGTGCAGTGCTATGTGACGGTTTGCTTGTCTGTGTGGTTGCAGGACCTCGGAGCTAGGTCATGGTGAGGCGTGGGAGGACCGGGACTAGGCACAGGAGGTGCTGAGGTCCGGACGGTCGGAGACATCGAAGATAATCGAGGCTGCTGAGGTGGTTGCGAGTCGAAGACGAGGAACCGGAGCTGGAGCTACCGGAGGTGGACACGATGGGCAGCGGCGAGGTAGACCGGGACTAGGCTCAGGGAGGAGTCGGAAGTCCAGACGGTCGGATGCCGGTTGCGGTCGTGTGCGACGGAACATACGTGGACTAGACTCAGGAGGAGTCGGAGGTCCAGTCGGTCGGAGTTAGGTGCGGTCGTGCGTGATCGACAAGAAATGAGGAAACTTCCCGGAAGGTGCAGCAGGGGCGTTTTGGGAAATACGCAAGGCTGCATGAGAGGAAGTGGATTGGGTGTTGAGATAACGGGTAAAGTACAAAAGGCGAACCCGTTAATGGGAGGCTATAAAAGGAGAGGCTTAGCATGTGGAGATGTGGCATCCTGGTTCCCTCCCAAGAGGTTGTTATGGCTTTTGAGAGGTTGTTTTGCTTTTCTCATGGGTTGTTAGGGAGTTGGTGGTGTGAACAAAGATGGTGGTGCTCTCTGTCTTCGATGCCTGCGTGAGTTCTTGCGTTGAGTTCTCAGAATGTGAGAAATGGCATAGATGGCTGTAGACAAATTTGATGTAATCATCATGTCTATGTCTATGAATCCAATTGGGTTTATTTGGGTTTGAGCTGCCTTGGTTTGGCTTTTCTCTGTGGGTGACCCCGTTCTTCCCGGTTCTCGGTTCTTTGTTATTTCTTTGCCTTTCGTCTTCTGAATGAAGTTCTTGGTAGAATAGGATCTGATCTTTTGCTCTGTGATGAGAATATGTCTCAAGATCATTTGGACAGTTAATTTCCAGGACCAAAAATCAGATTTAATGAGTACTTTCTTTTCTCTGTTGTACGCCTCAAAATCCTCTGTTTTTCACTGTTCTAGGGTTTGGAATACATAGCTCTTTTGATTCTCTTTTGTCTCAGCGTAAAGGGCTGTTTTGATGTGTGCTTTTCAAGTGTAAGGCTATTGCTTGGCCGAATTCCAAGTTTCTTGAGCAAAGGTTCTGAGAATCTCAAGGATTTTGGTTCTTGGCTCTTCCTCATTGTACTCTTCATGACAAATCTCGTGTCGGTGTTCCATGTTGTTCCTTGATTGAAGTTTCCTGCCTTTATGGTCTTCCTGCTATTTGAGAACAGAGTCCAGTTCAATTGACCTAAAAGGAACAGCTTCATTTGAAGAATTTTTCAATTTCTTGGCTGTCTGCAGGATTTCCTGTTCTTGCTGTTTTCGGTTCTCTGCAGTTTCTGTGTTCGGGAGTCTGGCTCTCAGTTCAGTGTTCGGTTTCGGCAAGACTAATCTGCAGCTTGGAAGTATTTGGCAAATTCAGTCTTCGTGATTATTCCTATGAAGTCTGTGTTCATTTTTGTCTCTGCAGTTTTTCTGATATCTCTCTTCTATGTTCAGTATTTTTCTGTACCGAGAAACTCCTTCAGTTTGTGCCTTTACCTCCTGAGATGAGACAATCACTTGGTTTGAAGATCTAATTTCTTTGGCCTGAGAAGAGGAGTTGAAAATCACTATGTGGGTTTCAAATCTGCAGCAGTTTTTGTTCGGCTAACACAGTTCTTAAAGCTTCCTCTCAATTCGACCGCCTTTGTTTTGACAAGTTTCATTTTAGTTTTCAATAGCGATGGCTTTGGTTTTAGTTGAATTCTTTTCTATGTGGTCTACAGTTTCAGGATTTGGCTTTTGCCGACAATGTACCTCTTGAATTCTACCGCTTCTTGATCTGATTTACATTTTCAATCGATGCGCTTTCTCGTCCAAGACCAAGGCACTTTTAGACTTTTCCCTGTTTTCTTGTTCGTTGTCAGTATTCACTATTGAGTTTTTCTTTTGTTTGCTCTACCAGCCGATCTCTTTCAGTGTTGTTGATCAATCTTGAGTAGGAATTTGAGACCTTTGTTTCTATTAGTTTTTACTAGCAGTTTGTAATAATTTCTAGAGAAGATTTTTCTTCAAGGCACTTGATCCTTGTTCTTCCTTCGGCTATCTGTCAGTTTTCAGTTTTGGCTCTTTTCGATTGGTTGTGTCTTAGATTCTCTTCTGACCGCAAGTATACACTATTTTTGTTATGCCGTATGCTCTGATTTTTCTCTGTTCTTCACTATTTTCGGCTGCTACTCAAAGTATTCCCGGTACTACATGCTGGACTGATATTCATCTCTATTTCACTAAACAGACCTGCTCATAAACAGAAAGGGATATTTGGCTTTTTGGTTTTTCAATCAAATGCCTTCTCTGCAGTTTGTGTTCTACTAAAGTCTTCCGGCCTTTTTAGTTAGTGCAGTCTGTAGCTTCCGAGAAGATCTTGTTGGTCTGGTTTTTGCCTCTCTCATGAGTTTCTTTGATCATTCGGCAAAATCGTTTTCAGCTTCCGGTGAGCAAACCTTTTCTTGCTTCATAGCTTTTGTAGCTATCGGAGAAGAAGACGGTGTGAATACTTGGGGCGATTTTTTAAGGCACCATTCACCCCCCTCTGTTGCCATTTATGATCCTACAATTGGTATCAGAGCAAGGTTGGCTCTGAATTTGATCTTAACCGATCTTGAGCATGGCAACTAGTAGGGAATCTTGTGAGCTTTCCTTTGCATCTTGTTGGGGGTGTTTTTGTCTATGATGTCCTTTGTGACAAGAGGCTTGATTTCGGCGAGAGGGTGATTTTATTTGCAAGAAACCACAAGTATGAACATTGTGGTATATTCTTTACCTTTGATTGTTTAAGTGTCAAGAAGGAGAAAATCTTGAGAATACACGGATGATGATAAGAAGGACAAACGATGACTCATCATGAGCAAGGTAAAATCTCAACGTGACCTTGGCCTTGTTCAAGATGAAGATACTTCCTCTTAGAGACAATATGAGATGCCTAGTGTTAAAATTGTTAGATTGATCATGTTAGGCTAGAATCTCACTTATGTTGTGTAAATTGTGAGTCTTTTCCTGTAGACGGTGAAAATTTAATTTCTCTTCTTGCATGCTAAAAACTGAAAATGAGAAATTAAAATTGATTCACTGCACATGTGTAGAGGAGCTTGAGTTTGCTAGGGCTGAGATTAGAAGTCTATGTTCTTCTGTTCTAACTTCTCTTGTTTTATGTTTGTACTAGCCCTGTTGGTCCTGTTGATCCAATTTGTTTGCATTTCCTTCCCTGGTTTATAGTGTGATTCTGTAAGGGGTGGTGTAAATGCTTTGAGGAGAGAGCACGATGATATGAGTGCTACATCTTGTGACTTAGTCTCCTCTGTTCTTTTGGATTAGGAACCGGTTGTAGTGAGCATAATTTTTTCTGTTTCATATCCTTTGCTTCTACTTTGGCTAGTGCATTTCTTGTTGGCTCTTCTCGTGAGGACCAAGAGACTTCTCTTTGAGCAAGAATGGTGATTTGTCCTTTTGGATGTTGTTACGTAGTAGACGCTTGCTCCATTGCTCATTTTTGTGAGAAGGATGGACCTCATTGGCTCATTGGCATCGTGGACTTGTTTCGTGTGTTTTTCTTGTTTTTGTCCACATGCTGTCTCATGTGGAGCTTGGCGAAGACCACGCGAAGGCTTGCAAAAACCGGGCAAAGTACTTGGCGGGGACCGCACGAAGTCCTCGGCAGAGACCGTGCGAAGTCCTCGGCAGAGACCTCTCCGTGCAAAGTCCTCGGCGGGGACCTCTCCACACGAAGTTGTAACATCCCAAAATTTGCAAATCTTGAAAATTTAAATTCAAATTAATTATTTTAAAATATTTGGATTTTATTTGAATTTTCCTGAGTTTTCCAGTTTTTAAAATCAATTTTTTAGAATTAAAAAGAAATTTTAATTTGAAAATATATATTCAAAACATCTTGGAAATATTTTATTTAAGCTCAAAAGGTATCTAAAAACTTATATAAAATTTTCTAGAATTTTAGAAGTTTATTTTGTATTTTTCTGAGGCTTATTGAGTTTTCTAGAATTTTCGTAAAACAAAATTAAAAATAAAATTTAAACCCTCCTTCCTCCGTAGCCACGTGGATGGCCGGATCGCCACGCCACCGCCGCCATCCCGCCTTCCCCCTCCGCTCACCACGTGGGCCCAGATCGCCCACGCCCCCACCGCCCGATCTCACCCGCCTCCTCTCTCTTCTTGGCCGCTCTGGGCCCACCTGTCGGCGCCTCCTCTCTCCCCGCCCTGCCCCCCCGTCGGCCCGTCTTCCTGCGCCTCCTCCTTCTTCCTCATGCCGCAACCGCCGCCACCGCCCCACCCCTTTGACCTCCTCCTCTCCCGCACCTAACGCCCCCACCTTCTCCCTAACCGCCTCTTCCCCACGCGCCCACATTCCCCTCTTCCCACGCCCCACTCCTCCAACCGCCAACCGCCGCCTCGACCAACGGCGAGCAATCGCCGCCAAGACCCTCACGCCTCCGTCGCCTCCATCACCTTCACCACGCCAAGCTTCCCACCCTCGGCCGCCTTTCCCCGACGCCGAGCGCCGCCGCTGTTGCTCCCGAGCCGCCCGCCTTCCTCCGCCGGCCGCCTCCTCTCGCCGAACCCCGCCCGAGGTGAAACGAGCTCCCTCTTCTCCTCCCTCCTCCACCTCGCCGCCGTGGCCGTGCGCGCCATGCCGCCGCCGCCGCCGCCGCCTTTCCCACGGCCGGCCACCCATGCCGACGTGGCGCCACATGGCGCCACGCCCGCGCCACCTCAGCGCCACGTGCGCGCGGTCAGCACCCCGTGCCACCTCGGCCATCCCTTCCTCCGAACCCGGTCCATGGACTGGGCCCACCGTCGATGGGATAACCCGGTGACGTCATCTCGACGTCATAAATCGGTTTTCCCGTTGAAAAATAATTCGGCCGAAAAGAAATTCTATGCTGACGTCATAATTCTGATTTTTCTTTAGAAAAATAATTCCAAAAATCCAGTTTATTCATTTTAACTGTTTTCAAACTTCCCAAGGCCATAACTTTTTCATCCTAACCCCGTTTGAGTCCATTCAAATTTCTAAATTCATCAAAAATTCCAATCTTTACATTTCTGCCATCATTTCAAATTTTTGAAATTTATTTGATATTTTGAAATTTAAATTTCAAATTTCAAATACCCTTTCTCCCTCGTTTGAACTCCGATTCCATTGAAACTTCCTCCTAAATTCATCTAAATTTATAAACTTCATTCCAGTAATATTATTATAATATCTGTACTTTTATTTGTATTTATTTGTTCTTTGTATTCTCGTTTTGCGCGTAGAATCCGATCTGGTCGAAGAGTTCGTAGAACCGCAACAAGAGAATCAGGAATTCACCCACGAAGGCAAGTCTCCTTTGAACATCTTTGAACCTAAGTTTGAGAAATGTTTTTAATTTATTTTAAATTTAATGCATTGCTATGTTACATAAAATGATAGTTTCTGTTGTAGAGGTAATAGTTAAACCGAAGAATTGTTATGCCCTCTTTTGACTTTGACAACCATGTACCTTTGACACCCTAGGAATTCCCTTGTCTCATTATTTGAGAATATTATGAATCTTTGATAATTGTTGTATCGGTAGTAAGATGCTTAGACAAGCTATATAACTTTAGTAACTTTAGATTGGGAACTGCATTTCAATGAACTAGACCTTTGTTCAGAATTGAATGGCAAATGGTGTTGCCTCTGTTCATGTGAAATGAATTAAATTGTGAAAATCATTTTAGACCAGGGCGGATGGTTGGTTTGGATTGGTGCGGTTAGCACGAGATCTTGAAAAGTGTATGTTCCGCCCTAGTCAATTAAGGACCGACGCTTGTGTTTGTCCAGTCTGAGCACTACCGTACAACCACATGTCTATATGGGTATGACCTAGCTGATTAACTTATGATAGACTAGTTTAGATATCACCAGTGGTAAGTGAGTGCCAGGGTTACTGGTTATTCACAGTGAGGGACAGGGTTACTGTACTCATATGGCGCAAGAGGGGCTTCGTTTGATGGTTTATCCTTCACGGTGAAACCTCGGTGGTGTTGTCTAGCTAGACTAGAGTAAGGTAAAGGCTTTGTGATGAATTATCCGGGTCTCGTGCCTAAGGAAGCATGTTGACTATTAAGATAACTTGTCTCTTGTGGGTAAAGTGTACAACCTCTGCAGTGTAAAACTATTCGAATAGCCGTGCCCACGGTCAAGGCGGCAAGGAATGCTTTCACATGGTAGATCTTTATTTTGGTTAAAACAAAGTTTCGGAATCCGGGAGTGGATAGAACTCTCGGGGAATTTGTCCTGGTGGTTGGAACCAGTGTGGGTGGTTGGAACCCGTAGTATCAAACTTGGTGGTAGAATCCTTGTGATTAAAAATGCCTAATGATTTTAGTTAGAATAATTTCTTGATTAAACGTCGCCTTGAAAATAGTTATTGGTATTGGAAATAAAATGTCGCTTTGTGCAAAAGAGCCATATAGCCTTCTTTGTTAAACCTTGCATCTAATGCATTTTCCCAAGACTTGGAGTACTTTATGTACTCACATGCTACACTTAAAATATATATCTCGAGAGAGTATGAAGTTCAAGAAGGAGGTTTCACTACTCTGCGGTTGGATTTGATGAAGGATTTCCGGACGTTTAGGTCGCGCTCCCACCAATTGCCCGTGGCGTATTGATGGGACTTTATCATGTTTAATTTGCTTCAGCTGTGTTTATGTTTATTTGTGAGGTCTAGAAACCTCGTTTGTGTTGTAAGACCTTTGGTCGATACTCTTTATAATATTGTAATATTCGTCTTTGGCAATGTAATCATCATCGCTTAACCGTGCACTAGCTTTGATCCGGGACTAGTCTTTGTAATACGTAGGGTCCGGATTTGGTAATCCGGTCCCGACAAGTCTGCACCGCCCGTCCACCACCGTTCGGACTGGCATCGATGAAGTGACCTGTGGGGTGAAGCTAGTGCGCACCAGACAGAGTCCTAACCACGAGGTAGTCAGACGAAGTCTATGACCACGATGTGATCAGACGAAGCCTACGATCGCGAGGCGGTCGGACGAATGTCCCCTGCCCTTCGGACGTAACATTGACGAAGGCAACAGTAGGACGAAGTCTACGACCATGGCATGATCGGATGAAGACTACAACCGCGAGGCGGTCGGATGAAGTCTATGACCACGGTGTGATCAGACAAATGTCCCTCGCCCTTCGGACTTAACGTCGGTGAAGGTGGCGGTGGACAAAGTCTACGACCACGGTGTGGTCGAATGAATGTCCCATGCCCTTAGGACTTAGGGCCTGTTCATTTCGGCTGCGGCTTATAGCTTTTGGCTGAAATTTTTGAATTTTTGCTGTTTACGGTACAGATTACGGAAAAACAGATACTCGCTTGCAATTTTGACAGGTACAGATGTTGGGCTTTTAACGTGTAGATCGTTTAACCTGTAGACCCCATCTTGAAAAAATACTCCGTTTGAAAGTTAGGTACTGTAGCAAAAGCCAAAAGCCGCCGGCTTCGGAGGAAAAGAACAAGCCCTTAACATCAACAAAGGTGATAGTGGGACGAAGCCTTTGACGCCCGCGCTCTGTCGCCCACTGTTCGGACTAGCATCGACAAAGTCGATGATAGGGCGAAGCTGGCGCGCCCCAGACAAAGTCCTGACCATGAGGCGGTCGGATAAAGTCTACGATCGCATGGTGATCGTGTTGGATCGTAAGGGCCTTCTCATATCAAAAGCTAGTCAATGAGGTGAGGGACTCCCCCACTTTTAAACTAGGTCCCTTGCCCTTCCACAACCAATGTGGGACTATTCCAACAATCTCCCCCTTCACACATTGGTGTCCCTCAGCCCTTCACCGCCCCTTCACCGTACACCGACGATCCCTTAGGGTCCCTTCACCGTACACCGATAGTCCCTCAGGGTCACAGTCCATCAGGCGTTCACACACTAGTGTCCATTGGGCCAAAGATGTTAGAAGCAGGTTCTGATACCACTTGTAGGATCGAAAACGGCAACAGAGGGGGTTGAATGGTGCGTTCAAAAATCGCTCTCAATTATTCGCACACAATCTTCTCTAATAGCTACAGGAGCTATGAAGTAAGTAAACGCAAGCTCACTGTAAATTCACAATTTAACTCATAGGGTTCTTCTCTAATGAAACAATGATAGCGTGAACATATATTTCATTGAGGGAACAAAAATCAGACCCAAAGCTTTAAAAACAAATCTGGTCTAAAGACTTAAAAACATCACAACATACAGACTGACTAGGCCGAACACAACACAGGCCGGCTATCGCAAAGCAGAAGCTGACAAAAGCTGCAGGAACAGCAAAAACAAAACTGAGCATAACACAGAAAAAATGATTGTTTGCTGCCGAGAGAACCAATTGACAGATGCAAACTTACTGCCTGTAGACCGAACTGACAAATCAGGATTACTGCCGAAGAACCGAAAACGCCAGCTAAAATTGCACAGAATAAACAACTCGAGGCAAAATTGTGCTCAGTCAGACCTGCAGCAGACTCACGGTTTGACTGAGAGCCATTTTGTTTCAGTCTTGCCACCTGAAAACTGAAAATCAGAAGACACAGGATTATCGAGAAACTAGAACACAGCTAAGCAGGAAACAAGAACCAACAGGAAAGCACTTGACCAAAAACTAAAAGAAAGACTACTACCAGTTAATCAAAAGAGAAAGAAGAAAAAAAATCTGCAAGAAGCCAACTAAAAGAAGGAAGGACAGGTGACTAAAAAAGCAGAAAAGCAACTGTAGAAGCTACGGTAGTAAACAGCCAATGAAAACAGAAAAACACAAGAACAGATCAATTGATTGCTCCTCTTCTTGAGTAAAAAGATCTGGACTTCAGTCCAAATAAGCTGATGGATCAGAAACACAAAGAGAAGCAACCAAAAGGAAATTTTGATGACAAATGATATTTGAAAAACTAGAACCCGAAAAATGGAAGAGATAAACAGCAGGGGAGACTCCCCAGAACAAGAGAATACAAAGCTGCACTAACAAGATGCCGAGAAGATGGGAACTCGGGAATCCTCTGCAAAACCGAAACATTAAACCCTAGACAAAGGATTTTGAGGCGCACGTCTGAGAGAAGAAATTACTCATTAAATCTAATTTTTGCTCCCCAAAATGAACTGGCCAAATGTCCTTGAGGCAAATTTCTAGCATGGAGCAGCAATCTGAGATAGCTCTTCACAAGAATTCATATCAACGTCTAGAAGAACCGAGAAGAACAGAAGGAGGCAAACATAACAGTGGCACAAACAGAGAAAATAAAATGAAATCAAAGCATCTTAGACTCAGATAAACTCAAATAGATACCAAGAGGTGAAGGATTACAAAATCAGGAGTTTACATCCATTTCATCCCATCAATCAAACCCTATATCCCCATACGCATTAGATAATCAAGAACCCATCTCTACTCTTCTCACCAAACTCCCCAACAGGAAGACAGAGCACAACAACCTCTGTACACCTCAACGACTCTCCAACAACTTCTCAAGAAACAAAGATTGAAAGCAAAACCCTAATCCATACCTACACCAGGAGACACACCTCCTCTATTTATAGCTTTAGGATAACGGGTCTCCAACCAGTTTTACCTGCTAACTCCAAACCGAATCTACTTCCTTTTGTGCAGCCCTGTGTATTTACCAAAACGCCACTCATGCACCTTCCAGGAAGCTTCCTCATTTCTTGTCGTCCAAGCCTCGCAACCACCTCGAGTCCTCGCTGTCTTTGGCACATCCCGACCGCTCCGACCTCAACACCGCCTGTGTCTAGTCCGGTCATCCCGTGTCTCGAGGCAGTGAGGTATAAGAGAGAGCCAATTATGCTACGATATTCCTTCTTATCAACTGGCTCGCCATCCTCATCTGGTTCCAGTGAAGCTGAGGTAGGCACACGAGTTGACACTGGCTTGCCATCGCTCATGTCAAAGCGTCTCAGGAGGTCACGTGTGTACTTGCCCTGATGCAAGAAAGTACCCTCCCGAGTCTGTTTGATCTGGAATCCTAGGAAGAAGCTCAACTCGCCCATCATGCTCATCTCGAGCTCCGTGCTCATGACATCAGAAAACTGGGAGACAAGAGCATGAGAAGAGCCACCAAAGATGATATCATCCACATAAATCTGTACGAGTAGAAGGTCATTGCCATGCCTACGAATGAACAATGTATTGTCTACCTTACCCATCTCAAACCCATGACCAACAGATAGGACTTAAGCCTCTCATACCAAGCTCTAGGGGCTTGCTTAAGTCCATATAGGGCTTTGGAAAGTTTGAAGACATGGTTTGGGTATTTAGGGTTCTCGAAACCTAGAGGCTGCCTAACATAGACCTCTTCCTCAATATACCCATTGAGGAAGGCACTCTTAACATCCATCTGGTAAAGTTTGAAGCCCTTAGATGCCGCGAATGCAAGCAAGATTCTAATGGCCTCTAGCCTAGCTACAGGGGCAAAGGTCTCCTCAAAATCTAGACCCTCAATCTGAGAGAACCCCTGAGCTACCAATCTAGCCTTGTTTCGAATGACAACCCCATCCTCACTCTGCTTGTTCTTGAACACCCACTTGGTACCTATGACATTATGATCTCTAGGGGGCTCAACAAGCGACCAGACCTAGTTTCTCTCAAAATTCTCTAACTCCTCATGCATGGCATTGGCCCAAGACTCACCAGAAAATGCATGGTCAACATCTTTGGGCTCGAAAGAGGCAACGAAGGCAGAGTGGAGACAGAAGAGCGACAAGCCAGATTTTGAGCGTGTGACGCGCTTAAAGAGATCTTCTACAATCTGCTCTGAAGGATGGTCTTTTTGGATATGTCGGGAAGGTCCTGGATGAGAAGAAGAGGTGGCCTCTACCTCATGAGCTGGCGAGGTAGGATCAGAGCCACTAACTCCAGAAGATGTGGAAGGAATGGGCTGATCTCCCTGAGGTACTGTGGAAGAAGGAGGCTCCTCAGAGGGAGGAAGAACTGGATCAGGTATACAACCCTTGTCTCCATCCTCCTCATCATCCACAAAGATGGTCTCGGACTGCACTATAGAACCAGAGATATCGGGCCTAGTCCCTGGACTGGCCTCATCGAAAGTCACCTCACAGGTTTCTACCATTTTACTAGACTCATGATTCGGACCCTATCGCTGCGAAGAAGTTGAGTAACCCAGAAAAATCCCATCACAAGATCGTAACTCAAACTTATCTAGGTTCCCAGACTTCAGGATAAAACACTTGCAACCAAACACGCTAAAATGGGAGACACTGGGCTTTCGCCCATATCTCAACTCATAAGAAGTGCGATGCAAGTGTACCCTAAGAAAAACTCTGTTCGAAACATGGCACGCGATGGCGATAGCTTTAGCCCAAAACTTCCTAGGTGTAAAGTACTCATCAAGCATCATCCTGGCCATCTCGACCAAGGTACGGTTCTTCCTCTCCACGACGCCATTTTGCTGTGGGACGTGCGAAGAAGAAAACTGGTGCTCTACACCTGTCTCATCGCTGAACTTCTTAAAATAGGAATTCTTGAACTCCGTGCCGTTGTCACTGCGGATCGCTCGTAAGGCACCAGGGAGCTCAACTGAAAGCCTACTAAAAAGACCCCGAAAATGACTAAACGTCTCATCCTTCGAGGCTAAGAAAAACACCCAAGAAAACCTCGAGTAGTCATCGTCCACGACAAGGACATACCACTTCCCTCCTGCTGACTGCACTTTAGCTGGTCCAACTGTGTCCATATGGAGCAGCTGTCCTGGTGCATCGGTTATAGTCACTTTGACCGGAGGATGAGAGGCGGCAACCATCTTGCCGTGCCGGCAAGGAGCAGAAACTAAGTCTTTGACCATCTTGAGTTTGGGCAGACCATGAATGAGATCATGGCCGCTAACTCGAGTCAAATGGTCAAACCCAATATGACCAAGTCTCCTATGCCAGAAAGAGAGATCACGGGATTCAGAAGCAACTAAACACCTGAGAGGATCACCAGAAGTCTCAACAAAATCAGCACGAATGACCCTCCCATATCTAGAAATCCCGCAAACCAGACTCCCCGAAGAATCAAGAATTTTGCAAGCGTTTTTCTTAAAACTTACCTCAAAATCATCATCGGTAAGCTGAGAAACAGAAAGCAAATTATACTGCAGCTTACTCACTAAGGCAACATATTTAAGAATAAAAGAGTCATTGATCCGCACTGTATCTTTAGCGATGACTCGCCCAGATGAGGCGTCTCCGAAGGTAATTGTCTCATCACCTGGAGCTCGGACTAGGGAAGAGAACCAACGAGAGTCTCCGGTCATATGACGAGAACAACCAGAGTCTACGAGCCATACCTCTCCCTTCCCAGTCTGGCGAACCTGAGTCAACGAGAGAGAAATGGCTCAGTACTGGATAAATCAAAGCAGATTTTAGTACCCAATACTGAGTCACATGACGAGCAGAAGAAGTAGTCAAGCACGACAGACCTCTATCTACCCTACGCTCTCCATCGCTCAGAAAGCCAGAAGGTCTAAGTGTAGACCTGAAGCTGTTATTGAGCTTGACTGCTATAGAGGAGCGAGTCCGAGCACCAGCAACATGCTGATCTCTCCGCGGGTAGCTATCTCGATGGAGAAAACAAGATCTACCCTCAGGACGGCGAAAGTCATGACTAGAGGCAAATCGAGGACGAAAATCAGAAACACCGGGAAAACCAAGTCCTCGATTGAGAGACCATTTGGTGGTCATCCCGTTGTCGGGACCCCGGATTACCAAATTCGGACCCTCTGTGTATTACAGCACTAGTCCCAGATCAAAGCTAGTGCACACAGTTAAACAGTGATGATTACATTGCCAAAGACGAATATAGAGAGTACTGACCAAAGGTCTTACAACACACACGAGGTTTCTAGACCTCACAAATAAACACAAACACAACGGAAGCAAAATAAACTTTGATAAAATCCCATCAATACGCCACAGGCAATTGACTGGGGAGCGCGACCTAAACGCCTGGAAATCCTCCATCAAATCCACCCGTAGAGTAGTCGTAGTCTCCTTCTTGAACTTCATACTCCTCTGATATATATTTTAGGTGTAGCATGTGAGTACATAAAGTACTCCGCAAGTCTTGGGAAAAATGCATTAGATGCAAGGCTTAACAATGGAGGTTATATGGTTCTTTTGCACAAAGCAACATTTTATTTCCAATACCAATAACTATTTTTGAAGACGATAGTTAACTAAAGTATTTACTCAAACTAAAATCATTAAGCATTTTTAATCATAACGATTCCACCACCAAGTTTGGTACTACGGGTTCGAACCACCCACACTGGTTCCAACCACCAGGGCAAATTCCCCGAGAGTTTCATCCACTCTCGGATTCCCAAAACTTTATTTTAAATCAAAAGTAAAGATCTACCATGTGAAAGCATTCCTTGCCCGCCCTTGACCGTGGGCACGGCTATTCGAATAGTTTTACACTCTGTAGAGGTTGTACACTTTACCCACAAGAGATAAGTTATCTTATTAGTCAACACGCTTCCTTTGGCATGAGACCCAGATAATTCATCACAAAGCCTTTACCTTACTCTAGTCTAGCTAGACACCACCACGAGGTTTCACCGGAGGGTTAAATCCACCACACCCGAAGCCCCTCTTGCTTGTATGAGTACAATAACCTCGTCCTCACTGTGAATAACCAAGAACCACGCACTCACTTTCCACTGGTGATATCTAAACTAGCCTATCATAAGTTAATCAGCTGGTCGTACCCAATTAGACATGTGGTTGTACGGTAGTGCTCAGACTGGACAAACACAAGCGTCGGTCCTTAATTGACTAGGGCAGAACATACACTATTCAAGATCTCGTGCTAACCGCACCAATCCAAACCAACCATCTGCCCTGGTCTAAAAACAATTTGCTCATTTTATTTTGTTTCACAAAACAGTGGCAACACCATCTGCCACTAAATTCTGATCAAAAGTCTAGTTCATTGAAATATAATTCCCAATCCAAAGTTACTAAAGTTATATAGCTTGTCTAAGCTTCTTACTACCGATACAAAGATTATCAAAGATTCATAATAATCTCAATAATGAAACAAGGGAATTCCTAGGGTGTCAAAGGTACATGGTTGTCAAAGTTAATTGAGGGCATAACAATTCTTCGGTCTAACTATTACCTCAACAACAGAAACTATTATTTTATGTAACATAGCAATGCATTAAATTTAAAATAATTGAAAAACATTTCACAAACATAGGTTCAAAGATGATCAAAGGAGACTTGCATTCGTGGGTGAATTCCTGATTCTCTTGTTGCGGTTCTGCGAACTCTTCGACCAGATCGGATTCTACGCGCAAAACAAGAACACAAAGTACAAATAAATACAAATAAAAGTACATATATTATAATAATATTACTGGAAGGAAGTTTATAAATTTAGATGAATTTAGGAGGAAGTTTCAATGGATTCGGAGTTCAGACGAGGGAGAAAGTGTATTTGAAAGTTGAAATTTAAATTTCAAAATATCAAATAAATTTCAAAAATTTGAAAGGATGGCAGAAATGGATAGTTTGGATTTTTTGAGGAATTTAGAAATTTGAATGGGCTCAATCGGAGTTAGGATGAAAACGTACGGGCCTCGGGAAGTTTAAAAACAAAGGAAATGAATAAACTGGATTTTTGGAATTATTTTTCTAAAGAAAATTCTGATTTATGACGTCAGCGGGAATTTCTTTTCGGCGAATTATTTTAAATGGGAAAATCGGGTTTATGATCGTCAAGATGACGTCGACCGGGGTGAGCCGACGGTGGGCGGGTCTATGGACCGGGTCCACGGAGGGGAAGGATGGCCGAGGTGGCGCGGGTGTGGCGTGGCGGTAGACGAGGCGGGTGGCGCCGAGGTGGCGCGGACGTGGCGCCACGTGGCGGCCACGTTAACACAGGTGGCCGCCCGGTAGGAGAAGCGGCGGCGACGGCGCTCCAAGCACCTGGCCACGGGGCGAGGGGTGGAGGAGGAGAGGAAGGAGAGGAACCCGTTCACCTTGGTGCGGGGCCCGGACAGTGGGGCGGCCGGCGGCGAGAGGAGGCGGCGGCAAGGCGCGCACTCTTGGGGGTGGAGCGGCGGGAGGGAAATTAAAGGTGGAGGAGATGGAGGGAGGGCAAGGGTGCTCGGGAGTGTTTAAATAGGCTCGGGGAGCAACGGGCCGGCGGAATTTCTGGGAGTGGGGAGGTGGGCGGCGGCGGTTGCAGGCGGTTGGGGAGTGGGGCGTGGGGAAGAGGGAAGGGGCGGCGGGGGAACCAAGGTTGGGGCGGTTGGGGAGTGGGCGGCGCAGGGGGGGGGCGGAAAGGCGGAGGGGGTTGCGGGCGGCGGCGAAAGAAGGAGGCGCGGGAAGGCGGGCTGACAGGTGGGCCCACAGGTGAGAGAGGAAGAGGAAAGGTGGCGGCGTTTGGGAGCTTGAGGGTTCTTATAGGCGGCAGTGCGGCTAGCCACCATGGGCGTGGGTGCACGACGGGCTGTCGGGCGGCGATGGCGAGGCGGCGTTTGGGCATGGTGCCGCGTGGGGAAGGAACACCGGCGGCAAAAGGAGGCGAGGACACACCGCGCGGGGCTGCCGGACAGAGGCGAAGGGGCGGTGTTGCGGGAAAGAGGAGGGTCCGGCGTGGGAATGAAGGAGGAGGAGGCAGGCTGGGGGCTGGGCCCAGTGGCGAGAGAGAGGAGGAGAGAGGAGAGAAAAGAAAAGGAGGGGGCCCACATGGAAGAGACCCAGCGTCTGGTCGACGGCCAGTGCCGCTTGCCAGCGACGGAAGCCCCAGAGAGGCCAGAGCCGCTGCCAGCGGGCCCAGCCTATCGGCGCCCGCGTGAGTGGGTGCTGCCGGTGGGCCCCACATGTTAGGTTTTAATAATTTTTAGATTTTATTAAACCGAAAGGCTTTAAATGAGTGTAACTTATTCATTTTAACTCCAAATTGAATGAAACAAATTTCTAAATTTATCTAAATTCAAGGTCTGTCCAATGGAATCAAAATTATAATTTTTGGAGCTCATTTGAATTTAGAAATAATTTAGAGAAGCTAATGAAATTTAATGCAAAATAGATTATGGGATATTTAAAATGGAATTAGTTGTCATAAAGGATTAATGTGCCTTTAGTGTTTATTTTAAATCCAAAGTCAATTAAAGGCATCCATAAAGAAAAATGAGTTTTGTTAAAATGTCCAAATTCAATAAAGGTTGCCCTTAATCAAAATTAAGATAAAGGCCAATGTTAGCAAGCCACCAATAATAAGTCTTAGTGGTAGTTTTTGCTGAATATCAATTATTGAAATATGACCCTATATAACAAACCTTGCGGATAAAATCATACATCGACCGTAACTCATGGAACTTCCTAAATAAATACAAAAATAATAAAAGAAGGTTAGTAATAAAAAGACCAAGTCATCGTATTCTACCACGGCCTTGCCTCAAACCACCCGGATCACCCATTAACTCCTAATAAAACTAAAATTGAGTTTATTCGGGTTTATTTGGATCTTTTGAGTTATTTGCTTTTATTTGGGTTCAGTCGTTTATCGCGTAATTAGAAACGGGAGTTCCGAAGAATCGGTGGGTCAAGCGAGGCCGAGATCGAGGTGAAGATAAAGACCAGAAGCTCAGGACCTTCGAATGAGAAAGCATTGAGTGAGCTCAAGACCGCGGTAAACCGCGTCAGGCAAGTCAATACTTTGATCATGTTGAACCTACTTTTCTGCAAATTACTTTTGTTTAAATTATCAAATTGCATGCTATCATTTTATATGCAAATACATGTTAATTTAAGATCCTAGTTATATGACCATGTTTTCCTTGACTAATATTACACCCTCCTTGAATACTTGATTATGTGAACCTTGTCACCCTAGCAAAAGTATAATAGTAACCTTTTGAAAATAAGTCCGTAATTATATGCCATGCTTAGTATTGCTTAGATATTCATGGGCGTGAGAACGCCCAAGCATCACTTTCAAACATGTGAGAATTTGGTTGGGCAGTCATTGTAATGATGACTGGCGTATGTTGGTATGAATATTTTATGTTCCCAAAAATCCTACTTGCTTAATTATCTGGGCGGATGGTTGAGGGTGTGATTTGTTGAATGGTGCCGTGATAGCACAAGTTGTGATGGAATGGTGCCGTGATAGCACAAAAAGGGATCGTGGTAGAACCGCCCGAGATAACCATTAAGGACCGAATCTTGTGATGACCTCCCAAGGTACAACAAGACAACCACATCTTTGGCAAAGTGTAGGCGGGGCTAACTAATTTGCATCGACTTAGTAAGAGTTACGCGGTGTGAACACGGGCGGGTGAGGATGGCCACATCCTCCGACGTGATGGCGCAAGAGGGGGCTTCTGGATGGGTGGTCGTACCCGGAGGAAGTGGAAACCTTAGCGGATGTAACTCTGCTAGGAAAAATGCATTGTAACGGTCCTGTGATAGTCTACTCAACTGCATGGCTAAGGAATCATGTGGGGCAACGAGCAGATCTATCTCTTGTGGGTAAAGTGTACAAACTCTGCAGAGTCAAAACTATTCGAATAGCCGTGCCCACGGTCAAGGGCGGACATGGGAACTTAACTAGATATAGTTCTGTTTCAAAAACTTTGTTGGTGGAAGTGGTAAAGTGGAGGGCAGAGAAAGACCCTTATTTGAGTTGTCCTGGGTGTCGTCCCAGTGGTAAGTTAAGCGGCTATAACGCTGAAAGGGTAAGCATATGATGCAGAGACTATGGAAATGGTGGATGGAATCTGGATCGTTACTACTATTGCATGATCACATTATGTTTTGTTCAAACTGCTAAGTCTCAGGATGTTTCTATGTATTATATTTCAAAAGCAAATAATGGCAATGCTTCTCCTAAAATAAAATGCCAGGAAAAACAAATAGGGTCGTAAGAAAAGAAAATGGCTGTTGGGGTAAAATACTTAACAATGCTTGGTGGATTCGTGTCGATTATAAATAAGGGAATGGTAGAAAGGAGTCTAGGAGAAATAGATTGGTGGAGTCTAAATAAGTGGATAGGCTAGATAGATGATTTAAGTGATTTTGGAGGATTAGAAGGGTATAAAGGTAATTATTGGAATTAATGTGATTAATAGGATTTGATCTAGTTGGATGAATTGAATTGATGGAAATTTGGAGATATAAGAATTGGGATGTAAACTTGATTAAATCTTGGTGGAGAAATACCGATGAATTAGTTAGAAATAGATGATGGAAAGTAAGGAGTAATTATGGGAAGAGTGAATTTTGGAATTGGATCATTAACCAAAGAATTGAATTGTTAGAATATTCTGATGCAAATGATTTCGGTGGTTCAAAAAGTAATCGTGTTAGAGAATTATTGGAAGTCAGAAGTGAAGAGTTGGTGACTCGTACCTGCAAACTGGATTATTAGGAATCTGGAATATAAAGGTATTGGTGGATTTGAATAGATGTATGTATATAGAGAATATATGATCGGTGGATTAACTAAATGATGTCACCTGCTGTTTAGAGTCTTAGACAGCATGTAGTAAAGAAAATATGTCTTTGGTGGATTAAGTCAATTATGGCAATCGCCGTGTGGAGTCCTAGGTTGCAACTATAACACTAGGGTTCCATAATGATAATGCTACTAAGGAGAAACTGCCGGCAAATAAAACAACCCGAGCCTTTCCTTTGATAAGCCATACATACTATTTAATTGCATTCTGTGTATTGGCTCGCGGAGCACGGTAGTTAGTGTGCTCACATTCGCTCTCACAACAAATCCAGAGTCAAGGAACAAATCCCTATGCCGCAGCAACACTACAGATCATGATGACAAAGAAGATGAAGATGTCAAGGGCTAGGTCGCGAACCTCCAGTTGGTCGCCGTGGGCAAGTCCCGAGGGTTCCACCGTGCTTCGTTCTTCCGCTTCTTTGTAATTTTCGATTTCGCCTAATCGCCCATGTGTAAGTTTACTATATTATTTACGCCCGCTTGATATGTATTTGATATTCATTTCGTAGTGTGAGCACTATCTCTTGATCCGTGGAATAGTGCAATAAATCACGAGGATTCCGGATGTAAAATCTGGGGTCCGACACCCGTGGAGAATGATGAGTAATTGACATCGTTTTAGGAAAAGTCGAGTTTGAGTAGGTTGGTTCGGATCTTGACGTTGCGTGGCATAACGGGCTCGGTCGAACTTGGTCAAACTTGGTCGTATGGGTTTAGGATGCATATTCTGATGACTCGACAGGTTTGGTCTCTATTACGCTTTCATGTATCGAGCGGTGCTATTTGATGTGTTTCTTGTCTGTGTTGGCTGCAGGACATCGAGGCGAAGTCGTGGCGAGACACGGTGGACGGACTAGGCGCAGTGGCGCCGAGGTCGAACGGTCGGGATGTGTCAAGACGGCGTGAACTCGAGGTGGTTGCGAGTCGTGGACAGCAAGGAGCGCGGAAGCTTCCCGGAAGGTGCAGGAGGGGCGAATCGGTAATTTCGCAAGGCTGCACAAGCGGGAGACGGCTCCGTTAGGGTTTAGCCGGTGTAACGGGTTGGAGACCCGTTAGCCAAGGGTTATAAATAGAGGTGAGGGGCTGCATACCCCTTAGGACACTTGAGAATGAGTTAGGACACTTGAGAGTTCATTCATCCCTTTGTGTGGGTTGTGTTCCTCCCAAGAAGCATGTGAGGCTCTTGGTGTTTTTGAGGATTGAGAGCATGTGTTCTTGAGAAGAATCTTGTAGTGTAATTCTCTTGTATCAAGCATGTATGGGAACTCAGTGTATGGAGTTTGTTCTTATTTCTTTGTTCCTCTTGAGTTGATCTCTATGAGAGATGACATGAACTAGATATGATCTTTAGCTTATTTACTTTCATTCATGTCTCTGTTGTGTGTTCTATCTATGGTTTTCTTGCCGAAGCTGATACTTCTTTCTATTAGTTCTCCTCTAGAGGTGTTTTGGCTATTTAGTTTGAGTTTCTGATTCTCTGATTTGAGAAGCCCGTTGTTCGTTTAATCTGTTCAGGACTGCCTTGGCTATCTATTTGGAAATTGAGCTCAAGACTTCCCTTAAACTTTCTGTTCAGATTTCCGGTTCTCTGTGGCATGAGATGATCAGCATGTGATCTGCATTTTCTTTGATTTTCTGCTGTCTCTAAGTAATTACTGTGCCTGTTCAGTTTTTCGCTATGGTTTCAAAAACTGGTTTCATTTCTGGAGGTCCATCCACTAAAAGATGAGGAAAACCGGTCCAACTTCTAGAAACATTTCTTTTAATGGTCATTTCGTTCGCCCCTCTTGTTCTCGTTTGGGCAAAAAAAAAAAAGAAATGAAACGAATGTTTGTTTAACTCCAAGTGAATGGTTGCTAAAAAAAACTGATCTGATCTTTACTGCCGAGTGGTTCTCTTAGTTTCCGAAAAAAGACTTTGTTTCTCTCTTTTTCAGTCTGCAATCTGCAATTTTCTTTCAGCGAAGCAACAGTCCTTTTTCAGTCTTCCTGGCTGTTTTTCTTTTAAGCCTGCTTTTCTTCTTTGCAGTTCAGATTTGTAGCCTCCAATTGTTTCTATTTTCAGTGCGGTCTGTACTGCTGCCGAACTGCTTCTACTTCTTCTCTGGATGCTTTTGATGGTTCACGGCTAGTTCTTGTGTGAAGCCTCAAAGTCCCTTTTTCTTTTCTTAATCTTTGACCCTTTTGCATGTAGATCAAACAACACTATTTTCAGCTGAAATTTTTTACTGATTACTCTCTGTTTTATGCTGAATTTTTTAGTATCGCATGTGTTCCAGTTTTCAGCAGAATTAATTTTCTGTGAGTTGCTTCGTTCTGCATGTCAGACCCGGATTTTGCAATCCAGAATCTGCTATGCCTTCATCGCATTATTCCCCGGATCGAGATAATGCACACAGATACATTGCTGAATCATTTCATACATCGCGGAATTCACAACAAGTCATAATATTATTACATTGCAAAGGTGAAGTTAGGCCTTCACAAAGGCGCAGTTATTCTGAGAGGGCCAAGCAGGCTAAATATTTACATTACAAAAGTCTAGCAGCGGAAGTGATACAAAGTAGGCCTTTAAACCACAAGCAAGACTGAGGGCAAAAGTGGTCATACAAATATTACTAGGGCTCTAGTAATATGTGGATGAAGCCACACCTTAGTCTAGATGCCTAAGGATCTAAGCGCGGATTATTCGTCCTAATTCCCGGCGTGGTCTTCTCCATCATGTAGGTGTTCCTCGTGAGGCATACGGATCTTGAGCTCCTGAACTGGATTTTGGTATTGCGAGTGAGCACACTAACCACCGTGCTCACGAGTCAACACACGTAATGCGATGGGTAGTATGCAAGGCTTTTAACAAGGGAAGGCTCAAGTTATTTTGTTTTGCGGAAATATGCTTTTTGAACTATAATACTTAAAATTCCCTAGGACCTAGCCAGTTGAATTTTAAACATGATACTCAATGACATATACATTTATTTTTATCGAATCAGAGACCATTCACCATTACATGGTCTCTGCTCCTCATACCATGCCTTCAACAGATAGTAAACACATTACCACCGGGCGACACCCAGGACAACTCAAATAAGGGCCTTTCTCTGCCCTTCACTTTTTCATTTCCACCCACAAAGCTTTTGAAATAGAACTATATCTAGTTAAGTTCTCATGTCCGCCCTTGACCGTGGGCACGGCTATTCGAATAGTTTCGACTCTGCAGAGTGTGTACACTTTACCCACATGAGATAGATCTGCTCATTGCCTCACACGATTCCTTAGCCATGCGGTTGAGTAGACTATCACAAAGCTTTTACGATGCATTTTCCTAGCAGAGTTACGACCGCTAAGGTTTCCACTTCCTCCGGGTACGACCACCCTTCCAGAAGCCCCCTCTTGCGCCATCACGTCGGAGGATGTGGCCATCCTCTACCTGCCCGTGTTCACACCGACGCAACTCTTACTAAGTTAATGTAAATTAGTTGGCCCTGCCTACACTTTGCCAGCATGTGGTTGTACATGTTGTACCGTGGGAGATCATCACAAGATTCAGTCCTTAATGATTATCTGGGCGGTTCTACCACGATCCCCTTGTGCTATCACGGCACCACTTTATCACAAATCTTTGCTATCACGACACCATTCAACACGCACATCCTTCAACCACCCGCCCAGATAATTAAGCATGTAGGGTTCTTTCGGAACGAAAAATACACTTATACCAACATGCACCAGTCATCATCACAATGACTGCCCAATACTGCTTTCTTTAGTTTGCAAGATATGCTAGGGTGCTCTCACACCCTTGTTTATCTAAATAACTCTAAGCATGCATTTATAATTATAGACTTAGTTTCAAAGAAATTGTAGCATTATTTACTTTTACTAGGGTGACAAGGATCACATAGTCAAACGTATTGCAAAGGATGCATACTAATCCAAGAGAACATGGACATATATCCAAAATCTGAAATTAACATGCATTGCAACATAATTATAAGCATACAATTTATAATACTTAAACCAAATTAATTTGTTGAAAACATAGGATCAAAATGATCGAAGCATTGACTCGCCTTGGATGCAAGGGTCGGGATTCGGGGTGTTGGAGTCTATAGCAGCGGCAGCTTCCTCTTCTTGGGCCTCGAAAGCTACGTTTCATATGCGCGAAAATTTAGATAAAAATCATCACAACAATCAAATAACACAATAAAAATTTGAACAAGCTTCAAAAATGTTGGTTCTGGTTCCATTAGGTAGCCCTTGATTTTAGATGAATTTAGAAATTGGTTTCACTAAATTTGGAGCTAAAATGAATAAGTTATACACATTTGAATACCTTCGGTTTAATTAAATCTTAAAATTAATAAAATCTGACAGCTGGGGCCCACTGTCAGTGACCGCGCTCGCGCGGGCGCTGACACGTGGGGCCCGGGCGGCAGTGGCTCACGCCCGCCCAGCCTGCCTCGACGGGCGGGTCTCTACTGTCGTGATCGGATACGTGCGAGGCCGACAGTGGGGCCCACCTGTCGTGGGAAAATAAAAGAAAGGCTCAACCTCAGCGCCGCGTGAGCGGGACTCGAACGCAGCAGGGAACCGGGGAAGAGGGTCGGCGCCGCTAGCCACCAAGCTAGCACAGATCTCACCCTTAAGGGGTGCTTTACTTCTTAAGGGGCGCGGGGGTGGAGCAGGGCGGTCCGAGGCCGGGGAGGCGGCGGTCGTCGCCGGCGGGTGGTGGCCGGGGAGGCTTGGGCGACGGCAAAAATGGGATGCTTGCACCGCGGCGAAGTTGGTGGAGGCGTCGAGGAGAGCCGAGGATTGCCGGAGAAGGGTCGGCGGCGAGCGGCAGCGGCGGTCCGAGAGAGGCTCCGGTGATGGCGCTCTACAAGCAGCGAGGGGCCCGGGGAAGACCGGGGTCACCTTTGTGATGATCCAGAGATGGTGTGGGTGTGGGCAATTGGTCCCTAATGGTCCAGGTCGCCGGATTGGCGCTCGCCAGCGCCAGGGAAGGAGACGGGCTCGCCGGCGATTTCGCGGGTTTGGTTTCAATTGCGCTCGGTGGGAGGCAGAGGGGACTGAGGCGATGACAATGGGGTGGCTTGGGGGCTGTATAGCCGAGCTGGCGCGGGTAATTGTGAGGAGGCAGGGGCGCACGTCGGGCAGTCGGGCAGCATGGGCAGGCGGCGGCGGCGACCACTGCGGCGCAGCACACCGGCAAGATTCGAGGGCGGCGCTATCAAGTGTCCACCCACGCCCGCCCGCATGGGATTCTGTGCGCATGTCGGGTGGTCTGACCAAAACTCGGCCGGGCCGAGAGGGGGGCGGCCAAGGCGAGAGAGAGGAGGAGGAGAAAAGGCGCCGACAGGCGGGGCCGCTCGTCGGCTTCGGGGCGGGGAAGGGCGGGACGCCTGCACGGTGGGTCACCGTGGCTGGCCCGCTCGCTTCTTTTCTTTTCTTTTTCTTTTTTCCATTTTATTTTTCTCCTCTTTTCTTTTATAAATTTTGTGATATAATTATTTAGTGCAATTTCATTTTTAAAACTCTTTATTAGATTAGGGTATATCTATTTGGTGTGAAATATAGATATTTTTATTGCTTTATACCAAGCAATTATGTAACACCATTTCTAAATTTAAATCTAATTTGGCACTTTACAAATTATTCACTGCATTTTTGTGGATCATCTTTTCAGATTCGGATCTAACATTTAAACCTTCTACCATTTGAACAGGTATATTTGTTTTCTTAATGTTTTATTATTTGGAACCTTAACCAAATTTTCCAGAAAACATTCTCAGAAACTCAACTCAAAGCATTGCACTATGGAATAATTCACAATCCTTGCCTTACAAATTTTCTCGAAGTTTTCAGGATGCTACACTGCATCTGTTTAAAAAATCAGTGTACAAATTCTCAGGGGCGATTTTAAAAGAGAACGACATTCACCCCCCTCTGTCGCCATTTCGGTCCTACATTGATGCTGCCCAAACACCTCAGAGTGATCAACCCAAAGCCTCGTGCTGGTCTTAGGTGCATTCAAAGTCTGGGGCTGACCCTGAATACACTTAAAAGCCTGAACACGGTCTTTCCGCGCGATCTTGGTGCGCCAGAAGCATCTCTCTATCTTATGTCCATCCTTCTGACAGAAGGTACAATGAAACTTCGCCTTCTGGGAGGTCGAAGCAACAGGTGTTACCACCTTACTATCAGAGATCCCTTGGACAAAGCCCGCAGATTTGAACTCAATCTTTTCGGTTTTGGGCTTGACCTCGATCACACCTGCTGCTCTGGGTCTGAGAACAGCAGGTGGATGCTTCCTCACATCCTCAAGAAAATCATATCCTAGACCTTGATTGAACTTGCAAATCTTGGACTGGTCTAAAATAAGATTCAGCTTCTTCTTGCCGCCTACAAATCTCTCGAGAGTGTTCATAAGATAGTGACACTCCCGAAAAAGAGAGGTGCAAGAAGAGCGGGGGAAAGAAGAGACAGCAGAAGGAGAAGAAGAAGATCCAACAGCAGGGCATGTGCACGCATAGCCGCCTCAACGTTGAGGTCTTCGCAAGGACTAGGAGGGACCATCCTACCTCTAGCTGTTTGGTCATCATGCCTAAACGTCTCTACTTCTTTGGGCTTCTCCCCCACACCAGCACACACAGTACAAGGAGATTGTGACTTCTCTAGAAGGTCCTTAGTTAGCTTCACATATTTATCATCTAAAGCAATCAAATCAGATTTTAGTTGAGAGACCATGTGGTGGTCATCCCATGTGTATGATGAGTAATTGACATCGGTTTAGGAAAGTCAAGTTTGAGTCGGTTGGTTCGGACCAAGACGTTGCGTGGTGTAACGGGCTCGGTCGGACTTGGTCAAACTTGGTCGTATGGGATTAGGATGCATATTCTGATGATTCGACGGGTTGGGATTTTATTATGCTTACATGTGTCGAGCGGTGCTATTTGATGTGTTTCTTGTCTGTGTGGCTGCAGGACGTCGAGGCGAAGTCGTGGCGAGACACGGTGGACCGGACTAGGCGCAGGTGGCGCTGAGGTCAGAACGGTCGGGATGTGTCGAAGACGGCGTGGACTTGAGGTGGTTGCGAGGCGTGTGAGGCAAGGAGCGGAAGCTTCCGGAAGGTGCGGGAGGGGCGAACGGGAATTTCGCAAAGTCGCACAAGCGAAGCTCCTGCTGGATTTAGCGGTGTAACGAGGCGAGACCCGTTAGCCAAGGCTGTAAATAGGCTGGAGGGGCTGCATGCCCACTTGAACACTTGAAGGGATTTTAGGGCTCCCTTTAGTCAAAATAGGCTTTAGAGTTTGTTTTTGGCTTTAGGCTTTAGTGGTTGAGAGTTGTTGGAGGCAGAGTTGTGTTCCCTCTATGTCTCCTTCGTAGCTTCTTCCTCCCCTGCTCTTGGTGTTCTTGAGTGCATGGAGAGGGAGAGGATGGATTGAGTCCTTTGTAATCTTTTCTTGTGTTCTAACGTTCATGTGTATGGGGACTCAATTATAATCCTTGGTGTTTGGAATGAAATTTCTGAGTTTTTCTGTTTGATCCTCTCTGTTCTTCGTTCTCCCTCATTTGGTGATTTCTTGATTTTTGAGTTTCTAGTTGATTCTTGCTGGGAAGGTCCAAAATGGGTTGCTCTATGATGGGATAGTATCTCAAGGTCATTTGATCGTTTTTCCCAAGAGCAAATTGAGTTTAATTTCAGTTTTTGGAATTGGTCGTGCTCTGTTCATGTTTCTCCAAAACTAGGGTTTACAATAGATTTTGATTCCCCTCTTGAGATGACATGATTTTTGGCATATTGAGTCTAGAGGCTATTACTTATGTATCTGCAAAAATTCATGTCCAAAAGATCAAAGACTTGAGAGTGCAGTCCTATTGTTTCAACCTAGAAGGAGCAACAATTTCCCTTCATCTTCTCCGATTTTCAGTTTGTAGATTGCTGCAGTTTTGAGTTACGTGAGTAGTAGTTTTCGCTAGCGTAAGGTCGCACTGTGTTTGATGATCTTCGCTTTTGATACGATGAACTTCCCATCATCGCTTTTTCTTACTTCATCGCCGAATAGCATTTTCAATGCCTTTGTTCTGTTTTCCAGTCCAAAGCAGTCATTTGGCCAGTTCAGTTCTCTTGCTTTTCATTTAGACCAAAGTCATTCCGTCGGCAGCACTATCAGTTCACAGTGTGCAGGAATCAGCTTCATAGCTCAGTTTTTACAAACTTTTTTTGCTGATTCTTTGACCCTCCTGCATGCAGCGCAGATGGCATCGGTTTTGGCTGAAATTTTTACTACTTACTTACTGATCTAAGTTGACTCTGTCTGGGTAACATGCGTTTCGGAATTCCTGGTTTTGACCACTTTTTCAGCTCCAGCTTCAAATATCATTTTCTTCGATCGCTTTTCTACCTTCAGATCACTCCCTTTTGGTTTGGGTCATTTGTCTGAATTATTTCTTTGCCTCTTGGAGTTCCAGTTTTCTATCTCTGCTAGTGAAGTCCTTTTCTGTCTCTACTTCAGAAAGGATTTTGTTGATCTAGTTTTCGCCTCTTTTGTGAGTGTCTTCGGTCAATCGGCAAAATTTGTTTTTGGCATCTAGTGAGTGAACTTCTTGCTTCATAGCTTCTATAGCTATCGGAGAGGAAAATTGAGAATACTCAGGAGCGATTTTTAAGAGAACGACATTCACCCCCCTCTGTCGCCATTTCGGTCCTACAATTGGTATCAGAGCCAGTTAGCTCTAATCCATAGATCTTAACCGGTCTCAAGAGCCATAGCGACGGACAAGTACTCGACCAAGCCGCCTTTTCGATGGCATCGACACCCTTCCGAAGAACCAAATGGAGACATACATCCGTGCCTGTGGGTATGCCATCTGGCGCAAGGTCAAGGCCCGGTTTGTTGTTCCTGCCGATGAGAACATCAATACGGGGAACATGGCTGATGTTGAGGCGAATGCTAAGACAAGGAACATCATTATTCAGGGCTTGAGTCATAGTGAGTTTGACCGCATCTCTCATCTTTCATCCGCTTTCGATATCTGGGAGACCCTCGATGCATACCATGAGGGCACCACCCAGATTAAGACAATGAGACAGACCAGCCAAGCGAGATTACAACAAGTTTGAAATGCTCACCGGCGAGTCCCTTGATGAGTGCTTTGCTGTTTCCACAAGATCTTGAGCAATCTCCGAGTCGCCGGTCTCACATACTCCGACTCGGACAACGCCGCCAAATACTTGCCGCCCGGGTTCACTTTGTGGGTTCTCCTAGCTGCTCTCGTGACGAATCGATGTTCGCCAGAGCAGCCTAGAGGATGAACAATGGCCCTCCTAGCTCGGAAGTTCTCCCATGCTTACAAGAGGAGGAGGGACGGAAAAGAGGAGGACCCGTGATTTGCTTCGACTGTGGTGGCCCCAACCACATCCGAGCAAACTGCCCCAAGCTGGGGAAGGGCAAAGGCGACTACGACAGTTCTGGCAAGAACGACTACACCGATAAGAACCGTAACACGAAGCCCTCAGCACCTGTCCAAGGCAAGAAGAGGTTCCGCAACCGGAAGGCCAAGAAGTTTTCCACCGCCCCTCGCCGCGTTCGACGACCACAACCTCAGTGAGGTGGAGGGATGGAGCGATGACGACGGGACGGGTGATCAAGACCCCAAGAGCGGTGACGACTTCTCCCAAGATGTGCTTCATGGCCCTCGAGGGCTTAATTGAGCGACAATGAGCTGCATCTCGACTCGGACGAGGTATTCCCCACCTACGACCAGCTCAATCATGCTTTTCTTAAGCTAGGTGGATTTGATGCTAGAGTTAAGGCTAGGTGTACTGAGTTAGAGAAAGAAGTAGATAGATTGTCACTAGAGATTATTGCTCTTACATCTGCTCCTTCTAGTGATGATTGTGATACATGCTGTGCTCTGTTGGGTGACATGGAGAAACTAAGGACCTCGCATGATAGTGTGTCCTCCGAGCTTGATATTGTTAAGATGGAGAATGTTAGTCTGCTTGCTGAGTTAGAGTTGAGTAGGATAGCTGTTACACTACTTACTACTGATGAGACTACTTCTCCCACCTCATGTGAGGTTAAGGACATTTCTGCTAGAGGACCTTATGCCATGCTCCTTGATCTGCCCGAGTCTTGTGAAAATTGCAATAACTTGAAGATGAACTTAAAACGGGCAGATCATAAAATTGCTGAACTACAAGCTTCTTTACTTGAGCCGATTGATTCATGCTTGAATTGTCCTAAGTTAATCGCTACTTGAACTTGAAGTCGTCTCCAAACAGCTTTCAAGATATGATTGATCATGATAGAAAGTTGACTCAGTTTGCTTCTAAGGACCCTGTTAGCTCACCATGCATTAATTGTAACAAACTAAAATCTGACTTGATTGCATTGGATGAGAAATGTGTGAAGCTAACTAAAGACCTTCTAGAGAAGCCACATTGTGCTTGTAATGTGATCGTAGAGAAGGGGGAGGAGCCCTAGGGTAAGGATGAGACGCCTAGAGACGCGAACCAACCTGCTAGTAGTAGGACTGTCCCTCGTAGTCACCGTGCGTGCACAAGCCATTCTTTCCTCTCTGCTGGTTTTTCTTCGCTCCCTTACCTTCTGCTGCATTTTTCTTCTGCTCTTCTTGCACCTCTCTCTTCGGGAGTGTCGATCTTATGAACACCCTCGAGAGATTTGTAGGCGACAGAAGAAGCTTAATATTATTCTAGACCAATCCAAGATCTGCAAGTTCAATCAAGGTCTAGGATATGATTTCTATGAGGACATTAGGAAGCATCCACCTGCTATTCTCAGACCCATAGTAGGAGGTGCGATCGAGGTTGAGCCCAGATCTGATAAAGTTAAATTCAAGTCTGCGGGCTTTGTCCAAGGGATCTCGACGACAGAAGGTGAGTCCACCGCAGCTTCGACCTCTCGTATATGGCCATCTCATGCTACTCCGCCTCGGCAGGCGGTATCATTGCACCTTCGCCGAAGGATGGACACTTGATCGATCGATGCTTCGTGCACGCCAGATCGCGCAGAGAGACCGTGTTGTAGCTCTTAGGCGTATTCAGGGTCAGCCCTAGCCCTTGAGTGCACCTAAGAAAAACACGAGGTCTAGATTTACCTCAGTTGCTTCTGATGGTTTTGGACAACATCGAGGACTTGGTTTTTCTGAGTCTTCTGGTTTTGGTCCTCGTGCTGCTTCGGGTCGTGACTTTCACCGTCCTGAGGGTAGATATCATTTTCTCCGTCGAGGTAGCTATCCGCGGCGTGATCAGCATGTTGCTGGTGTCTTGACTCGCTCTTCAGAGGGCCAAACCCAACAATAGCCGGTCCGCATACGCACCTTCCGCTTGTTGAGTGATAGAGAGCGAGGGTAGATAGAGGTCACCGTGCTTGACTACTTCATCGCGCCGACGTGTTACTCAAGATTGGGTGCCAAAATCACTCTTGATTTACCACAAGATCGAGACTTTACTCTGCTTGACTCGGTTCACGGCAAGGGCAGGGAAAGGTTTGGCTCGTAGACTCCGGGTGTTCACGACACATGACCGGAGACTCGTTGGTTTTCTTCCTTGCCCGCTCTCCGTGTGATGAGACGATCACCTTCGAGATGCTTCATCCGGTGCGCCATCGCCAAAGGTGCAGGGAGATTCAATTTTTGCCACTCTTAAGAATAGCCAATTCTCATTGCCACTTACATGTGGGTCACCCGAGTCAGCGACATGGCGTGGTGGCAAATCCTTTGCCACTCCACTCATAAGAGTGGCATAGGATTAAATATTCCAAGGTGCAAAGTCGCATTAATGATTCATTTATTTTGAGAGATGTTGCCTTGGTTAGTAAGCTTTAGTATAATTTTCTTTCTATTTCTTAGCTTACCGATGACGACTTTGAGGTGAGCTTTAAGAAAAACAATTGCAAAATTCTTGATTCTTCGGGTAGTCTGGTTTGTGGGATTTCTCGTTTTGGGAGGATCTTTCGTGCTGATTTTTCTGAGTCTTCCGTGATCCTCTCCTGTTTGGTTGCTTCGAGTCCCGTGACCATTTCTTCCGCATAGGAGACTTGGTCATATTGATTTGACCATTTGACTGAGTTAGCGGCCACGATCTCATTCGTGGTCTCCGAAACTCAAGATGGTCAAAGATCCGGTTTGTGCCCTATGCCTAAGACGGAAAGATGGTTGTCGCTTCTCATCCTCCCACAAGCATTATGACCGATGCACCGGACAACCGCTCCATATGGACACAGCTTGGACCAAATGAGTCAATCAACAGGAGGGAAGTGATATGTTCTTGTTGTGGTCGATGACTTCTCGAGGTATTCTTGGGTGTTTTTCTTGGCCTTGAAGGATGAGACGCTTACACATTTCCGAGGTCTTTTCAAGAGGCTTTCTCGCTGAGCTTCCAGTGTCGTCGAGCGATCCGCAGATGACAATGGCACGGAGTTCATGAATTCCTACTTGAGAGGTTCTCGGTCGACATGTGTAGAGCACCGCCTCTCTTCTCCGCATGTCCCACAAAGAAATGGCGTTGTGGAGAGGAAGAACCGCACTTTGGTCGAGATGGCGTGACGATGCTCGATGAATACTCTACACCGCGGAAGTTCTGGTCGAGGCTATAGCCACCGCGCCATGTCTCAAATCGAGTTTTCTCGGGGCACACTTGCACCAAGACTTATGAGTCGAGATATGGGCGAAAGCCCTGTATCTCATTTTCGTGTGTTTGGTTGCATGTGCTTTATTTTGAAGTCCGGGAACCTAGATAAGTTCGAGTCACGTTCTTTTGATGGGATCTTTCTAGGCCAAGGATCTTTCGCGGGCTTATAGGATCTGGAACTGCGAGTCTAGTAAAATGGTAGAGACCTGTGAGGTGACCATCGACGAGGCCAGTCTGGGGACTAGGCCCGATATCTCAGGTTCTTCAGAGCAGTCCGAGACCATCTTTGTGGATGATGAGGACGATGGAAACGAGGGTTGTCTACCCGATCCAGTCCCTCATCCACCCCTTGAGGTGCCATCTTCCACCGCACCTCAAGGCGATCGCCCATGCCTTCGCCTCCTCCGAGTTAGTGGCTCTGCTCCTACCTCGTCACCACGAGGTAGAGGCCACTTCTTCATCTCATCCCGACCTCCTAGACATATCCGTAAAGCTCATCCTTCCGAGCAGATTATTGGAGACCTTTTTTAGCGAGTCACTCGTTCAAAATCTGGCATGTCTCTTTTCTGTCTCTATTCTACCTTTGTTGCCTCATTTGAGCCCAAAGACGTTTGTTATGCTCTCTCTGACGAATCTTGGGTCAATGTCATGCATGAGGAGTTAGAAAATTTCGAGAGAAACAATGTCTGGTCGCTTGTTGAGCCCCCACGAGGTCACAATATCATTGGGACTAAATGGGTGTTCAAGAACAAGTAGAGTGAGGATGGTGTGGTTATTCGAAACAAGGCTAGACTGGTAGCTCGTGGGTTCTCCTGTGTTGAGGGTCTAGATTTCGAGGAGACCTTGCCCTCGTAGCTAGACTTGAGGCCATTAGAATCGCTTGCCTTCGCAGCCTTCTAAGGGTTTCAAGCTTTACTAGATGGACGTCAAGAGTGCCTTCCTCAATGGCCTTATTGAGGAAGAAGTCTATGTGAGACAGCCTCCTGGTTTCGAAAACCCCAAATACCCAAACCATGTCTACAAGCTTTCCAAAGCATTGTATGGACTTAAGCAGGCCCCTAGAGCTTGGTATGAGAGGCTTAAGTCCTATCTGTTGAGCCATGGTTTCGAAATGGGTAAAGTAGACAAGACCTTGTTCATCCGCCAGCTTGGCACTGATCTTCTGCTCGTCTGGTTTATGTGGATGACATCATCTTTGGCGGCTCCTCGCATGCTCTCGCTTCCCGCTTCCGATGTCATGAGCTCGGAGTTTGAGATGAGCATGATGGGCGAGTTGAGCTTCTTTCTTGGCTTCCAAATTAAGGCACTCGAGAGGTACCTTCTTGCATCGAGGCAGCACACCCGAGACCTCCCAAGAGCTTCGATATGAGTGATGGTAAGCCAGTGTCCACTCCGATGGCTACATCAGTTCCACTCGACACAGATGAGGACGGCGAGCCGCTTGATCAAAAGGAGTATCAAGCATGATCGGTTCCTCTTGTACCTCAACGCCGAGACCGACCATACACTTCTCCGTGTGTCTTTGTGCTCGGTTCGTGCTTCTCCTCACAGATCTCACCGCCAAAGCGGTGAAGCGCATCCTTCAAGACCTTTGAGCTACCATTGACTATGGTATTCGGTACTCTTCCTCATCCTATCTTTCCTGAGAGCCTACTCTGATGCGCACTTTGTTGGTCAGAGGATAGATAGGAAGAGTACTCCGCACCGCCAATTCATTGGCACTTCCTCGCTTGGTCTTCGAGGAAGCAGCCCGTGTTGCACACCCACCGCAGAGGCCGAGCACGTTGTCGCAGCCCATTGTTGTAGCCAAGTACATTGGATGGTCTCAACCCTGCGGGACTTTGGGTTAGTTATCGACAGTGTTCCACTCCTTTGTGATAACACTTCTGCGATTAACATTGCTAAGAACCCAGTGCAGCATTCTCGGACCAAGCATATTGACATTCGGTATCACCATGTAGAGAAGGGTGACATAGTGCTACAGTTTGTGGAGAGCGACCACTAGTTGGCTGACATCTTCATCAAGCCATTGGATAGCTCTAGGTTTTCAGCTCTGCGGGGAGAGCTTGGGGTGGTTTGTCTTTATGGACTGTTGTGAGGGGGAGTTTGTGCTTTACTGCTTTACCATATTTATTATGTTCTTACTCCTTTCTGATTGCATTGCATAGGGGTGCATTGGGTTTAGTTCTTCTAGCATAGGTTAGAGTGTTTCTCTTGCCGAGTTGCTTAGACTTCTTACTCTCATCTTGTGATTCTAGGATGCTGTTTATTAGCTGGTTCTCTTCTTACCAAGTCGAGCTTACCCACTGCTTATAGGTTCTAGCTAGGGTTGGGCCACTCTCGGGTAGACAGGGTACGTGTTTGCTCCTTAGTCTGTTAGATGTCCAGTTGATAGTCCTGGAGTCATATGGGGTAGATGAGAGTCAGTCTGAGTCATAGTTGTCTCTATATCTTGTCTATGCTTTTAGGACTGCCCCTTTGGATTTTCTTTGCCAGCTTCTCTTGTTTATTTCTTTGGTTCAGGGGAGTTCATTTGGGAGCTTCTGGAGCTTAATATTGACATAACTCAACTTGAACTAATAGCTGCATCACATGTTGATGGGGAGTTGGATTTTCTGCATGTCATTCTGCATTGTAATATAATTACAGGGAGCCTTGATTATTATCCTGTTATGACATGTTTAAAATACTTTACACCTTGCCATGACCTGTGCTTATTTGCTAAATTGATCATGACTTTATATGTGTAGTCAAGTCTTTGCCATGATAGGTTAATTAAAACGTTCAACTTGAATTAAATCATGTCATGTTAATCTTGAGACTAGTCTGTCTTTAGTTATCTTCTTATGATTCATGCCATGTCAAATAGGCTGAGTTGAGTTTCGAATCTTTGTTGAGCTTTAGATTGAGCTATGATAGTTTCTTGATCACATATGAGTTAGTACAAGTCTTATGCTCATGAAAATACCAAAAAAAAGATTTTTGTGTGCGAAAAAACTGATCTCACCAATTCTTTCTCACGAGATGGCTTGCAATTGCACTAGGCATGAACTTGGAGGGAGTTTTGGATGACCAAGACTATCTTCTTAAGCTTCTCGCTTGGAGTGGTCACATAAGGCTTGAGATCTAGCACATGACTAAAACAAAAACTTGGTTGGAAACAATCATGAGTTTCTCAAAATAAAAATATGTCAATTGTGCTCAATTTGCTAAAAATTGCAAGACTTATAAGTACATGAACAAATGTCTCATTCTTGAACTTATGTCACTCTAAATTGACTCAATACTAGCTTCTTGGTTCCGCTTAGCTTATTGACATGGCCTGCATGATCTTTGGATACCTTTAGCTAGACTATAATCATGGTTGACTTGACATGCTAAGAAATTCGATTAATTTTCAGATTATGACTTATTTGGCTTAGCTTGATTATACATGTCTTGTCATGATCTTGATAGCATATTTATGTGTTATGGCTTGATGTAATTCTTAATGGTCATTTTGGATAATTCTCATGGCTCTAAATGCTTAGAATAATCAAACTTCAGCCATTTTATCCTTTTTCATGACTTATTCTCCTTCTCGCATTCTTGATGTGTTTATTGCCAAAAGGGGGAGAATAGTGGTGGAAAAGGCCATTTTGGGAGCTTTAAGGAAAACTTGTTCTTTCTTTTGCTCCTTATGTCGACATGGTCATTAGCGTCATTTCCTTCTTTGGACCATGTTGGATTTTTCAAACTCAACTTCATGCTTTTTCTGGGTTTGTCAATATACTCATCAAGGGGGAGATTGAGAGACCATGTGGTGGTCATCCCGTGTGTATGATGAGTAATTGACATCGGTTTAGGAAAGTCGAGTTTGAGTCGGTTGGTTCGGACCAAGACGTTGCTTGGTGTAACTGCTCCTACGGACTTGGTCAAACTTGGTCGTATGGGATTACGATGCATATTCTGATGATTCGACGGGTTTGGATTTTATTATGCTTACATGTGTCAAGCGGTGTTATTTGATGTGTTTCTTATTTGTGTGGCTGCAGGACATCGAGGCGAAGTCGTGGCGAGACACGGTGGACCGGACTAAGCGCAGGTGGCGTTGAGGTCAGAACAGTCGGGACGTGTCGAAGACGGCGTGGACTCGAGGTCATTTGATCATTTTTCCCAAGAGCAAATTGAGTTTAATTTCAGTTTTTGGAATTGGTCGTGCTCTGTTCATGTTTCTCCAAAACTAGGGTTTACAATAGATTTTGATTCCCCTCTTGAGATGACATGATTTTTGGCATATTGAGTCTAGAGGCTATTACTTATGTATCTGCAAAAATTCATGTCCAAAAGATCAAAGACTTGACAGAAATTTGAGTTTTTCTGATGCTCTCTAAAAGTTTCAGGTTTAGGGTAGATTCTGAATTTTCTGATTTCCTGTTGATTTCTTTTGTTAAGTGAGGTCTCTATGGTATTTAGAGTGCAGTCCTATTGTTTCAACCTAGAAGGAGCAGCAATTTCCCTTCATCATCCCTAATTTTCAGTTTGTAGATTGATGCAGTTTTCAGGTTACAGCAGTAAGTATTTTGTGCAATCTCGCTTCCGAATTCGCTTTGTGTTGATGCTTTCGCCAGCGTAAGGTCGCACCGTGTTTGATGATCTTTCGCTTTTGATACGTTGAACTTCCGCGTCATCGCTTTTTCTTACTTCATCGCCGAATAGCATTTTCAATGCCTTTGTTCTGCTTTTCCACCCAGCGCTCATTTGGCCGCCAGCTCAGTTCTCTTGCTTTTCATTTAGACCAAAGTCATTCCGTCGGCAAGACTATCGCTCACAGTGTGCGTGAATCACCTTCATAGCTCGCTTTTACAATTTTTTGTTGATTTTTGACCCTCCCGCATGCGCGTGTGGCATCGGTTTTATCTGAAATTTTACTACTTACTTACTGATCTAAGCTGACTCTGTCTGGGTAACATGCGTTTCGGAATTCCTGGTTTATGACCCTGTTTTCAGCTCCAGTTTCCAGCTATCATTTTCTTCATCGGTTTACGCCTTGATCACTCCCTTTTGGTTTGGGTCATTTGTCCAATTATTTCTTTGCCTCTTGAGTTCCAGCTTATCTCTCTACGCTAGTGAAAATCCGGGTCTGACAGCCTAATGTTCCACTAATCTCGTACACCGAATCATAAATCTAACCTCACTCATGAAACTTCCTTGATAAATACAAAAGTAATAAAAGAGATTATTAATAAAAAGACCGAGTCTTCGTATTCTACCACCGACCTTGCCTCAAATCGCCCGAATCACCCATTAACTCATAATAAAACTAAATCATGTCTATTCGGATTTATTTGGATCTTTTGAGTTATTTGCCTTTATTTGGATTCAGTCGTTTATCGCGTAATTAGAAACGGAGTTCAAGAATCGCGGATCAAGCGAGGCCAAGATCAAGTGAAGATAAAGACCAAGCTCAGACCTTCGAATGAGAAAGCGTTGAGTGAGCTCAAGACCATGTAAACCGCAAGGCGAGTCAATACTTTGATCATGTTGAACCTACATTTTCTGCAAATTACTTTTGTTTAAATTATCAAACTGCATGCTGTTATTTTATATGCAAATGCATGTTTAGTTCAAGAATTTAGTTATATGCCCATTGCTTACCTTGATTAATATTACGCCCTCTTTGGAATAGTTGATTATGTGAACTTTGTCGCCCTAGCAAAATTATGATATTAACCTTTCAAAAATAAGTCCGTAATTATATGCCATGCTTAGTACTGCATAGATATCCAGGGGCACCAAAATGCCCCAAACATCACTTTTAATCATGAGAAAATTTGGTTGGGCAGTCATGGTGGTAATGACTGGTATATGTTTGATATGGTTATTTTATGCTCCCAAAGACCTCAACTTGCTTGAATATCTGGGCGGATGGCTCGTGGGTGTGTGAGTGGTGCAGTGGAAGCACAAAGTGGTTAGTGGTAGAACCGCCTAGATACCACTAAGGACCGAATCTTATCATGGCCTCCTATGTAAAACCGTACAACCACAAGTCTGTAAAATACAACTTGGCTAAGTAAATTTATCGAAACTCCCGAACTCATCTCACTGGTAGTGGAGAGAAGTGGATAAGCAAGGGCAAGGGGAGGCCTAAAGCGACACCAAGGGGAGGGTGAAGTTTTCCAGCTGTTCTAAGCGTTGCGGGGAGTGGAGCCCGGCTGCGTTAGGAACTGTGGGGAACATCCCGTGCATAGATGGGACCCACCGCAAGTAGGAGAAGCCCATAAGGTGAGATGACAAAGGGAACTAGATACTTTGAAAAGTCACTGTGATGGTCTGCTCAACTACATGACTAAGGAATCATGCGGGGCAACGAGTTGATTATCTCTTGTGGTGAAAGTGTACAAACTCTGCAGAGTCAAAACTATTCGAATAGCCGTGCCCACGGTCAAGGGCGGACATGAGAACTTAACCAGATATAGTTCTATTTCAAAAACCTTGTGGGTGGGAATGGAAAAAGTGGAGGGCAGTGCAAGGCCCTAATTTGAGATGCCCTGGGTGTCGCCCCAGTGATAAGTTAAGCGGCTATAACGCTGAAGGATTAAGCATATGGTGCAGATGCCATGTAACGGTAGATAGGCTGACCAAGGTCGCACATTTTATCCCCGTCAAGACAACTTACAAGGGAGACAAGCTGGCAGAACTATATATATCACGCATCGTGTGTTTGCACGTGTGCCAAAACGGATAGTCTCGATCGAGGTTCCCAGCTCACCTCGCATTGGCTAGCCTACATGAGGCCCTTGGTACCCATCTCGATTTCAAGACCGCCTATCACCCCTGCATGATGGCCAAACAGAGAGTGAACCAAATACTAGAGGACATGCTTGGGCTTGTACCCTGGATTTCTCTAAACACTAGGACCGATGTCTGCCATATGCAGAGTTCGCCTACAACAACAGCTACCAAGCCACCGCAGATGTCCCCATTTGAAGCATCAGACGGAGAAAGTGTCGAACCCTTTACACCGGGTCGAAGTAGGAGAAGGCTACATATTCGGCTAGATACTCTAAAGCGAGCAGAAGAAAAGTTCACCGATCGAGATCGACTATTAGCCGCCCATCTGCATAAAAGAGTTATGCGGATAAGAGACGGAGGCCATTAAGTTTTGAGGTCGAGATTATGTCTATTTAAAGGTGTCACCCCACGAGGAGTCAGACGGTTTAAAGTCAAAGGCAAGCTCGCCCCTCGCTATGTTGGGCCGTTCCCAATTATAGCCAAGAAGGGAGAAGTAGCTTATTAGCTAGACCTGCCCACAAGCCTAGCAGATGTGCACAGTGTTTTCCATGTATCCCAACTCAAGAAGTGCCTTCAGGTACCGGAAGATCAAACCCCGGTGGAGGCAATTGAGATCGAGAGCGACCTGACCTACAAGGAACGTCCAATTAAAATCTTGGACACCGTGGAAAAGAAGACCAGAAATCAGACCATTCGCACCTGCAGAGTGCAATGGAGCCATCACTCAAAGAAGGAGGCCACCTGGGAACGCGAAGACCAGCTACGAAGAGATTACCCGAGTTGTTCACATTAGGTCAATCTCTGGTCTAGATTCTTTTAAGGGGTAGATTTGTAACATCCTGAAAATTTAAAATTTGTAAAAAGAAAATGTTATGAGTTATTTTACGATATATTATATTTGACTGGAATTTTTATTGCAATTTCTAGAGTTTGGTTAGGAGTCAAGAAAAAGAGCACACCTGTTTAACAAATAGAAAACCAGATTTTAAAATGCGAATCTGAAAAAATGATCCAGTAAAAGAGGGATAGAGTTTGGTCCCCAAAAATTTGAAAATTCTAATGTAGAATTTCAATAAAATAATGGGTGAGGATAAAATAAAAGAATATGTATATACATAAATATACCTATTTGTATATGTAGAATGTAAAGGAATAATTAAATCAAGAAGTTATGCAAACAAATCTTCATAAAAAAGAAAATAGATTTGAAAATATGAATATATATGTATACATATACACACACACCTAAATAAAGAAAAAGAAAAAGAAAAAGAAAAACCAAAAGGGGTCGACCTACCACACATCCCAAAAAGTTAAATTCAGATTATAAAATTTTCTTGCATTAATTGTCGTTATTTTGTTTTGAAATCGGTTTTTTGAAATATTTCTTAATTAAAGAATTGAGTGTTTCAATAGGCAAAAGAAATGAGAGAAGGAATAACAAAAGGGTTTTAATAAAGAATTATGTGTGAACAAACCCTCATAAAGATTAGGAGTAAATATATATAAATGTGTATATATATATAAAGTATCCTTGTGTATAAAGGAATTGATGAAATAGAAATAAAAATAAAAGAAGAAAAATTTTGGGGCATCTGCCACCCCATGGCCAACTGCCCACCCCGCCTGCCATGCCACCCCCCCCCCGCCTCCTGCTTATCTTCCCCGCCTCCTCCTCGCTCGCTCTCTCCAGTCAAGCGCCGCGCCGCGCCGCCTCGCCTCCTCCGCAGCCCACCCCACGCTGGAGCCCTTCGACTGGGATCCGCTCCTTGACCGCCGGACCGCCGCCGTCCGAGCGCGCCATCGCCTCGTCCGAATCTTTTCCCTGTCGAGCGCCAGCCCCTACCATTCGCCCCTTTCCGCCCCTCTGCCGCCGCCAACACATGGCTCGAGGGCTCGCTCCCTCTGCCGCGCCGGCGCCAGCCCCTCCCTTTCACGCGATGGCAAGACGATCATGGCCAAATCCTCCGTCGCCGGGATCTCGGCCGGTGACCACACCGGCAACGCCTGATGCCGGCCACCCAGCGCCTATAAGGCTGCCAGGCCCTCACCGAGCTCCCACGCCCGAGCCCCTTCATTGCCAAGAAAATCAAAACTAACGCTCCTCCGCCACCGCCTCACTCATCCTCCCCGCCCGGCGACGCCTCCCCGCCGAATCGCGCCACCACACACCAATCCCGCCCCACATCACCTCCGGATCCCGTGGAGCCGACCCGACTCGCCCGAGCCTCCCGCCGCCAGTAGCTCGCCGTCGTGAAGAACCACCCGAGCCGCCGCTGCTGCCGCCGCCACCTTCCGGTGCCCTCTGGTCCCCGCCGCCGCCTTCAACTCCACCTCGCACCGGGTTGCATTTCACAAGCCACCCACCCCTCCGGCCACCCCTCGCCACGGGCGCCACACGACTGGCCTCGGCCACCTTGCCCCAACCCCCGCACAGATACCTTAAGAGGTATTAGCGCTAAGGGTTAGGCAAAGCCTCCTCCCACTTGGTCGGTGTGATTCTTTCCTTTCCCGGGCTCCTCGGTCACGCTGCTCGAGCCCCGCCACGCAGCCGAGGTCGAGCCCATTCTTTATTTTCCAGGCTGACAGTGGGCCCTCACCGCCACCGGGGTCCAGGCTCTGCTGACGATGGGCCCCACCCGTCGCCGAGCGCAGCGAACCCGAACCGTGACAAGCGTGCCCCACCTGGCGAGACAGAAGGAAATTAATAAAAGAAAATAAAATATGGGATATGACATGTGGGCCCCACCTGTCAGATTTTAGTTATTTTAGCAATTTATTTGAACTGAGAACTTTGAAAATGCATAACTTCTTCATTTTAACTCCAAATCGGGTGAGGAAAATTTCTAAATTCATCTAAATTCAAGATCTATCAAATGGCACTAGAATCATAATTTTTAGATTTTATCTGAATTTCTGGTGTTATTTGGATTGATTTGTTGCTTTACTTTCAATTGCAAATTTTCACAGACGGATTAAATAGCTTACAAGGCTCAAGAAGAAGAGGCCGAGGCAGCAATGCAGATCCCAACCCCAACCCTCTCGAGCACTTTGACCAAGGCGAGTTATCACTTGATCATATTGAACCCTTGTTTATGCAAATTACTTTTCTTTAAACTATCCAAGTGCATGCTATTATTTTATGTGCTAAAGTATGTTCAAATTTCTTAAATTCTAGATATAGACCCATTACTATGCTTGTTAGTAGTACCTGTGAAACCTTTGAGATATGTGAACCTTGTCGCCTTAGCAAAACTAGCGTAATGTAGTTTTTCACAAATAAGAATGATGATATATCATACTGCTTAGTTTGCTAGATAAACGGGGATGCTAGTTATCCCAAAATATTTCACTTGCAAATATGACGATAATTTGGGCATCATGGTGGGAATGATCGGAGAAAATTTGGAACTCTTATTTTATGCTCCCAAAAGCCTCAAACTTGCTTAGTATCCGAGTGGATGATGTAATGGTATGTGGTGTGGGGAAGCACAAAAATGTGGGATGTGGTAGAACCACCGAGATAACCCTAAGGATCGAATCTTGTCATGTTAGCCTGTGAAACAAGACAACCACAAGTCTCAGAATTACAACCCGACTAAGTAGATTTATCGAAACCCCTGACTCATCTCACCGGTAGTGGATAGGCGTGATCCGCAAGGGCAAGGAAGGCCTAAAGGGACACCAAGGGAGGTGAAGTTTTCCACTGCTCTAAGCGCTATGGGAAGTGGAGCCCGGCTGCGTTAGTAACTGGGAAAACATCCCGTAACGATGGGACCCACCGCAAGTGGGATAAGCCCGGAGGGTGAGATGACGAAGAGACTAGATATCTTGAAAGGTTACGGTGACGGTCCGCTCAACCATATGACTAAGGAATCATGTGGGCAAACGAGTTGGCGCCTCTTGTGGGGAATGTGTACAAACTCAGAGAGTCAAAACTATTCGAATAGCCGTGCCCACGGTCATGGGCGCATATGGGGACTTAACTAGATATAGTTCTGCTTCAAAAATAATTGGGGTGCATTGGGAAAATGTAGGGCGTGAGAGGCCCTAGTTTGGAATTGTCCCGGTGTCGTCCCTGGGTAAGATAGGCACTATAATGCTAAAGCAGGCCAGTAAGTGCAGAGGCCATGTAATGGTGGATGGACTCATGCACTATTAATACAATTATTTCAAGAAAATTTGTCCTTCATAAACCGCTAGGTCATAGGGATTTCTAAGCATCAGATTGAAAAGGCGCTCGCAAAATAAAATAAACCTAGAGCCTTCCCTTGATCACCAACATTCTATTATCGCATTCGTGTGATGATTCACGAGCACGGTGGTTAGTGTGCTCACACTGCATTATCAAAACAGACAGGGACACAGGATCATTATGAATATGAAGATGCCCCTCACGTATGAAGGAAGGACGATGGGAATTAGGTCGCCTTGCGTTTTCTCGAGCTTAGACAAGTTAGACCTATATTTGTGTGCACGTGATATTATCTATCCTAGGTAATATACATCGACACATTACCCCCGCGCTTGCACGAGGTTATGGCCCTACTTTTGCTTTCTCTTCACTGCTCGCATGTGATGATGACATTCGCCAAAGTGCCCCTTTGTAAACTATTGCCCGACGTGGCTTAATTTGGAACCATGGTCCGTAATATTATTGTTTAAGCGATGTATGACATGATACAAGAATGTACCGTGGGCATTATCTACCGATCCGTGGAATAATGCCGTAATCACGTAAGATTCGGATTGAAAATCCGGTCCGACAGAGCCGGTATCGAGCATACGATCGTAGGGTAAAGGCCTTAGTATGGACGTTAGCCAAAGGATAGGATTATAATTTTATCAAACTTATAAAAAGAGTTTCCAAAAATATAGTGTATTACTTCTTTCTCTATCCTTCTTAGACCTGTTCGCTCTATTCTTCATTGATATTTTGAAAAGTTACTAACACTAGAAATTTAAATTACGATGGCCTGAGTGGAGATGAGGGTGACTGGACTATCCGCCCACTTGAGTGTACGAGGGGAGTTTGCCAAGATCCTCGCAAGCTCCTCCATTACCTAGGCTATCCAGACCAGCCTGTACCGTGGTCTCAAGACCACAGCTGGAGGAGAGGAGTCTTGGCTGATTGAGGTGTTCATCTACCCGAAGATTGCGCACGACCAGCCCCACGTCTTCCGGACAGAGCACCAGCGGACCATCCGGAGCGTGGCACTTCAAGACGCTGCACGCCTTGCTGCCACACGGATGTGCGACATCTACAAGGCCCGCCGACGCACCCCTTCACACTACCCATCGCGCCAGAGAATGCGCGATACAATGAGACTTACATGCCGGTGAACGAGAACAACCCGATGCTTACGCATCGTTGACTCGACCAGGCCATGGGAGCGCCCACACCGCCAGACCGGAGGAGATCACCGCCCTCCCGGTTCACCTCGCCGCCACACACACCGAGGTGGCGACCTCCGCGAGCGGCCGCCTAAGGCGAGCAAGCCTTGGCAATGCCAAGGCAGAGGCACCAGCACTGCACAGCCTCAAGCGAGTCCCAGCCTGCCGCTACTCCAGCCCTCCCGCCCCCTGGCCCTGTGGACGCGGTGGACTCAAGACTACCGACCGCACGCAAGAGCGTGCGACCTCCAGCCCCCAGTCGGCTCTTCGCCAGGAGGGTCACGCCAGAGCCGCAGCCTGCACCGCCGCCTCGCACTCGACACCGACCCTCCGAGTTCGGGCCAAGAAGCAGTCCCGCCTCGTTCGGACTACACCCCTCTAGCCCCTAGACGGTGATATGGAGGAGTAGATAGGTAGCGCCGCATTTGCCTGCAGCGCCAAGACCGTTGTTGTATCCAGACCTTTGTATCGTAGTAACTATTTCCGTCGAACTCTAATTAACTATGTTGTAATTGTAAGTCCAGCCCGTGTCGGCTATGTGGTGCTTTATCCTATGGAACCGCCTTGTGTTAAAATTTTCTTTGTCGCTTATCTTGATGGCTTTTATTTGCCGAATTGGCGCCTTCTTTGCTTTGCCTAGCATTAGTGCTAAGCCAATCGTATGTATAAATATAATCGCAGATGGCCGCCTGTAGGGTGACCAGGGCTCGTGCCAATGCCACCTCAACCAAGGAGTGGTGGACTCCACCCCTGTCATGCCGGCAGGCATGAGCACTCCACGATCGTGAAGCCAACCTTCCGCCTCCAACCAACCCCACCATGGCGCAAGTCATGGCGCAGAAGAAACCCAATTGTCGCAGCTATATTTGCCGGGCAACAAGGTGGCACCAGCAGACCTAGAGTCGACTGGTGACTTTCAAAGGACCCGCCCCTTACTTTCTCCTCTACCGATGAACCTCTCGGTCAAGATTGGCTTCGGATACAGAAGGAAGTCGCTACCGCCAAGGCTTCAAGAAGACAAAGTGATATTTGCAGCCCATCAGCTCCAGGGGGCAGCTGCAAATTGGTGGGAGAACTACCTTGCAGCCCGAGGTCAAGAGGAGACCTCCACTGACAACGACATGGAAGTCATACCTTGGTCGGAGTTCAAGACAGCTTTCAAAGCTAACTTCGTCCCAGCGGGAATCCTAAGGATGAAGAAGAACGAGTTCCGACTCTTAAGCAAAGAGGCATGACCATTAGTGAATACCTCACAAAATTCACTCACCTTGCTCGCTACGCCGATCGACGTGGCCGATGAAGAGGAAAAGATTGATGATTTCTTGAAGGCATGAATGAGGAGCTAAGGGTACAATGATCAGTGAAGACTTCACCACTTCCACCACCGGTGAACAAGGCTTTAATTCGAAAATGAAAAGAAGAACTGAGGCCACCAGAAGCGCAAGCTAACCACCACCGCAGCAAGGAGATTTATTCAGAAGTTCTTCAACAACCCCTCATTCTCAAGACCCAATCAACCCAGGGCTCCAACTCTAGCACCCCGATCAAGCGGGGGTTCTTTCCAAACTCCACGCACCGGGAGTCAGTATACCGGTATAAACCCCACAGCCAACCTTAAATGTTACAAATGGAGAGAAAGGGCATTTCGCCAACCAAAGCCCACACAAGCGTAATGCCCCGTCCGTAGCTGCTTCAAAGCCTCAAGAAGGGCCTCGCACTGCAAGCTAGCAGTGATTACCCCGACTCACAACCGTGGAAGAGTCAACCATGTCACAGTAAGAGCCGAGGAAGCAATGGAGTCCTAATGGCACGTTCTCGTCAAGTCCATACCAAAGACAAACTCGCTTGATTCGAGCTTCACATTCATTTATATCCAAGAGGTGTGCGGACAAACTAGGGGTACCTATCTATCCTCTAAAGAGGCCAGTAGTACTTAAGTCACCAGCTGGTATGATAACAGCTACCTTAGTGTGCCCTGGGGTAATAATAGTCATGGAAAGGTGCAACTTCCCAGCGGATCCGATAGTACTAAGCTCCCGCACTGGATATTATACTAGGAATGGACCAAGTTAGCCGATATAAAGGAATTATAGATCAGCCTCGCAACAAGAAACCGACTAAATGCCTTGGAATGACCATAGATGTGAAAGTGGACCCACCATACCGGGGCCGTGAAATAAATTATTTGGAAGATGTACCCTTAGAAGGAATGATAGTGGTGCAAGATTATCGTGAAGTATTTCCCGAGGACCTACTCCAGATGCCCCTGCACCGAGACTTAGAGTTCGTTATTAATTTGAAGCTGTGTCGCTCCCATTTCCAAGCGACCATATAGGATGACGGTGGAAGAGCTAGGAGAGCTAAAGACCCAACTCCATGAACCGCAGAAAAGGGATTCATTAGACCCGCCTCACCCCGGGATCTCCAAGATATTCAGAAGAAGAAGGATGGCACAACCTGTAATGTGTGTGGATTACCGGCATTAAATGAGGTAACCACAAGAACAAATACCCTCCCTGTGATCGACGATCTATTTGACCAACTTGGTGGAGCCACCATCTTCTAAAATAGATCCGAGGTCGGGTACCACCAATGAAAATTAGGGTCAAGATATACCCAAGACAACTTTTACCACTAGGTATGGACCAGACGAGTTTACTTGGTCATGTCTTTTGGTCCGACAAATGCCCCAAAGATACTTTATGAACCTTATGAACAAAGTATTCATGGAATATTTGGACAAGTTTGTGGTGGTGTTCATTGATGACATCCTCATCTACTCCAAGACCGCAGAAGATCATGCAGCACCTACGCCTAGTGCTAGAGAAGCTAAGAGAACATCGCTATATGCTAAGTATAGCAAGTGTGAATTCGCTAAGTGACATCGCCTTCTTGGGGCACATAGTGTCCGCAGAAGGAGTATCTCATGACCCCGCCAAGATTGCGCAAGGATGTAATGGAAGCCACCTTCCTCCGTCACCGGCGCGAAGTTTCCGGGATTGGCGGATATTATAGAAGATTCATAGAGGATTCTCAAGAATAGCCCGCCAATGACCCGCCTACTCAAGAAGGAATGTAAGTTTGAATGGACCAAAGCTCGTGAAGGAAGCTTTCAAGAGCTTAAGAAAAGATTGACTACCACCCCGTGCTAGTTCTACCCGATGTGCGCAAGGATTTTGAAGTATACCGTGATGCTTCCCATCAAGGACCTGGGTGCGATCGATGCAAGGAGGCAAGGTCGTGGCATATGCATCCGTGCAACTCCGCCTCATGAGGTTAACTATCCCACCCATGATCCGAATTAGCGCCGCGGTTCATGCCCTAAAACTCGAGGCATTATCTCGATTGGCAACCACCGTGATATATACACGTATCACAAGAGCCTCAAGTATTTCTTCACTCACCACACCTTAACTGAGGCAAAGGAGATGGTTAGAGTTGATCAAGGATTATGACCGAGTGTCCATTATCACCCGGGAAAGCCAATGTGGTAGCAGATGCCTGGCTCAAGGCCTCATCGCAAGAACCTTATGGTTCAGAACACCACCGAACTCTACAAAGAGTCATGCCCTAAACCCGGGATCGAGAAGAAGGAGCCCTAACCACCGGAAGATCAAATAAGCATTGAAGAAATGATAGAGGTCGCATGAGAGAGGACCCAACTGCTTTGAGGTGGAAGAAATTAATGGAAGAGGGAAGGCCCCAAAATGACTATGGATCATCAAGGAGTTCTAGCACGAAACCGTGTTTCGCACTCACAAAAAGGACCTTAGGGATCTAATGCTCCGGAAGCCCATAGCTCGCATATTCCCTTCATCCCGGAGTACCAAATGTACCAAGATATGAAGCAATATTACGGTGGCTGTGTATGAAGAGGGACATTGCCGAGCACGCCGCTTGCCGTGATGTCTCACAAAGAGTGAAGGTCGAGCACCAAAGGCCGGCAGGATCATATAACCCCTCAAGATACCACAATGGAAGTGGGAAGAAGTAGGGATGGATTTTATCACGGGTTTCCCGACCAGTCTGGATACGACTCCATTTGGGTCGTGGTGGATAGATCACCAAGGTTGCTCATTTTATCCTCACAAGACAACTTACAAGGGAGACAAATTGGCGAATCAGATATGTCCCGCATCGTGTGCTTACGGTGTGCCAAAACGGATAGTCTCGCATCGAGGGTCCCAATTTACCTCGCATTTACAGGCTAGCTCGCATGAAGCCCTTGGTACCCATCTCGATTTTAGCACCGCCTACCACCCTCGATTTGGATGGGCGCATCAAAGAGTAAATCAAATATTGAAGATATGCTTGGGCTTGTGCCTGATTTCTCAAGGATCGATAAGTGTCTCAGATGCGTAGTTCGCCATAATAACAGCTACCAAACCAGCCTTCGATGTCCCCTTTGAAGCATTGTACGGAAGAAAGTGCCGCACCCTTTACATTGGTCAAGTCGGGAAGGGTACATATTTGGGCCTCGATACCACAAGCAAAGTGAAGAGAAAGTTCGCTGGTCGAGATCGATTATTGGCGCCCACCAGGCGTAAGAGTTATGCGATATAAAGGAGAAGGCCATTAAGTTTTGAAATCGGAGACCATGTCTACCTAAAGGTGTCACCCCACGAGGAGTCGACGATTTAAAGTCAAAGGCAACTTGCCCTCGCTATGTCGGGCCATTTCCGATCATAGCTAAGAAGGGAGAAGTCGCTTATCAACTTGAGTTGCCTGCAAGTCTGTTAGATGTGCACGACGTCTTCCATGTGTCCCAACTCAAGAAATGTCTTCGGATGCCAGAAGATCAAACCCCGATGGAAGCAGTGGAGCTCGAGAGCGACCTGACCTACAAGGAGCGTCCAATTAAGATCTTGGACACCGTGGAAAAGAAGACCAGAAACCAAACCATCCGCACCTGCAGAGTACAATGGAATCATCATTCCAAGAAGGAGGCCACCTGGGAACGCGAAGACCAGCTGAGGAAAAATTACCCGAACTGTTTCATCGATTAGACCGAATCTCTGGTCGAGATTCTCTTTAAGGGGTAGGTTTGTCACATCCCAAAAGTTAAATTCGGATTATAAAATTTTCTTGCATTAATTGCTGTTATTTTGTTTTGAAATCGGTTTTTTTGAAATATTTCTTAATTAAAGAATTGAGTGTTTCAATAGGCAAAAGAAATGAGAGAAGGAATAACAAAAGGGTTTTAATAAAGAATTATGTGTGAACAAACCCCTCATAAAGATTAGGAGTAAATATATATAAATGTGTATATATATATATAAGTATCCTTGTGTATAAAGGAATTGATGAAATAGAAATAAAATAAAAAGAAGAAAAATTTTGGGGCATCGGCCACCCATGGCCAACCTGCCCACCCCGCCTGCCACCACCCCACCCCGCTCGCCTCCTGCTTATCTTCCCCGCCTCCTCCTCGCCGCTTTCTCTCCAGGCGCGCCCGCCCCCGCCTCCTCCGCAGCCTCACCCACGCGGAGCCCTTCGACTGTGGGATCCGCCTCGACCGCCGACCGCCGCCGTCCGAGCGCCACCGCCTGCTCAATCTTTTCCCCTGCTCGAGCGCCAGCCCCCGCCATTCGCCCCTTTCCGCCCCTCTGCCGCCGCCAACACATGGCTCGAGGGCTCGCCTCCTCGCGCGACGCGCCGGCGCCTCCCTTTCACGCGATGGCAGCACGATCATGGCCAAATCCCTCCGTCTCGCCGGGATCTCGGCCGGTGACCACACCGGCAACGCCTGATGCCGGCCTCACCCAGCGCCTATAAGGCCGCCAGGCCTCACCGAGCTCCCCACGCCCGAGCCCCCTTCATTGCCAAGAAAATCAAAACTAACGCCTCCTCCGCCGGCCTCACTCATCCTCCCCCTCCCGGCGACGCCTCCCCGCCGAATCGCGCCACCACACACCAATCCCGCCCCACATCACCTCCGGATCCCGTGGAGCCGACCCCACTCGCCCGAGCCTCCCGCCGCAGTAGCTCGCCGTCAAGAACCACCCGAGCCGCCGCCACAGCTGCCGCCGCCACCTTCCGGTGCCCTCGGTCCCCGCCGCCGTCTTCAACTCCACCTCGCACCGGGTTGCATTTCACAAGCCACCCACCCTCCGGCCACCCCGCCACCCACCGTCACCGACTTCGCCCGGCCACCTTGCCCAACACTTCCCACAGATACCTTAAGAGGTAATAGCGCTAAGGGTTAGGCAAAGCCCCTCCCACTTGGTCGGGGCCGATTCTTTCCCTTCCCCCGGCTCCCTCGGCTGCTGCTCGAGCCCCGCCACGCAGCACGAGGTCGAGCCCATTCTTTATTTTCCGCTGACAGTGGGCCCCACCACACCGTCATGGTCCAGGGCTCGCCGACAGATGAGCCCCACCCGTCGAAGCGCAGCGAACCCGAATCACGACAAGGTGCCCCACCGGTCAGAGACAGGAAGGAAATTAATAAAAGAAAATAAAATATGGGATATGACATGTGGGCCCCACCTGTCAGATTTTAGTTATTTTAGCAATTTATTTGAACCGAGAACTTTGAAAATGCATAACTTCTTCATTTTAACTCCAAATCGGGTGAGGAAAATTTCTAAATTCATCTAAATTCAAGATCTATCAAATGGCACTGGAATCATAATTTTTAGATTTTATCTGAATTTCTGGTGTTATTTAGATTGATTTGTTGTTTTACTTTCAATTGCAAATTTTCGCAGACGGATTAAATAGCTTACGAGGCTCAAGAAGAAGAGGCCGAGGCAGCACTGCAGATCCCAACCCCAACCCTCTCGAGCACTTTGACCAAGGCGAGTTATCACTTGATCATATTGAACCCTTGTTTATGCAAATTACTTTTCTTTAAACTATCCAAGTGCATGCTATTATTTTATGTGCTAAAGTATGTTCAAATTTCTTAAATTCTAGATATAGACCCATTACTATGCTTGTTAGTAGTACCTGTGAAACCTTTGAGATATGTGAACCTTGTCGCCTTAGCAAAACTAGCGTAATGTAGTTTTTCACAAATAAGAATGATGATATATCGTACTGCTTAGTTTGCTAGATAAACGGGGATGCTAGTTATCCCAAAATATTTCACTTGCAAATATGACGATAATTTGGGCAGTCATGGTGGGAATGACTGGAGAAAATTTGGAATGTTATTTTATGCTCCCAAAAGCCTCAAACTTGCTTAGTATCCGAGTGGATGATGGGGGCTGGTATGTGGTGCAGGGAAGCACAAAATGTGGGATGTGGTAGAACCACTCGATAACCCTAAGGACTCGAATCTTGTCATGTTAGCCCGTGTGAAACAAAGACAACCACAAGTCTCAAATTACAACCCGACTAAATAGATTTATCGAAACCCCTGACTCATCTCACCGGTAGTGGATAGGCGTGATCCGCAAGGGCAAGGAAGGCCTAAAGGGACACCAAGGGAGGTGAAGTTTTCCATTTGTTCTAAGCGCTATGGAAGTGGAGCCCTACGTTAGTAGTAATCGTGGAAAACATCCGGCGTAACGTATGGGACCCACCGCAAGTGGGATAAGCCCATAGGGTGAGATGACGAAGAGACTAGATATCTTGAAAGGTTACGGTGACGGTCCGCTCAACCATATGACTAAGGAATCATGTGGGGCAACGAGTTGGCGCTCTTGTGGGGAATGTGTACAAACTCTGCAGAGTCAAAACTATTCGAATAGCCGTGCCCACGGTCATGGGCAGACATGGGGACTTAACTAGATATAGTTCTGTTTCAAAAATAATTGGGGGTGCATTGGGAAAATGTAGGGCAGGCCCTAGTTTGGAATTGTCCTGGGTGTCGTCCCAGTGGTAAGATAGGCAGCTATAATGCTAAAAGGTGCTGTAAAGTGCAGAGGCCATGTAATGGTGGATGGACTCGCACTATTAATACAATTATTTCAAGAAAATTTGTCCTTCATAAACCGCTAGGTCATAGGGATTTCTAAGCACCGTATTGAAAAGGCGCTCGCAAAATAAAATAAACCTAGAGCCTTCCTTGATCACCAACATTCTATTATCGCATTCTGTGTGATGATTCACGAGCACGGTGGTTAGTGTGCTCACACTGCATTATCAAAACAGAGACAGGGACACAGATCATTATGAATATGAAGATGCCCCTATCACGTAAGGAAGGAAGGACGATGGGAATTAGGTCGTCTTGCGATTTTTCTCGAGCTTAGACAAGTTAGACCTATAGCATTGTGTGCACGATATTATCTATCCTAGGTAATATACATCGACACATTACCCCCGCCGCTGTTCGAGGTTATGGCCCTACTTTTGCTTTCTCTCCATTGTTCGCATGTGATGATGACATTCGCCAAAGTACCCCTTTTGTAAACTATTGCCCGACGTGGCTTAATTTGGAACCATGGTCTCGTAATATTATTGTTTAAGCGATGTATGACATGATACAGCAATGTACCTGTGGGCATTATCTACTGATCTAGGGAATAATGCCGTAATCACGTAAGATTCGGATTGAAAAATCCGGTTCGACACCGGCCGGCCACCAACCGCCCAACCCCGCCACCCCCTACCACTGTTTTCTTCCTCCCCGCCTCCTCCCGCCGCCCCTTCCAGCCTCACCACATGCGTTGACTGGTCCACCTTTCGACCAACGCGCGCGCTCTGTCCGAACGCCGCCCCCGCCGACACCCCTTTGCGCCACTCTCTACTGCCGTCGCCTCTTTTTCGCCCGCGCCTCGGTCATGTCCCACGTACTACTCCTCTCGCTGCTCCTCGAGCCACGCGGCCATCATGCCACTCCCGCAGCTCGCCTCACACCGCCTGCCTGCACCCCGGTCCTCGCCACCCTCCATCGCCTTCACCGGCTCGGGAACGCGTTTCGATCTTCACCGGCACCCCCGACCACCTCACCATCGGCGCCACCGCCCCCACCGCCTCGGCCTCCTCTGCCCAGCCTCCCTCGTCGCATACCTTAAGAGGTAATAGCGTGCATAAGGGGTAGGCAACGCCTCAATCCTCACTTGGTTACTACTACGATTCTCTCCCCTTGGCTCCCCTGCTCGAGCCCCGGCTCCGCGTGCTGGGTTGAGCCATTTCTTTTAACATTTGCGCCGACAGTAGGCCCCACCGTCGGCCACGGACCGAGAGCTCACGACAGACGGTCCCACTGTTAGGTGGGTTGTCGACATGTGGGTCCCAGACCGTGAGGGACCCACTGCCGCTGATCGCCAGAGGCGAGTTATCGCTGTGGGCCCCACACGTCAGTGGGCGCAAGAACACCCAAGCCACTGCCATGTGGACCCCACCGGTCAGAGACAGTAAAAGAAATTAATAAAAGAAAATAAAATAGGAAATATGACGTGTGGGCCCCACATACCAGAAATTTAATAATTTAGGAATTATCTGAACTGAGAATTTTAAAATGGCATAACTTCTTCATTTTAACTCCAAATTGAGTGAGACAAATTTCTAAATTCGTCTAAATTAAAGATCTATCCAATGGAACTAAAATCATAATTTTTAGAGTTCATTTGAATTTCTGGTGTTATTGGGAGTGATTTATTGCTTTTCTTTTTATGCAAATCTTCAGCGTCGATTAAAACAAAGATACGAGGCTCGGGAGGAAGACGCCGAGACAGCCAACCTAGCAGCTCCGGATCATCAAGAACCTAACTCCTGTGACCAAGGCGAGTTATCACTTTGATCATGTTGAACCCATGTTTATGCAAATTAATTTCCTTTAAATTATCCATGTGCATGCTATTATTTTATGTGATAAATTATATTCAGTTTTATAGAGTTTAGATATACACCCATTATTATACTTGTTAGTATTGCCTGTTGAAACTTTTAGGATATGTGAACCTTGTCGCCATAGCAAAGCTATCATAATGTAGTTTTTCACAAATAGAGTTATGATATGTCGTACTGCTTAGTATTGCTAGATAAACGGGGACGCTTAGCTGTCCTAAAATATCTCACTTGCAAATATGACAATGATTTGGGCGATCATGGTGGGAATGACTGAGAGAAATTTGGAACTCTATTTTATGCTCCAAAAGCCTCAAACTTACTTAGTATATGGGTGGATGATTTGGGGGCTGGTATGTGGTGCAGGGGAAGCACAAAGAGTATGGGATGTGCAAGAACCACTCAGATAACCCTAAGGATGAATCTTGTCATGTTAGCCTGTAAAACAAAGACAACCACAAGTCTCAGAAATACAATCTGCTAAGTAAATTTATCGAAACCCCTGGACTCATCTCACCGGCAGTGGATAGAAGTGGATCTGCAAGGGCAAGAGAAGGCCTAAAGGGACACCAAGGGAGGGTGAAGTTTTCCACCGTACTTAGCGCCATGGGAGTGGAGCTCAGCTACGTTAGTGACCTGGGAAACATCCTGCAACGATGGGACCCATCGCAAGTGGGATAAGCCCATAGAGTGAGATGACGAAAGAGGCTAGATATTTGAAAAGTCACCGTGACGGTGCGCTCAACCATATGACTAAGGAATCATGTGGGCAACGAGTTGGCGCCTCTTGTGGGAATGTGTACAAACTCGCAGAGTCAAAACTATTCGAATAGCCGTGCCCGGTCATGGGCGCATATGGGGACTTAACTAGATATAGTTCTGCTTCAAAAAGAAGTTGTGGGTGAAATGGGAAAATGTAGGGCAGTGAAAGGCCCTAGTTTGGTATTGTCCTCGGTGTCGTCCCGTGGTAAGATAGGCAACTATAATGTCGAAGATGATATAAAGCGCAGAGGCCATGTAATGGTGGATGGGCTCTGCACCACTATTAAGACGATTACATTCCACTAAACTTGTGTCTTTTAAAACCGCTAGGTCATAGGGATTTCTAAGTCATCATTGTAAAGGCAATTTACGCAAAATAAAATAAACCTAAGCCCTCCCTTGATCAGCCCAGCATACTATTACTGCATTTTATGTGATGACTTGCTGAGCACGGTGGTTAGTGTGCTCACACACGTATTACCAAAAACAGAAACAGGGCCGCAGGATCATTATGAATATGAAGATGCCCCGGCCACAGAAGGGAGGAAGGACGATGGGAATTAGGTCGCCGTCAGATTTTTCGAACCTAGACAAGCTAGACCTAAGGCATTGTGTGCATATATATTATCTAAATCTAGGTAATATATATCGACACATTACCCCATCGCTTGCACGAGGTTATGGTCCTACTTTTGCTTTCTCTTCCGCTGCTTGTATGTAATGATGACATTCGGCCTAAGTGCCCCTTTTCTAAACTATCGCCCGACGTGGTGTAATTTGAACCATGGTCTGTAATATTACTGTTTAAGTGATGTATGAAATGATACAGCAATGTACATGTGCGCATTATCTACTAATCCAGGGAATAATGCAGTAATCACAGGAGATTCTGGATTGAAAAATCCGGGTCTGACAGAGCTGGTATTAGAGCGTATGACTGTAGGGTAAAAGCCTTAGTATGGACGTTAGACAAGATATAGGATTATAATCTTGCAAACCTTATAAAAAGAATTTCTAAAAATATAACGTATTACTTCTTTTTCTATCCTTCTTAGATCTGTTCTGTTCTATCTTTCATTAATATTTTGAAAAGTTACTAACACTAGGAATTTAAATTACAGATGGCCGGAGCTGGAGAGGAGGGTGACTGGGACTACTTGGCCCACGGAGTCTACGAGGGGGAGTTTGCCAGTATCCTGCGCAAGCTCCTTCACTACCTGGGCTACCCAGACCAGCCCGTGTACCGTGGACTCAAGACCACGGCAGGAGGAGAGGAGTCCTGGTTGATCGAGGTGTTCATCTACCCGAAGACTGCGCACGACCTGCCTCACATTTTCCGGACAGAGCACCAGCGGACCATCAGGACCGTGGCACTCCAGGACGCTGCGCGCCTTGCTGCCGCACGGCTGTGTGACATTTATAAGGCCCCCCTTCGACGCATTCCCTTATGCTACTACCCATCGCGCCAGGACAAGGCGCGATATAATGAGACCTACATGCCTACGAGCGAGAACAACCCGATGCTCCCTATTTATATCCCGGTTTAGAGGTGTCCACCATGGGCCAAGGCTTCAAGCCTAGGCCCAGGTTTCCTAACACTCCCTCCTGAGCACTCATTCGACATGTTCATGCCTCATTAAAATTCCATAAAAAACCCAGTTGAAAATTTTTGGAGAAAGAGTACATGATACATGTTATGCTGTGTTGCACGAATTGCCTCATTAAAAATCTTGGCCGAAAAACTTCAAAAAAACTCATCAAGGGAAAAAAAGAGTACAATCCACCCAATTTTGTTTAATCTTCAGGACTTATTCTTTGGATACTCGATCTTCATGATCAAGGTTTAATAACGGACTTGAGAAAATTCTCCCCTTGAATTTTGCACTTCTCTAAGTCTCATCATTTCAATTCCTTGTACGCATCTTTCAAAGCTAGATGCAGGAAGTGACTTAGTGAATAAATCTGCAAGATTCTCACATGACTTAGTATGCAGTACCTTAATCTCGTCCATCTTTTGCAATTCATGAGCATAGAAGAACTTGAGGTTGATATGCTTTGTGAGATGACTATTCATATTGCCCATCTACACTTGTGCAACGCAAGCTGCATTATCTTCATAGATAATCGTGGGAGCTTGCACAATATTCATCCCACATGACTGCTGGATGTGGTGAGTCATTCACCGAAGCCAAGCACATTTACGTGTGGTTTCATATAGTGCTATAATTTCTGAGTGGTTCGTCGAAGTCGTTACAAGACTTTGTTTAGACGATTTCCAGGAAATTGTAGTTCCACCACACAGGAATACTTAGCCTGTTTGTGACATTACGTTATGCGGGTCAGACAGATATCCAGCATCTGCCTAGCCATTCAAGTTCAGATCTTGATTCTTTATGTAGAACAACCCAAGGTCCTTGCTTCCTTGGAGGTAATGGAAGATGTCCTTTATTCCTTACCAATACCTTTTGGTAGGTTTTGCACTATGCCTTGCTAACAGGTTTACGGCAAATGCGATATCTGGTCTAGTGCAGTTTTCTAAATACATAAGTGCTCCTACTGCACTTAAGTATGGGAATTCCGGTCCCAAGACTTCCTCCCCCTCTTCCCTAGGTCGGTATGGATGTTTTTCTTGCTGTAAAGATCACCCGATCATTGGTACTTTCGATGGGTATGCCTTCTCAAAGCTGAACCTTTCTAACACCTTCTGGACGTAGGCTGACTGATGTATTAATATTCCTTCAGGGACATGCTCGAGCTGCAGGCCTAAGCAATATTTGGTTTTACCTAAATTTTTCATTTCAAATTCTGACTCCAGGTAAGAACTTGCTTCTTTTATATCTTCCATTGTCCCGATGATATTCATATCATCTACATACACTACGATTATACAAAATTCATTCTAGGATTATCGTATAAATACACAGGGACAATCTTCATTGTTCGTGTAGCCTTGACAATCTTCATTGTTTGTGTAGCCTTTCTTACATAGAAAGTCGCTTAAGCAATTATACCACATCATGCCTGATTGCTTGAGTCCATATAGTGATTTTCTGAGCTTCACACTATACAGATTTCTATTTGCTCTGTCTTGGTTCGGGATAGGGATACCTTCAGGTACCTTCATATAAATTTCTGAATCTAAGTTTCTATAAAGGTATGCAGTTACCAAATACATCAATTTTATTTTTAGATTCAAATTTACTGCCATTGAGATCAAATATCTAAGGGTAATTCCACTCATGATTGGGGAGTAGGTTTCTTTATAATCAACTCCTAGACGTTGTGTGAAACTTTGTGCTACCAATCTTGCTTTATATCTTACAACTTCATTTCTTTCATTTCTCTTTCGAACAAATACCCACTTATTCCCTACAGGGTGCACATGGGGAGGTGTGCGGCATACGGGCCCAAACACCTCTTTTTGTTCAGAGATAATAATTCAGTTTCTATTGCCTTCTTCCAATCTTCACAATCTGATCTTTTCTTACATTCAGCGAGCAATGCAGGCTCGAGATCAAGATCGATGATTGTGGTAATTTTCTTTTCAAAGTAGACATCAACATTGGATGTTGTCCTATTCATGGACTCTCCCGTGTGCACATAATTTATAGCTATTTCTTCATGAGTTGCTTCTTTTGGAACTTCTCTTTGCTCATCGCTTCTTCCAATTGCGGCGGCAAGTCCATTTAGTTTTTCGACTCCGATGTGTGATCACACATCCATACCGATTTCTTCTTCCATCGAGTTGTTCAGATCCGGTATGCCCTTTCCTAAAGGTGTCATACTATTGTCAGGTCTCAACTGGCTCCCCTTCTGATTCTAGGAAACTTCAGTGATCGTCTGTGACAAGTTCTTCTTATCCTTCTTCACCGGGTGTCCCCAGTTACTTAGGATTCAAGAGGCCGGAGTTCTCGTCCTTTTATTCTGAGGCCGCTAGACGGGATTAGGGATACCTTTTACTTTCTTTGGTATTTTAACCCTCTCCGATGCATTGTGTTCAGGCACATGCAACTTGGTCACGCTCTTCAAATCACTAAAGTGGTCAGGCAGTTGATTTGCTAATGCTTGCAAATCAATGATCTTCTGAACTTCTCTATTAGCTTTAGTAGTGCGTGGGTCATGTGCATGGATTCCCGTGGCTTACCACGTAATTTCCCGATATTTTTCATTAAGGGATTGATTTTCTTTCCCTAATATTGGGAAATTATCCTCATGAAATATGCAATCAGCGAAGCGGACGGCATGCAAATCTCCTATCATGAGTTCTAAATACCCGATTATAGATGCAATCTCATAATCAACGTATACCCCAGTCTTTCGGAAAGGACCCATTGCTGTACGTTGTGGAGGGGGTATAGGTATATAAACCTTGCATCCAAACCTCCTGAGATAAGAAATTTTCGGTGCTACCCCTTGCACTAGTTGCATAGGTAAATAGATGTTGTAGGCCGATGGTCTAAAGTTGATGAGATTTGCTGCATATAGGACTGCGTGTCCCCAACATGTAGCTGGCAAATTACAATTCTGCAAAAGAGGTTGGGCAATAAATTTAATTCTCTTGATTAATGCCTCTGCTAAACCGTTCTGGGTATGAATATGCGGTACAGAATGCTCAACTGTAATTCCCATCGCCATGTAATAATCATCAAATGCCTTTGAAGTAAATTCTCCGGTGTTGTCCATTCTAATGGACTTTATGTGATGATCAGGGAAAATATTTTTGATGCGAATTATCTGCGAGATCAGCTTTGCAAAATCATGGTTTCTCGTGGACAATAAACCTACGTGCGACCATTTCAAGGAAGCATCGATGAGCACTATGAAATATTTAAATGGCCCTGAGAGTGGCTGAATGGGACTGCAAATGTCTCCTTGGATATGTTCTAGGAATGCAGGGACTTCATCCTTCACTTTCAGAGTAGAGGGTCTAGTAATTAATTTCCCGGTGTAACATGTAGGGAACACAAAATCTTCATGATTCGGGAAATTCTTTACATTAATATTATGCCCTTGTGAATTGTTAATTATATTTCTCATCATCCTAAGACCTAAGTGGTCTAATCTGTCATGCCAGAGACAGAAAAGTTCAGAGCTTCTAAATGTTGTCTTCAGGGCAGTATAGGCTGCAGGTGCCTTGATGTTGGTGTAGTATAGCCCAGTTTCTAATGAATGAAGTTTTTCTAATACCCTATATTCGTTTCGCGCTTCGTAATGAACATGTATTCTTTACCGTACTCTTCTTCAGTCTCAACGTGGAAACCATTGGCGTGAATATCCTTAAAACTTAGGAGAGTTCTAGTCGATTCTGGGTGCAATTAGGCTTCTTGAATGACCAAAGTTGTGCCCATTGGGAGTATAATTGCGGCTCTTCCTGAACCTATTATACATGCATCTCTACCGGTGATTGTTGTAAGCTTGCCAGCATTCTTATGAATCGATTGAAAATATTCCTTTGTACTCTCTATATATATTACCTTTTAGGCCTCATGAATATATACATAATATTCATAATAGCCACATCAACAAAATTGCATCCTAGGCAACCACCAACATGAAACCGGGCTACATCTAGCCCTCCACTGCCTCTCTGGCCTAGATGTGTGATCAACCCTTCTGACTACACTATCATTTGTGCAAGTTAAGGCGGAGCAAGCGAGTGCTTATGAGGTATTCAACAGAATGCTTGAGAAGCGGGGAAGCGAGGCGAAGCACCACCAGGTCGTCAAGTGGGTGTCACGGGTGCGAGCGGGCTATTGCCCCGTCCGATGGTCTATCGGAAGAAGGTACGATGATGTGCTCACTCATGTTGGTTGCTCATCACTGTTCTTGGAGCATGGCATTGTGGACCTAAACCATGCGCTTGACAAAATGCCCAACGAGGCCGGTGACTTGTTGGCTTGTGAAGATAGAGATGACAGCGCTACGCGACTGTGGAAGACTGTGATCATGGGTGGTGACCACATAGTATTTGTCAAAGTGCCACCGGATGGCAAGCATCTAGAGTTTCCTGAACAAGAGCAGTTCTTAGCAGGGCTCCAACTGGTCATAGTCTCGTACTTCGCTAGGCTCACACCTGCCAATCATTCCAAATGGTGCAATGACATTGTGAGGTATGACTAGGACATGGGATGCATGGATGACAATGGGTGGTCGGTTCTATCCTATGAAATCAGTGGCATGCAATATGCGTTTGACAAGGTGCCACCATGGAGAAGTCCCTTTAACCCTGGAAATTCAGAAATACAAGGTGGCCGTTTGGTGCTCGAAAAGACTCCACTATGGCGACGTGGTGGTTTCAGCCCCGAAAATCATGAGCAGCAGAACAGGGAGGAATCCCAATCGATATGCCCACTACCATATGGCCACTACTTACTCCTCACTAAATACATATGCAACTTACAAGAACTGAAATTGGTGATAGAGCTATATAAACAATGGGACCTTGGAATTCAGCAACTGGGTTCTCATAACTTTCTATTGAAGTGATATGCTAGTGAGATGTTATGGCTGCTACTACATTGGCCTCCCCCTCTTCAATCTATGGTGACACATGGTAGAGTGGGTTTAGTCTATACGTTGCTGACCCGACATTGGGATCCGGGCATTCAAAAGTTTAGGTTGGAGATAGAATCAATGGCACAATGTGTTTTGATAGAAGTGTATGGCAAAGAAAGTTTGGACGCTCAACCATATACCAGGATCCCTACCTATCTCCTTACTTTTCATATTTTACAAGAGGTTAGTTCAGAAGAACAGGTGCAAGGTGATCCTAGTGGTGCTTCTGTGGAAATATTTCAGTTCATAAAGGAAGTCAATTTTCAGTTGCTCTCAGATGTTGTACTGAAAATGCCTGCGTTCATACCAGTTGGGCTTGAAAGAATGGGAAGCAAAAGAATCTGGGAACATCAGCATCACAACAAGTTCTCACATCCGGCATCAGTTATTGTATTTGGTGTTTCTCTGATTAATCTTCACACCAAGTAGTGCTGTCAACAAGTGAGGTATCAGTTTTAGCCTGCCATGCTGGTGATATTTAGCTCTTGTGAATTTCACTTCAAGTATCACAATAGTTGTACAGATGGCAACAGCTTGGGGGCAAGTTGCTCTTCATGGGGGGAGAAATGTCATGACCCTTGTAGGCGTAGTAGAACAATAGGGGAGAATTGCCTATTGGGGTCAGGATGTAATGGAGGTGCGTGTTGTTGTATGGATTCGGTGTATGGGCAGTTGGGTCTATATGTCTGTTAGAGCTATCAGGGGTAGATATGAGTATAAGAGTCATGTAACAGAGAGGAAGCGAGGTAGGAAATGAAATGAGCTCTTCTTCCCCATTCACTCTCTCTGTTCTTCTTCCAATCCCTAAATTCCTTGTGGATGCTACTCTGAATTTCCTGCTCGTCCCAATCTAAACTCTGTACCTCCTCTCCTCCCTACCAATTACCGACCACGACCATAACACTATAACACGAACATCATCCAAAGCACGATCAGAATATAAATGTAAGTGCTTTGCCTGGATGCTAGCACAGAACAAGATCCTCATAGAATTTCTCCACAAGCAGGGGCTGGCCACATCAACAAAATTGCATCCTAGGCAACCACCACCATGAAACCGGGCTACATCTAGCCCTCCACTGGCTCTCCGCCCTAGATGTGTGATCAACCCTTCCGACTGCATTATCATTGTGGACTGGTGTGGTGTGGACAAGCTACAACATAGGTTATGTGTTATACGCTTTGCTCAACTAAAACAAAAGAAATAAGCCCACCAAGTCGTTTGTTGCTCGCCAGCCCGCGGCCCATATACATGCCGGGCTGTCCTTCATGTGCTCGCCAGCATCAAACCCACCAATAGTCGTGAGGGGCCACCATGGGACCACCTTGTCATAGGCACCTGCGGCCCTGTCGGTGCGCAGAAACCTCGGTCGGTCGTTCGGCACTGAGAATTCCATACCAACACTCAACACCACCGCATATTCCATTAAAAAAAGAAAAAGAAAAAAGAACACCCACGGCATAAATTGGCGAGGAGATGGGGAAAGTCTCCTCACATTGCACAACCCCTCTCAGCAACAACATACATCCATCGATCCGGCGACGCTGATGGCTCTCTCCGCTCTTCCGTTGCAAGCGCTGGAGTTCGCCATGGATCCTGGGTTGGAGGAGGCCTCCCGGGCCATGGCGCTGGTCGTGGAGCAGTTCCGATCGTTCGACGAGAGCCAGATGAAGGGGATGCTGGGCGCCGGTGCCGGGGACCGTGCCAGTGTCAAGCTGCAGGAGCTGACGACCCATCTGGCTCAGATCCACGGCCTCCTGTGGAGCGCGCAGCGCGCCGACGACGACAAGAGATCTCCGCCGGCTGCCCGTCTGCGCGACCTCAGGGACGCTATCTACCACATGGAGGATATGGTCGACGAGATGGAGTTCCACAAGCTCAAGTTCCAGGTTGAAAAGGGCGCAAAGGTCGGCAGCGCCAATCCACTGTTTTCTGCTCTTAAGTTCGGCAAGCGACTGGTTAGCAGCAGGGGTGATGAGGCGTCCCGCTCCCGGCTCCTCAAGGACCTCGATTTCATCGCAAGCCAGGTGCGCAACCTCATCCCTCTGTTGGAGAAAGCCAAAGGAGCCTCATCCAATCCACCGCTTGCTGTTCCGGATGTTGGTGCCCCCAAAGCCACCCCTGTGCCGCTCGAGGACCAAAAGGTGTTTGGGCGCGACAATGAGCTGGATGACATTCTGCAAATGCTGATTGAGCCGCCGTCATCCCGACACGACCAGCCTACATACAGTATTATCTCCATCGTTGGCATCGGGGGTTTGGGGAAGACCACGCTCGCCCATTCTATCTACAACGATGCCAGAGTTAATCGCCATTTTGATCTCAGAGCTTGGGCACTTGTCTCCGACGCATGCGACAAAATGAAAATCACAAAAAGGATCTTACGTTCGGCCAGCCCAACCTACCACGGATCCACTGAGAATGAGGACACCTTTGAAACGCTTCAGTTGCAGCTGAATCGGTCCGTGTCATCCAAGAAACTCCTGCTTGTTCTTGATGACATCCGGGAGGAGTCCTTTACCAACATGGCCTGCCAAGAGATTCTCAATCCTCTAAGATCCGCGGAAAGTGGGAGCAGAATTTTGGTGACCACTCGGACGAACACGGTGGCTGCCATGTTGGGTACATCTCATACGTACAACCTGAATGCATTGGGCACCGAGGATTGTTGGTCCTTGTTCAAGGAATGTGCTTTTGGCAGTGGCAAAATTCACCACTCCACAGATGAGCTGGAACAGATTGGGAGGAAGATCGCCACCAAACTCAATGGGTCGCCATTGGCTGCGAAGATGCTGGGAGGGCTGGTTGGAGCTACAAAGGCCGCAAAGGACTGGAGGAATATCTTGGACACAGAGTTTTGTGGAGATACCACTCTCTCCTCATTGCAGTTGAGCTATAATCACCTGCCAGGACAACTGAAGCAGTGCTTTGCATACTGCAGCTTATTTCCCAAGGACCACGAGTTTGACCAAAGAGATTTGATTCATCAGTGGGTGGCCCAGGGTTTTATTCGACCACAAAGCGGGGCTGATAAAAGGATGGAGGACCTGGCCAAAGATTATTTTGAGGAACTCGTTTCACGATCCTTCTTTAATGTACATAGGCAAGGCTCCAAGACACACTACTCGATGCATGACCTTGTCAATGATCTCGCACGGTCTGTCTCGGAAGACACGTGCTTTCGAATTGAGCAGGGCAAGATTTGTGATATCCCATCAACTGTGCGCCATCTGGCGGTGACCGCAGATGGCCTACAAGGCCTGAAGAGCTTTTGCAAACTTGAAAAATTGCGCACCTTGGTAATTACAAGATCCCTTCCATTTTTCACGAGTTGCTTCCAATATGACCTCCTTCGGAAGACAAGGAATTTGCGTGTCCTTGATCTTAGTTGTTTTAAATTAAGAGAATTGCCCGACACTATTGGTGAAGTATCGCACCTCCGTTACCTATCTCTTTGTGGCACCCTCCAGAGGCTTCCTGAGTCACTCAGCAAGCTATTGCACCTCCAATCATTGTGCTTTAGTGGCAAGTGTTCCCTTGATAAGCTTCCTGTGGGCACAAGTATGCTGGTCAACTTGCGGCACCTTGACATTGACACGAGGTACATTGCACAGGTGGCAGGCATTGGACGACTTGTTAACCTTCAGGGATCAGTTGAGTTCCATGTTAAAAAGGAGGGAGGGCATACCTTGGAAGAGCTGAAGGGCTTAAATTATCTCAATGGGCAACTAAAAATTAAAGGCCTTGACAATGTTTTAGGCAAGGAAGAAGCCCACAAAGCTGAGTTGAATAAGAAACGGAATCTTAGGGTGCTCAAACTGGAATGGACCTCCGCAAGTAGAAATGTTGTCTCTGATGCAGATGCTGAAATATTAGAAAACCTGCAGCCACACTCAAGTATAATGGAACTCCAAATCGAAAGATATCTAGGCACCACAGCTCCCAGTTGGCTACAGCTGTCAATGCTGAAAGAGCTGCGATCCTTGCACCTTACTAATTGCAGGAGTATGAACATCCTACCTCCACTGGGACTTCTACCATCGCTCAAAGATTTACATATGAAGGAGTTATGCACTGTTAATCGAATTGGACAGGAGTTCTACGGCAAAGATGATGTACCATTTCCATCCCTAAGGGTTCTTGTGTTCGATGATTTTCCAAGTTTGCTCAGCTGGTCTGATGAAGTGAAGGGCAATCCATTCCCTTGTCTCAAAAGACTAAAACTTATAGACTGTCCAAAATTGATTCAGGTTCCTCCATTTCCCCTTTCCGTCAGTGAAGTTACAGTGGAACGCACATTATTGATATCCTATATGAGGCTTGCCCCGTTTTCATCATCAAGATCAGAGGTGCTCACACTGGATGTTTGCACAACCACTGTACTTTGTTGGGGGCTGTTCCGTCAACGACATCTAGAGTCCATGATATCATTAAAGATTAAAGGTTGTAAAAAGCTTGTTGCCACTGAAGGACTGCGTTCTCTCACTTCCCTTCGAAGGCTTCAGTTATGTCATTGTGACTTGACAGACAATACTTTAAACAGAATTCTCTATGCTATTCCTTCTTTGTCCTCATTGGAGATGATGGATCTTCCCAATATAACATCACTTCTAGTGCCAACAGAACTTAATTTCTTCACAGAACTCGCTGAGTTGCACATATCTAACTGTCAGTTGCTATCTTCTGTAGTCTCCTTGCACACTTTCATTTCCTTAAAACGTTTGGTGATTGAGAGATGCCCCAAACTAACAGAAGAATCCTTCCCAATAAAGTTTTGGAGCCTCACATCTCTCAAGGTACTAAGCATATCACACTGCAAAGGGCTCCAATCTTTTCCTGTCGGTGGCGTGCCATCCTCATTGGAAACAATTCATCTTGTTGGTTGCCACCCGAAGTTAAGAAACCAATCTGACAACAAGAAAGTTGCTTACTTCAAATACTGAAGCTCGGTGATGGAATCATGCAGGTATAGCTACTAATTGTGCGCACTTACCATTTGAGCTATACCAAATTTAATGGTTATCTATGGAGTGAAACATATGCCTGCAACTAATCATGCATTCTGTTGTGTTCACAATTGGGAAATCAGGAATTGTTCCCAAACCCTCTGAAGACAGAAATATGTTTCGTTTTGCTTCTGTTTTTTTATTTCCTCTTATGCCATCTATTGAGCATATCTTATGCTTTTGATTGACAAAATTTGTTTGTTGAATGTGATTTTGGTGCCCAGGGATTCCTGCAGCCCCATTTACGAAAAATGCATGATGCACTGCTCCAAAAATACTAAAAGAAAATCATGGACATAGTATACGTAGTTATGTAAACCTACAAATTTCAATATCAAAACTGTCGACACCAAAAAGAGAAGTCGTCAACCATGCACTATTCATATGTACTACAAGTATTACTTGTCTTTTTTTCTTGTTCTCGATACCAGAGACGGATTTGATTTTAAAATTTTGTGGGCTTACATAAATTTATGTCTACTACATTCATGAATATTTGTTAGTATTTTTGGAACAATGCATCATGCACTTTCCACAAATGGGGGTGCGGGAATCCTTGGGCATCAACGAATTTCCAATTGTTTGTTTACTTAGTGTTTGATCATGCTCTACATGCCTGTAGTTTGCTATTATGCTTTCAAGCATTTTCATTAATCAAGAACTTTCAAATGTCTTCTGTTGCTTAAGTAACAATTGTTTCTATATATTTTTGAGATGCATTCTGATGTGTTCGCATTTGGGAATTAAGGAAATATTCCCAAACCCTTTGAACATAAAAATATGCTACGTTTTGCCATTGTTTTTTATTTCCTTTGATGTCATCTGTTGAGCGTATCTTATGCTTTTGATTGATAAAATTTGCTTGTTTACTTAGTGTTGGATCATGCTCTACATGTCTATTGTTTGCTGTTATGCTTTCTAGCATTTTCATTAATCAAGAACTTTAAAATATCTTCTGTTGCTTAAGTGGCAATTGTTTCTAATATATTTTTTAGATGGTTGGTACATTTCGGAAACATGTTTCTGCCGGTCTCAAACTCAGAATGTTAAGATTGAGCTGCTTATTCTGGTTTTTCAGGGAGTTTGAATTTGTATTCTCACCAACGATGATGATTGTCGATAGTAGAGAGCAACATCATTCTCCACAGTGACATATCCTGGTGTGACTCTTCTGCAGTTCTGTAACATCCTGAAAACTTAGAAGAGTTGTATAATAAAACCTTGTGAAATATTCTGTAACATATTATGTTGAGTTGGGTTCTAAAAATATTTTTCTGAAAAACTTCAAGGAAGAACCCACATGTTTTATTAATAAGGAATGCTAAATTTGAATTCGAATCTGAAAAGATGATCCATAATAAAAATTTACCAAAAAGTAACGTGTATAAGTTTGTCAAAGTGCCAAAGGAATATTTGTACACAAAATAGTAATATCACAAACCTTATAAAAGAAAAGAGGAGAAAAATAAAAAGGAAGAGAAAAGGATCTAGTTGTGGGCCCAAAGATTTTAAATATAATGGTCATCTCAGTGGGAAATAATTTTGTTAAACCCAAAATATGTCTGGGAACTTCTGTGAATTTTTCTAGAATTTTTGAAGGTAATTTCATATTTTTCGAGTTATATTAAGCCTTCTAGCAATTAGAAAATTTAAAATCAACAACCGAATCCCCGTACCGACACGTGTGCTGGTCGATTCATACGTCGCCGCCCGGATCCGCCCTCCTCCCTCGGTCGACATGCGTCCGGTCCGGATTGCGCCACGTCCCATCCGGCGCCATCTCGCCACCGCGGATCCTCTCCGCGCCCCTCTCTCGGCTGCCACGCCCCGGCCCCGTCTGTGGCGCTTTACCCTTTCTTCCTCCTCGCAGACGCCCGGACACACCCCGCCAGCGGCAGTGCGGACCCATGTGCGGAGACCCGCGGAGGGGGCGTTATGGGAAAAGACCCCACGACGCCCAACCCACGCCCCTCCCGCCGTGTTCGCTGTTGCCAACCGCCCGTGGCAGCGCCCCTGCCGCCCGGCCCGGCTCCGGGCGGGCCTTTTGGCCGGCTATAAAGTCCGGAAGCGACCGGAAGGTTCGCGTGCCACCTCATCGTTTCTCGACCACCCATTGCCCTCAAAGCCACCCGATCGCGGCGATTGCTTTTCTTCCCAACTCGGCCGCCGGCCTCGCCGCAATTCCTCCAATCCTCGTGTGGAGCTAGATTCTTTGCTCCCACACCATCTCCACTTCGCCGCCAAGATGTTGCCGGCCTCCCGAGCTCCTCGCCGACCGTAGCTCACGGCCAGTAAGCCTCCCCGGCCGCCGTCAGCACGACGACGACCCTTCTCCGGCGATCCCGACATAGCGAGGCTTCACCGCGAGCCGACAGCGCTTTCGCACTCCCGGACCTCGTCGGGCCTCCTCGCCGGCGGCGACCACCGCCTCCCTCGGCCTCGAGCTTCCTCCGCCGCCCCTCGCGTATACCTTAAGGGTATATTCACCCTATAAGGGTGAGTAAACCGGCGGCGATTTGGCTATCGCCACCGCCCTCTTTCCCCAGCTCCCTCGGTGCGCGTTCGAGCTCCCGCTCACGCGGCGCCTTGAGGTGAGCCATTTCTTCATCCGACATCGACGGTGGGTCCCACCTATCGGCGTCACCGTCTGGCGTCCATCGGCGGTCGGGACCGCGTGTCGGGCAGCGGCGACCGCGCCATCGCCGAGGGCCTCTTTTGTCGGCGCCGCTGAGCCGAGCGCCATCGCCGCCGGCCCCACGTGTCGACACCGCGCAAGTGCGGTCACCGACGATGGGCCCACCGTCGTGTTTTATTAATTTTGAGATTTAATTAAACCAAAGCATTCAAATGTGTATAACTTATTCATTTTAACACCAAATTTAGTGAAACCAATTTCTAAATTTATCTAAAATCAAGGGCTACCTAATAGAACCAGAACCAACATTTTTGAAGCTTGTTCAAATTTTTATTGTGTTATTTGATTGTTGTGATGATTTTTATCTAAATTTTAGCGCGTATAAAACGTAGCTTTCGAGGCCCAAGAAGAGGAAGCTGCCGCTGCTATAGACTCCAACACCCCGAACCCCGACCTTTGCATCCAAGGCGAGTCAATACTTTGATCATGTTGAACCTACTTTTTGGCAAGTTACTTTTGTTTAAATTATCAAATTGCATGCTATCATTTTATATGCAAATACATGTTAATTTAAAGACCCTAGTTACATGACCATGTTTTCCTTGATTAATATTACACCCTCCTTGAATACTTGATTATGTGAACCTTGTCACCCTAGCAAAAGTATAATAGTAACCTTTTGAAAATAAGTCCGTAACTATATGCCATGCTTAGTATTACTTAGATATTCATGGGCGTGAGAACGCCCAAGCATCACTTTCAAACATATGAGAATTTTGTTGGGCAGTCATTGTGATGATGACTGGAATATGTTGGTATGAATACTTTCTGTCCCCAAAGATCCTACATGCTTAATTATCTGGGCGGGTGGTTGGAGGGTGTGAGTGTTGAATGGTGCCGTGATAGCATAAATTGTGATAAAGTGGTGCCGTGATAGCACAAAGGGGTTCGTGGTAGAACCGCCCAGATAACTATTAAGGACTGAATCTTGTGATGACCTCCCATGGTACAACAAGTACAACCACATGTTGGCAAAGTGTAGGCATGGCTAACTAATTTGCATTGATTTAGTAAGAGTTGCGTCGGTGTGAACACGGGCGGGTAGAGGATGGCCACATCCTCCGACGTGATGGCGCAAGAGGGGGCTTCTGGAAGGGTGGTCGTACCCGGAGGAAGTGGAAATCTTAGCGGTCGCAACTCTGCTAGGAAGCATGCATTGTAAAAGCCCTGTGATAGCCTACTCAACCGCATGGCTAAGGAATCGTGTGGGGCAATGAGCAGATCTATCTCATGTGGGTAAAGTGTACACACTCTGCAGAGTCAAAAACTATTCGAATAGCCGTGCCCATGGTCAAGGGCGGACATGAGAACTTAACTAGATATAGTTCTGTTTCGAAAACTTTGGGGGTGGATATGGAAAAGTGGAGGGCAGAGAAATGCCCTTATTTGAATTGTCCTGGGTGTCGTCCCAGTGGTAAAGTAAGCGGTTATAACGCTGAAGGCATAGTATGAGGAGCAGAGACCATGTAATGGTGGATGGTCTCTGTCTCGATAGAAATAAAGGTACATGTCATTGAGTATCATGTTTAAAATCCAACTGGCTAGGTCTTAGGGAGTTTTAAGTATTATAATTCAAAAAGCACATTTCTGCAAACAAAAATAACCTGAGCCTTCCCTTGTTGAAAGCCTTGCATACTACCTCATCGCATTACGTGTGTTGACTCGCTGAGCACGGTGGTTAGTGTGCTCACTCTCGCAATACCAACAATCCAGATTCGGGAGCTCAAGATCTGTATGCCTACGAGGAAGCACCTGTTACAGATGGAGGAGACCACGCCGAGGATTAGGACGAATAATCCGCGCTTAGAACCTTAGGCATCTAGACTAAGGTGTGACTTCATCCAGATATTGCTAGAGCCCTAGTAATATTTGTATGACCACTTTTGCCCTCAGTCTTTGCTTGTGGTTTAAAGGCCTACTTTGTATCTTCCGCTGTTGGACTTTTGTAATGAGAATATTTGGCCTGCCTGGCCCTACTGTAACCACTGCGCCTTTGTGAAGGCCTAACTTCACCTATGCTATGTAATAATATTATGGCTTATTGTGAATTCAGCGATGTATGAAATGATTCAGCAATGTATCTGTGTGCATTATCTACTGATCCAGGGAATAATGCGGTAAGGCACAGCAAATTCTAGATTGAAAAATCCGGGTCTGACAAGTTCTCAAATTGGTGGCTGTCTTAGGGGTTCTGCTGGTAATTGCCATTTATTCAGAAACATGATCTCACTTGTCCCCACTTCAGCTGCAAAATTAGTATGTCTGCTTGTGCTTGAGAGGGGGTGGGGTGGGGTTGATATGAAACGTTTTCCAAGCTATTTCTGCTTATTAGATGGCATCTTGATGAACGTCCAGATATAACTGCAGGCACTAAATAAGTGAATAGTGATTTCACAGATGCATAAAATTTACTCAAATTCGCGGCTTCATTAGATGTGGTCATTTATTCAGCAATTGTTTATCAGATTTAGGAGTCATGTACCACCTTGTTCAAAGAAATAGGCTGCTTATACTAGTCATACAGGCAGACCTCACACCTGCTCTGGAAATCTAATGATAAGTTCTCAGCTTCACCCCCCAAAAGAAAAAATACTAGCCATACAAGGATATGAACTACTCTCATCAGCAACTTTTAGGTTAGTTTGGCGGTTTATTTTCTTGCATTTCCTTATATTATGTGCATAGTAATATGAGCTCCTGATATTGGTTAAGGTATGGTTGTGTGCATGCTGTTTTTGGCCACAACGCAGTTGTGTTAGGTAGTTAACATGGTGGTTGATTAGGCTATTTTGGTGTGCCATGTCCCTTCTGTACGTTTGGATGCTGTTTGGCTTCTCATGGAAAATTAGTGTGCCATGCCACTGAGAAAGTAAACTTTAGTTCTTGTAAGTCACAGGCTGCTTATGCCACTTGCTATCACACTGATTCTGCGTATGATCATTCTAGGAATAATCAAGTTAATGCTTTTTTTATATTCATAGTGATTTTTTAATTCTTTCTCATTTTCTAATTTTCAACATTGCAAAACGAGTATGATTTACAATTTTCGTTTATGCTGGCATGCCATCATGAATAGGTTATTGATTTAAATCCTGTCACATTCTGTTGGCATTTGCCATCAGTTTTCATCTCGAAATGCCTTTGCTTCTGTAACACCCTGTCCATCCTCTGAGTCTAGAGTGCTACCATCATTATATAATAATACCATTTTTAAATAACTGCTAATCATTTTAAACAAACTTTACTTTATTTATAAAGCAGCGACCACTTACATCTCATCATTTTTAAGCAACTATTCTAGTATACTAGTGTAGTTAGACATACTAACAAAAGCTGATATGTGAAGTGCTGGAAATACATGAAGTTATTCATATTCTACTCCCGTCCGTGCATGACGTTCTCAACGTTCACCTCAAAAACAAATGAAGGGTGAGTCCGGAGACTTAGCAAGTAAATAATAGAACGATAAATACTACCCAAACGTGTAAGCAATTTAACCAGTCATAACATTCTCCACATACATTATCCTATTCATATTTTCATTTCATGTTCCTACATTGTCATACCATTAGTGCGATGCAGCACTACACGTGCTCATTTGCTTATCTTATTGCATATACTGGTATCGCCGAGTGAACACCCGTCGATGTTCACCTAAAATCTTGGGCTCACCTTGATCGACACGGGGTCTCTCCACTCCCGTGGAGGTCTACCGAAGTAGGTCTTACTCAAGAGCACTCTGGATTAGTCAACTAGCTTTACTTGTAGCTAGAGACTTTCTCACCGCCCTCACTCTTGAGTGCACATGATGCAAATGCAGATGTCTATTGTCATTATCATTGTCATGTTCATCAGTAATACTATAGGTAGGGTGGCATCGCTGCTCACCCCGCTTTATTACCATAGTCATCATCAATACATCATCATGTCAGGTAAACATTGAAATTCCCTATAAGCATCATCATATCATGAAAACATCGCATATTTCATAAACTCTACGGTCTACCGCTTTACCATGTACTTACCTGGTTAGCCTTGGGAACGATGTGGGGACGGCTCTGATCCGGGTCCTCCACCTGTACAAGCATCATCCGGCTCAATATACCAAAGTGATACATGCGCTTATATGCACAACATCGATTTTACGCGCAACACTCGACATCAGCATAAAACGCCTAGGGTTAAAGACCCGTCGCGCAGGTACCAAACCCTTCCATTTTTTCTTTTTCTTCCCTTTTCTTTTCTTTCCTTTTTCTTTCTTTCTTTTCGCTTCTCTCCTTTTATTCTCTTTTTTCCTACCCGGTCGAACGGCCTCTCTCTTTTTCCTCCTCTTATATATCTCTCTCTTCAGGTGGATTGCCGCGCACAGGGGCTCTTAGGCGTCTTGACCTAGAGTGCGCCACCGGTCGTCGGCAAGCCGTTGACGACTCCCAATCCGGCCGGCCAGGGCCAGATCTGACCGTCGCCCCGCCACCGGCCGCCTCCCCTTCGGCCACTCCACCTCCCCCTCTCACTTCCTCTCTCTTACTCTCAGATCCAGCCGGCCATGGCCAGATCCGGCGCCATCCTGCTACCAGCTGTCACCCTCTCCGCTCTCTCTCGGCCCGTCGGCCTTCGACCACCTCCTACACTGCTCCTTCCCACAGCCTCTAGCTCCAGACCACCGCCCTCCATGGCGTCTCTCCGACTCGGCCCCTCCCTCGGGCTCTCCGGCCACGACACACAGCCGGCCAGGAGCTCGTTGACCTCCGGCCATTACACCTCCAACCGCCACCACCATGAGCTCTGGCGTCACTAGTTCCCTCTTTACTTTTGTACTTTTGATTTAGCTACTCCCTTTTACCTTGCTCTAGTAGTACGGCTAAGAAGGCTCAAGGTGGCCGCTGTATCGGGACTTGGTGGAGTGCATGCGCCGGGAAGCATGCACTACCATCTAAGGGCGTACGATGGTGCTATGGGTTCGCTGCCAATGCGTTGGGAGAAGAATGGAGCCTTACTTAGTGTCGGCTTGCTGCCTAGGTTCGTGGATGACGACGAGGATGGCCGCGTTGCGGTTCGGTTGGGCCTCTCTTGCCGTCGTGGTCGGCTTGCTCTCGATTGAGGAAGGAAAAGCGAAATGTTGCTTGGCTTGGTTCTGTTGGTAGCTGAGCAAGGCTCTGGCTTTACTCTCTTGGATTTGCTCTGTTGTTGACCGAAGGGAAGTAAGAAGAGAGTAGAATGGCTTGGCTTCTTGCCTATGCCTTGGTTTGGTTGTGGCTAGCTCTCTGTGGAGAGGTGAAGTGGGACTGAGGCTTGTGCTGCGTTTCCTTAAGGGCATAGTTGGCTAGTTCCCTCTCCCCTGGCTTAGTGCATTACCCAGACTGCCCTTGCCTCATCCCTCCTCTTGTGGCTGATTGCCTTAAGGGCATTTTGGTCCAAGGGTGGGTTCTGCTATGATTAAAGGCTTTTCTACTACACGAGGTAAGTCGGTAAAAGATGAGTATGGAACGTCCTACCGGAAGAAGAAAACCCAAAACGCAAGATGGTGCCGACCGGCCCCAGACGGTCTGGGAACCTCTGTGAGCGTTGATTTTATTCGACATTCTAAAATCGAACGGTTCCGACAGCAACACATTTTTTCTTTTACTCTCTTGGATTGTTTTCATTTCTAGCCTTTCTTCCCTTTTTCATTCTGGTTGTATTACAGCTTCGTGAGTTGGAAAGTGAGTTCAAGAGGAGTGATATAGACAGACAGCCAGGGGTATTTGCCATCATTTTGAAAAAAATCTCACATGCCTCTCTAACTTTGGCCAACGGAATGTGACGGGAGTGTCATTTCGAGATGAAAACCAAAACAACAACATTGTGTTTCTTTATGTTTTCCCCTTTGGCTATTTAATAGTTCTTCCAGTGTGTATTTAATATCAATGGTCATGATTCTGTCACTGACCTAAAGGTTACACTGTTAGTTGCAATGTGTGTCTTTTTTGGGTTTAGGGATGGCTCTGTTAGTGAATTGTCATTTAAAATATATTGTTGTTACTGTCAGAACAATACGCTGAAGTAGGTCCTTCGTTTGAGCACCTGTGGATGGTATAGCTCTGGAATTTTCATACAATCAAACGCTGTCATGGTGCAGTAGTCTCCAGCACCACAATAGGTACATTGTTGAGAAGCAGCAATCCATCGCTGCTCTCTGCGCTTCACACCGTTGCAGGTGCAATGTTTTTTTTTCCTTTTTGAAGTAATTTAAGTAGGTGCATACAGAAAAGCTCATGTAAAGCTTGAAGAAGTCGAGTCTAATATCTTCAGTACTTTTCAGAAGATGTCCATGTTGACCAATTACTGAAGATGTCAATAAGCTTCGGAGTGATATATGCTGCACATTTTTCTTTTCCTATTCAGGCATCAGAAAGCCAGTCATGACTGCGACTGGGTCCCACACATATACGGACCCACAACAAATCAGTAGCAGCACTACGACGAAAATGCCCCCAACACACACGATGTGTCACTACTGCAGAAAGCCTAATAGTAGACGGTAAATCACATACGGTTTGACGAAACCGTCATGGATCGACACTAACATAGACGGTTTCATTTGGACACCGTCTCGGCCTTTGGTGGGGTCGGAGAAAATTAGTATCACGACGGTTATTAACTATGAACCGTCGTGATATTTTTCTATCACGACGGCTTTTATTTAGAACCGCTCGTGATAATATAACTTTATCACGACGGTTTCTTACTAAAACCGTGCGTGATATCTCATTAACACGACGGGTCTGTTAGAACCGTCGTGAAAGTTCACAGACGGTTATTAACACAAACCGTGCGTGAAAAGCCGATAACACGTATGTTTACGTTAGATAACACGACGGTTCTGTTAGAACCGCTCGTAATAATCCCATGTCACCGATAATTGGTGTGTAATAATTACATGTCACCAATAATTGGCGTATACGAGATTTCGATCTCACCCGCTCATTCTCTCCACATCGAATGGTGGCACCGTTCCTCCTACGGTCGGGCCCTTATTAATAACTCTCCATCAACCTTTCCACCGGTACTAGTCACGCGTGAGTTCATCCAACTAGCTAGCTTATGCGCATATCTCCCCTCCGCTGTGAGCTAGCACCTCCATCGCGGCATGAACGGTTCATACTAAAGAACACATACTTGCCGTAAGTGTCGTAAGTGTGTCTTGTTTAGTGTGACCGTCGTGCCACGAAGGGTTTGTTAGCTTGTCATCCCGTAATAGATCGATCCGAATGTGTTGTTGAGTTTTGTGCTTGCCTCTGTATTTGCATGTTCCTCGACGATGCCGACCATCGTCGAGATGTGATGTCCACTCCGACAATCCTTCTTTTTCCCGCAAAATTCAAGGCAATTTTATTACAAAGTTCAAAAAAGACATTTCAGATTCTTCTGGTGAGCGGCCGACATACCCGACTTCTTGGTGGCGACTATCCATCGCTTCTTCCCACTTCGTGAGCGGTAGAAGTGGGAAGAAGCGGATGGACAATGAGTAGAAGTGCCAAGAAGCGGATGGATAGTCGCTCACCAAGAAGTCGGGTATGTCACCGCTCACCAAGAATCTGAAATGTCTTTTTGAACTTTTGCGGTGGGACCCACATGTCGTGACAGATTTAATAGAAATAGCTCGACCTCGAGCGCTGCGTGGCGGGGCTCGAACGCGCCGAGGGAGCCGGGGGAAGGAGTGAGCGGCGGTAGCCAACCCGCCGCTGGTTTTATCTCAACCACAGAGGGTGATTTTTTCTCTTGAGGGGTGCGCGTGGTTATATAAGGAGAGTATCACGATGGTTATAAACTAATAACCGTGCGTAATAATATATATCACGAGCGGTTATTAATTGAGAACCGCTCGTGATATGTCGCTCGACAGTGGGGCCCACCGGTCGGTCTCGAAAAAAAAAGAAAGGCTCAACCTCGGCGCTGCGTGGCGGGGCTCGAGCGCGCCGAGGGAGCCGGGAGGGGAAAGGAGTGAGCGACGGTAGCCAACCCGCGCTCGGTTTTATCTCAACCACAGTAGGGTGATTTTTTCTCTTGAGGGGTGCGCGTGGGGTTATATAAGGAGAGTATCACGAGCGGTTATAAACTAATAACCGTGCTGTAATAATATATATTACGACGGTTATTAATTGAGAACCGCTCGTGATATGTCGCTCGACAGTGGGGCCCACCGGTCGGTCTCGAAAAAAAAGAAAGGCTCAACCTCGGCGCCGCGTGAGCGGGGCTCGAACGCGCCGAGGGAGCCGGGGGAAGGAGTGAGCGGCGGTAGCCAACCCGCCGCTCGGTTTTATCTCAACCACAGGGGTGATTTTTTCTCTTGAGGGGGTGCGCGGGGGTTATATACGAGAGTATCACGACGGTTATAAACTAATAACCGTCAGTAATAATATTATCACGCACGGTTATTAATTGAGAACCGCTCAGGATATGTCGTCGAGTGGAGCAATAAATGTGTAGTGGGGATTATCACGACGGTTTTGTAGTAAAACCGCGTGATAATCCCCACTACGCATTTATTGCTCCACCTGCACGCATCTGCTCTTCATTTCGATCCGATCTAGCCACCGCGCACTCTTTCGCTCGGAGACAAGCTAGGCGATTTGAGGCCGATTATTTTGGTGGGAAGAGGCGAGATTGAGCTTTGAAGATTCATTCAATTCATACTTTCTGCGGTGGCTAGCTCTAGATATGGTTAGTAAGATAATTTATTTTTCTTTAATTGCATTACAATTTAGATTTAAGTAATTGGTGAGTGTTATTGAAGATGGTTAATTTGTAAAATTGTTGGTTATATAATAGTCATTGTGTTTATAATATGAATTGAGCTAGCAAATTAAACCTCAATATAATACATGTGGCCGTATATATGTAGTAGTAATTAGTTAAGCTAATTTTAATCTTGAGTTGTTATGTATGTACGTAACGAGGACCAAGTCGGATGTATGCCATGAGCCGTGTGAGTGAAGAGTATATTAATGGCGTGTCCCTTACAAGAGCCGCCGAGGAGGATATGTTGAATAAGGGGTGGAATATATGTATCGTCCATGCTGTTGCGAGAATTTAAAGATGTTTAAGAACCGAGGCAAATTGAAGCGCACTTGATTCGGAGGGTTTCAAAAGGGTTATACGTGTTGGACCACCATGGCGAAGTGAATGATCATATGTCACGGATGACATCGCGGTGAAGTGAATGACATGGCGCCGGATGATGTCGATTGTGGTTCGGATACGGATAGATTGCACGATGACAACTGGATCGGATGCTTCATGATGTAGAAGAGAATTATGATGAGAGAGTATGTTAAATTCGTGGCTTGATGGAGGACTCGGAGAAACCTTTGTTCACGTGTTGCGGTCAAAGTACACGAGGTTGTCGGCCATGCTTGAACTGTTGAAATTAAAGGCAAGCAACAGTTGGACCGACAAAAGTTTCACTATTCTTGGGTCTTTTAGCGGACATGCTTCCTGAGGGAAATGAGTTGCCTAAAACCACGTATAAAGCCAAGAAGGTCCTTTGTCCATTGGGAATTGAAGTAGAAAGAATACATGCATGTCCGAACGACTGTATCCTGTACCGTAAAGAGTACGAAAACATGCATGTATGTCCGTGTGCAACGCATCCCGATACAAACGTAACAATCAATCAGATGACGGCGAGGGAACAGAGGTGAAGAAAGGACCTCTGGTAAGGTGGCATGGTATTTTCCTATAATTCCCGTTTGAAAAGGTTTTTGCAAATCCAAAGGAGGCAAAATTGCTGCGTTAGCACTTTCGGAGGAGCGCAAGAAAGATGGAATGCTAAGACACCTTGTGATTCCGCCCAATGGAGAAACATCGATAGGAGTTTTACGACTTGGTGGAGAACCAAGGAATATAAGGTTCTGATGAGTACGATGGAATGAATCCTTTCGGTAGCATGAGCGTGACATAGCACATGGCCCGTGACTCTCTGCATCTATAATCTTCCTCCTTGGTTGTGTATGAAGCGAAAGTATATTTTGTTTGTCGATATTTATCCAAGGGCCAAAGCAACACAGGAATGATATTGATGTGTACCTAGCACCATTGGTGGAAGATCTAAAAGTACTATGGAGCGAAGGGGTGCAGTATGGGATGCGTACAAGCGAGAGAACTTCACTTTACGCTCTTTATTGTTACGCACCATAAATGATTATCCCGCCTTGCTAACCTATCGGGCCAAAGTACGAAAGGTGCCAAAGCTTGTACTCACTGCTTAGATGGTACCGAGTGTGTGGTGAAACACTCACATAAAACCGTCTACATGCGTCACCGTCGGTTCCTTGGAGGGCTCACCCATACCGCAAGATGAAGAAACAATTTGACGGAGAGAAGGAAGACGGTTCAGCTCCAAGACATTTAAAGGAAAAGAGGTTTATAATATGGTTAAGGATTTAGATGTTGTCCTCGGAAAGGGACGCAAATTGAGGGCTCGTGAGAAAAACACACGGAAGAAGAGATCAATATTTTGGGACTTACCTTATTGGGAGTACCTAGATGTTCGACATCGCATCGACGTCATGCACGAAAAAAATGTATGTGACGACTTGATTGGTCTCTTCGAACATTCGTGATAAAACAAAGGACGGCGTCAATGCACGGCTTGACTTGGTGAAATGGACATCGGGCCGAGTTAGCACCGACATGCAATGACAATGGACGAACATACCTTCCCCCGTGTTACGATCTGTCCAAGGTGGAGAAAAGCGAGCGTGCGGTGCTTGCATGGTGTCAAAGTTCCGTCTCGGTTACTCGCAGCGTCAAGAAACTTATTTCGATGCAAGAATTGAAGTTAAATGGCATGAAGTCTCACGATTGTCATGTGTCGATGACACGATGCTCCCTATTGCAATTAGAAATATTTTACCGATCGTAGTCCGAGAGACAATATGAGGCTATGTTATTTTTAACACAATTGCTCGAAGGTCATCGATCCCGAAGGACTAGATGCTCTGCAATACGATGTGGTGATGACTCTATGTCATCTTGAAATGTATTTCCTCCTTCGTTTTCGATATCATGGTCCATCTCATTGTTCACCTTGTGTGGGAGATAAAATGTGAGCCCGTATTCCTCGTAGCATGTACCCATTTGAGAGGTTCATGGAATTCTCAAGTCCTACGTGCGGAATCGTTCTCGACCGAGGGCAAGATCGTCGAAGGTTATGCAAGCGAAGAGGTCATTGAGTTTTGTGTCGATTATATGGCTCGATTCAACCGATAGGTGTGCCTCAATCTCGTCATGAGGGAGGTGAAGGGTATCGGAACTATCGGAAGGAAATCAATCACTCCGGATATGGACGCGTATACTCAAGCCCATTTCACGCCTTGCAACACATGATGAAGTGGCGCTTATGTTGACCAAAGACAAGGATGTGCTTGACAATGTAATCCGGGCGCCGATGTTTGGATCATGAGGCAACACAACACTCGGTTCAACCAATGGTTGAAGGACCAAATCACTAGGAGCTCGCAAAGTGAGTTGTTGACATGGTTGGCAAAAGGACCAACATTTGGTTGTGACATGGCAAGGGTATGATATAAATGGGTATACATTGTATACAGGATCGAGGATGTAAAGCACTAACCGAGCAGGTGTTCGCATAGATGCGTTCGATCGATGGGTTGAGAAGCTCGTACTATGGATTCATAGAAGAGATTTGGGAGCTCGACTACGTGCTTTTCAAGATCCCTTATTTCATTTGCCGTTGGGTGCATCCGCCACGGTGAAGGTTGACAAGCGGTGTCACTACCGTGGACCTCCAACATGTCGGGTACAAAGACGAACCATTCGTACTCGCCAATCAAGTTGTTCAAGTTTTCTATGTAACCAATCAGGCAAATAAGAAACGACATGTAGTTTTGCATGGAAAAGGAGAATTGTCGGAGTAGAGAATGTAGTGGATGAGGAAGAATACAATCAATTTGACGAGTTACCTCCTTTTGGAAAAGGCATAAGGGTCGATGATGAACAACGTGATGAAACTAGTTACGTCTTGCATCGATCATCATGAAGGGCTAATTTTAAAGGAACTAAGCAAGTGGATTGAGTCATACACCCAATTGTTCAAAATGTGTGATATTTAGGTGAATGTTGAAAATGACAATTCATGTATGTGATGTATATGTGAATTTACATTTATATATATAACAATGCATGTATGTGATGTACATGTGAATTGATGTTTATCTGAGAAAATGTGTATGAATGCTGGTAGGTGATGTATATGTGAATTGATGTTTATCTGAGAAAATGTGTATGAATGCTGGTAGGTGATGTATATGAATGCTGGTAGGTGATGTATATGAAGTTATCACAGACGGTTCTAAATTAATAACCGTCTGTGATAATATATCACAGACGGTTAACAAATTGAAACCGTGCGTGATAATGGGTATATTTACCATTAGAGTGTAAGATAAAGCCGAAGCGGCGGGTTGGCTACCGCCGCTCACTCCTTCCCCCGCTCCCTCGGCGTTCGAGCCCGCTCACGCAGCGCTGAGGTTGAGCCTTTCTTTTATTTTTCGAGGCCGGCCGGTGGGCCCACTGTCGAGCGACATATCACGACGGTTCTAAATTAATAACCGTCGTGATATATATATTACGACGGTTATTAGTTTATAACCGTGCGTGATACTCCGTATATAACCCCACGCGCCCCCTCAAGAGAAAAAATCACCCTACGGGGTTGAGATAAAACCGAGCGGGGGTTGGCTACCGTCGCTCACTCCTTCCCCGGCTCCCTCGGCGTTCGAGCCCCGCTCACGCAGCGCTGAGGTTGAGCCTTTCTTTTATTTTTCGAGGCCGGCCGGTGGGCCCCACTGTCGAACAACATATCGCGACGGTTCTCAATTAATAAACCGCGTGATAATATATTATTACGGTTATTAGTTTATAACCGTCGTGATACTTTCCTTATATAACCCCACGCGCACCCCAATTAGGGTTAGTCGCCCAGCGGATCCCGATCGAGCCCATCGGCCCCGTCGCCGCCGCAGTGCCTCAGACCCGTCGCCGCCGTCCTTTATTGCGCCGCCGTCCTCCTCCTCGGCCCGTCGGCGCCGCCTCCCGAGCCCTCGCCGCCCTCCCGAGCCTTGGCCGCCTCCAGAGCCCTCGCCGCCTCCCAGAGCCCTCGCTGCCGCCTCCCAAGCCGTCGCCGCCGCCTCCTCGTGCCCTCGCCGACGCCTCCCAGAGCCCTCGCCGCCTCCCAGAGCCCTCGCCGCCTCCGTGAGTACGGTTCTTTTATTTGTATGTGCATATGAATGTTTTGTATGCTATGAATGTTTTGTATGCTATGAATGTTTTGTATGCTATGAATGTTTTGTATATTATGAATGTTTTGTATGCTATGAATGTTTTTGTATGTTATGAATGTTTTTGTATACTATTTCTCGCTATGAATGTTTTTGAATACTATGAATGTTTTTGTATGCTATTAATGTTTTTGTATACTATTTGCATACTATTTGTCGCTATGAATGTTTTTGAATGCTATGAATGTTTTTGCTGCTATGAATGTTTTTGTATACTATTTGCATACTATTTGTTTGCTATGAATGTTTTTGTATGCTATGAATGTTTTCTTTGCTATGAATGTTTTTGTATACTATTTGCATACTATTTGCTGCTATGAATGTTTTTGTATGCTATGAATGTTTTTGTATGTTATGAATGTTTTTGTATGCTATGAATGTTTTTGTATGTTATGAATGTTTTTGTATGTTATGAATGTTTTTGTATGCTATGAATGTTTTTGTATGTTATGAATGTTTTTGTATACTATTTGCATACTATTTGTCGCTATGAATGTTTTTGTATGCTATTAATGTTTTTACATATACTTTTACTAATCCGCTAAATGAGGCTATTTGAGGCTACAGCCCGCTATAGCCTTTGTAACCTTATCTTATGGTATGGCACTTTCATGTGCTTATCTAATAGACCCACAAATTGAGCAACATTTCATCCGCGCATTCTTCAACATCATCGCCGGAGGCGTCCGCTCCAAAATCAAGTAGCCAAGGAAGAGGGCTATCAAAGAAGCCTGAGGGCCGATTTACCATCACACAAGTCGATGTATCTGGGGTCCCTCTCTTTCCTCCCAAAGCGATGGCGCATGGAGAAGAACGATCGAATAGTTGCACGACAACGAATTGAAATCACATTCGATTCGTGGAAGAGCGTGCTGCGACTCGGAAGCGTGGTGGTGATGTAAATTTTGGCATCGTTCGAGATCCCGGAAGAACACCAAGACGCCGTGCAACGACAAGCCTTGGTAGGGGCATGCAAAGCATGGAAGAACTTCAAGAGCACGCTTGTCAAGGACTACGTGGAGAAGGACGAAACACCCTTTCAAAATACCCATTCACGGAACCACAATGGGAAGAGTTCAAGGCGATGAAGACAACCAAGAGTTCAAAAGTACAAGTGCGGCGCACAAGGCCCTCGGGCAAAAACACACACCCCTACGACTTGGCACGGTGGGTATGCGGGTAAAATCCCAGATGGAGGAGGGAGGACGAGCAGGCACCACCGCGGACATCGCCCGCCATTTGCCAATATCCCGGATGACCACGCTCGAAATTGGATTAGAGCAAGGTCATCTACAACGACATCGGGATGTCTCCTTCAAACCCCGCACCGACAAGTGTCTCGGTAGCTTGGTAAGATATCGATCGAACTCGTAGCTTGTAATTACTCCACAACTTGCAGTGAAATGACATGTCGTACTCTTGCAGGAAGCGTTGATTGTTGAATCTTCCTAGGGGTCATTCCATGGAACAAGGGAGAAAGATATACTCTCCGGCCATGGGAAACAAGGAGCACCGGATCGTCAGAGGCCTTGGGCTTTACGTTCCATGGAAACATGGTTTGAAGATGACTCAAAATGTATCGGTCGTAAGAGAAACAAAGCCGGCGTGACGCACGGCCGAGAAGAGCTCAAGGCTACTCTAAGAGAGGAGATAATGGGTGATCCGCCGATAAAATCGAGATGAGGTGCGGAAGCAGACGGAAAATCAGCGAGCCGCCCGCTCTTATGCTAGCTAGCCCGCACAACCATCCGAGTAGTTGCGCGTCCAATCCGACGCAAACCGAGGCCAGATTTTCTGTGGACGACATCTTGGTAATAATTATTATCTCTCAAATGCTTGCTCCATTGATAGGCCTATTCGATGAGCTAATTACAGATCGTTATGTAGGAGCCTCGAGTGCGGGCTCCAAGTGAGATATGCCTCCGTTCCTTGTCTGTTGCTTGAGGCCGTGCATATCGATGCAGTATCGGGGCGGGGTGCACGGTCAAGCTTTAGCGCCAGCTTCGCAAAGTTCATGTGGATGGTGTGCATGTTAATTTTGAGGTCATCCCACTCAAAGCCGTCCAACGACGAGATCGTGGCTCTAGGGCAGGCCATTGGAACATTCATCCAGTGGCCTAAAAGCGACATCTCCCTGGAGGCTTTTTCACCGGTGGCGGATCGGATCTCTGAACCGGTGCCATCTCCACTTGCAAGACTTGTCTCCACCACCGCTAGTTTGCACGGTGCTATCTCCACAGTGCTCTTCTCGCGGAGCAACTTGCCCCGTGCTACCTTTAAAGTCGACTACAGTAAAGTCGACCCACAGTAGGAGGTAGTAAGGCGGCAAGGGCGCAAGGGCAAAGCACGAAGACCAATGATGATATTGGCCCGTGCACGCCATTGGCGTAAATTCGTGCTTGGCGGCCGTTGCTCGAGAAAAGGGCCTCCAACACCTACCAATTAGTTGCCAACAATTGCACAAGTGGTACATGGAACAGTCCAATAAGCTAGAGGGCGAACGGAGATCGGTATCACTGTCAAATTCGCGTTGGAGCATTTCCATCACGATTTTCAAGGCGGTGTCTTCGTGGTCGCCGAGGACTTATTCGATCTTTTCACGCTCAACGCTCTCGACGTCTCACTCATTCGATCTTTGGACGCCGTAAGTGTGCACAATCACGATCTCCGTTCATGTCATACCGATAAATGCCATATATAATTTGTTGCTTTCGTGTGTATATGTAGACACGTGCGGACTAAAGCTAGAACATCCAGTCATCATCGGTTGGTTTCTTGGACCCACATGGTCGCCAAGTATACCATTGACGAGGATATGTCCGTCGTCGAGAGGTACATTGCATCAGGGCTGCGGGCTCAACACAATAAGGATTATATACTTATGCCCTACAATCAAAACTTTCATTGGATTTTAACGGTCATTGTACCAAAATGGAACAAGGTATATTACCTTGATTCCTTAAGTAAGAATAAAATGGACTTCACGGTTGTCGCCCAAGTAATCGATAGGTAAGTTTATTTTCTCCATACATACCTATATTGTACTCTTTCTTTCATTCCAATGACTAAGGTTAACTTTTTGAATCACGTGGGCGTTCGCGATGTGCGTTGAAATGGGGGTGTCTCGAGCAAGGGCCAAAGGCACGAGACATACTCGAGATTTTAAGGTATTCGCTATTACACATTAATTAATCCTATCAGCAGTGATTCAGATTAATGCCTCTTGAATTATTGCTCATTCTATTTTTGCGGTGCCACCGGCGATACGGGCAACACATGTGGATTCTATGTTTGCCACCATATGGACCTACTCCTCGATTCCTCGAGGATCACCAATTCAAGGTTTATCAATCTTTCCATATTTACTTCATACTTATCACATTACATATATCGTACATTGATATCCCTATCCACAGTGCGTACATCCGTCAACCGCATTGGAACGACCCGATATTTCACGAATTCGAGGAGAGTTGGCGTACTTTTGGTGGCTCAAGTCATAAAGTCGGAAGGGCGGTTCCATTGCGCCATGAATTTTATTGCATTGTAATGCGATGTAATGGATATTTTATTTCAATTCAATTGATTCATTTGCGAAGTGGATACTTTATGTTTGTGAATGAAATGTGATGTGTATTGGATGTTTATGGATGCCTTATATACTTGTTCATTTGCTTGTTTGAGAGGGCATGGCTAGCATTTCACGAGGCTAGCCAATAAATAGGAATAGATTTAGGGTAGAAGGAATATCACATACGGTTTTAACTAAAAACGTCAGTGATATCGATAATCGAGCGGTTTTAATTAAAACCGTGCGTGATTATCATGTACCGACGGTTTTAACTAAAACCGTGCGTGATATCGAATAATCTCGAGCGGTTTTAGTTAAAAACCGTATCAGATATAACAGACGGTTTTACTTAACAACCGTCTGTGATTATCACCATATCACGAGCGGTTTTAGTTAAAACCGTGCGGGATATCGATATCACGAGCGGTTTTAGTTAAAACCGTGCGTGATTATCACCATATCACGAGCGGTTTTAACTAAAACCGTGCGCGATTTTGAGCTATCACGAGCGGTTGAAAACCGTGCGTGATGACCTCGTATTATCATCGACCCATAAATTGCACGGTTCGCAAAACCGTCTGTGATGATGTTTTCGAACCGTCTGTGATGACCTTTTCTGTAGTAGTGTGTGTTCCTTCCCCACTTCGGGTTCCTGCGAGTGGAGTGGTAACCAAGCACAAGGTTTTTCTTTTGTGGTACATAGTGCATGATTGGTGTGGATGTTACAGACATAAAAAAAATTAAGAGGTTTGAGTGCATGTTTGTTTTCATCCAAATTTTCGGTGAAAGTGTACCATTACACGGAATTTTAAATTAATTCTCTTGGCCTTTCCTTTGAACCAAACGCCCACGTAGGAATTTTTCTGTACGATTGGATTCTTCCAAAACTCCTTTGTTTCTCCTTGATCAAAACGAGGCCTTTTTAGAATTCAACTGCTTCATGTGACCTTCTGAAAATCCAAGAGAGGTCTGAACAGGCATACAGCACAATTTGTCACGACAAAAAAAAAATATGCCTTCTTCAGTATCATGCATATTCCCTTTCGATTATCATGCCACTCTCTGGTCCCTAACCCAAAAAAGGCATATTTGCAGATCATTAATTTTATATGAAACAATCCAAATAATGAAGAAATTAGCAAAAGACAACAAAATTATTCCTGTCCCGCAACGAATACTGCCTCTCACCTTCTGACATCCCAAAATTTGCATGAGAGATTTCCGTGAAATATTTCTAGTTGTATTCCGAGGTGTGGACTACCTCAATATGGACAAGGAGAGACCGATAAGTCTCTAAATACCACGGTAAAAAGAAACTGTGTTATTGTGGTTTACTTTCTTATACTTAATTTATATTCAAGTATTTTATATATTTATAATTAAATTAATTGTATGTCACCCTAGAATTGCAAACCTTGATATAGACTTAGGTTGTTGGTACATTTAGTAAGACTAGTTGATTTAGATCTTAATTTTGCAAAATTAATTTGATTTACTCTTCTGCACATAACCTTGGTTTTGGCCAAAGAAAATTTAAAACCGCCTATTCACCCCCCTCTAGTCCGCCTCCTCGACTCCCCCAAATCCACATCTAGAAAATGCAAAATTTCTATATAGTCAAAACTTCCTAGTACCTCCATTTCCCATAAATATCCCCTAATCTCCATATGGACAAAACTTTGTGCCACCTCATTTCCTGCAGAATTTCCATCCTTTTGGTGTTCCAAGCAACTACCATGTCGAGACCCGAATATGTAAATCTGGACATCTCTGTGTATCAACCATACACACGGTCAACCAAGAGAGACTCAAATTTTAATTAATTATCAGAGTTATGACCTTAAGGTTAAGTTACACATGAAGAGTCATAAGGGCTAACAGAACTAGCAGCGAAAACACAATGAAACGAAGTGGCCATTCGATATGCCCACAAACAATCGACTAGGATATTTCAAAAAGTCATCAAAGTACCCTTCTTCACATACCTCTAGCTGGTATGGTTCTTCTTCTTCAACTAAACAAGTATGGATATAGTCGTGAGTACATAGAGTACTTAACAAATCGTTTGTAATAATAATGTAATATAATATGCAAGGCTTACCAAATGAAGAATGAGTGGTTATTTTGCATAAAGCAATAATTTAAAGTAAATACAGTAAATAGATTGAAAGCGAACTTTAAAACAAGTAAGCAAATAATTAATTCAAAGGAATTGAATAGACCTCAAGTGAACTGACCATTCGCCCAATGAACCACTTGTGAACTAACCAGTCGTGAAATGAACCATCGGTGAACTAACCATTCACTCCCCGACTTAATCAAGTTTTATGAAACATCTACCCCTCATGTGAAATCACTAAGTATTGTCCATAATCCCAGACACAACTATTCGAATAGTTTTACACTCTGCAGAGATTGCACAATTTTACCCACATGATATGATCATCTCATAGTAACATTAGATCAACACGCTTCCTTATGCATGCTAACCAATAAGATCATAACAAGATTGTTACAAAATTCAATCTCAATACACTTTCGCCTGTTAAGATTTTACGGTCGAGTAGGCTAACCACCTAGTCAATAGATCCCTCTTATTCCTAGAGAGAGGTCTAACCAACACCCTCCGACATACCGATGGCGAAATCGAAATTGAAACATCATAAATTAATTAGCCAGATCCATCCCATACTAGACATGTGATTGTACGGTAGGTTCAAATCAATGGCACACAAAGTTAAGTCCTTATACATTACCCAGGTGAAACATCCACATTCCAAAAGTGCTAACCACACTTCCCCCTTTACTGCACGATCATTCGCCCAAGTAAAAACTATTTTGTATAACCACCACCAATGACACTACCCATGCCATGTCGCATAAGTTTTATAACTATGGTTAATCACCATGATTCAATATCTCATTAAGTTAAAATTAATTAATTAATCAATATGTGATGAACCCAACGAACTATAAGCATGGCTAAGCAAATTACACGTACAACCTATATGGACACTAGTATTGCATCACTACATAATTACCCATCTTATGGTGATAATGGAATCATGGCATTCATATTATCAAGGTGGAATTAATCAAGTTGGAACATAACTACCAAGTACAAAGGTTTATACTAAAATAGAAATATGTGATAATTTAAAACAAAATAATAAAAATAGATTGAAAATAATATATTCAACATGATCAAAGGACACGACTTGTCTTGGCCTTGGTCAAATAACAATTCTTGATCTTCAGATCCTATTTCAGCTCCTTCGAAGGTGTTGTCTAACGGGAGAGAAAGTGAACAAGGTACAAATAAAATCAAATAAAAATTCAAATGAAGTCGAAAAACTTCAAAACCAAAACCAAAAGATAGAGCTCGATTTTAGATAAATTTAGAAAAAAGAATCGGATCAATCGAAGCTAGGACGGAGAAGAACGAGCTCTTAAAAATTAAATGGCTAAGAAATTACTAGAAATTGAAAAAGGCTACTATGCTGTGAACCAGGTGTATAGAATAGTAGGTCTATGATGGACTCGGCTCACAGAACAGTGTAACGGACGACTGGGCTTGCTGACAAAGCATTTAGGGCTGACATGGTAGTGACATGATGAACACATGGCTGACATGTGGCAATTAGAGCTTGGGTGGCAGGGTGATGTGGCAGGTGACATGGCACTAGGGACGGCATGGGTGCTGACGTGGTGGACATGTGGCACGGCACGTGGCACCTAGGGCTTGTGTGGCTCTGACGTGGCTCGGTGACTCAGCTAGGGATGGGTCAAAGGCTCGGCTCATAGTAGATGGAGTTCACCGAGAAGTCGAAGGGTCGACTGGCTCGGCATGGTGATGTCACGGAGATCCAATGACGGGGAATGGGCCATGTGACCGAATCTTGACCGTCAGATTGGATTGTCAGCTCAGATCTGATCAGAAGATTGCTAAGGCAATCGGGCATCTGAGGTGATGACACACGTCACTCGATGGTTGGCGGATGTTGATGACGTGTTGGCGACTCTTTGGGCTGGTGAGCGAGTGCAGTGTGCATGCTGGATGAGGCAGCGGCGAGGTGACTGAGGGGCGGCAGCGGTCCGACGAGCAGAGCAGCGGGGATTGTGAAGTGGTGAAGCTAGCCGTGTTGGACCTGGATTTTATAATCTAGAATCATCTGTGATTCCACCGCATAATTCCCTGGATCAGTAGATAGTTCTCACAGATATAGTACCAAACATCAAAATACATATCATGCGGAAAGCATAAATATAATAGTAGACTTACTCATGGGCCGATTAGGCTAAAATCAATAAAATGCAGTAGTGAAAACGGAACACATAGGTGGGACCCTCCGGACATGCCCATAGGCAGCCAACTGGGATTCGCGGCCTAGTTCTTTAGCTCTTCATCTTCACCATCATGACCAGGTGTATTGCTGAAGCGTAGCGATCTGACTCCTAATTCTGGATTAATTGAGTGAGCGAAGGTGAGCACAAACCACCGTGCTCCATGAGCCAATACACACGATGCAAATAGATAACATGCATGGCTTATCAATGGAAGGCTCGGGTTGTTTTATTTGCCATAAATTGCTTTTAAAATACGATACATAGAAATTTCTTAAGACCTAGAAGTTTGAACTAAAACATGATATTGGGTAAAAAGAATGCTGTAATAATAGTGGCACAGATTCTATCCACCGTTACATGGCTCCTACGCCATATGCTAACCTTTTATCATTATAACCGCTTACCTTATCACTAGGGCGACACCCAAGGCAACACAAATCAGGGCTTTTCAATGCCCTCCACTTTTCCAATTCCACCCACAAATTTTTTGAAATAGATCTACATCTGGTTAAGTTCCCATGTCCACCCTTGACCGTTTGCACGGCTATTCGAATAGTTTTTACTCTGTAGAGGTTGTACACTTTACCCACAAGATATGATTATCTCACAATGTAGGCCAATAAACCTTCCTTAGGCATGCGACTGAGTAATCATAACAAGGTTGTTACAATGCATCTTCCCAGCAGGGCCACGTCCGCTAAGGTTTCACTCCCTTAGGGGTACGACCATCCTTACAGAAGTCCTCTCTTGCGCCGTCATGTCGGAGGATGTGGCCATCATCTGCCCGCCCGTGGTCACACCAGTGCAACCCACACTGGGTCAATGCAAATTAGTTTGCCCTGCCTACAATTTGCCAGCTTGTGGTTGTACTATTATACATTGGGATGTCATCACACACCGGTGCAACCCACACTGGGTCAATGCAAATTAGTTTGTCCTGCCTACAATTTGCCAGCTTGTGGTTGTACTGTTATACGTTGGGGTGTCATCACAAGATTCAGTCCTTAGGGTTATCTGGGCGGTTCTATCACTAATCACACTCTCGTGCACCACTGCACCACACCCCCGAACCATCCTCCCAGATAGTTAAGTAATTTGAGATTTCTGGAAGAATAAAATATCTATGTTACAACATACCTGCCAACTTCCATCAATGAACTGCCCAAACTAAGTCAATGTTCAAATGGAATGTAATACTAACAAGTTAAATAATGGGCATGTAACTAGAATCTTAAAACAAACATAGACTTGCATATGAAATAACATCATGCAATTTGATAATTTAAAATGGAAAGAATTTGCAGAAAATATAGGTTCGACATGATCAAAGTATTGACTCACATTGCGCGGTTTTATCGCGGTCTTGAGCTCACTCAAAGCCTTCTCATTCGATGATCTTGAGCTCCTAGTCTTCATCTTCGTCTGGATCTTGGTCCCACATGATCCATTGATTCTTTAGGACTCCAATTTCTAATTACGCAGTGAACAACTGAATCCAAATAACTCAAAAAGGTCCAAATAAATCCGAATAAACTCAATTTAGCTTTATTATGAGTTAATGGGTGGTTTGAGGCAATGTTGATCGGGCGTGGAGTATTAACGGAGTCAAATGAGGTTTGAGTGAAGTGAGGAGTGACGGAGGGAAAATCTGCGGAGAAGGATATTAAGGCGGGTTTATGACAAGGGAGTATTCATGGGAATATTCTGTTTTAGGTGCAAAGATGGCTGGGCATAGCTGACTGTAGACTGTTATGGCTCGATTCCTTTTTAATAACTTCTTTTATTATTTTATATTTATTAAGGAAGTTCCATGAGTCAAGTTAGACCTATGGATAGATGTGAGACTTTAGTTGGGGTATCGAGTATTATTTTGTCAGTGTTAACATTTAAGAGTTAGGGCACGAGTTCTGCACATAATATGTACAATTTTACTTTATCGAATCAATCTTATAGTTTATATTTCTAGAAATTTGGGATCTATTATTTTATATGGTCCTGATATTACCCTGTTTGTTAAAACACACTTTAGTGAGATTATTTTAAATACCGATGGCCCAGGGGATTTTAATAGACGCACCAAGATGATTGTTAATTAAAGATGCCATTCGGATTAGTTCTCATCGTTATTCTATGTATCCCTAGTCATTATTTAGTATAGTTTACTTGTAATTAATATCTATTTATGTGCCTAGCTTGTCATATACAATTTATCTTTCCATATCGTCAAACCTACCGCTAAGATTTTATTATCGGTGGCATGCTAATGACAAGGATTACATTTCATTCAATACCTTCTATTTTAAATGTGTATTTCATTTTAAGTGATCACGACACATCATTATATGAAGCGGCTTAATTTGTTATTTGCCTTAAATAATCCTAAATATCTATGGTTGCAACGTTTATACTTTTATCTTCTCCTCTGGCTTATACTTCTATTTTAATTTAAGAGTAGTGACCTATCGGCTAATTGCCTTATTCCTATCTCAACATTATTTTAAATGGGATTCTTGTGTTATTCGGACATTATACATATCAATGGCATCCTTTGTTATTACTTGGAATATATAATTACTCATAATTTTCATAATTCCTTAATATAATTTTATAATTCATTTTATTCTTGTTTTCACTTGCAGCTAAATTACATTCTATCTTGTTTCTAACTGAATCATTGTTTAATTCCTTTCCAAGATAATCATTAATAATCTATGTACTACTAATTGAACATCTGTGGCATTCTTTTCAAATTAATCTCCCTAATTAATTTGTCATCACTTTACAAAGGGGTCATTCCTGGGTTTTGAAAATATTTAGAGAAAGTGCAGTTTTCTAACATCTTTAAATTAAAACCTCACGTTTGAGCTAGTCACCATGGGAATCTTAGCTATACCAGTACTCTTGCTAGACACTCTATTGTTCTAGGCCCACACATCGTGGAAAGGAGATAGAGGGAGATTGTGGGCAACAAAAGAAAAGGAGAGGAGGGGTGAGCCAATTCTGGCGAGCGGCAGCGCTGGGCTTGGGCGTCAGCGTCACCAGTGATAGGAGGCTGGTGGGGCAACGTTGGCCGGTGAAATGGGTTGTGGGGAAGTTGGCAAGGTCACAGCGGGTAGTGCTTCGGCCAAGGCGACGGTAGGTGGGCAGGCGGCAGGCCGGAGCGGCCGGCGGTGAGGCACAAATGAGGCGGCGGTGGCTGGGAGGAAGAGGAAGAAAAATAGCATGAGCATGAGCATGAGGAGATCACAAGGAGCTCACCGGAGCATTTGGTGAAGGCGGGGAAGAGCCGAGGTGTCCTGGCAACGGAGGCCTGGGGCGGCGCGAGTAGGCTCCTGCCGCTGTTGAGCTGGAGTGAGGGAGCGCCCCGGGCGGTGGGTGGGGAAGATCAAGGATGCCTTGGCGATGCTCAAAAAGAAGGGAATCGAGCCAAGGCACTTTGGAGGAGGAACGGTGGAGGTGGAAGCGACGTCAACCGAAAAGGGAGAAGATGGTGGTGCGGTGAGCTTCGGTAGACGGGGACCTAAATTGATGGAGGGGAACTGTAATTGGGAGCAAGGAGCGCATTATAACGTGAGAAGTTTTTTGGAAAGCTAGCCGGAGCGGCTGGAACGCCAAGAGCCATGGTGACGGTCGGTGCATGGCTTGGCAATGGAAGCAGCAAGGGGAGGAAGAGTGAGAGGGGCGCAGGGAGCAACAGGGAGTCCAGGGTACTTATAAGCCAGAGAGGGGGTGCTGTGCGATACTGCTGTAGACGACTGAGAATTTTGCACATATGTAGCACTGTTGCTAGCTAGAATTCCGATTTTGGCTCCCTCAGCGAAAAAATTCCAAATCTGGCCCCCCGTCCGACCGCGGGACTGCACCGTCGCGACACCTGTCCGGTCGTGCGGTCCGGTACCGCACGACCGCACTATTCACTGGTCGTGCGGTCTCGCATCGCACGACTCCACTATTCATCGCCCGGCCGCACGATTGAACCGCTCCGCCGGCGAATAATTGGCGCTACGGTGGAGTCGCGCGCTTGGGACGTGAGACGTGCGGTCGACGGAGGAATCGTGCGGTCGGGAGCTAGGCCGTGCGGTGAACAGTGTGTGGTCGTGCGGTCGAACAAAGTGCGGTCGTGCGGTCCGGGACCGCACGACCGCCACGTGTCGCGACGGCAGTCCCGCGGTCGGCGGGGCCGACGGAATTTTTTCACGAGGAGCCAAAATCGGAATTCTAGCTAGCAACAGTGCTACATATGTCCAAAATTCGACGACTGAGGTGTAGTGTTCAGGACGAAAAGCCGACATCTGTGGTCGACGCAAGTGGCGCACGGCCAGGAGACATGTGCGCACAAGGCGTAGCGTGCAGCTGGCAGGGCATGGCGCCAGCATGGGGACGGTAGGGCCGTGGCGTCACGGTGATGGCGAGGTGACTCGACGAGAGCAGGCACGCGGCGAGGTGACTTGACGGGAGCAGGCGCGCAGACGGGAGCAGGTTGGCGCAGGGCGACCTGATGGTATCGTGGGCGAGGTGAGAGCCCTGTAACTCGGCATGGCCCCAGGGTGTCGTGATGACGGACGAACAGGGGAAGAAAAAGAACGAGAGGGAGAAGAAAGAAAGAGGAAGAAGAGAGAAGAAAAGGGCTGGGCCTACTTGGAAGGGAGAGGGAAAAGAGAAGAGAGAGAGATAGGAAAAACAAATGCCCGCTATTGGGAATTTGAATTCAAATTTTGGATTCTAGATTTTGTGATTCAAAAGACAATTGCATTAAAAATCTGAATTTTCATTTTATTTCATTTTTAAGTTAAATTTTCAGACTGTACTTTCCTTCATTAAATTTTCACTAAATTTTAGGTTTAGCGGTAACAACTTGTAGGACCCCAGATTATAACATCCCGGAATTCTCTGTGATTTATTGCACTATTCCCTAGATCAATAGATAATGCTTACAGAAACAGAAAATGAATATCAAATACATACCATGCGGAAGCATAAATAAAATAGTAAACTTACACATGGGCCCATTAGGCCGAAATCAGTAAATTGCAGCAGCGGAAGAACGAAGCACACATGTGGGATCTTCAGGACATGCCCACAGGCAGTCAACTGGAGGTTCGCGACCTAGCCCTTGGCACCTTCATCTTCTTTGTCATCATGACCAATAGTGTTGCTGAGGCGTAGTGATCTGATTCTTGATTCTGGATTTGTTGTGAGAGCGAGTGTGAGCACACTAACCACCGTGCTCATGAGCCAATACAGTAATGCAAATAAATAGTATGCATGGCTTATCAAAGGAGAGGCTCGGGTTATTTTATTTGCCATAAATTACACTTTCTTTACTGATTGCTGTCTAAGACTCCCAACAGCGAGTGTCGTCATTTATCTAATCCACCGATCATATATTCTCTATGTTGATTGCTGTCTAAAACTCCAAACAGCTAGTGTCATTTATGTAATCCACCGTTCATACACTCATTGCTGCCTAAGACTCCAAACAGTGAGTGTCATTATTTATCTAATCCAGCGGTTATACATCCTCTATATTGATCGCTGTCTAAAACTCCAAACAGCGAATACCATCATTCATTTAATCCACCAATATCTTTTGTGTTCTGAATTCTTAGTATTCCAATCTTGTAATTGCTATTCATCAATTCTTCACCTCTGAATTCTAATGATCCTCTAACATAATTTCTTTTAAATCCACCGATATCATTGGTATCCGCACTTTCTAACAATTCAATCCTTCCTGTTTTTAATCCATTACCTATCTCTGACCAATTCACTAGTATACATCCACCAAGAATATTATTGATCAAGTTTATACTCCAATTATCCTATCTCCAAGTTCCCAAAAATTCGATTCATCCATCTAGTATTTGATCAAAGCCTATTAATTCCATTATTTCCAACATCTCCCAAGAATTTATTCTATTTATCAATGTCGTAATCCACCAATTACCTTTGCATTCCGTAATTCTCTGAAAATCATTTAAATCATCTACCTAGCATATCTATTCATTTAAGCTCCACCAATTTATTTCCCAGAATCCACACTATCTTTTTGTAAGACCCCATATTTTACATCCAGAATCCTCTGTGATTTATTGTACTATTCCCTAGATTAGTAGATAGTGCTCACAGAAATAGAAAATGAATATCAAATACATATCATGCGGAAGCAAAAATAATATAGTAAACTTACACATGGGCCGATTAGGCCGAAATCAGTAAATTGCAGCAGCAGAAGAACAAAGCACACAGGGAGAACCCTTAGGACATGCCCACAGGCAACCAACTGGAGGTTCGCGACTTAGCCATTGACATCTTCACCTTTTTTGTCATCATGACCAATAGTGTTGCTTTGGCGTAGTGGTCTGATTCTTGATTCTGGATTTATTGTGAGAGCGAGAGTGAGCACACTAACCACCGTGCTCCGCGAGCTAATACACAGAATGCAAATAAATAGCATGCATGGCTTATCAAAGGAAAGGCTCGGGTTGCTTTTTTTTTTGCCAGAAATTTCTTTTGGTAGCATTATCATTACTGGATCATGGTGTTATAGTTGCTACCTAGGACTCCAAACGACGATTGCCATAATTGACTTAATCAACCAATTATAAACTTTCTACGTTGATTGATGTCTAAACTCCGAACAGCAGATGATATCATTTAATTAATCCACTGATACCTTTTGTATTCCGAATTCCTAATAACCCAATCTTGTAATCACTAATCACCAATTCTTCACTTCTGAATTCTAATGATTCTCTAACATGAGTACTTTTTGAGCCACTGAAATCATTTGTATCAGAATATTCTAACAATTCAATCCTTTCTGTTAATGATCCAAATCCGAGATTTACTCATCCCATAATTAATCCTTATTGTCCATCATCTATCTCTAACCAATTCATCGGTATTTCTCCACCAAGAATATCATTAATCAAGTTTATATCCCAATTATCATATCTCCAAATTTCCACAAATTCAATTCATCTATCTAGATCAAATCCTATTAATCCCATTAATTCCAGCAATTACCTTTACACTCTATCTAGCCTATCTATTCATTTAGACTCCACCAATTTATTTCTACTAAACTCCTTTCTATCATTCCCTTATTTATTATCAACATGAATCCACCAAGCATTGTTGTGTATTTACCATAATAGTCATCTTCTTTTCTTACGACCTTATTTATTCTTCCTGGTATTTTATTTTAGGAAAAGTATTGCCATTACTTGCTTTTGAAATATAATACATAAAAACTTCTTGAGACTTAGCCATTTTAACAAAAACATAATGTGACAGGATGCAATAGTAATAGCAATCCAGATTCCATCCACCATTTCATAGTCTCTGCACCATTTTCTTAACCTTTCAGCGTTATAACCGCGTAACTTACCACTGGGGAGACACCCAGAACAACACAAATCAGGGTCTTTCTCTGCCCTCCACTTTTCCATTTCCACCCACAAAGTTTTTGAAATAGAACTACATCTGGTTAAGTTCCCATGTCCGCCCTTGACCGTGGGGATGGCTATTCGAATAGTTCTGACTCTGCAGAGTTTGTACACTTTACCCACAAGAGATAAATCTGCTCGTTGCCCCACATGATTCCTTAGCCATGCAGTTGAGTAGACTATCACAGGACTGTTACAATGCATAATCCTACTTGTGGTTACGCCCGCTAAGTTCTATCTTCTGTAGGATGCGACCATCCCTCGAGAAGGGTCCCTCGTGAGCCATCACGGGCAAAGGCGGGGATGAGACCATCCATCCCTTTGCTCGTGTTCACACCTTCACGTAACCACACTAGAGCTATACAAATTAGTTAGCCCTGTCTACATTTTGCCAGTATGTGGTTGTACTGTTGTACCTTGGGAGGTCATCACAAGATTCAGTTCTTAAGGATTATCTGGGCGGTTCTGCCACTAACCCCCTTTGTGCTTCCACTGCACCACTCACACACTCACACCCTCGAACCATCCGCCCAGATATTTAAGCAAGTAGGGTTTTTGGAAAAATAAAATATTCATACCAATATATACCAGTCATCATCACAATGACTGCTCAACCAAATTCTCTCATGTTTAAAAGTGATGTTTGGGCGTTTCCACGCCCATGAATATCTATGCAATACTAAGCATGGCATATAGTTATGGACTTATTTTCAAAAGGTTACTATCATAATTTTGCTAGGGTGACAAGGTTCACATAATCAAGTATTCAAAAGGGTGTGTAATATTATTCAAGGTAAACATTGGCATATAACTAGGATCTTAAATTAAACATGTATTTGTATATAAAATAATAGCATGCAATTTGATAATTTAACAAAAGTAACTTGCAGAAAATGTAGGTTCAACATGATCAAAGTATTGACTCGCCTGGCGCGGTTTACTGCGGTCTTGAGCTCACACAATGCTTTCTCTGGAGCTTCTGGTCTTTATCTTCACTTCGCTCTTGTTCACGCTTGCTCCCTCGATTCTTCAGGACTTCAGTATCTAATTACGCGCTAAACAACTGAATCCAAATAAAGGCAAATAACTCAGAAGATCCAAAATAAATTTGAGTAATCTTTATTTAGTTTTGTTATGAGTTAATGGTCGGTTCGGGTGATTTGAGACAAGGTCGGTGGTAGAATATAACGACTCGATCTTTTTATTAATAATCTCTTTTATTATTCTTGTATTTATTTAGGAAGTTCCACGAGTTAGGTTAGACTTACGATTCGGTGTACGTGGTTGGGGAGCATTATTTCGTTGAGCATTATATTCAGGACATATGTTACATTTACGCAATGTATACAGCCATTAGTTTACCAAATTAATATTTTAGCCTTTTGGATAGTTATCCAAACCATATTAATTAACCATATATGATCTAATCAAAATCTAAATCTTGGATAACCTTGTCTATATCTTAGTTAAATTTTATTAGCTTCTCTAAATTATTTTCTAATTTCAAATGTGCTCCAAAAATCATAATTTTGGTTCCATTGGACAGATCTTGAATTTAGATGAATTTAGAAATTTGTTTCATTCAATTTGGAGTTAAAATAAATAAGTTATGCCCATTTTAAGACTTTCGGTCTGGTTAAATACCGAAATTAATAAAACCTGACAGGTGGGGCCCACTGTCAGTGACCGCGCTCACGCGGGCGCTAACACGTGGGACCCAGCGGCAGCGGCTCCTCTCCCCTGCTATCTCGACAAAGGGCCCTTTGGGCTTGGGCCCACCGCCGGTGATGAGCCCATCAATGACAGTGGGACCCACCGTCGGTGAGACGCTGCGTGCATCTGGTCACTTACAGGGGCCGGTTGTCGTGGCGAAAAATAAAAGAAAGACTCAACCTTGGCGCGGCGTGAGCGGGGGCTCGAACGCAGCAGAGGGAGCCGGGTGGGTGGGGGGAAGGGATAGCGGTGCTAGTCAAGTGAGCTCTCAGTGTTGCTTACCCTATAAGGGTAGCTTATTCCCTTAAGCCATGGCCGGAGGCGTCCAAAACAGGGGAGCTCGGGGCAGCGTTTGTCCGATGACGTCGCCGGCGGGGAGCGGCCGGGGAGGCGGCGACGATTGCTGAAATGGGTTGCCTAGGGGGTGAGGGAGCTACGGGAGGTGGCACTTTGGCCAGATCGGCGGCGAGGTGGGCGGGCGGCTGCGCGAGGCGGCCGGCGGCAAGGTGGAAACTGGACGGCGGCACCGGTAGGGAGGAGGGGAGAAATTAAGCTGCGCATGAGCATGAGGGAGGTGGAAGTATGCTTACGAAGCTTTTGGCGTAGTCGGAGGGGGACCGATGCTCGCCGGCACCATGCGTGGGCGGTGGCGCGGACGTGTCACCGTGGCGGGAGTGCTCAGGCGGCGGAGGGGTCCGGGCGGTGGTTGGGGAAGCTTCACGGTGCTGAGGAGGTGCTCCCACCACGATGAATCGGCCCGGGACTGACCGAGGGAGTGACGGTGGCAGAAATGGTGGTTTTGGCCGGCGGCGAAGAAGGTCGGCCGTGCGGCGAGCTCTGGCGATCGGGGGTCCGATTATCTTGGAGAGGGAGTAGAAGGGGGGCGGAGACACGCCGTGACACGGTCACCTTGGCTGGGGCTTCGCTGGATAGCCGGAATGGCAAGGAGGCGGCAATGGCGGCCGTGCTCTGGGCGGGCGCCCGAGCTTGTCTGAGCAAGGGAGGAAGGGGGGAAAAGATCAGAGCAATGCAAGGGGCGGCAGGGCTCTTATAGCCACGGAGAATGGTCATTGCGGTGGTCATTGTCAAGACCAACGCACAGGCGACGGACGGCGACGGCGTGGTCAAGGCGAGGAGACACGAGCGACATGGGCGGGCGGGGCGGCGGGCATCGGAACCGGCCGGGAGAGAGGCGGATCTGGCGGAGGGGCGTGGGGAGGCAAGGCGCGCGCGGCGCTCGGGAGAAAGAAAGAAAAGAAAGGGGAAGGGGCCACGCCGAGAAACCGGGAGGAGAAAGAAAAGAAGGAGAGAGGAAAAGAGTGGGGCCCACATGGAAGAGAAAGGAAAAGAAAATGGGGAAAAGGGAAAAAGAAGGCTCATGCAAATTATTTTTGAATTTCTGGATTTTAACTTAAATTTCTATCTCACCTTTATGATTATTGATTTCAACCTTTGCATGACATTTAAATTTTAGATTTTAAATTTTCAGCTATTAAATGAGTTTTTTTATTATTATTATTTAGGTTATATGTATATATTTAATTTCACATACTGTTATTTTGCTGGCCTACCTAACTTTTGCATATATATATATTTTATTTCTTATATTGCCCAACCATTCTTTGCACAATTTGTATAAATCTTTGTATAGGTGTTTGTATTTTAGTCCTTCACTTTTATTGCTATTTATGTCATTATTCCCAGAATGAGATTTACATTTTAATTCAGGTTCCTCTTTCCTTATACTGGATCATCTTTTCAGATTCGTATTTTAAAATTCTAGTTTTCTATTATTTGCATTTGGGATTACTCTTTGATTATTTATTTGCATGCCACAACTCTCAAAAAGATTTCAAATAAATATTCAAAAGAAATTCAAATGCCAACAAAATGCAGAAAATGATTTTAAAATTCCATATTTTTGAAATAACCAAATTTTGGGATGTTACAAATCTACCCCCCCTAAATGAATCTCGACCCCGAGAATTCGGTAGAATAGAAAGAAAGAAGGTGAGGTTATATTGGCTAGCAATGGTTTTCTGGGTATTGCTCGACGTATTGTTCTGTAGCTTCACGGAGAGGTGAATATCTGCACAATAAGGGTTAGCACTTGGAGAAGTCAAAAGGGAAGAGAGAAACCTTGTTCTCGTGGATAGGTCGTAAACTTCCAGATGCTTGCTTGTTGACTTTATCGTCTCTTTGTCTTCGTAGAGTGGAGTGGTCGCATCGTCTATTGGGCATATGATCGCCATAGGATTCCTACTATTGGCCTAAGCACTAGAGAGTAGAGAGAGGAGGGTCTGAGGGATGCCGGTACGAGGATGGATATTTATATGGTGGACTTTTGTTTTTGCTGTAATCTTATTCCTACTCTTTAGCTTTGCCAAACACGACGATTTAACTATAGGTGTGGTTCATAGTCACTACTACCATAAAATTCTAACCTTGCAAATTTTCTTATACGGGCCTGATTAGCTTGGGTGACAACTACTACACCACCAAGGTAATTATACATTACAAGAGTTCTCTGACATTCTTGTCTACTCTTGCTACCCACCTTAAAATAAATGGTTATAGACATTAGCTATCTTTTCTAACTCCGAGCTTGACAAGTCCTATGGCAACTTGGAGACTCGTCCGTTGTATCTCAGCTGCTTTGGTCAGCAACAGGCTCATGGAGCAGTCCTTGGGGCAGTGGTCTTGTCCTTCACAGAGAAAACATGTGATCTTGCTTGTTGGACATTCTCCTGACTTGTGGTCTTTTTCACAGTTGGGACAACTAGTTGTACATTGGCTCTTCTCATATCCTTTTTCTCCACAATGCCTACATGCTATTAGGTTTGTGAGGCAGTCCTCTGGGTAATGATATTTCCAGCAGTAGGGACAATAAGGAACTGGGCAGTTGTAGCAGTAATGACTGGTTTGCCCACATGTGAAGCATGCTCCTTGCCCAACTTGCCGCAATGGAGGGCATAGTTGTGTAGGGCTACTACGGGCATCAATTATTATTCTTCCCCTCTTACTTCTGGTTGTGGAGGTTGTCTTGGTTCCCTCCATTGAGCCTGATCAATAATGATTTGATCTATAGCCCCCTTTGGGTAGGTACTGAGAGGATGACAACAAACCAGTGATTTGAATCCTGAATCTCGATATGAGTTGAGGCGTCTTGTAGCTATGAAGTCTCCACTCGTTCTTGATTGCTTTGGTTTCGCTTATCTCTTATTTTGCTCCAGTAGATCTGATGGGATTTTTAACAGAAAGGTGAGAGGGAATAGCATGAGATATGAATGGAACCGTGGGGATAAGGCAATCTAAACCCGTTCAAATTTCAAAAGAGTACGCCCCGGAAAGCTGGGGTGGCACATAAATCACACAAGTTTTTAAAACACTCTTTTCCGGTAACCGCGAAATATATATCGCCCAAGGGCAAGAAGGCATTGCATAGGGCCAAAATAAAATCTTGCGACAATACAACGTCTACTCGAGGAACCACGCACAAAAGAATATTTAAAACAGGACAACCTTATCTTCATGGACATCGTCAGCGTTTCTAACCTTAAATGTTTGGAGTAAGGGTACAAGAAGAGGATTGAAATTTTCCTTTTGAATTCAATAGAAATGAAGAGGAAAGTATTTGGAGGTGATTTGCTTGATATCATTACTTATTTCAACACTATCACCATTAATATTATTATTTTAATGAAACTTTGAGGCAAAAATGTGGATTTTTATTTTTAACTAGGGGTGATAAAACCAAATATGGAAAATATGTTTTTACCAACATAACTCTTACAAAGGTAACACCCCAAGGTTAACCCTTAGGATCTATTTTTTTGAAAAACAAGGTCCTCGTTGGGGAAAACTTTCAAGAACTAACTTTGTTTTGAATTATTTGAGAAACCAAGAATAAATTTTTAAATGAGTTTTAGGTAAGTATTTGAATTTAAGGAAATTTCCCTGGAAGATACAGGCTTGTTAAAATGAGTTTGAAAATGGATTTCGTAAACAATTTGATAATCGGTCCTCCAAGGATAAACAATTTTTGAAATTAAGTTTTAAATTTAAGCATCATGGTTTTTAGCCCCAAATTAGGTTTTCAAAGAGAGTTTACAAGAGGAGTACTGAATTTTCATCATTTTGAATTCGGGGTAAGAGAGCTCTAGAAGTAAAAGCAGCTAAGGCAGCATACAGATGAGAGGGAATCATCTAGGAGAGAGGAGATTGAGCAATATAACTTATATTTTTGAAATTAGGTATTGAGGAAATAATTCTAATCATGAAACTACGGCCAAGCTAACTAGGTCATGACATGCAGTCAATATGCTTTGATACCATGCCTGTAAGACCCGAGATTTTACATCCGGAATCCTCTATGATTTATTGTACTATTCCCTAGATCAGTAGATAGTGCTCACAGATACAGAAAATGAATATCAAATACATATCATGCGGAAGCATAAATAATATAGTAAACTTACACATGGGCCGATTAGGCGAAATCGATAATTGCGGCAATGAAGAACGAAGCACACAGGGGGAACCCTCAGGACGTGCCCACAGGCAGCCAAGTAGAGGTTCGCTACCTAGCTCTTGACATCTTCACCTTCTTTGTCATCATGATCAATATTGTTGCTTTGGCGTAGTGGTCTGATTCTTGATTCTGGATTTATTGTGAGAGCGAGAGTGAGCACACTAACTACCGTGCTCCACGAGCCAATACACGGAATGCAAATAAATAGCATGCATGGCTTATCAAAGAAATGCTCGGGTTGTTTTTTTTTTGCCAAAAATTTCTTTTGGTAGCATTATCATTACTGGATCATGGTGTTATAGTTGCTACCTAGGAATCCAAACGGCGATTGCCATAATTGACTTAATCCACCAATTATAAACTTTCTACGTTGATTGATGTCTAAACTCCGAACAGCGGATGACATCATTTAATTAATCCACTGATACCTTTTGTATTTTGAATTCCTAATAACCCAATCTTGTAATCACTAATCACCAATTCTTCACTTCTAAATTCTAATGATTCTCTAACATGAGTACTTTTTGAGCCACCAAAATCGTTTGTATCAGAATATTCTAACAATTCAATCCTTTTTTTTAATGATCCAAATCCGAGATTTACTCTTCCCATAATTAATTCTTACTGTCCATCATCTATCTTTAACTAATTCATCCGTATTTCTCCACCAAGAATATCATTAATCAAGTTTATATCCCAATTATCATATCTCCAAATTTCCACAAATTCAATTCATCCATCTAGATCAAATCCTATTAATCCCATTAATTCCAGCAATTACCTTTACACTCTTTCTAATTCTCCAAAATCATTTAAATCATCTATCTAGCCTATCTATTCATTTAGATCACCAATTTATTTCTACTAAACTCCTCTCTATCATTCCCTTATTTATAATCGACATGAATCCACCAAGCATTGTTACGTATTTACCACAACAATCATCTTCTTTTCTTACGACCTTATTTATTCTTCCTGACATTTTATTTTAGGAGAAGTATTGCCATTACTTGCTTTTGAAATATAATACATAAAAACTTCCTAAGACTTAGCCATTTGAACAAAAACATATTGTGACAGGATGCAATAGTAATAGCGATCCAGATTCCATCCACCATTTCATAGTCTCTACACCATTTGCTTAACCTTTCAGCGTTATAACCGCTTAACTTACCACTGGGACGACACCCAGGACAACACAAATCAGGGCCTTTCTCTGCCCTCCACTTTTCCATTTCCACCCACAAACTTTTTGAAATAGAACTATATCTGGTTAAGTTCCCATGTCTGCCTTTGACCGTGGGCACGGCTATTCGAATAGTTCTTACTCTGCAGAGTTTGTACACTTTACCCACAAGAGATAAATCTGCTCGTTGCCCCACATGATTCCTTAGCCATGCAGTTGAGTAGACTATCACAGGATATTACAATGCATAATCCTACTTGTGCTTACGCCCGCTAAGGTCTATCTTCTGTAGGATGCGACCATCTCTCGAGAAGGGTCCCTCGTGAGCCATCACGGGCAAAGGTGGGATGAAACCATCTATTCCTTTGCTCGTGTTCATACCTTCACATAACCACACTAGAGCTATTCAAATTAGTTAGCACTGTCTACATTTTGCCAGCATGTAGTTGTACTGTTGTACCTTCGGAGGTCATCACAAGATTCAGTCCTTAAGGATTATCTGGGCGGTTCTGCCACTAACCCCGTTTGTGCTTCCACTGCACCACTCACACACTCACACCCTCGAACCATCTGCCCAGATCTTTAAGCAAGTAGGGTTTTTGGAAACATAAAATATTCATACCAACATATACCAGTCATCATCACAATGACTGCCCAACCAAATTCTCTCATGTTTAAAAGTGATGTTTGGGCGTTTCCACGCCCATGAATATCTACGCAATACTAAGCATGACATATAGTTACGGACTTATTTTCAAAAGGTTACTAACATAATTTTGCTAGGGTGACAAGGTTCACATAATCAAGTATTCAAAAGGGGGTGTAATATTATTCAAGGTAAACATGGGCATGTAACTAGGATCTTAAATTAAACATGTATTTGTATATAAAATAATAGCATGCAATTTGATAATTTAACAAAAGTAACTTGCAGAAAATGTAGGTTCAACATGATCAAAGTATTGACTTGCCTGGCGCGGTTTACCGCGGTCTTGAGCTCACACAATGCTTTCTCTGGAGCTTCTGGTCTTTATCTTCACTTCGCTCTTGTTCACGCTTGCTCCCTCGATTCTTCAGGACTTCAGTATCTAATTACGCGCTAAACAACTGAATCCAAATAAAGGCAAATAACTCAGAAGATCCAAAATAAATTCGAGTAATCTTGATTTAGTTTTATTAATAATATCTTTTATTATTTTTGTATTTATTTAGGAAGTTTCATGAGTTAGGTTAGACTTACGATTTGGTGTACGAGGTTGGGGAGCTTTATTTCGTTGAGCGTTATATTCAGGACATATGTTACATTTACGCAATGTATACAACCTTTAGTTTACCGAATTAATATTTTAGCCTTTTGGATAGTTATCCAAACCATATTAATTAACCATACATGATATAATCAAAATCTAGATCTTGGATAACCTTGTCTATATCTTAGTTAAATTTCATTAGCTTCTCTAAATTATTTTCTAATTTCAAATGTGCTCCAAAAATCATAATTTTGGTTCCATTGGACAGATCTTGAATTTAGATGAATTTAGAAATTTGTTTAATTCAATTTGGAGTTAAAATGAATAAGTTATGCCCATTTTAAGACTTTCGGTCTGGTTAAATACCGAAATTAATAAAACCTGACAGGTGGGGTTACTGTCGATGATCGCCACGCACGCGCCGACACGTGGGGCCGGGCGGCGGCCTTCTCTCTCTTTGCCTCTAACAGGCGGGGCCCTTCGGGCTTTGGGCCCACCTGTCGGTGATAGGCCCATCAATGACAAGTGGGACCCAGCTGTCAACGAGACACGCATGCGGACGGTCGCTGACAGGTGGGGCCCACTTGTCAGAAGTGGAAAATAAAAGAAAGACTCAACCTCGGCGCTGCGTGAGCGGGGGCTCGAACGCGCGCCGAGGGAGCCGGGGGGAAGGGATAGCGGTGCTAACCAAGTGAGCTCTCAGTGTTGCTTACCCTATAAGGGTTGTTTATTCCCTTATGCCATGGCCGGAGGCGTCCGAAACTGGGGAGCTCGGGGCAGCATTTGTCCGACGACATCGCCGGCGGGGAGCGGCCGGCGAGGCGGCGACGATTGATGAAATGGGTTGCCCAGGGGGTGAGGGAGCTACGGGAGGTGGCGCTTTGGCGCGCGGCGAGGTGGGCGGCGGTCACAGGCTGGGCGGCGGCGGTGGAAACAGGACGGCGGTGCCGGCAGGGAGGAGGGGAGAAATTAAGGTGCGCATGAGCATGAGGGAGGTGGAAGTATGCTTACCAAGCTTTTGGCCTAGTCGGAGGGGGACCGATGCTTGCCGGCGCCATGCGTGGGCGGTGGCGCGGACGTGTCGCCGTGCCGGGAGTGCTCAGGCGACGGAGGGGTCTGGGCGGCGGTTGGGGAAGCTTCACGGTGCTGAGGAGGTGCTCCCACCGCGGTGAATCGGCCCGAGACTGACCAAGGGAGCGACGGTGAAGGAAATGGTGGTTTTGACCGGCGGCGAAGAAGGTCGGCCATGCGGAGAGCTCGCGATCGGGTGTCCCATTATCTTGGAGGGAGTAGAAGGGGTGGAGACACGCGTGACGCCAGGTCACCTTGGCCGGTGCTTCACGGATAGTCGGAATGGCAAAGAGGTGGCAATGGCGGCCGTGCTCAGGGCGGGCGCCCGAGCTTGTCTAAGCAAGGGAGGAAGGGGGGAAAAGACCAGAGGAATGCAAGGGGCGGCAGGGCTCTTATAGCCGCGGAGAATGGTCGCTGTAGAAGGGCTATTGCCGAAGACCAACGCACAGGGCGACGGGACGGCGACATGGTGCTGGCGGCGGAGGAGACGCGAGCGACATGGGCGAGGGGGCGGGGGCTGCTGGCGCCAGAGGAGGCGGGCCAGCATGGGCATCGGAACTGGCCAAGAGAGAGGCGATGCGCATCTTGGAGGGGCGCAGGGAGGCAAGGTGGCAGGTGCAAGGCTCGGGGAGAAAGAAAGAAAAGAAAGGGGAAGGGGCCACGCCGAGAGACCGGGAGGAGAAAGAAAAGAAGGAGAGAGGAAAAAGAGTGGGGCCCACATGGAAGAGAAAGGAAAAAGGAAAATGGGGGAAAAGGGAAAAAGAAGGCTCATACAAATTATTTTTGAATTTCTGGATTTTAACTTAAATTTCTATCTCACCTTTATGATTATTGATTTCAACCTTTGCATGACATTTAAATTTTAGATTTTAAATTTTCAGCTATTAAATGAGTTATTATTATTATTATTATTTAGGTTATATGTATATATTTAATTTCACATACTGTTATTTTGCTGGCCTACCTAACTTTTTGCATATATATATTTTTTTTCTTATATTGCCCAACCATTCTTTGCACAATTTGTATAAATCTTTGTATAGGTGTTTGTATTTTAGTCCTTCACTTTTATTGCTATTTATGTCATTATTCCCAGAATAAGATTTAAAATTTAATTCAGGTTCCTCTTTCCTTATACTGGATCATCTTTTTAGATTCGTATTTTAAAATTCTAGTTTTCTATTATTTGCATTTGGGATTACTCTTTGATTATTAATTTGGATGCCACAACTCTCAAAAATATTTCAAATAAATGTTCAAAAGAAATTCAAATGCCAACAAAATGCAGGAAATGATTTTAATCCATATTTTTGAAATAACCAAATTTCGGGATGTTACACTTTTCCTTTTTATGATCGATATAAATCCATCAGCATTGTTTCCTGTGTTTACCACAAACAAGCATCTTCTTTTCTTACAACTCTATTTATTCTTCCTAACATTCTATTTTGTGAGGAGTATTATCAATATTTGCTTTTGAAATATAATATATAGAAATTTCCTGAGACCTAGCAGTTTTGAACAAAAACATAATGTGTATTAGAATGCAATAATAATAGCGATCCAGATTCCATCCACCGTTACATGGCTTCTGCACCATATGCTAACCTTTCAGCGTTATAACCTCTTACCTTATCACTGGGACGGCACCCAGGGCAACACAAATTAAGGCATTTCTCTGCCCTCCACTTTACCACTTTCACCCACAAAGTTTTTGAAATAGAACTATATCTAGTCAAGTTCCCATGTCCGCCCTTGACCGTGGGCATGGCTATTCGAATAGTTTTGACTCTGCAAAGTTTGTACACTTTACCCACAAGAGATAGATTTGCTCGTTGCCCCACATGATTCCTTAGCCATGCGGTTGAGTAGATTATCACAAGACTGTTACAATGCATAATCCTACTTGTGGTTACGCCCGCTAAGGTCTATCTTCTGTAGGATGCGTACATCCCTCGAGAAGGGTCCCTCATAAGCCATCACGGGCAAAGGCGGGGATGAGACCATCCACCCCTTTGCTCGTGTTCACACCTTCACGTAACCACACAAGAGCTATACAAATTAGTTAGCCCTGCCTACATTTTGCCAGCTTGTGGTTGTACTGTTGTACCTTGGGAGGTCATCACAAGATTCGGTCCTTAGGGTTATCTGGGCGGTGCTACCACTAACCACTTTGTGCTTCCACTACACCACTCACACACACCCTCGAACCATCCGCCCATATATTTAAGCAAGTAGGGTTTTTGGAAACATAAAATAATCATACCAACATATACCAGTCATCACCACCATGACTTCCCAAACCAGTTTCTCATAATTGCAAATGATGTTTTGGGGTATTTTTGGTGCCCCTGACTATCTATGCACAACTAAACGTGGCATATAATTACGGACTTATTTTTGAAAGATTACTATCATAATTTTTCTAGGGTGACAAGGTTCACATAATCAACTATTCCAAAGTGGGTGTAATATTAATCAAGGTTAAACTTGGGCATATAACTAGGATATTAAATTAAACATGTATTGACATATAAAATAACAGCATGCAATTTGATAATTTAAACAAAAGTAATTTGCAGAAAATGTAGGCTCAACATGATCAAAGTATTGACTCGCCTTGCGCAGTTTACCACGGTCTTGAGCTCACTCAAGGCTTTCTCGTTTGATGGTCTTGAGCTTTTGGTCTTTTTCTTCACCTCGATCTTGATCTCGCTTGATCCATTGAATCTTCATGTCTCCCAATTCTAATTACGTGCTAAATGACTGAACACAAATAAAGGCGAATAACTCAAAAGATCAAAATAAATCCAGATAGACTTAATTTGGCTTTATTTCTACTTTGATTTAAGTTTAGTTATCTGAGCAAAGCTTGTTATACAGGGTCATATTTCGATATTGCTATTTAAACCTATCACTGAGATTTATTTAGTGGCGGCATGTAAAATGTTATTGCACATGTTTTGGTTATAACTAAGGGTAATCTTTATTAAATGGGGACATTTAACCAAGGCCACTTTTCTTTATTAATGTCTTTAATTAATTTTGATTTACAATAAATACTAAAGGCACATTAATTGTTCATTATGATAACTAATTCAAATTTAAATCTCCCATAACCTCTTTCACATCCTACTTAAATTTTATTAGCTTCTCTAAATGATTCTCTAATTCCCTTGATTTTCATTAATTCAAATGAGCTCTAAAATTCATGGTTTCGGTTCCATTGGACAGATCTTGAATTTAGATAAATTTAGAAATTTGTCTCATCCAATTTGGAGTTAAAATGAATGAGTTATGCCCATTTGAAATTTTTTGGCCTCAGTAAATCGGGAAATTGTAAAAATTCGACAGGTGGGGCCCACATGGCAGTGACTCCTGCTCTATTGCGGTCACTGATAGGTGGGGTCCACATGGCAGTGAGACCCGATACACACGGTCTCTGACAGGTGGGGCCCTCGGGCACCAAACCCACATGTCAGTGGTCCACCCTGACAGGTGGGACCCTACTCGATGGGCCTCTCAGACGGGCACCACGACGGTGGGGCCCACTTGTCAGTCCAGAAATTTAAAAGAAAGACTCAACCTCGGCTGCGGCCGAGGCTCGAGCAGCCCGAGGGAGTCGAGGGAAAGGATTAGCGCTACTAGCCATCCGAGCGCCCGGGTGTTTCTTACCCATATAGGGCGTATAAACCAATTGAACCGTCACCGCCTTAGCTTGGAGCAGAGCAGCTGAGGGCCGGGTACGGGCGGCGGTGCCGGCGGTGAGCGGCGGTCGGAGAGGCTGTGGCAACCAGCAAAACGGGTCCCCATGATGAAGAGGAATCCCGTGGAGGGGCTGGCGTGGGCTGAGAAGCTTCAAGGCGGGCCGGTAGCGAGGCTCGACGGCCGGAGATGGGGGAGAAAGGGAGCCGCGGCGGCGGGACCGGGTGGCAAGGTGGATACCACCGCCTTTGCCCGCGCGGGGCTCGATGCACCTGAAAGTCACACCGAGGCGCGGCAGAGCAGAGGGAGACGGGGAGGAGGGAGAATAAAGGGAGCGATGCGGCGTGAGCTCGGCTGCAGGAGGAGGAGGGAGAAGGAAAAAGAAGGAGCATGGCACGCGGGGGAGAAGAAAGAAAAAGAAAGGGGGAAGGAGGCCAGGTCGGCCACGCGGCAGAGAGGGAGGAGAAAAAGAAAGAAGGAAGGAGGCAGGCGCGCTGCGCAGGGGAGGGACCCACTGGGCAGAGAGAAGAGGTAGGAGGGAAAAAGAAAAGGAGGAGAGAGAAAAATGAGTGGGCCCACAAGTAATACAGAGGAGGGAGAAAAAGAAAGAGAAAAACTTAGAATTTGGATTTTTAAATTTGGATTTTACACTTCTATATTTAAGATTATGGATCCTAATTTCTGAAATTTTAATTTAAGTCTTTGTTCTATTACAAAATATAATAATCTTTTTTTATTTGATGTTCTTATTTTCATACTTTTATTTCCTTTATAGCTACACTCATCGCAATATATGTTTAGTATATTGCATATTTTGTCTCATGTATATACATATATTTATTTCCTATATTGCTAAACTCTTCCTTTTATGGTCCATCTTTTCAGATTCGAATCTAAAATTTTTAGTTTTCCCCTATTTGCATATTTCTTCTTATGGCATTACCAATGCTTGTTTTTGGTCTTTCTTGAACTTCTTCAACTTTTGAAACCTCAACCAAAATTGAAGAAACCCACTAAAAAATCCAAACTCAGATGGAATATATTGCAAAATAATTCAAAAGCTTCACGTTTTCAGGTTTCAAATTTTTAGGATGTTACAAACCTACCCCCCTGAAATGAATCTCGACCCCGAGATTCCGGTAGAATGGAAGGAAGGAGGTGGGGTTATATTGGCTAGCAATGGGTTTTTGTAACATCCTGAAAATTTAGAGGAATTGTAGAACAAAATGTTGTGAAATATTCTGTAATACATTGTATTGAGTTGGGCTTTTAAAAATATTTTTCTGAAAAACTTCGGGGAAGAACCCAAACAATAAAATGATAAGAAGGAAAAACCCACCTGTTTAGTTCATAGAGAATTCTAAATTTGAATTCGAATCTAAAAAGATGATCCATAAAGAAAACTTCAAAAGTTAACATAAATAGATTTTTCAAAGAACCAAATATAGATTTAAATTAAGAAGTAAAAGTGGCATAAATGCTTGATGTAAAATTTTAGAAATAAGTAGGAAAAATTTAGATATATATATATACATGTTTTTACACAAAGTAAATATATCTCCAATTATAAAAGAAAAGAGGAGAAAAATAAAAAGGAAAAAGAAAAGGAACCGGTTGTGGGCCCAAGAATTTTTAAATGTAATAACCACCATGTTGGGAATTAATTTTCTTAAACCCAAAAGTATCTCTTGGGATTTCTGTGAATTTTCTAGAAATTTTGGTGGTAATTTCATATTTTTCCGAGTTATATTATGCCCTCTAGCAATTCGAAATTCAAAATCAAAATAAAATCCAAACCCCCCAGGACGCGCTTATGGGCCGGATCCACCCACGCCGCCCGGATTCGCCCTCCCCCCCGCGGGCCAAGACGCGCGTTCGGTCCCGATGGCGCCACGTCGCCGCCTCGCGCCATCTCGGCCGCCAGACGGCCTCCTTCTGCGCCTCTCTCTCCGACAAGCGGGCCCCGCTGTCGCCAGCCGCCTTCTTCCTCCTCCTCCGCGCCCGACCCTCCGCCACGACTGTCACGGCCGCTCTGCGGGAATCCCGAGAGGGGCAGCATGCATGGAAGGACCACGGCGCCCACGACCCCTTACACCGCCGCCGCCCGCGGTTGCCGCCGCCAACACCGCCAGCAGCGGTCACCCCTGCGCCAGTCCGCCGGGCAGCCTCCTCGGTCGGCAGTAAAGCCGTGGATGCGTCCAAAGGATCGCTGCCACCCTCCGCATTTCCCAGTAGCAAATGCCCCAAAAGCCGCCGGATCGCCGGCATCCTTGCTTCTTCCCCAACTCCGGCCGTCGGCCCCTCTCCGCCATTCCACCGATTCTCACCGTGGGAGCTCGATTCCTTGCTCCCACACCATCTCCAGATCGTTGCCAAGCTTTTGCCGACCTCACCCGAGCCTCTCGCCGGTCAGAGCTCACGCAAGACAAGGGCCTCCTCGAGCCGCCGCCGACGACGCCGACCTACCTCCGCTGACCCCGGCCCTCCTCATCGTCACCACCGCCCGCCGCAAGCTCAAGATCGCTTTGACACTTCCAGAACCTCGCGGACCTCCCTCGGGCGACGGCCACCGCCTCCCTCGGCTCCGACCTCCTCCGCCCGCCTCCTCGCGGCGCTACCTCAAGAGGTATTCTCAACCCTTATGGGTGGAGATGCGCATGAGCCCGCCCGCTAGCGCCACACCCTCTTCCCCGGTTCCCTCGCTGCTTCGAGCCCCGCCACGCAGCACCTATCGGCGATCACGATACATCCGACCATCGACACCGAGACCCGCCGTCGTACCACGCGGGGCTAGCGTGAGCCACCGCCGCCGGGCCCCACGTGTCGGCGCCATGAAGCGGTCATTGACAAAGGATCGCGACACTCAAGATATAAAAATTAGCTGAGCCCCAAGGAGAGGCGGCCGTCAGAGACTCCAACGCCCGAATCCCGACCTTTGCATCCAAGCGAGTCAATGCTTTGATCATTTTGTGCCTATGTTTTCAATAAATTATTTTGGTTTAAGTATTATAAATTGCATGCTTATATTTATGTTGCAATGCATGTTAATTTCAGATTTTAGATATATGTCCATGTTCTCTTGGTTTAGTATGCATCCTTTACAATATGCTTGACTATGTGATCCTTGTCACCCTAGTAAAAGTAATAATGCTACAACTCCTTTGAAAATAAGTCTATAATTATAAATGCCATCCTTAGAGTTGTTTAGGTAAACAGGGGTGTGAGAGCACCCTACCATCTCTTATGAACTTGAGAAAAACATTATTGGGCGCTCATTGTGATGATGACCGTGTATGTTGGTTAAGTATTTTCATCCTAAAAGGACCCCACATGCTTAATTATCTCGGGCGATGGTTGGAGGGTGTGATTGTAGAGTGGGTCGTGATAGCCCAAAGAATTTTGTGGAAAGCATGGTGCCGTAATAGCACGAATGGGATTGTGGTAGAACCGCCCAGATAACCATTAAGGACTGAATCTTGTGATGACCTCCCACGGTACAAAAAGTACAACCACGTGCTGGCAAAGTGTAGGCAGGGCTAGCTAATTTGCATTGACTTAGTAAGAGTTGCATCGGTGTGAACACGGGCGGGTAGAGGATGGCCACATCCTCTGACGTGATGGTGCAAGAGGGGGCTTCGAAGGGTGGTCGTGCTGAGGAAGTGGAAACCTTAGCGGTCGTAACTCGCTAGGAAAATGCATTGTAAAACCCACGTGATAGTCTACTCAACCACATGGCGAAGGAATCGTGTGGGGCAATGAGCAGATTTATCTCATGTGGGTAAAGTGTACACACTCTGCAGAGTCAAAACTTTTCGAATAGCCGTGCCCACGGTCAAGGGCGGACATGGGAACTTAACTAGATATAGTTTTGTTTCAAAAACTTTGGGTGTGGAAATGGAAAAGTGGAGGGCAGAGAAAGGTCCTTATTTGAGTTGTCACGGTGTCGCCCCAAAGGTAATGTAAGCGACTATATCAAGGCATGAGATGAGAAGCGAGACCATGTAATGTTGGATGGTCTCGATTCGATAGAAATAAATGTGTATGTCATTGAGCATCATGTTTAAAATCCAACTGGCTAGGTCTTAGGGAACTTTAAGTATTATAGTTCAAAAAGCACATTTCAGCAAATAAAATAACCTGAGCCTCCCCTTGTTAAAAGCCTTGCATACTACCTACTGCACTCTGTGTGTTGACCCGCTGAGCACGGTGGTTAGTGTACTCACTCTCGCAATACCAAAAATCCAGATTCGGAAGCTCAAGATCCTTATGCCTACGAGGAAGCACCTGCCACGGATGGAGGAGACAACGCCGAGAATTAGGACGAATAATCCGTGCTTAGAACTTTAGGCATCTAGACTATAGGAGCCATCCAAATATTACTAGAGCCCTAGTAATATTTGTATGACCACTTTTGCCCTCAGTCTTTGCTTGTGGTTTAAAGGCCTACTTTGTTTCACTTCCGCTGTTAGACTTTTGTAATGTAAACATTTGGCCCGCTCGCCCCACAGTAATAATCACGCCTTTGTGAAGGCCTAACTTCACCTATGCTATGTAATAATATTATGGCTTGATGTGAATTCGGCGATGTATGAAATGATTCAGCAATGTATCTGTATGCATTATCTACTGATCCTGGGAATAATGCGGTAAGGCACAGTAGATCCTGGATTGAAAAATCCGTGTCCGATGAGCTCGTGTCGAGCATACGATCGTAGGGTAAAACCTTAGGTGGTCGTTAGTATTTAGGCTTATGATATTGAAAATATATAAAATAAATTTCCTAAAAATATAGCGTAATATTTCTTCCCGCATCCTTCCTAGCTCTACTCTGTTCTACTTTTCAGTTGATTTTTTGAAAATTACTAACGCTAGTATTTAATTTCAGATGGCAGGAGCTGCAGATGCAGGGCACTGGGACTTCTTCGCTCACGGAGTGCGTGAGGGGGAGTTTGCGGATATACTTCACAAACTACTCCACTACTTGGGCTACGAGGACGCGCCCATCTACCGCGGTCGGAGGACCAGGATAGGAGGAGACGAGTCCTGGATGGTGGAGATCTTCATCTACCCTCGGCGCGAGGGAGACCAGTCTCACGTGTTTCAGACTACCCACCGGAGGAGCCTGGTGGCAGCAGCACTACAGGACGCCGCTCGTCTGGCCGCGGCCCGACTTTGCGACATCCACGCGACGCTGGTGTTAGAGTCTCCTTTCACCTACCACCCACTGCGGACAGAGCACGCCAGGTACGACAGAGTTGGAGGACGATCCGAGGCTTACACACCAGGTGGACCTCACTCGGGCCATGGGTACAGCCCATGTGGTGGCACAGGAGGAGATCACCGCACTGGGCGCCTCCTCGCACGCCACATCGAGGTGGACTCCTTGCGAGCAGCTCGCCCGATCTTGCGAGCCTTGGCAGAGGCCAAGGCGAGTGTAACACCCTGAAAAACTTAGAAGGATTATGTAATAGAATTGTTGTCGGTTGTTTTGTAACGCATCATGTTGGTTGGGTTCTAAAAATAATTTTTCTAAAAGTTCTAAGGAAGAGACCACTGCTTAATTAATAGTAATTGCTAAATTGAATTCAATCAAAAGATGATCCATGATAAAGATTTTCAAAGATAGCATAAATAAGTTGGTCACTATGCCAAAGAAATATTTGTGCACAAAGTAGTAAAATCACGAGTTTATAAAAGAAAAGAGGAGAAAATAAAAGAAAGAGAAAAGGATCCAGCTAGGGCCCAAAGATGGTCAATGTAGTGGTCACCTCATTGGGAAAATAATTTTCTTAAACCCAAGAATACCTCCGGAATTCCTCAGAAATTTTCTAGAATTTTTGGTGGTAATTTCATATTTTTCCTGACTATATTAAGTCCTCCCGCATTGAAAATCAAAGTCCAAAATAAAACCCATGAACCCCTACCGACGCGTGGGCGGCCGGATCCGCCCACGCCGCCCGGATCCGCCTTCCCCTCTCTCGGGTCGCTGTTCGGTCCGGATGGCGCCACGTCCCTCCCGGCGCCATCTCGGCCACCGCGCGATCGCCTCTCCGCCCTCTCTCTCGCAAGCGGGCCCGCTGCTGAGGTCATACTTTTTCCTCCTCCTCCGCCGGCCGACCCCCCTCGCTCGCGGCCGCTGCGCCCACTGTGGAGACCCCGCAGAGGGACAACAGAATGGGAAAAGGCCCCACGCCGTCCCCCGAACCCCATGTCCCTTCCGCCGCCTGTCCGCCGCCTCCACGCCATGGCACCGCCTCGCCCCGCGGCGGGTTCACCGTGGCTGCCTTTCCTCGGCGGCTATAAAGCCGTAATCATGCCCAAACGAGTCGCCGTGACACCTCGACGCTTTTCCGGCGCCCAATTGCCCTAAGTTCCACCCTATCGCGGCGACCTTCTTCCTCAATTCCCACGACCGCCTCGCCGCACTGGCCGATCCTCACCGTGGGAGCTCGATCCCTTGCTCCCACAAAGATCTCCACCCATCGCCGAGCTGTTGCCTCCCAAGCTCGCCGACGGCCAGTAGCTCACCGGCGTGTGAGCCCTCCCGAGCCGCCGCCGCTCGTCGCCGACCCACCTCCGGTGACCCCGCCCCCCCGTCACCACCACCAAGATCACCGCAAGCCCAGCTTTGCATTTCACGGCCCGATCCTCGGTGAGCTTCCTCGCGGCGACGGCCACCGTCTTCCGGCCTCGGGCCGCCTGCTCACCCTCGCACTTTAAGGGGAAAATCATCCCTAAGGGTGAGATAAACGAGCGCGGGTTGGTCACCGCCGCCACCCTCTTCCCCACGGCCCCTGCTGCTCGAGCCCCGCCACGCAGCGCCGAGGTTGAGCCATTTTTTTAAAACGTCGCCGACAGTGGGCCCCACCGCCGACCGACGCGCCACCACCACGCCTCCGGGCCCCGCCTGTCGTGGCAGCGGAGCGGGCGAGAGCCCCGCCGCCGGGTTCCACGCGTCAAGACCGCAGCAAGTCGGTCTCGACCAAGGGCCCCACTCGTCAGATTTTATTCTTTTTGGGATTTATTCAAACCGAATGTATTCAAATATGAATAACTTGTTCATTTTAGCTCCAAATTTAGTGAAATCAATTTCTAAATTCATCTAAAATCAAGGGCTACTTAATGAAACCAGAACCAACACTTTTGAAGCTTGTTTAAATTTTCATTGTGTTAATTGATTGTTGTAATGTTTTTATCTAAATTTTCAAGATATGAAACGTAGCTTCGAGACTCAAGAGGAGGAAGTCTGCAATGCCATAGAATCTAACGCTCAAAACCCGACCTCAAAGAACCAAGGCGAGTCAATGCTTTGATCATTTTGAGCCTATGTTTTCGATAAAGTAATTTGGTTCAAGTATTATGAAAATTGCATGCTTATATTCTATGTGGCAATACATGTTAATTTCAGCTTTTAGATATACCCATGATTCTCCTGATTTAGTATATGTCCTTTGCAACACTCTTGCTATGTGATCCTTGTCACCCTAGTAAAAGTAATATTGCTACGACTCTTTTGAAACTAAGTCTATAATTATAAATGCATGCTTAGAGTTGTTATAGATAAACAAGGGTATGAGAGTACCCTAGCATATCTTGCTAACTAAAGATGTATATTGGGCGCATTGTGATGATGACCGGTTTATGTTAGTCTAAGTGTATGTTTCATCCCAAAAGAACCTCATATGCTTATTTATCTGGGCGGATGGTTGAGGGCGGGAGTGTTGAATGGTGCCGTGATAGCACAGATTTGTGGTAAAATGGTGCCGTGATAGCACAAGGGTTTGTGGTAGAACCGCCCAGATGGCCCTTAAGGACCAACTGTGACAATCTCCCACGATATAACCAGTACAACCACATGCTGGCAAAGTGTAGGCAGGGCCAACTAAGTTGCATGGACTTAGTACGAGTTGCGTCGGTGTGAACACGGGCGGTAGAGGATGGCCACATCCTCCGCGTGATGGCGCAAGAGGGGCTTCGGAAGGGTGGTCGCATCTTGAGGAAGTGGAAACCTTAGCGGTCGCAACTCGCTAGGAAAGTGCATCGTAAAAGCTCGTGATAGTCTACTCAACCGCATGGCTAAGGAATCGTGGGGGCAATGGGCGATCTATCTCATGTGGGTAAAGTGTACACACTCGCAGAGTCATGAACTATTCGAATAGCCGTGCCCACTGTTATGGGCGCACATGGAACTTAACTAGATATAGCTCGCTTAAAAATCTGTACAAAAGGGCAGAGAAAGGCCTTTATGGGAAGGCAGAGTAAAGGCCCTCATTTGAGTTGTCCTGGGTGTCGTCCCAGTGGTACTGTAAGTTTATTATATCAAGGCATGGTATAATGAGCGAGATCATGTAATGGTGGATGATCTCGATTCGATGAAGAAAATGTAGATGTCGTTGAGTATCATGTTTAAACTTTCAAATGGCTAGGTCCTAGAGAATTTTAAGTATTATAGTTCAAAAGGCATATTTCGCAAATAAAACAACTTGAGCCATTCCTTGTTAAAAGCCTTGCATACTATCTATCGATTTGGTGTGTTGACTCACGAGCACGGTGGTTAGTGTGCTCACTCGCAATACCAAAACCCGATTCCCGAGCTCAAGACCCTTATGCCTTTGAAGAAGCACCGCTGCAGATGGAGAAGACCGCACGGAATTAGGACGCTTATTGCGCTTAGAACCTTAGGCATGTAGACTAAGGTGTGGTTTCATCCAGATGTTCTAGAGCCCTAGAATGTTTGTATGACCACTTTTGCCCTCGATCTCGCCAGGTTTAAAGGCCTATTTTGTATCTCTTCCATTGCTAGACCTTTTGAATTGTAAATATTTGGCCTGCTTGGCCCTATTGTACCTCTGTGCCTTTGTGAAGGCCTAACTACACTATTGCAATGTAATATTATTATGGCTTGTTGTAATTTTCGCGTGTATGAAATGATTCGGCAATGTATCTGTGTGCATTATCTATCGATCCGTGGAATAATGCGGTAAGGCACAGCAGGTCTCGGATTGCAAAATCCGGTCCGACAGAGTGGGTATCGAGCATACGACAGTAGGGTAAAACCTTAGTTGGTCCGTTAGTATTTAGGTCGTTGTATATTTAAAATGTATAAAAGGAAGTTCTTAAAATATAGCGTAATATTTCTTTCCGCATCCTTCCTAGCTCTACTCGATCTACTTTTCGATGTTATTTTGAAAAAATTACTAACGACACTATTTAATTACGATGGCGGAGTTGCAGACGTTGGACACTGGGACTTCTTTGCTCACGGAGTGCGTGAGGGAGAGTTTGCGGATATCCTTCGCAAACTACTCCACTACTTGGGCTACGAGGACGCGCCCATCTACCGCGGTCGGAGGACCGTGATAGGAGGAGATGAGTCCTGTTGGTGGAGATCTTCATCTACCCCCGTGCGTGGGAGACCGGTCTCACTTGTTCCGCACTACCCACCGGAGGAGCCCGGTGGCAAGAAGCTTTACAGACGCCGTCAGGCTGCGGCCGACTTTGCGACATCCACGCGACATCGGTGTTAGAGTCACCCTTCACCTACCACCCTCTGCGGACGGAGCACGCCAGTTCGACGGGACCCGGTGATGAGTTGGAGGACGCACCCGAGGCTTACCTACTGTGTGGACCTCACTCGGGTCATGGGTACAGCCCATGTGGTGGCCCAGAGGAGATCACCACACTGAGCGCCTCCTCACGCCACATCGAGGTGGACTCCTGCGAGCAGCTCGCCCAGAGCGGGCCTTGGCAGAGGCCAAGGCAGAGGCGGCTGCTGCCCGCACCTGACTCAGCAGCGCCACACCAACCCGGTTAAGCACCTCCACCTGTGTTCGGGGACTCGCACTGTGCTCACAAAGACGAAGAGCGTGCACCCCACAGCCTCGATCCGCTCGCCGTGGAGAGACTCGACGCAGCCTGCTCACGCCTCACTCCGACACCGACCCGTCTGAGTTTAGTGGTAGCGGTCCCGCTCACGATGTACGGACTACACCCCTCCAGTCCCAAAGGTCGGTGACATGGAGGAGTAGGCGATCGTGGGTCACTAGCACAAAGCTTGCTAGAGTTAGCTAGTAATAGTAAGCATAGGCCCCACCCCACTAGTAGCGACTTATGCCGCACCTTAGTATCGTTAAGTATGTGTATGTTTGTAAAGTCCAACAGGTCTTGTGAAGCCATAAAAAGTCAAGCTATGTGATGTAATCGTCTGCTTAATGAAAACGGCCTTGTGTTTAATTATCGTTGTTTGATAATTGCATTGGTTCTCCATTGTCCGGTCGTGGGTTATTAACTTTATAGGAGATTAGATCAAGGGTCTAAAAGAATGTTAAAATTATCTACGAGATGGCTAGCCATAGAGTTACCCGCGCCAAGCCGAGCCAACCCGCACATGCAGTGCGTATGGAAGCTACCAAGAAGCCCAAGAAGGTGAAGGGAAGAGGCCCAGTCAAGGGTAAACCTCCCACCCCACCGCTAACCCATCCATGGCGCAAGTTATGGCCCAAGAACGCAGATACTTCAGTGCTATCTTCGCAGCCGCAGACCCACGCCAATGTTCACGCCCGACCGGGAGATTTCATCCGACCGCCCTCACCTTCGCCGGGCGTATGAGCCCCTAGAGGCTAAGATTGGTGAGGGATACGTAAAGGAAGCTCCGCTTGGCCAAATCATGAGGATGACCAAGTGCTCTTCGCAACCCATCAACTACAAGGGGCCGCTACTGGTGGGAAAATTATTTGGCCACCAAGGATATGAGGATACTCCCACCGAGCTAGCACCTCAACTATAACGTAAGGTAATTCAAGGTGGCCTTTAAAGCCAATTTTGTCCCACCGGGTAATGAGAATAAAGAAGAATGAATTCAGACCTCAAGGTATGGCTCAAGCGGTCAATGATTATCTTACCAAGTTTAACTAATCGCCCGCTACGCCCCTGTGGATGTAGCGGATGAAGAGGAGAAGATCGACCGGTTCTTCAAGGGATGAATGAAGAACTCGGGTGCAACTCATCACACAGACTTCTCCACTTTCATCACCGGTGAATAAGGCATTGGTCCCGAAAATGAGAAGAAGAACTCGAAGCTAGCCGCAAACGGAAGGTGGTTCGGCGCCGCAAGGAAGGTTCATCCAGATTCTTCAACAATTCTCCTTCTCCGGACAGCCCGCCTCGAGCCCAAACCCAAAGACTCGTCCGGTGGTAGCACGCCTCGCACTCCTCGCCCACTGCCAGTGCAGAACAAACCCTCGACCCCTTCAATTGCTTCAACTGTGGAGAGAAGGGCACTACGCCTATCGCCGCCTCGCCGGTGACCACTCGGTGAAATTCAACTTGGGCACCACCCTCCCGAGGTCAAGCTTCAAAGACCAAAGAGAGGAAATCAGGCCCTCAATCCAACCGGCCGCATCAACTCCAAATCGGGAAGGATAAATCATGTCACCGTGAAGAAGCCGAGGAGGTCATTGGAGTATTATTGGGTACGTCATCAAGACTATACCAAGACGCGTCCTTTTTGATTCTCGGGGCATCGATTCATTTATAGCAAAGGGGTATGTGGATAAACTTAAGTCGCACTCGTCCACCGTTGAAGAAAGCATTAATGCTTAGTTCACCCGCAGAGTGATTAAGGCCACCTTAGTGTGTCCGGAGTAGAAATTGTCATGGAAAGATTTATATTCCTAGCAGATTTAGTTGTGCTAACCTCCCGCACTCGGATATTATACTAGGTATGGATTGGTTAGCTAAACATCAAGGGATATTAGATTGTGCCTTGAGGCAAGTTGTTGACCAAGGGCCGTGATTGACCATTGTGGTAAAGGTGGACCGACCATATAGATGGGGTCGAGAAATATATTATTGCGAAGATGTGCCGCTAGAAGGAATGATGGTAGTGCAAGACTATATCAAGTCTTCCCCGATGAGCTACCCGGCATGCCCCCGCATGTAGATCTCGAGTTTGTTATCAATTTGAAGCCCGGTGTCGCCCCTACCTCCAAGAGACCATACCGATGACCGAGATGAGCTAGAAGAATTGAAGAAGCAACTCCATGAACTACAGGACAAAGGTTTCATTAGACCGAGTTCCTCACCTTGGGGATCCCGGCTATTTTTGTAAAGAAGAAGGACGGCACCGCCAGATGTGCGAGATTATCGGGCTTTAAATGAAGTAACCATCAAGAATAAGTATCCACCGCCAAGGATTGATGACCGCTTGATCGCCTTGGGGAGCCACATTGTTCTCCAAGATTGATTTAAGATCTGGTTATCACCAATCAAGATTAGGCCTAAGACATCCCAAGACCGCTTACCACTAGGTATGGATTGTACGAGTTTACAGTTATGTCCTTTGGGCTGACCAATGCCCCTGCCTATTTCATGAATCTCATGAACAAGGTCTTCATGGATTACCTGGATAAGTTTGTGGTGGTATTCATTGATGATATTCTCATCTACTCCAAAACCGCCGACGAGCATGCTAAGCATCTACGCTTAGTGCTGGAAAGACTGAAGGAACATCAACTCTATGCCAAGTTCAGCAAATGTGAGTTCTGGTTGCAGGACATCAGCTTCCTGGGGCATATTGTGTCTGAAAAAGGAATGTCTGTTGACCCCGCCAAAATTTCTGCAGTAACAGAATGGCAGCAACCTACCTCAGTCACTGAGGTGAGGAGTTTTCTTGGGTTAGCAGGATACTACCGGCGGTTCATTGAAGGGTTCTCCCGAGTTGCCAGACCAATGACCCAGTTACTCAAAAAGGAACAAGCATTTGGGTGGACCAAGGCATGTGAAGAGAGTTTTCAAGAATTAAAGAAGAGATTGACTACCACCCCCGTGCTAGTTCTGCCCGATGTGCGGCGAGACTTCGAAGTATACTGCGATGCGTCACATCAAGGGCTTGGGGGTGTGCTTATGCAAGAAGGCAAGGTTGTGGCATATGCATCCAGGCAACTTCGCCCTCACGAAGCCAACTACCCAACCCATGACCTGGAATTAGCTTCCGTGGTTCATGCCCCAAAACTGGAGGCACTATCTTATTGGTAACCACCGTGATATCTACACGCATCACAAGAGCCTCAAGTATTTCTTCACCCAACGCATCTAAATTTGAGGCAAAGAAGGTGGTCTGGAGTTGATTAAGGATTATGACATGAGCGCCCACTATCACCCCGGGAAAGCTAACGAGTGGCGGGCCCCGAGTAGGAAAGCCTCTCAGAATCACCTTATGGGTCGGGAGCACCAACTTGAATTATACAAAGAGCTAACCGCCCGAACCTAGGGATTGTAGAAGAAGGAACCCCGACCGCCTTTGAAGAACAAACAAGTATTGAAGAAATGATAGAAGTCGCACAAAAGGAGACCCAATTGTTATGAAATGGAAGAAATCTATGGAGAAGGAAAAGCCCCAAGAATGAATCGATCATCAAGGAATTCTAAAGCACGGAAATCGTATTTCATACCCCTCAAAACACCTTAGGGACCTAATGCTTGGAAGCACACAACAAGATATTCCCTTCATCCCGGTAGTACCAAGATGTATCAAGACATGAAGCAATACTACCGGTGGTCGGGCATGAAGAGAGACATTCTTGAGCACGTCATCTTCTTGTGATGTCTCAAAGGGTAAAAGCGAGCACCAAAGGCGGCAGGATCACACTGACCTCTGCAAATACCCCAATGGAAATGGGAAGAAGTTGGCATGGATTTCATCACCGGTTCCCGCCAACGAAGTCGATGTGATTCACCGGGTCATCGTGGATAGATCGACCAAAGTTGCCCACTTCATTCCGTCAAGACCACTTACAAGGGGATAAGTTGGTGAGTCAGACATGTCCCGCATCGTATGCCTCGCATGGCATACCCAAGCGAATTGTTTCGATCGAGGTTCCCGCCACCTCGCATTTTTGGGCAAGCTCGCATGAAGCTCGGTACCCATTTGGATTTCAAAGATCGCTACCATCCTCGTAATCGATGGGCAAACGGAGAAAGTAAATCAAACATTAGAAGATATGCTCCGGCATGTGCTCTAGACTTCTCGAAGGAATGGGATAAGTGTCCGCCTATGCCGAGTTTGCCTACAACAACAGCTACCGGTCCAATTTGAAGATGTCACCCTTGAAGCCCTATATGGCGTAGTGTGTGGACCCCACTTCATTGGTCCGGTGGGAGAAAACTACGTGTTTGGCCCTCAAACACTAAGGCAAGGTAAGAAAAGTTCTACCGATTAGGGACAAAGTTGTTGGCAGCCCAATCCAGTGTAAAAGCTACGCGGATAAAAGGAGAAGACCCCGAGTTTTGAAGTTGGAAATCATGTGTACTTGAAGGTGTCACCCTTGGGAGTCAAGAGGTTTAAGGTCAAAGGCAAGCTCACCCCGCGCTATGTTGGGCCTTTCCCTATTTTAGCCAAGAAAGGAGAGGTTGCATACCAGCTAGCCTTACCCCCAAGCATGTCTGAGGTTCACGATGTCTTCCATGTATCCCACCGAAGAAGTGCTTATGAGTGCCGAGGACCAAGCCCCACTTGAAGCAATCGAGCTCGAGAAGGACTTAACTTACAAAGAACCACCCATCGAATTTTGGACACAAGGAAAAGAGGACCAGACGCAATCCATTCGCTGCAGTAGAGTTCAAAGGAGTCACCATTCAAAGAAAGAGGCTACTTGGGAACGTGAAGATCGCCTACGCAAAGATTACCCTCGCTTTGTTCTCTAGCTAAACCAAATCTTGGTCTAGATTCTTTTAGGGGGTAGGTTTGTAACACCCTGAAAAACTTAGAAGGATTATGTAATAGAATTGTTGTCGGTTGTTTTGTAACGCATCATGTTGGTTGGGTTCTAAAAATAATTTTTCTAAAAGTTCTAAGGAAGAGACCACTGCTTAATTAATAGTAATTGCTAAATTCAATTCGAATCAAAAGATGATCCATGATAAAGATTTTCAAAGATAGCATAAATAAGTTGGTCACTATGCCAAAGAAATATTTGTGCACAAAGTAGTAAAATCACGAGTTTATAAAAGAAAAGAGGAGAAAATAAAAGAAAGAGAAAAGGATCCAGCTAGGGCCCAAAGATGGTCAATGTAGTGGTCACCTCATTGGGAAAATAATTTTCTTAAACCCAAGAATACCTCAGAATTCTCAGAATTTTCTAGAATTTTGGTGGTAATTTCATATTTTTCCTGACTATATTAAGTCCTCCCGCATTGAAAATCAAAGTCCAAAATAAAACCTCATGAACCCCTACCGACGCGTGGATCGGCCGGATCCGCCCACGCCGCCCGGATCCGCCTTCCCCTCTCTGTCGACGCTTCGGTCCGGATGGCGCCACGTCCCTCCCGGGCGCCATCTCGCCACCCGCGATCGCCTCTCCGCCCTCTCTCTCTCGCAAGCGGCCCCGCTTGCTGAGGTCATACCCTTTTCCTCCTCCTCCTCAAGGCCGACCCCCTCGCTCGGGCCGTCTGCGCCCTCATGGAGACCCCGCAGGGGACAGCAGAATGGGGAAAAGGCCCCACGCCGCCCCCGAACCCCGCTGTCCTTCCGCCGCCTGTGTCCGCTGCCACCGCCACAGCACGCCTCGTCCCGGCGGGTTCACCGTGGCTGCCTTCCTCGGGGCTATAAAAGCCGAATCATGCCCAAACGAGTCGCCGTGACACCTCGACGCTTTTCCGCCCAATTGCCCTAAGTTCCACCCTATCGCCGCGACGGCCTTCTTCCTCAATTCCGCCGACCGCCCGCCGCACTTCGGCCGATCCTCACTGTGGGAGCTCGATCCTTGCTCCCACAAAGATCTCCACCCATCGCCGAGCTGTTGCCGGCCTCGAGCTCGCCGACGGCCGTAGCTCGCGGCGTCGTGAGCCCTCCCGAGCCGCCGCTGCCGCGCGACCCACCTCCGGTGACCCCGGCCCTCCCGTCACCACCACCAAGATCACCGCAAGCCCGGCTTTGCATTTCACGAAGCCCCGATCCTCGGTGAGCTTCCCTCGCGGCGACGGCCACCGTCTTCCGGCCTCGGGCGCCTGCTCACCCTCGCACTTCTTAAGGGGAAAATCATCCCTTAAGGGTGAGATAAACGAGCGCGGGTTGGTCACCGCCACCCTCTTCCCCACGGCTCCCTCGGCTGCTCGAGCCCCGCCACGCAGCGCCGAGGTTGAGCCATTTTTTAAACGTCGCCGACAGTGGGCCCCACCGCCACCGATCGGCCACCACCCGCGCCTCCCGGCCCCGCCTGTTAGGGGTCTGCTGAGCGGGCGAGAGCCCCGCCGCTGGGTTCCACGCGTCGAGACCGCTGCAAGTCGGTCTCCACCAAGGGCCCCACTCGTCGATTTTATTCTTTTTGGGATTTATTCAAACCGAATGTATTCAAATATGAATAACTTGTTCATTTTAGCTCCAAATTTAGTGAAATCAATTTCTAAATTCATCTAAAATCAAGGGCTACTTAATGAAACCAGAACCAACACTTTTGAAGCTTGTTTAAATTTTCATTGTGTTAATTGATTGTTGTAATGTTTTTATCTAAATTTTCACAAGATATGAAACGTAGCTTCGAGACTCAAGAGGAGGAAGCTGCAATGCCATAGAATCTAACGCTCAAAACCCGGACCTCAAAGAACCAAGGCGAGTCAATGCTTTGATCATTTTGAGCCTATGTTTTCGATAAAGTAATTTGGTTCAAGTATTATGAAAATTGCATGCTTATATTCTATGTGGCAATACATGTTAATTTCAGCTTTTAGATATACCCATGATTCTCCTGATTTAGTATATGTCCTTTGCAACACTCTTGCTATGTGATCCTTGTCACCCTAGTAAAAGTAATATTGCTACGACTCTTTTGAAACTAAGTCTATAATTATAAATGCATGCTTAGAGTTGTTATAGATAAACAAGGGTATGAGAGTACCCTAGCATATCTTGCTAACTAAAGATGTAGTATTGGGCGCCATTGTGATGATGACCGGTTTATGTTAGTCTAAGTGTATGTTTCATCCCAAAAGAACCTCATATGCTTATTTATCCGGGCGGATGGTTGAGGGCGGAGTGTTGAATGGTGCCGTGATAGCACGTATTTGTGGTAAAATGGTGCCGTGATAGCACAAGGGTTTGTGGTAGAACCGCCCAGATGGCCCTTAAGGACTGAATCTGGTGACAATCTCCCACGATATAACCAAGACAACCACATGTTGGCAAAGTGTAGGTGGCCAACTAAGTTGCATGGACTTAGTACGAGTTGCGTCGGTGTGAACACGGCGGGTAGAGGATGGCCACATCCTCCGCCGTGATGGCGCAAGAGGGGCTTCGAAGGGTGGTCGCATCTTGAGGAAGTGGAAACCTTAGCGGTCGCAACTCGCTAGGAAAGTGCATCGTAAAAGCTCGTGATAGTCTACTCAACCGCATGGCTAAGGAATCGTGGGGGCAATGGGCGATCTATCTCATGTGGGTAAAGTGTACACACTCGCAGAGTCATGAACTATTCGAATAGCCGTGCCCACGGTTATGGGCGCATATGGAACTTAACTAGATATAGCTCGCTTAAAAATCTGCACAAAAGGGCAGAGAAAGGCCTTTATGGGAAGGCAGAGTAAAGGCCCTCATTTGAGTTGTCCTGGGTGTCGTCCCAGTGGTACTGTAAGCGATTATACGCTGAAGGCATGGTATAATGAGCAGAGATCATGTAATGGTGGATGATCTCTGATTCGATGAAGAAAATGTAGATGTCAGTGAGTATCATGTTTAAACTTTCAAATGGCTAGGTCCTAGAGAATTTTAAGTATTATAGTTCAAAAGGCATATTTCCGCAAATAAAACAACTTGAGCCATTCCTTGTTAAAAGCCTTGCATACTATCTACTGCATTTGGTGTGTTGACTCGCTGAGCACGGTGGTTAGTGTGCTCACTCTCGCAATACCAAAAACCCAGATTCCGGAGCTCAAGACCCTTATGCCTTTGAAGAAGCACCTGCTGCAGATGGAGAAGACCGCGCCGGGAATTAGGACGCTTATTGCGCGCTTAGAACCTTAGGCATGTAGACTAAGGTGTGGTTTCATCCAGATGTTCTAGAGCCCTAGAATGTTTGTATGACCACTTTTGCCCTCAGTCTCTGCTTGTGGTTTAAAGGCCTATTTTGTATCTCTTCCGCTGCTAGACCTTTTGAATTGTAAATATTTGGCCTGCTTGGCCCTATTGTACCTCTGTGCCTTTGTGAAGGCCTAACTACACTATTGCAATGTAATATTATTATGGCTTGTTGTAATTTTCGCGTGTATGAAATGATTCGGCAATGTATCCGTGCATTATCTATCGATCCGTGGAATAATGCGGTAAGGCACAGCAGGTCTGGATTGCAAAACCGGTCCGACATGTAGGCGGCCGCCGCCCGCGCCTGCACTCGAGAGACACCTACTCCGACCCCGCCCAAAGACCTCCGCCAGTTCCGGCACTCAAGACTAGGCTCACAAGACGCAAGAGCGTGCGGCCCCGGGGCCCCACCACTCTGCGCCGAGGAGAGGCTCGCCGCACTGCTCACGCCTCACCCGACACCGACCCATCCGAGTTTAGTGGTAGCGTGTCCTGCCTCAGTGTCGGATTACACCCCTCCATCCCAAAGTTGGTGACATGGAGGAGTAGGCAAGACGAGGTTCGATAAGTACCGTGCTTGCTAGGGTTTGGCTAGTGTTAGCAACGCATCCCGCCTTATTAGTAGCGCTTGATCCAAAGGTCTTAGTCTCGTATGTGTAAATTATGAATGCTAAGTATGTATGTTTGTAAAGCCCAGCATGGCTTGTGGGCCATAGAAAGCTGGCTATGTGGTGTGTTGTCTATGCTTAATGAAAACGGCCTTGTGTTCTAAAGTTTTTCTGATTGTTGGTGATTGGATTTGGTTCTCTTGTATAGTGACCTTGGGTTGTTAGTCTTATGGGGTTAGAACAAAATTTGACAGAATACTAAAATACCTGCAGATGGCCAGCCATAGAGTTACCCGAGCACAAGCTGGTGCAAACCCGCACATGCAGTGTAAGAGAAGCCAGCCAAGAAGCACAGCACGTGGGGAGGGGTAGAGGCCCAAGTCAAGGGGTAAACCTCCCACCCCGCCACCAACCCGTCCATGGCGCAAGTGATGGCACAAAGAACGCAAATACTTCAGGCTATCTACGCGGGCCAGCAGACCAACACCAATGTCCATGTTATCGACTGGCGACTTCATCAGGACCCGGCCTCTTACCTTCGCCGGGGCAGATGAGCCTCTCGAGGCGGAGAATTGGCTACAGGACACCGAGAGGAAGCTCCGTATAGCCAAGACCGCAGAAAATGACCAAGTAATCTTTGCAACCCACCAACTTGGGCAGTCATACTGGTGGGAAAATTACCTGGCCACAAAAGGATATGAGGACACCCCTACTGGAGCTAGTACGACAATCATATCATGGGCAGAATTCAAGGCGGCTTTCAAGGCCAACTTTGTTCCAACTGGTGTAATGCGAATGAAGAAGAATGAATTCCGCAATCTGAAACAGGGCAGCATGCCGGTCAATGAATACCTCACTAAGTTTAACCAACTAGCTCGCTACGCCCCAAAGGATGTAGCAGATGAAGAAGAAAAGATTGACAGGTTCTTCGTTGGGATGAATGAAGAATCATGAGTGCGACTTATCATCCAAGATTTCACAAGCTTTCACCAACTGGTGAATAAGGCACTAGTTCTGAAAAATGAGAAGAAAAACCTGGAGGCTAGCCGCAAGCGTAAGCAAGTGGCTCAATGACCTCAAGGGAGATTCATCCAAGTTCTTCAACAACCCTCCTCGTGAATGCCCCGCCCTGTAATCCCAGCCTGTACTCTCGTCCAAGTGGCAACACGTTCCAGACTCCTCGCCCTTCAGGCCAGTCTGCGGGAACAAATCCTACGACCTCCTTCAATTGCTTCAGCTGTGGAGAGAAGGGGCATTATGCCTATCGTTGCCCGCAGCGGCAAACTACTCCTGTGAAGTTCAATTTGGGTACCACTCCCGCCCGAGGCCAAGCTTCAGCACCTAGCAGGGGAAATCAGAATTCTCATTCCAACAGGGCGACATCAACTCCAAACCGAGGGAGGGTTAACCATGTCACCGGGGAAGAAGCCGAGGAGGTCACTTGGAGTCTTACTGGTGCGTTCTCTCGTCAAGACACTACCAAGACGTGTCCTTTTTATTCGGGCGCCGATTCATTTATAGCCAAGGGTATGTGGATAAACTTAGACTGCCTATCCACCCGATGAAGAGAGCATTGGTGCTTAGCTCACCCGCAGGAATGATTAAGGCCACCTTAGTGTGTCCGGGGGTAGAAATTGTCATGGAAAGGTTTATTTTCCTAGCCGATTTAGTCGTGCTCACCTCCCAGACCTTGGATATTATACTAGGGATGGACTGGTTAGCTAGACACAAAGGAATACTAGATTGTGCCTTGAGGCAAGTTAAGTTGACCAAGTGCCTAGGATTGACCATTGTGGTAAAGGTGGACCGACCGTATCGATGGGGCCGAGAAATATATTATTGTGAAGATGTACCACTGGAAGGAATGATGGTGGTACAAGACTATACTGAAGTCTTCCCTAAGGAACTGCCCGGGATGCCACCAAATAGAGATCTCGAGTTTGTTATCAACTTGAAGCCCGGTGCGCCCCTATCTCCAAGAGACCATACAGATGACCGAGATGAGCTAGAAGAATTGAAGAAGCAACTTCATGAGCTACAAGACAAAGGTTTTATCAGGCCGAGTTCCTCACCTTGGGGATCCCCGGTAATCTTTGTGAAGAAGAAGGATGGCGCCGCTAGGATGTGTGTAGACTATCGGGCTTTAAATGAAGTAACCATCAAGAATGAGTACCCACTGCCTAGGATTGATGACCTATTTGATCAGCTCGGGGGAGCCACAGTATTCTCCAAGATTGATTTGAGGTCGGGTTATCACCAACTGAAGATTAGGCCTAAGACATCCCAAGATTGCCTTCACCACTAGATATGGGCAGACGAGTTTACGCTATGTCTTTTGGTTGACCAATGCCCCTGCCTATTTCATGAATCTCATGAACAAGGTCTTCATGGATTACCTGGATAAGTTTGTGGTAGTATTCATCGATGATATTCTCATCTACTCCAAAACCGCAGACGAGCATGCTGAGCATCTACGCTTGGTACTAGAAAGGTCAAGGAACATCAACTCTATGCCAAATTCAGCAAGTGTGAGTTCGCTTGCGGGACATCGCCTTCCGGGCATATTGTGTCTGCAGAGGAGTGTCTGCTGACCTCGCCAAAATTGCCGAGAACGAATGGCGTGCAGCCTACCTCGATCACCGAGGTAAGGAGCTTTCTTGGATTAGCAGGATACTACAGGCGGTTCATTGAGGGGTTCTCCCGGATTGCCAGATCGATGACTCAGTTGCTCAAGAAAGAGCAAGCATTTGGCTGGACCAAGGCATGTGAAGAGAGTTTTCAAGAACTGAAGAAGAGATTGACCACCACCCCAGTGTTGGTTCTGCCCGATGTGCGTCAAGATTTTGAAGTATACTGCGATGCGTCACATCAAGGGCTTGGGGGTGTCCGATGCAAGGAGGCAAGGTTGTGGCGTATGCATCCAGCATCTTCGCCTCACGAAGCCAACTACCCAACCCATGACTTGGAGTTAGCTTCGTGGTACATGCCACAAGATCCGGAGGCACTATCTCATTGGCAATCATTGTGATATCTACACGCACCACAAGAGCCTCAAGTACTTCTTCACCCAACAAGCACCTTAACTTGAGGCAAAGAAGGTGGCTAGAGCTGATTAAAGATTATGATATGAGTGTCCACTACCACCCTGGAAAAGCTAACATAGTGGCAGACGCTCTGTGTCGGAAAGCCTACTGCAATAAACTTATGGTTCAGGAACACCAGCCGGAACTATATAAAGAGCTGATAGCCCTGAACCTAGGGATCGTAGAAGAAGGAGCCCTAACCACCCTGGAAGATCAAACAAGTATTGAAGAAATGATAGAGGCTGCACGCTGAGGAGACCCAACTGCTTTGAGGTTGAAGAAATCAATGGAAGAAGGAAGGCCCTAAAATGACTCGACCATCAAGGAGTTCTAGCACGGAAATCGATTGCACTCCCACCAAAAGGACCTTAAGGATCTGATGCTCCGGGAAGCCCATAGCTCCGCATATTCCCTTCACCCTGGGAGTACCAAAATGTACCAAGATATGAAGCAATACTACTAGTGGCCTGGTATGAAAAGTGACATTGCTGAGCACGTCGCCTGCTGTGATGTCTGTCAAAGAGTGAAGGCTGAGCACCAAAGGCCGGCAGGATCACATGACCGCAAATACCCCAATGGAAATGGGAGGAAGTTGGCATGGACTTCATCACCGATTCCCGCGAACGTCGTCGCTATGACTCGGTCTGGGTCATCGTTGATAGATTAACCAAGGTGGCCCACTCATTCCCGTCAAAACAACGTACAAGGGAGATAAGTTAGCTGAGCTGTACATGTCCCGCATAGTGTGCCTGCACGGCGTACCAAAGCGAATTGTTTCAGATCGAGGTTTCCAATTTACCTCACATTTTTGGGCAAGTCTGCATGAAGCCCTAGGTACCCATTTAGATTTCAAGACCGCCACCATCCTCGGGCCGACGGACAAATGTAAAGAGTAAATCAAATATTAGAAGATATGCTCCGGCATGTGCACTAGACTTCTCAAGGAATGGGATAAATGTCGCCCTATGCCGAGTTTGCCTACAACAACAGCCTACCAATCTAGCCTCAAGATGTCCCCTTTGAAGCTCTATACTGAGAAATGTCGGACCCCACTCCATTGGTCCGAGGTGGGAGAAAACTATGTGTTTGGTCCCAAAACTCTGAGGCAAGCAGAAGAGAAAGTTCGTCTGATTAGAGATCGGTTGCTGGCAGCCCAATCCAGGCAGAAGAGTTACGCTGATAAAAGGAGAAGGCCCCTAAGTTTTGAAGTTGGAGATCACGTGTACTTGAAGGTGTCGCCCTTGCGTGGAGTCAAGAGATTTAAGGTCAAAGGCAAGCTCACCCCGCGCTATGTTGGGCCATTCCCTATTGTAGCCAAGAAGGGAGAAGTTGTCTATCAGCTAACCTTACCCCCAAACCTGTCTGAAGTACACAATGTCTTCCATGTGTCCCATCTGAAGAAGTGCTTGCGAGTGCCGGAAGACAAAGCCCCGTTAGGAGCAATCGAGCTCGAGAAGGACCTAACCTACAAAGAACGTCCCATCAAAATTTTGGATACAGTGGAAAAGAGAACCAGGACCCAATCCATTCGCTTGTGCAGAGTGCAGTGGAGTCACCATTCAAAGAAAGAAGCCACTTGGGAGCGTGAAGATCAGCTGCGCAGAGATTACCCTGCTTTATTTTCTAGCTAAGCCCAATCTCGGGGTCGAGATTCTTTTAAGGGGGGTAGGTTTGTAACATCCTGAAAATTTAGAGGAACTGTAGAACAAAATATTGTGAAATATTCTGTAATACATTGTGTTGAGTTGGGCTTTTAAAAATATTTTTCTGAAAAACTTCGGGGAAGAACCCAAACAATAAAATGCTAAGAAGGAAAAACCCACCCGTTTAATTAATAGAGAATTCTAAATTTGAATTCGAATCTGAAAAGATGATCCATAAAGAAAACTTCAAAAGTTAACATAAATAGATTTTGAAAGAACCAAAGATAGATTTAAATTAAGAAGTAAAAGTGGCATAAATGCTTGATGTAAAATTTTAGAAATAAGTAGGAAAATTTAGATATATATATATATATATATGTTTTACACAAAGTAAATATATCTCCAATTATAAAAGAAAAGAGGAGAAAATAAAAGGAAAAGAAAAGGAATCAGTTATGGGCCCAAGAATTTTTAAATGTAACAACTACCATGTTGGGAATTAATTTTCTTAAACCCAAAAGTATCTCTTGGGATTTCTGTGAATTTTCTAGAAATTTTGGTGGTAATTTCATATTTTTTCGAGTTATATTATGCCCTCTAGCAATTCGAAATTCAAAATCAAAATAAAATCCAAACCCCTCGGCCGACGCGTGGGCGGGCCGGATCCGCCCACGCCGCCCGGATCCGCCTCCCTCCCCGCGGGCCAAGACGCTGCTCGTCCCGATGGCGCCACGCACCGCCTCGCGCCATCTCGGCCTCCCGCACGGTCTCCTTCGCTTCGCGCCTCTCTCGCCGACAAGCGGCCCCGCTGTCGCCAGCCGCCTTTCTTCCCCCTCCTCCGCCCCGACCCCCCGCCACGACTGCCGCGACCGCCCACGGAATCCCGCAGAGGGGCGCGGCATGGGGAAGGACCACGCGCGCCCACGACCCCGCTACACCCCCGCCGCCCACTGCCGCCGCCGCCAACACCGCCACATGGCGGTCACCCCCCGCCCGCCGCCAGTCCGCGGGCAGCCTCCCTCGGCCGGCTATAAAAGCCGTGGATGCGTCCAAAAGGATCGCCGTGCCACCCTCTGCATTTCCCAGTAGCACTTCCCCAAAAGTCGCCGGATCGCCGGCATCCTTGCTTCTTCCCCAACTCCTACGTCGGCCCTCTCCGTCATTCCACCGATTCTCACCGTGGGAGCTCGATTCCTTGCTCCCACACCATCTCCGATCGTCGCCAAGCTTTTGTCGGCCTCACCCGAGCCTCTCGCGGTGTACTCGCTCGCCGCATCGTGAGCCTCCTCGAGCCGCCGCCGCCGCACGACGCCGACCTACCTCCGGTGACCCCCGGCCCTCCTCGTCGTCACCACCAGCTTCGCCGCAAGCTCAGCATCGCGTTTTGACACTTCCCCGAACCTCGTCGGACCTCCCTCGCCGGCGACGGCCACCGCCTCCCTCGGCTCCGGACCTCCTCTGCCCCGCCTCCTCGCAGCGCTACCTCAAGAGGTATTCTCAACCCTTATGGGTTGAGATGCGCCATGAGCCCGCCTGCTAGCAGCCGCCCCCTCTTCCCCGGTTCCCTCGGCTGCTCGAGCCCCGCCACGCAACGCCCGAGGTTGAGCCTTTCTTTATTTTCCCGTGATAGGTGGGCCCCACTGTCGATCACAAGATACATCCGACCACCGACAAGGGACCCGCTGTGTCGGGCGCTGGGCGGGCGTGAGCCATCCCGGGCCCCACGATGTCGGCGCACATGAAGCCTTGATCAACGATGGGCCCCATCTGTCGATTTATTATATTTGAGATTTGTTTAAACCGAAAACATTCAAATATGCATAACTTGCTCATTTTAACTCCAAATTTAGTGAAACCAATTTCTAAATTCATCTAAAATCATGGGCTACCTAATGGAACCAGAACCAATATTTTTGAAGCTTGTTTGAATTTTTATTGTGTTATTTGATTGTTGTGCTGATTTTTATCTAAATTTTCGCGCATATAAAAATTAGCTTTCGAGGCCCAAGAAGAGGAAGCGGCCGCTGCTGTAGACTCCAACGCCCCGAATCCTGACCTTTGCATTCAAGGCGAGTCAATGCTTTGATCATTTTGAACCTATGTTTTCAATAAATTATTTTGGTTTAAGTATTATAAATTGCATGCTTATATTTATATTGCAATGCATGTTAATTTCAGATTTTAGATATATGTCCATGTTCTCTTGGTTTAGTATGCATCCTTTACAATATGCTTGACTATGTGATCCTTGTCACCCTAGTAAAAGTAATAATGCTACAACTCCTTTGAAAATAAGTCTATAATTACAAATGCCATGCTTAGAGTTGTTTAGGTAAACAGGGGTGTGAGAGCACCCTAGAATCTCTTATGAACTTGAGAAAAACATTATTAGGCAGTCATTGTGATGATGGCTGGTGTATGTTGGCAGAAGTATTTTCATCCTAAAAGGACCCCACATGCTTAATTATCTGGGCGGATGGTTGGAGGGTGTGATTGTAGAGTGGGCCGTGATAGCCCAAAGAATTTTGTGGAAAGCATGGTGCCGTGATAGCACGAATGGGATTGTGGTAGAACCGCCCAGATAACCATTAAGGACTGAATCTTATGATGACCTCCCACGGTACAACAAGTAGAACCACGTGCTGGCAAAGTGTAGGCAGGGCTAACTAATTTGCACTGACTTAGTAAGAGTTGCGTCGGTGTGAACACGGCGGGTAGAGGATGGCCACATCCTCCGACGTGATGGCGCAAGAGGGGGCTTTTGGAAGGGTGGTCGTACCTGGAGGAAGTGGAAACCTTAGCGGTCGTAACTCTGCTAGGAAAAATGCATTATAAAAGCCCTGTGATAGTCTACTCAACCACATGGCGAAGGAATCGTGTGGGGCAATGAGCAGATTTATCTCATGTGGGTAAAGTGTACACACTCTGCAGAGTCAAAACTATTCGAATAGCCGTGCCCACGGTCAAGGGCGGACATGGGAACTTAACTAGATATAGTTCTGTTTTGAAAACTTTGGGGGTGGAAATGGAAAAGTGGAGGGCAGAGAAAGGCCCTTATTTGAGTTGTCCTGGGTGTCGTCCCAGTGGTAATGTAAGCGGCTATACGCTGAAGGCATGGTATGAGAAGCAGAGACCACGTAATGGTGAATGGTCTCTGATTCGATAGAAATAAATGTGTATGTCATTGAGCATCATGTTTAAAATCCAACTGGCTAGGTCTTAGGGAACTTTAAGTATTATAGTTTAAAAAGCACATTTCAGTAAATAAAATAACCTGAGCCTCCCCTTGTTAAAAGCCTTGCATACTACCTACTGCATTCTGTGTGTTGACTCGCTGAGCACGGTGGTTAGTGTGCTCACTCTTGCAATACCAAAAATCCAGATTCGGGAGCTCAAGATCCTTATGCCTACGAGGAAGCACCTGCCACGGATGGAGGAGACAACGCCGAGAATTAGGACGAATAATCCGTGCTTAGAACTTTAGGCATCTAGACTAAGGTGTGGCTTCATCCAAATATTACTAGAGCCCTAGTAATATTTGTATGACCACTTTTGCCCTCAGTCTTTGCTTGTGGTTTAAAGGCCTACTTTGTTTCGCTTCCGCTGTTAGACTTTTGTAATGTAAACATTTGGCCCGCTCGCCCCTCTTTCAGAATAATCGCGCTTTGTGAAGGCCTAACTTCACCTATGCTATGTAATAATATTATAGCTTGATGTGAATTCGGCGATGTATGAAATGATTCAGCAATGTATCTGTGTGCATTATCTACTGATCCAGGGAATAATGCGGTAAGGCACAGTAGATCCTGGATTGAAAAATCTGGGTCTGACAGTTTTCTGGGTATTGCTCGACGTATAGTTCCTTAGCTTCACAGAGAGATGAAAATCTGCACAATAGGGGTTAGCACTGGGAGAAGTCGAAAGGGAAGAGCGAAATCTTGCTCTCCTGGGTAGGTCGTAAACTTCCAGAGGCCTGCGCATTGACTTCGTCGTCTCCTTGTCTTCGTAGAGTGGAGTGGCGCATTGTCTATTGGGCCTATGATGGGTATAGAGTTCGTACTGATGGGTGGGTAGCATTGGCCTATGCCCTAGGGTGTAGGTGGCCTGAGGGATGCCAATACGAGGATGGATATGTTTATGTGGTGCTCTTTTGTCCTTATCACTATAAAACTTCTGGTCCTGCGAATCTTCTTGTATTGGTTTGATTAGCTCTGGGTCCAGGAAATACACGTTGCAGTAGCTCTTCGACATTTTTGTCTCTTAGTGCTACCCCCCTTAAAATGGATATCACTGGTCATTATTCGTCTCTCCTAGCTCCATGCATGATGGGTCATGTGGCAATTTAGAGACTCTTCCGTTGTACTTTGGCTACCTTGGTCAGCAACCGGTTCATGGGGCAATCCTTAGGGCAGTGGTCTTGTCCTTCGCAGAGAAAACACGTGACCTTGCTCGTTGGACACTCTCCTGGCAGGTGGTCTTCTTCACAATAAGGTTGTTTTTCTTAATTATTGGATGGTTGCGAAGTCTTCACTTCTTCTTGATCGCCTTGGTTTTTGGATTACTTGTTAATTTTGCCTTTGTGGATCGATGGGGTTTTCAGAAAAAGGAAAGAGGGAATAGCATGAGTTGAGGATTGAATTGCGGAGACAAGGTATTCTAAACCCATTCTAACTTTAAAAGAGTATACCCCAGAAGCTGGGGTGATACAGAACCACACCAATTTTAAAAAGCAAGCTTTTCCCGTGACTGCAAAATAGGACGCCCGAGGGAAAAGAAGGCAGTACGCAGGGCCAAAGTGAAATCTTGCGACAATACAACGCCTATGCGGGGAGCACACATAAAGAAGTGCATGGTCCATATACATAGTCCGTTTAAAACGAAACCACTTTATCTTCATGACCATCTTCAACGTTCCTAACCCTTAGCTTTTGGAGTAAGAGTATGAGAAGAGGAACAAAATTTTCCTTTTGAATTAAATAGGCAGACAAGGGAAGTGTTTGGGGGTAAATGGATTGATATCAGCACTCACTCTTGTGTTATTATTATTGTTGTTTTCGTAAGAAAATGAGTATTTTTCCAGTAATGAATCCAAACATGAAAAATATTATTTATTTTTAATGAAACTTTGTGGCAAAATGGATTTTTTTCAGGGGTGATAAAACCAAACATGGAAAATATATTTTTACCAACGTAACTTTTTCAAAAGTAACACCCCAAGGTTAACCCTTAGGATTTATTTTTGAAAAATAAGGCCCCTGTTGGGAAATTTTTTGAAAAGTAACATTGTTCTGGGGCTAATTGAGAACTAAAGTGAATTTTGGGAATAAGTTTTGGGTATGCCGTTGAACTTAGGAAAAATTTTTCCTCGGGAGGTTAAGTTTGTTAAAATGAGTTTGAAAATGAATTTCATAATCAGTTTGATTATCGGTCCTCCAAGGATAAACAATATTCTGAAATTAACTTTTAAATTTAAGCATCATGATTTTTGGCCCAAAATAGGTTTTCGAATAGAGTTTACAAGAGGTGTACTGGATTTTTATCACTTTGAATTCGGGGTAAACGAGCATTAGAAGTAACAATGGTTAAGGTAATATATAGATGAGAGGGAATCATCCAGGAGAGAGGAGATTGAGCAATATAACTTATATTTTTGAAAATAGGTATTGAATAAATAATTCTATTCATGAAACTAACGACCAGGCTAACTAGGTCACGACCTGCAGTCGATATGCTCTGATACCACCCCTGTAGGACCCCAGATTATAACATCCGAAATCCTCTGTGATTTATTGCACTATTCCCTGGATCAGTAGGTAGTACTCACAGATATAGAAAATGAATATCAAAAACATACCATGCGGAAGCATAAATAAAATAGTACACTTACACATGGGCCCATTAGGCCGAAATTAGTAAATTGCAGCAGCGGAAGAATGAAGCACACATGTGGGACCTTCAGGACATGCCCACAGGCAGCCAACTGGAGGTTCACGACCTAGCCTTTGATATCTTCATCTTCTTTGTCATCATGACCAATAGTGTTGCTGAGGCGTAGTGATCTGATTCTTGATTCTGGATTTGTTGTGAGAGTGAGTATGAGCACATTAACCACCGTGCTCCGTAAGCTAATACACAGAATGCAAATAAATAGTATGCATGGCTTATCAAAGGAGAGGTTAGGGTTATTTTATTTTCCATAAATTAATTTTGGTAGCATTATTATTATTAAATCATAGTGTTATAGTTGCTACCTAGAACTCCACACGACAATTGCCATAATTGACTTAATCCACCAAGATACACTTTCTTTACTGATTGCTGTCTAAGACTCCCAACAGCGAGTGTCGTCATTTATCTAATCCACCGATCATATATTCTCTATGTTGATTGCTGTCTAAAACTCCAAACAGCTAGTGTCATTTATGTAATCCACTGTTCATACACTCATTGCTGCCTAAGACTCCAAACAGTGAGTGTCATTATTTATCTAATCCAGCGGTTATACATCCTCTATATTGATCGCTGTCTAAAACTCCAAACAGCGAATACCATCATTCATTTAATCCACCAATATCTTTTATGTTCTGAATTCTTAATATTCCAATCTTTTAATTGCTATTCATCAATTCTTCACCTCTGAATTCTAATGATCCTCTAACATAATTGCTTTTAAATCCACCGATATCATTGGTATCCGGACTTTCAAACAATTCAATCCTTCCGGTTATTAATCCATTACCTATCTCTGACCAATTCACTAGTATACATCCACCAAAAATATTATTGATCAAGTTTATACTCCAATTATCCTATCTCCATGCTCCCAAAAATTCGATTCATCCATCCAGTATTTGATCAAAGCCTATTAATCCCATTATTTCCAACATCTCCTAAGAATTTATTCTATTTATCAATGTCGTAATCCACCAATTACCTTTGCATTCCCTAATTCTCCAAAAATCATTTAAATCATCTACCTAGCCTATCTATTCATTTAAGCTCCACCAACTTATTTCCCATAATCCACACTATCTTTTCCTTTTTATGATCGATATAAATCCATCAGCATTGTTTCCTGTGTTTACCACAAACATGCATCTTCTTTTCTTACAACTCTATTGTGGTCACTAGCAGGTGGGGTCCACATAGCAGTGAGACCCGATACACATGGTCTCTGACAGGTGGGGCCCTCGGGCACCAGACCCACATGTCAGTGGTCCACCCTGACAGGTGGGACGCGGCTGTCAATGGGCCTCTCAGACGGGCAGCCACTGACAGGTGGGGCCCACTTGTCAGTGCAAAAATTTAAAAGAAAGACTCAACCTCGGCGCTGCGGAGCCGGAGGCTCGAACGCACGCGGCAGAGGGAGTCGGGGGAAGACTAGCGTTACTAGCCATCCGAGCGCCCGAGTGTTTCTTACCCATATAGGGTGTATAAACCAATTGAACCGTCACCGCCTCACCTTGGAGCAGAGGAGCTCGGGGCCGGGTACGAGCGGTGGTTGTAACATCCCGAAATTGGGTTAATTCAAAAATGTGGAATTTTAAAATCATTTCCTACATTTTGTTGGCCTTTAAATTTCTTTTGAATATTTAGTTGAAATCTTTTTGAGATTTGTGGCATACAAATTAACTTTCAAAGGGTAATCCCAAATACAAATAATAGAAATCAAAAATTTTAAATACGAATCTGAAAAGATGATCCAGTATAAGGAAAGAGGAACCTGAGTTAAAAATATAAAATCTCATGTTTGGGAATAAGGATATGAAGAGCAATAAAAGTGATTGAATGAAATACCAACACTTGCACATACATATATATATATATATATATATATATACACATGTATACAAATTGTGCAAAGAAAAGTTCAGCAATATAAGAAATAAAATAAGTATATGTATATGCAAAAATAGAGAGCAATAATCTAAAATGTGAAATAACAATTTAAAATTAAAATCCAAATCTTGAAGTGATGCTTGAAGCTTTTATTTTTCTTTATCATTTTCTTTTTCTCCTTGTGGGCCCCACCTTTCCCTCTCTTTCCCCTCTTTCTCTTCTTTGCTCCCTCCCTTTTCACACCAGTGACCCCTTCTCTCTCCTTTCTCCCTCCTCCTTTCCTCCTTTCTTTCTTTCTTCTCCCCAGCGCCGCCCTGCCGCCCGCCCCTCCCCTCTGCCGACCGCCCTCCCCTCTGCCGCGCCTCGTGCCGCCCGTCCTCTCTGCCGAGTCCCGCCGTCCGGCCCCCACTCCTCTGCGGCCATAAGAAGCCTCCCACGCCTTCCCTCTTCTTCCTCGCCCCTCCTCCCACCGCCGCCACGCTGCTCCCGGCCTTCCGCCGTCCCGCCACTCCGAATGCCTCAAAGCGTGCCCCCGCCCCGTGTACCTCCCACCGAGTTAATTGACTCCGGTGGCGGAGCTCCGCATTACCCTTTTTCCTCACCGCCAAATGCGCCCACCGCCGCTTTTTCCGAGCGCCATCGTCCGATTCCACGCCTAGAGCAACTCCCCGCCTCGGACCTCCTCAGACTATCTCCGGAACTCCTCCCCCACCCCAGCTCGCCGGCGCCATAAGCACGCCTGCGCCGCCGCCCATGCACTGTGCCGGCAAGCCTCGGTCCCCCTTCGGCCCTGCCCACTCGTCGGTGAGATTCCCCTTGACCTCCTGCAGCTCATTCTTCTTCCGTTTCCTTCCCCGTCCTCTCCGGCGTCGTCTTCATCTTCGGCCCTCATCTCCGCCGCCGACGCCGACGCCACCGCCTTCGCGCCTCCCGATAAAGCCGCCACTTTCCCTGGCCTCCACTTGCCCCCTGCAACCCATTTTGGCCGCCTCCGCCACCGGTCCGGCCATCCTCCGCCGTCGACGCCGTCGCCTGTCTCGCGCCACCGGGCCTGCTCTGCTTCAAGGGGAGGCCTCCTCGGCTTAAGAGGATAAAACGACCCATAGGGGGTAAGCAACAACTTGGGTCTCACTTGGCTAGCCGCGCGCGCTTAACACTCACGCAGCCGTGAGGTCCCGGGTTTGATTCCGGCCGGCTGCATATTTTTCCCCATTTTTTATTTTATTTTGTGTAGCTCATTTTAATTAATAAAAATCATGGAAAATTAGGGAATAATGTAGAGAATCTAATAAATTTAATTGGGATATAAAAGAGACTGTTTAAGATTTTTAAGTTTAGATTAGTTCATGTGAGATTAATTGTTATGGTTGTAATAATTATCTAAGAGACTAGTTAGTAATTAAAGGCATTAAGGAAGAGAAATGGCTTGGATAAATGTTCGAAATATAACAAAGATACCCTGAATTTTAATTAAAATATATGCTTTGATATTTAACACGGCGCCATTAAATAAATCTCAATGATAAGTTTAATTAAAAGCAACATTGAAATATGACCATATGTAACAAACCTTGCCTAGGTAAAGGAATTTAAAGCTAAAAATTTGGAAATGATATAGGGAAGCTAATACATTTGATTAGGTTATATATAAGAAAAAGAGGTGGTTTAACATTTAAGTTTGGATTAAATATTGTATATGAATGATTAATGTCGTTTGAACAAATGTTTTAAAGACTAATTATTAATTAGGGCATTGGATCATCGGACGTTGGAATAATCTCGATAGCGGGTAATCTGATGGATAAAGTAATATTAAAGACTGATAGTCGCAAATGAGTAGTAAATAAGAATAAACTAAAAGTTTACTATTAAAACATCAGTTAGATAACTAAATAACTCCCCGTGATAGATTTAGATAAATAGTGATATTGCATTAAGAATTTGTAAGACAAGCCTGGTTAGACAAATAAAATATGAACTAGAAATAAAGCTAAACGTTGGAAGCATTACTTAAATAAAACTTGAGCCTTGAATATAGCACTCGACAAAATAATGCTGCACTAATCTCGTACATTGAATCATGAGTCTGACCTGACTCATGGAACTTCCTAAATAAATATACAAATAATAAAAAGAGATTATTAGTAAAAAGACCGAATCATCGTATTCTGCCACTGACCATGCCCCAAACCACCCGGATCACCCATTAACTCATAATAAAACTAAAATTGAGTTTATTCGGATTTATTTGGATATTTTGAGTTATTTGCCTTTATATTGAATTCAGTTGCTTAGCACGTAATTAGAACTGGAGTTCTGAAGAATCGAGGAATCAAGTGAGATCAAGTGCAAGTGAAGATAAAGATCAGAAGCTCCGCCCTTCAAATGAGATCGCTTTGAGTGAGCTCAAGGCCGCGGTAGACCACGCCAGGCGAGTCAATGCTTTGATCATTTTGAGCCTATGTTTTCAATAAAGTATTTTGGTTTAAGTATTATAATTTGCATGCTTATAATTATGTTGCAATACATGTTAATTTCAGATTTTAGATATATGCCCATGTTCTCTTGGTTTAGTATATATATCCCTTGCAATACTTTTGGCTATGTGATCCTTGTCACCCTAGTAAAAGTAATAATGCTACAACTCCTTTGAAACTAAGTCTATAATTATAAATGCATGCTTAGAGTTGTTTAGATAAGCAGGGTGTGAGAGCACCTAGCATATCTTACAAACTAAAGAAAGCGTGTTAGGCGCTCATTGTGATGATGATGGTTTATGTTGGTATAAGTGTATTTTTCATCCGAAAGAACCCTACCTGCTTAATTATCTGGGCGGATGGTTGAGGGCGTGAGTGTTGAATGGTGCCGTGATAGCACAGATTTGTGATAAAGTGGTGCCGTGATAGCACAAGTGGACTGTGGTAGAACCGCCCAGATAACCATTAAGGACTGAATCTTGTGATGACCTCCCAAGGTACAACAGTACAACCACATGTTGGCAAAGTGTAGGCAGGGCTAACTAATTTGCATTGACTTAGTAAGAGTTGCGTCGGTGTGAACACGGGCGGGTAGAGGATGGCCACATCCTCCGACGTGATGGCGCAAGAGGGGCTTCTGGAAGGGTGGTCGTGCAGGAGGAAGTGGAAACCTTAGTGGTCGTAACTCTGCTAGGAAAATGCATCGTAAAAGCTCTGTGATAGTCTACTCAACCGCATGGTTAAGGAATCGTGTGGGGCAATGAGCGGATCTATCTCATGTGGGTAAAGTGTACACACTCTGCAGAGTCAAAACTATTCGAATAGCCGTGCCCACGGTCAAGGGCGGACATGGGAACTTAACTAGATATAGTTCTGTTTCAAAAATCTTTGTGGGTGGAAATGGAAAAGTGGAGGGCAGAGAAAGGCCCTTATTTGAGTTGTCCTGGGTGTCGTCCCAGTGGAATTGTCCTGGGTGTCGTCCCAGTGGTAATGTAAGCGGTTATAACGCTGAAAAGTTAAGCATATGGTGCAGAGACTATGAAATGATGGATAGAATCTGGACCGCTAATACTATTGCATTCTGTCACATTATGTTTTGTTCAAATGACTACGTCTTAGGAAGTTTTTTATATATTATATTTCACAAGCAAATAATGGCAATGCTTCTCCTAAATAAAAATGCTAGGAAAAATAAATAGGGTTGGAAGAAAAGAAAAAGGACAGTTGGGGTAATTACTAAATAATGCTTGGTGGATTCATGTCGATAAGGGAATGGCAGAAATGAGTCTAGGAGAAATGAATTGGTGAAGTCTAGATGATTAGATAGGCTAGATAGATAGTTTAAATGAATTTGGAAGATTAGAAGGGTGTAAAGGTAATTACTGGAATTATTGGGATTAATAGGATTTGGTCTAGATGGATGAATTGAATTTGTGGAAATTTGGAGGTATGAGAATTGGGATATAAACTTGATTCAATCTTGGTGGAGAAATATCGATGAGTTAGTTAGAGATAGATGATGGATAGTAAGGATTAAATAGGGGCAGAGTAAATTATGGAATTGGATCATTAACCAAAGGATTGAATCGTTAGAATATTCTGATATAAATGATTTCGGTGGTTTAAAAAGTGATCATGTTACGAATCATTAGAATTCGTAGTGGAGTTGGTGATTAGTGATTGCAAGATTGGATTATTAGGAATTCGAAATACAAAGGTATTGGTGGATTCGATTAGATATAGGTATATAGAAAATGTATGTTCGGTGGATTAACTAAGAAATGTCATTACGTTTGGTGGATTAAAATCAATGATGTCAACCGCTGTTTGGAGTCTTAGACAACAATCAGTAAAGAAAATACGTCTTTGGTGGATTAAGTCAATTATGGCAGGCGCCGTGTGAAGTCCTAGGTTGCAACTATAACACTAGGGTTTGATAATGCTACCAAAAAGAGAAGTTGCTGGCAAATAAAACAACCCGAGCCTTCCTTGATAAGCCTTGCATACTATTTATTTGCATTATGTGTATTGGCTCATGAACACGGTGGTTAGTGTGCTCACACCGCTCTCACAACAAATCCAGAGTCAAGGTATCAAATCCCTGTGCATCAGCAACATTACAGATCATGAGGACAAAGAAGGTGAAGATGTCAAGGGCTGGGTCGCGAGCCTCCAGGTTGGCCACTGTGGGCAAGTCCCGAGGGTTCCACCGTGCTTCGTTCTTCCGCTGCAATTTTTCGATTTCGCCTAATCGGCCCATGTGTAAGTTTACTATATTAATTATGCTTCCGCTGATATGTATTTGATATTCATTTCGAAGTCGTGAGCACTATCTATCGATCCGTGGAATAGTGCAATAAATCACGAGGATTCGGATGTAAAACTGGGTCCGACGGTGGTCTTGGCGGTGGCGAGCGGCAGTCGGAGAGGCTATGGCAACCAGCAAAACGGGTCCCCATGACGACGAGGAATCCCGTGGAGGGGTTGCAGTGGGCTGAGAAGCTTAAAGGCGGGCCGGTGGCGAGGCTCGGCGGCCGGAGACGAGGGTGAAAGGGAGCGGTGGGCGGGAGGGGAAGGGGAAAATTGTGTGCGCACGAGCCGCAGGAGGTCAAGGGGAGACCGACTCGCTTATTGGTCGTGCCGAGCAAGGTCGAAGTGAGCCAGCGGCGTGCACGGGCGGCGGCACAGAGGTCACCGTGGAGGGTCGTGCCGTGGGGATGTACACGGGGCGGTGACACGCTATGAAGCATTCGGTGTGGTGGGGTGTCGGGAAGGCGATAAGCGTGGTGGAGGCGCCATGCCGGCGCGCACTGAAGTGAGACGGGAAAGAAGCAGGGGGGAAGAGAAGGAGCTGGGGGGGCAACAGGGCTGTGCAGGGACTGAGAGAGGGCCTGGGCCACTTATAGCCGCAGAGGGCAGGGAGGACCGGGCGGAGGCGAGAGACCGGGCGGCGGGGTGGAGACCCGTCGGTCTTTGCCCGGCGCGGGGCTCGATGCGTGGAAAGCTGCTACCTAGCGGCGCGTGCAGAGCAGGGGGAGACGTTGAGGAGGGAGAAGAAAGGGAGCGACGCGGAGCGAGCTCGGCCGCAGAAGGAGGGAGAAGGAAAAAGAAGGAGCGGGGCGCGCGGGGGAGAAGAAAGAAAAAGAAAGGGGGAAGGAGGCCAGCTCGGCCACACGGCAGAGAGGGAGGAGAAAAAGAAAGAAGGAAGGAGGCAAGGCAGCAAGCAGGGAGGGACCCATCAAGCGAGAGAAGAGGTAGGAGGGCAAAGAAAAGGAGAGGAGAGAAATGAGTGGACCCACATGTAATAGAGAGGAGGGAGAAAAAGAAAGAGAAAAACTTAGAATTTGGATTTTTAAATTTGGATTTTACACTTCTATATTTAAGATTATGGATCCTAATTTCTGAAATTTTAATTTAAGTCTTTGTTCTATTACAAAATATAATAATCTTTTTGTTTTATTTGATGTTCTTATTTTCATACCTTTATTTCCTTTATAACTACACTCATCACAATATATGTTTAGTATATTTCATATTTTGTCTCATGTATATATATATTTATTTCCTATATTGCTAAACTCTTCCTTTTATGGTCCATCTTTTTAGATTCAAATCTAAAATTTTTAGTTTTCCCTTATTTGCATATTTCCTCTTACGGCATTATCAATGCTTGTTTTTGGTCTTTCTTGAACTTCTTCAACTTTTGAAACCTCAACCAAAATTTAAGAAACCCACAAAAAAAATCCAAACTCAGATGGAATATATTGCAAAATAATTCAAAAGCTTCACATTTTCAGGTTTCAAATTTTTAGGATGTTACACGACTTCAACTTGAATTCCAGTTTCCACATTTAGAATTCCTTATCTTAATTTATTCTGTATACTTTGTTGTTATGAGTATTTCTTGTATTTAGGAATTATTTCTTGTCTTAATTTATTCTGTATACTTAATTTGTATTGCACGAAATTCGGAAAATCCCAAATTAAATTGCAGAAGAAATTCAAATGCGATCCAAATGCAGCAAAAAGTTTTGAAAAATTCCATATTTTCAAACATCCAAATTTTAGGATGTTACAGGTCGGCAGTGAGGCGGGACGGCGAGATAGTGGTGACTCACCAATGAAGAAGATGATGGTGGGCGCGGAGCCAACGGACAACGGCCAGAGCTGAAAACAACAGTGAACGAAGCAAAAAACAATGGTGAAAATGACGACGGCGCACGAGTGAGGCTAGGCTAGTAGCTGTGGATCTGCTCAAAATGCGAGGGGTGGCGCTATTTATGGCATAGATGACGAGGAGACCGGCCCAAACACGAGGCAGTGTCATGGACATCGAGACGGACTCCGTCTTGAAGGCGGCGATGAGAGTCTGCAAGGAAGACGACACGCGCGAGGGCGACGCATGGACGGGCGAATGCGATGGCACGGACGAGAACATGGCCTGGATGGTCGACATGTGTCAGCCATCGAGCAGCAATGCGCGGGCAGAGATGCTCGATGCGTGGCAGGCGTGGGGGCTGGGGCAGGTCGAGCCTGTGGGTTGGGCTGAGAAAGAATGAGCTTCAGCCCACTAGGCTTTTTAGGAATTTTGTTGATTTCTTAGTTTCAAAAATTAAGAGAAAATCGATCGAGCTCTAGAAAATAGCAAATGAACTCGGAAAAATTCTAGAAAATTTCTTGAGGCACAAGGAGCCCAAATAAAATACTCTCAACCATGATTGAAGTTTAGATTAGTCATATTAAAATCCTTTTAATTCAAAACAAATGAATTTAACCTTTATTTAATTCTAGAAAAATCCAAATGGTTTTTAAAAGCTCCAAGAAAACTCTGAAAAATAGGATGTTACATACCAACAATATGCTCAAACTCTAGGAAGCTTGTAGTGTATAAAACAGCAAGGAAATTTATTGCACTCACCACATGGAGTGAGTGGAGCTATAACTACTCGAGAATCATCGATGCAGCAACCTGCTCCTATGGTAGGAATCATCGACAACACATCTTCACATAGATTTAGAGTCAACAACTCCTAGATCTGGAAGACAGGAAGAACAACAAACATTACACATTGAAGAGTCAAGTGATAGTAGCCCAAAAGAAGGGAGGAGAGGGTTGCACAACAATTGGACCGAGGAGGAGAACCTGCGGCTTTTGAGTTCCTGGTTGAAGCATTCTACTGATCCTATTGATCACAATGTGAAAAGGTCGGAGTACTACTAGAAGCATCAACAACAATATGCCTAAAGATAGGATAAGAAGGTCAGTTAAGCAATGCAAGACTCACTGGAGTGCTATTAACAAGGCCATTAAACTCTTCACTGGTGTGTATGCTCAAGCGAGCAGCTACTTTTGAAGAAAACCTGTGGGTGGTACAAAGGGGAAGCAAAGGATAGACCTTTCACCATGGAGTATTTGTGGAGGGTACTCAAGGATCAGCCAAAATGGAAAAGACTAAAGATGGATTATGAGAAGAACAAGAGAAGAAAGATTTTTGAATCTAGAGCATACACATTGGCTTCCGACCAAGAAATAGATCATGTATAGATCAACAAAGAAAGGCGCCCTGAGGGGCAGAAGACAGCAAAAGGGAGGTGAAAAGGAAAAGAGAAGTGCATGCAACAATCTTCTTCGGGTGACCAGCCATGTGAAAACATGGTACTGTTTCATGATGCTATTGCAAAGAGAGCAGTGGCTTCGATACAAATAGCAGAAGCCTCAAAGGAAAAGACGAAAATGACTAAGTTGCAAACATGCTTAGGTTTGTTGGGGGAAGATACTTCAAAGTATAATGATGCAAAACTGATGCAATATGAACAAGTCCTAGACGAGTTAGCTAAGGAACTATTTCTAGTGCCACCTTCCTGATCTATGTAGTGTTTCTATGTGTATAATCTAAGTGTTATGTATCCCTTTGCTAATTGTACCCAATGTAGTGTTTGTATACTATCATTTAAGTGTAAGGCATCGTTCTTTTCAGCTTCTGCTTCTCTTCAAAAAATTACTATTCATTGACTAATAAGCTACAGCCACAGCCGCAAAGAACAAGGCCTAATGTATGTGCCATCTATATAATGTTAAGTTGATGTAATCTGTTTCTAATTCATGTTATGTATGTTATGAATAGCGCACGTATTCATTATGAGGCCAATAGGCCAATATATATATATATATGTGTGTGTGTGTGTGTGTGTGTGTGTGTGTGTGTGTGTGTGTGTGTACAAGTGTAACATATATGCAAGAAACCCCTCATACAATAGGGTAAATACACAGCTATGTATACATATCTAACACCCCCCCTAAAACTTATGGTGGATCAACAACATAAAGTTTGGAGAGGTGAAAACTGTGTTGGGCCCTGGTTTGTGCCTTTGTGAAAAAGTCTGCCAACTGAAGCTAGGAAGGCATGTACTAAAGAGCAACAACTTGGTCCTGCACCTGTGTTCGCATGTAGGAAGCATCAACACCAATATGCTTTGTAAGCTCATGCTTCACCGGATCTTTAGCAATGCTAATAGCACATGTATTGTCAGATAAAAGAGGAGTCGGTGCAGAAACAGAAACACCAAAGTCCTCAAGTAACCACCGTAGCCAAGTAACCTCCGCAGTCAACAAAGCCATAGCTCGCAACTTAGCCTCAGCACTCGAACGAGAAACTGTTGTCTGCTTCTTAGTCTTCCAAGCAATGAGAGAACCACCAAGAAAAACGCAATAAGCAGAGAGAGACCGGCGATCAGAGGGATCACTAGCCTAGGTGGCATCAGAATATGCCTGGAGCTGTAAAGAGCTAGAGCGAGGGAAAAAGAGACGACGAGAGATAGTTCCACGAAGATATCGTAGAACACGAAGAAGATGACTATAGTAGAGCTGAGTGGGAGCAGAAACAAACTGACTCAAGATATGCACAGGGTACGAAATGTCAGGACGAGTGACACCAAGATAAACAAGGCTCCCAACAAGATAACGATAGCGAGTAGAATCAACAAGAGGCTCACCATCAGTAGGACGAAGATGAACATTAAGCTCCATGGGAGTCTCAGCTGTGCGCTGATCAGTAAGAGAGGCACGATCAAGAAGATCCTAGATATACTTTTCTTGGGACAGATAGAAACCCTCAGGAGTAGAAATAACCTCAATCCCAAGAAAGTACCGAAGAGGACCCAGATCGACACATAAGCGCTCATGAAGACGCTCCTTGACAAAAGTGATATACTGAGAATCACCTCCAATAATGATCATATCATCAACATACAAAAGGAGAAGCGTCCGACCACGAGATGAAGTGTGGATGAAAAGAGTATGATCATGAGCACTGGCCGAGAAACCTGCTACAGTGATAATAGAGGAGCTTGCTTGAGGCCATAGAGAGATCGGCGAAGACGACAAACCATAACCTCAGGAACAGAATACCCAGGGAGTGGCTACATGTAGACCTCCTGACGCAACTCGCCACTGAAAAAGGCATTCTTGACATCCAACTGAGAGATAGACCACTATCGAACAGAAGCCACAGCATGAAGGGTGCGAACAGTGGTCATGTGAGCGACAGGAGCAAAAGTCTCATCATAGTCACGACCATGCTCCTGCTGAAAACCACGCGCAACAAGATGAGCCTTATAACGCTCAAGAGAACCATCAGAGCAAGTCTTAACCTTATAGACCCACTTGCACGTGATAGGAGTAACACGCGTAGGAAGAGGAACAAGATCCCACGTGTCAGTACGCTCAAGAGCAGCGATCTCCTCCGCCATCGCATACTGATGGACAACGAAGACGTGTCGATGCGTGTCGATGCAGCGTGGGAAGAGGAACAAGACCCACTCGTGATGAACAACAGCAACACGATAAGAACTCAGTTCGACAAGAGCAACGGCAGTAAAACCAAAACGCTTCGGAGGCCGAATAGAATGGCGATCGTGAAGAGCATAACTGTAACAGCCCAGCTGTTTATTTAAAAAAATTAGTAAAAAAATAAAATAAAATTAATTTAATTTAAAATAAAAATAAGTGTTCTTGGTTGCTTAAATTTTAGAGATTTAATTTGCCTATTTTTAGCTATTCAAAAAGGCTTTTCTTAAAAGTAATGTAACATCCTAAAATTTGCAAATCTTGAAAATTTTAAATTTAAATTAATTATTTTAAAATATTTGGATTTTATTTGAACTTTTCTGAGTTTTCCAGTTTTTAAAATCAATTTTTGAATTAAAAAGAAATTTTAATTTGAAAATATACTACCAAAATAACTTGGAAATATTTTATTTAAGCTCAAAATGTATTTAGAAACTTCTGTGAATTTTTCTAGAATTCTTGAAAGTAATTTCATATTTTCTAAGACTTAATGAAGAATCTACAATTTTCTAATAATAAAAATCATTTTCGGAAAATATTTAATCTCTCCTCCTCCGGCCATACGTGAATGGCGGGATCGCCTCCACGTCGCCTCCGCCCATCCCGCCTTCCCTCCCCGCCCGCCACGTGATCGGGCGGATTGCCACACCCCCCCGTAGATCCCCACCGCCCCACCTCTCTCTCTGCCGCTCGGGCCCACCTGTCGGCGCCTCCCCTCTCCCAGCCTTGGGACCCACCGTCATCCTCTCCCGCCTCCTCCTTCCTCGCGCCGCCGCCGCATAACCGCCGCCTCCGCCACACCCGACACCCTCCTCTCCCGCGCCTAACTCCCCACCTCCTCCCTAACCGCCCCACCCGCGCCCACCCCTCTCCCTCGCCCCATCTCCCCACGCTCACCTCCAACCGCCGCAACCGCCGCCGCCCACCTCCTTCTCTCCGTGAGCGATTCCCAGCGCCACGCCCTCCTTTCCCCTATTTAAACCCCCCCGCCTCCCCATTCTCTCCCTACCTCTTCCCCACCTCCTCTCTCTCTCTCGGCCGCCCCATCGCCCCGCTCAGTCGACCTCTTCCCGAGCCCGGCCAAGACAACGGCGAGCAATCGCCGCCGCCCAAGACCCTCGCGCCTCGCCGTCGCCTCCATCACCTTCACCGCCGCCGCCTGAGTTTCCCACCCTCGGCCGCATTTCCCCGACGCCGAGACTGCCCAGCCAGTAGCTCCCGAGCCGCCTTCCTTCCTCTCCGCCGCCGTCTCCTCTCGCCGAACCGCATCCCGAGGTGAAACGGACTCCCCATCTTCCCATCTCCTCCCCGCCTCTCCGGCGGCCGTGTCGTGCGCGCCGCCGCCGCCGCCGTTTTTTCCACTCCGATTGGCCACCCGTGCCGACGTGGCCACCATGTGGCACCACGTCTGCGCCACCTCGGCCCGGTGGCCGCCGCGTCAGCGCCACACAGGCAACCGCACCACCTCGGCCATCCATCTCCTCTGTGGACCCGGTCCATAGACCCGGGCCCACTGTCAGTGAAACCTCCGCAGGGCTGACGTCATAAACCCGATTTTCCCGTTTAAAAATAATTCGGCCGAAAAGAAATTCCCCGCTGACGTCATAATTCCGAATTTCCTTTAGAAAAATAAATCCAGAAAATCTTCTTTTTCTTTTTCTCTGAATTCAAACTTCCCGAGGCCCGTACTTTTCCATTCTAACTCCGATTGGACCCATTCAAATTTCTAAATTCCTCAAAAATTCCAAACTATCCATTTATGCCATCCTTTCAAATGTTTGAAATTTATTTGATATTTTGAAATTTAAATTTCAAATTTCAAAAACCCTTTCTCCCTCGTTTGAACTCCGAATCCATTGAAACTTCCTCCTAAATTCATCTAAATTTATAAACTTCATTCCAGTAATATTATTATAATATCTGTACTTTTATTTGTATTTATTTGTCCTTTGTGTTCTCGTTTTGCGCGTAGAATCCGATCTGGTCGAAGAGTTCGCAGAACCGCAACAAGAGTCTCAGGAATTCACCCACGAAGGCAAGTCTCCTTTGATCATCTTTGAACCTATGTTTGTGAAATGTTTTTCAATTATTTTAAATTTAATGCATTGCTATATTACATAAAATGATAGTTTCTGTTGTAGAGGTAATAGCTAAACCGAAGAATTGTTATGCCCTCATTTGACTTTGACAATCATGTACCTTTGACACCCTAGGAATTCTCTTGTCTCATTATTGAGATTATTATGAATCTTTGATAATTGCTGTATCGGTAGTAAGATGCTTAGACAAGCTATATAACTTTAGTAACTTTGGATTGGGAACTACATTTCAATGAACTAGACTTTTGTTCAGAATCGAATGGCAAATGGTGTTGCCTCTGTTCATGTGAAATGAATTAAATTGTGAAAATTGTTTTAGACCGTATGGATGGTTGGTTTGGATTGGTGCGGTTAGCATGAGATCTTGAAAAGTGTATGTTCCGCCCTAGTCAATTAAGGACCGGCGCTTGTGTTTGTCCGATCGAGCACTACCGTACAACCACATGTCTATATGGGTACGACCTAGCTGATTAACTTATGATAGACTAGTTTAGATATCACCAGTGGAAAGTGAGTGCCGAGGTTCTGGTTATTCACGATGAGGGACGAGGTTCTTGTACTCATACGGCGCAAGAGGGGCTTCGGGCGTGGTGGATTTAACCCTCCGGGTGAAACCTCGGTGGTGGTGTCTAGCTAGACTAGAGTAAGGTAAAGGCTTTGTGATGAATTATCTGGTTCTCATGCCAAAGGAAGCGTGTTGACTAATAAGATAACTTATCTCTTGTGGGTAAAGTGTACAACCTCTGAGTGTAAAACTATTCGAATAGCCGTGCCCACGGTCAAGGCGGGCAAGGAATGCTTTCACATGGTAGATCTTTATTTTTGGTTTAAAACAAAGTTTTGGGAATCCGAGTGGATGGAACTCTCGGGAAATTTTCCACAGTGGTTGGAACCAAGATGGGTGGTTGGAACCCGTAGTATCAAACTTGGTGGTAGAATCTTTATGATTAAAATGCTTAATGATTTTAGTTAGAGTAAATACTTGATTAAACTGTCGCCTTCAAAAATAGTTAATGGTATTGGAAATAAAATGTCGCTTTGTGCAAAAGAGCCATATAGCCCTCTTTGTTAAACCTTGCATCTATTGCATTTTCCCAAGACTTGCGAGTACTTTATGTACTCACATGCTACACCTAAAATATATCTCGAGAGAGTATAAAACTCAAGAAGGAGACTACAACTACTTGGGGTGGATTTGAAGAAGGATGTCCAGACGTTTAGGTCGCTCCCCGTCAATTGCACGTGGCGTATTGATGGGATTTTATCAATGTTTAATTGCTTCGCTGTGTTTGTGTTTATTTGTGAGGTCTAGAAACCTCGATTGTGTTGTAAGACCTTGATCAAGACTCTCTATAATATTGTAATATTCGTCTTTGGCAATGTAATCATCATCGCTTAGCTGTGTGCACTAGCTTTGATCCGGGACTCTTCTTTGTAATACGGAGGGTCCGGATTTGGTAATCCGGGTCCCGGCAGAGATGGTATCGAGCCAGTTGATATGGGACGTGACCTAGTTTAGAATGGCAAAAGCCTTAAGGACCTATATTTATTAAAATATATATTCTAGAAAATTTTCTATACTTCTTTATCTCTGTTCTATTTATAATCACTTACTCAAAATTCTTTACTAAACTTCTCTATCTTTTCAAATTTGTAGATGGCGGCTCTATCTCTGTGATTAGTGGGACTACATCTCCCATCTTGAGGCGAGGGTGCATTTGTTGAGCTTCTTCGCCAACTTATGCGAGACTGAAGTTCCGTCTACCGCCTATCTTCGAGGGCGGAAAGTCCGGATATTGGATCGAGATTCTTGGTCAATGGAAATATTCACAGTATGCACGGAAGAATTCGAATCCCATAGATACCCATTGATCATCCTCGGACTAATCGTTCGGACGCCACCGAGATGCGGCTCGTCGAGCCATAACTAGTCTGCCGATTCACGGAGATTCGGCGATCGCCCTACTATTTCTTTTCATCCACTCGGCGGGGCGAGTCATCCGCACCCTTCGAGATCGCCGTGGGCGATCCCGCCTTTCACATCGAGTTCACTCACTCGGCGATGGCGACCACCTCGCCCGGCGCTTTGAAGGAGATTGACGACCGGATGCTACTCACTTCCACTATCGAGACTCAGACACCCTCCGTGCTCACTCATCCATAACCGGTAGCGAGTTTGGTGGGCGACCCCGAGCAGACAGCGATCTCGGTGACTACACACCATCTTCACGGTACCACCGTCGTCCACAACAACCAGCTCCGACTCGGTGCACAGGACCCGTACCTTACTCACGGCGCAAGAGTGTGCGGCGCCCTAGTCCGTTGCCGACGCCGACATCGGAGACTCCAGCAAGAGACGCAGTCTCTCTCGTTCCCGTTCCTGCTCTCGGTCTATTGCCTCCAGCAGTAGTGACCATCTTCATACCCGTGCCTCTTGCAACCGCCCCGAGTGTGGTTGTAAGCTGCGCCACGTGGGTATCCTAGAGGAGGACCCAGAGGAGGATCCAGAGGAGGATCCAGAGGAGGATCCGGAGGAGATTGTCTTCGAGGAGGACAAGTAGTTGCAGAGACAATAGCACCCAATTTAAATGTTTAATTCCTTAGAACGATTTGTATTTTATTCTAGTGTGTGGGATGGACTGTACCAAGCACTTGTGCACCTGTGGTACAGCCATTTCCTTTAAAAATTTAATTTGAATTCAAGACAAGTTTCCTTTCAAATTGTTGTCCGTGTTTTCCCTTGTGTGTTTGTTTGGGATGTGGTTTAGTCTCCCCTAATCTCTTACCTATGCTACTTCCCTCTTTCCTTTTGCTAACCCCAGTTACCACAAAGATGGTGAACACAAGGAGCAGTCTGAAGCGGCGAAATGTCAATGCTCACCGAAGGCAATAATCCAATTCCACCCCGCCAGCTCAAGCTCCTAACATGGAATGATGATGGCCATGCGATTCTGATTACTCCAAGCCTTAGCCCAAAACCAAGTCCAGCAAATTCCGCAGGCACCCAATCAAGCACCACAATCCAAACTGGGGGAGTTTATGAGAACTCGTCCCCCAACTTTCAGTGGGTCAGTAGACCCGATGGAAGCCGACGACTGGATCAAGGACGTCGAAAGGAAGCTGAATTTGGCACAATGCAATGGAAATGAAAAAGTGTTGTATGCCGCTCACCAGCTGAAAGGAATTGCAGACTAGCGGTTGGAGAATTATTGTGCTGCTCACCAGAATGCACAAGACATTACTTGGGCTGAGTTTGAAGAAGCATTCCGTACTGCACACATTCCTACTGGAATCATGGAAATGAAAAGGATGGAATTCTATAAGTTGCAACAAGGAAACCTCAACAGGATCGAGTATCTGAACAAATTTACGAATCGGCGGATATGCTTCAGAGGATGTTGCAACCGATGCGAAGAAAAATTTGGAGATTCATGCAAGGGCTGGATCCCAATCTCAAGGTGCGATTAGTGTCTAATGATTATCCAACTTTCCAAAGACATGGTGAACAAAGCTATCATCCAAGAAGATGCCCAACGCCAGTTACATGAAGTCCGAAAGAGGAAATTCCAGGCACAGCAGGGTGCCAGTAACACTCGCCACCGTCCAAATCAGCCACACTTTTTCAGGCCTTCTATGCCGAGTGTGCCGAGGACACCAATCAGTGGACCTCGTCCAATACCTCAGGCTCCACGACCAATCAATGGAGGTCAACCCCAACAAAACAAGACCTGCAACAAAGAGGAATTCATGCTTCAACTACAAGAACATGGGGCATTACGCCAACAATCGTCTCAGAAACGCCAAAGAAGACTCTGTCCGCTTCAACCTGGGGACTACTCCAGCACGAGCCCCACCAGCAGGACAAGTCCGTGGAACACCGCAAGCAGCAAGGACTCCACAAGTGATAAACAGGGGACATGTCAACCATGTTACCGCAGAAGCAGCCCAGGAAGCACCAGAGGTAGTTCTGGGTAAGTTCCTTGTCAACTCAGTACCTGCCTCAGTATTATTTGATTCTGGAGCTTCGCATTCGTTTATTTCCAAAGGATTTGCTGAAAGAAACAATTTGGATGCTCAATTGTTAAAGAATAATATGCTAGTCCAATCACCGGGAAGGGAAATGAGGACTAATACGGTCTGCCCTAGAGCAACCGTAGATATAAATGGAGTTAAGTTCCTAGCGAATCTAATCATAATAGACTCCAATAGTCTAGATGTGATACTTGGAATGGATTGGTTAACCAAGTATAAAGGGCAGATAGATTGTGCCAACCGTGCTATTACTCTTACCAACTCTGAAGGAATCCAAATAGAGTGCAAGCCGAGTTTATCCTCAAGGAATGGATGTGAGTTGAACAGCTTGAAGGGAATAACTATGGAGAAAGTACCGATAGTAAAAGAATATCCAGATGTGTTTCCTGAAGATTTATCGAGAATGCCACCAGATAGAGAAGTTGAATTTGTCATTAATCTAGTGCCCGGAACAGCCCCAATTTCCAAGAGACCCTACCGGATGTCTGCCAATGATCTAGCAGAAGTCAAGAAGCAGATCCAAGAACTACAAGAGAAAGGATTTGTCAGACCAAGTTCTTCACCATGGGGAGCACCAGTACTTCTAGTGAAGAAAAAGGATGGCAGTCTACGTATGTGTGTGGATTACAGAGCATTGAATGATGCAACAATCAAGAACAAGTACCCTCTACCGGGATAGATGACTTATTTGATCGCTTAAAAGGATCATGTGTCTTTTCCAAGATTGATCTTCGATCAGGTTATCATCAAATGAAGATTAGACCGGAGGATATACCAAAGACAGCATTTGCTACTCGTTATGGGTTATACGAGTTTACAGTAATGTCCTTTGGCCTGACCAATGCTCTTGCGTATTTTATGAATCTGATGAATAAGGTGTTTATGGAATATTTGGATAAGTTTGTCGTCGTGTTCATTGATGACATTCGATTTATTCTCGAATGAAAAGAACATGCTTAGAACATCGAAGATAGTTTTGGAAAACTCGAGAGAACACCATTTGTATGCTAAGTTCAAGAAATGTGAGTTACGGTTGAGGAAAGTAGATTTCTTGGGACATGTGATTTACGAAGGTGGAGTATCGTAGATCACGAAAAGGTGACAGATGTGCTCAATTGGACTCAACCAAAATCAGTAACAGAGATCAGGAGTTTCCTTGGTTTAGCTGGTTATTACCGTCGCTTCATAGAAGGATTCTCCAAGCTAGCAAGACATCTCACCCAATTACTAAAGAAAGAAAAGAAGTTTGAATGGAGTAAATCATGTGAAGACAGTTTCCAAGAGTCAAGAAGAGGTTAACTTCGCACGATTGACCCTTCGGATATCGTGAAGGATTTTGAAGTATTTCGATGCATCCGGACAAGGTGCGGGCGTGTTCGATGCAAAAGGAAGGGTGGTAGCTTATGCTTTGAGGCAATTGCGCCCGCATGAGCAGAACTACCCAACCCATGATTTAGAGCTAGCTGCACAGTGCATGCTCTAAAAATCTGGAGGCATTATTTAATCAGCAACCGTTGTGAAATTTATGCGGATCACAAGAGTTTGAAGTATATTTTCACTCAACCTGACCTCAATCTGAGACAGAGAAGACGGTTGGAGTTAATAAAGGATTATGATGTGGAATTCATTACCATCCGGAAAAGCTAATGTAGTAGCGATGCCTTGAGCGAGAAAAAGCTATTGCAATAATCGATGATCAAAGACAGTCAACCCACTTCATGAAGAATTTCAATGACTCAATCTAGAAGTAGTGGAGGAAGGATTCCTAGCTACTTTGGAGATTCAACCAATTTTACAGAACCAGATAAAGGAAGCCCAAAGAGAAGATAGTTATGTCAAAGAAATCAAAGAGAATATGAAAAAGGGTAAAGCACCAAATTTTTCAGAAGATGAAGAAGGTATCCTTTGGTTTGGAAAAGAATTCTTGTGCAGAAAAGAAAGAAATAAAAGAGCTAATCTGAAGGAAGCTCATGAGTCTGGATACTCAATTCACCCCTGAAGCACAAAAATGTATCAAGATCTCAAAGAAAGATACTGGTGGTCAAGTATGAAAAGGAAATTCTTGAATATGTAGCCTTGTGTGATGTGTGCCAGCAAGTCAAAGCTGAACATCAGAGACCTGCGGACTTCGCAACCTTTACAGACACCGAATGGAAGTGGGAAGAAATTGGTATGGATTTCATAACAGGATTGCCAAGAACCAAGTCGGGTTATGACTCAATTTGGGTTATTGTGGACCGACTAACAAAAGTTGCACACTTTATACCCGTGAAGACCACATACTCTGGAGATAAACTCGCAGAGTTATACATGTCAGAAATAGTTTGTTTACATGGAGTCCCAAAGAAGATTGTGTCAGATCGAGGATCACAATTCACATCAAGATTTTGGCAGAGTTTGCATGAGATTTTGGGTACAAACTTAAACTTCAGTATAGCATATCATCCGCAGACTGATGGTCAAATAGAAAGAGTAAATCAAATATTGGAAGACATGCTGAGAGCTTGTGCTTTGGCAAATAAAGCTAGCTGGGATCAAAGTTTTCCATATGCAGAATTCTCCTATAATAACAGCTATCAATCTAGCTTGCAAATGTCTCCGTTTGAACTACTGTACGGCAGAAAATGCAGAACACCATTGTATTGGAAAGAAACCGGAGAAGGACAAGTATTTGGACCTGATGTGTTGAAGCAAGCAGAAGAGCAAATTAAATGCGGTTCAAGGCAGTTAAAGACAAGACAAACAAGATGTAAAGCTACGCAGACAATCATCGAAGAGCTTTAGAATTTATACCTAGAGATCATGTGTATTTGAAAGTTTCACCTCTCAAGGGTTTGCGTCGTTTCAGTGTTACTGGGAAACTTGCTCCGAGATTTATTGGACCATTCCCTGTTCTAGCCAAAAGGGGAGAAGTTGCTTACTAGTTAAAGCTCTCACCTCAGTTGTCGAATGTGCACGACGTCTTTCATGTGTCACAGTTAAGAAAGTGTCTCAGAGTGCCAGAAGAACAAATGCTTTTAGAAGAAGTGACTTTAAAGGAGGACCTAACATATCCAGAGTATCCAATCAAAATTTTGGATGAAGCGAGCGTTGAACCGAAGCAAGAGCATCAAATTACGTAAAGTACAATGGAGTAATCATTCCAGTGCGAAGCAACACAGGGCGTGAAGAAGATTTGAGATCGAGTTTCCGATCTTTTCCCAGTCCATCCGAATCTCGGGGCCGAGATTCATCCTAAGGGGGGTAGGTTTGTAACATCCCAAAATTTGCAAATCTTGAAAATTTTAAATTTAAATTAATTATTTTAAAATATTTGGATTTTATTTGAACTTTTCTGAGTTTTCCAGTTTTTAAAATCAATTTTTGAATTAAAAAGAAAATTTAATTTGAAAATATACTACCAAACTAACTTGGAAATATTTTATTTAAGCTCAAAATGTATTTAGAAACTTCTATGAATTTTTCTAGAATTCTTGAAAGTAATTTCATATTTTCTAAGACTTAATGAAGAATCTACAATTTTTGAATAATAAAATCATTTTGGAAAATATTTAATCTCTCCTCCTCCGGCCACCACGTGGACGGCCGGATCGCCTCCACGTCGCCTCCACCCATCCCGCCTTCCCCTCCCCGCCCGCCACGTGACGGCAGATTGCCACCACACCCCGGCGAGATCCCCACCGCCTTGCCTGTCATCCCTCTCCCGCCTCCTCCTTCCTCGCGGCGCCGCCCGCCGCCGCCGCCTCACCCCACCCGGCACCCCTCCTCTCCCGCGCCTAACTCCCCACCTCCTCCCTAACCGCCCCACCCCGCCCCCACCCCTCTCCCCGCCCCATCTCCCCACGCCACCTCCAACCGCTGCAACCGCCGCCCACCTCCTTCTCTCCGTGAGCGATTCCCGCGCCACACCCTCCTTTCCCTATTTAAACCCCCGAACCTCCCATTCTCTCCCTACCTCTTCCCCACCTCCTCTCTCTCTCGCCGCCCCATCGCCCCGCTCAGTGCGACCTCTTCCCGGCGCCGCCAAGACAACGATGAGCAATCGCCGCCCAAGACCCTCGCGCCTCGCCGTCGCCTCCATCACCTTCAACTGCGCCGCCAAGTTTCCCCACCCTCGGCCGCCTTTCCCCGGCGCCAGAGGCCCATGCCCCAGTAGCTCCCGAGCCGCCGCCGCCTTCCTCTCGTCGCCGGCCGTCTCCTCTCGCCGCCGAACCCCATCCCGAGGTGAAACGGACTCCCCATCTTCCCATCTCCTTCCCCCGCCTCTCCGGGCCGTCGTGCGCCGCCGCGCCGTCGCCGTCGTTTTCCACTCCGGTGAGCCACCCGTGCCGACGTGGCGCCATGTGGCGCCACGTCTGCGCCACCTCGGCCCAATGGCCGCCGCGTCAGCGCCATGCAGGCAACCGCACCACCTCGGCCATCCATCTCCTCTGTGGACCCGGTCCATAGACCCAGGCCCACTGTCAGTGAAACCTCCCCAGGGCTGACGTCATGCTGACGTCATAAACCCGATTTTCCCGTTTAAAAATAATTCAGCCGAAAAGAAATTCCCCGCTGATGTCATAATTCCGAATTTCCTTTAGAAAAATAAATCCAGAAAATCTTCTTTTTCTTTTTCTCTGAATTCAAACTTCCCAAGGCCCGTACTTTTCCATTCTAACCCCGATTGGACCCATTCAAATTTCTAAATTCCTCAAAAATTCCAAACTATCCATTTCTGCCATCCTTTCAAATTCTTGAAATTTATTTGATATTTTGAAATTTAAATTTCAAATTTCAAAAACCCTTTCTCCCTCGTTTGAACTCCGAATCCATTGAAACTTCCTCCTAAATTCATCTAAATTTATAAACTTCATTCCAGTAATATTATTATAATATCTGTACTTTTATTTGTATTTATTTGTCCTTTGTGTTCTCGTTTTGCGCGTAGAATCCGATCTGGTCGAAGAGTTCGCAGAACCGCAACAAGAGTCTCAGGAATTCACCCACGAAGGCAAGTCTCCTTTGATCATCTTTGAACCTATGTTTGTGAAATGTTTTTTAATTATTTTAAATTTAATGCATTGCTATGTTACATAAAATGATAGTTTCTGTTGTAGAGGTAATAGCTAAACCGAAGAATTGTTATGCCCTCATTTGACTTTGACAACCATGTACCTTTGACACCCTAGGAATTCTCTTGTCTCATTGTTGAGATTATTATGAATCTTTGATAATTGTTGTAACGGTAGTAAGATGCTTAGACAAGCTATATAACTTTAGTAACTTTGGATTGGGAACTACATTTCAATGAACTAGACTTTTGTTCAGAATCGAATGGCAAATGGTGTTGCCCTGTTCATGTGAAATGAATTAAATTGTGAAAATTGTTTTAGATCAGGGCGGATGGTTGGTTTGGATTGGTGCGGTTAGCACGAGATCTTGAAAAGTGTATGTTCCGCCCTAGTCAATTAAGGACCGACGCTTGTGTTTGTCCGATCCCGAGCACTCTGGTACAACCACATGTCTATATGGGTGCGACCTAGCGATTAACTTATGATAGACTAGTTTAGATATCACCAAGGAAAGTGAGTGCCGGGGTTCTTGGTTATTCACGATGAGGGACGAGTTCTTGTACTCATACTACAAGCAAGAGGGGCTTCGGGTGTGGTGGATTTAACCCTCCAAATGAAACCTCGTGGTGGTGTCTAGCTAGACTAGAGTAAGGTAAAGGCTTTGTGATGAATTATCTGGTTCTCATGCCAAAGGAAGCGTGTTGACTAATAAGATAACTTATCTCTTGTGGGTAAAGTGTACAACCTCTACAGAGTGTAAAACTATTCGAATAGTCGTGCCCACGGTCAAGGGCGGGCAAGGAATGCTTTCACATGGTAGATCTTTATTTTTTGGTTTAAAACAAAGTTTTGGGAATCCGAGAGTGGATGGAACTCTCGGGAAATTTTCCCTGGTGGTTGGAACCAGTATGGGTGGTTGGAACCCGTAGTATCAAACTTGGTGGTAGAATCTTTATGATTAAAAATGCTTAATGATTTTAGTTAGAGTAAATACTTCAGTTAAACTGTCGCCTTCAAAAATAGTTAATGGTATTGGAAATAAAATGTCGCTTTGTGCAAAAGAGCCATATAGCCCTCTTTGTTAAACCTTGCATCTATTGCATTTTCCCAAGACTTGCGGAGTACTTTATGTACTCACATGCTACACCTAAAATATATCTCAGAGGAGTATGAAACTCAAGAAGGAGACTACAACTACTTCGCGGGTGGATTTGAAGAAGGATGTCCAGACGTTTAGGTCGCGCTCCCCAGTCAATTGCCTGTGGCGTATTGATGGGATTTTATCAATGTTTAATTGCTTCTGCTGTGTTTGTGTTTATTTGTAAGGTCTAGAAACCTCGATTGTGTTGTAAGACCTTGATCAAGACTCTATAATATTGTAATATTAGTCTTTGGCAATGTAATCATCATTTGTTTAACTGTGTGCACTAGCTTTGATCTGGGACTAGTGCTGTAATACACAGAGGGTCCGGATTTGGTAATCCGGGGTCGCGACAAGTAATTTAACTAAAAATTTCTAAATATTATTAAATAAATATTATTTTGAATTTCTATAAAATCATAGTTCAAATTAAGTATTTTAAAGCATTTGTCTTTTATTTGGATTTTCTGTGATTTATTTGAATTTATCTGGATTTTATTCCAAAACCTAAAGCCAAAAAATATATTTTCAAATATTTTATTAAATACAAAAAGAGTTTATTTTACTTTTCCTAAGCTTCCCTGAAATTATACTAATTTATGAGATTTTCTATGAATTTAAAATCAATTTCACAGCTAAAAGGGTATTTTGTAAAAATTAAAAGAACAATTTTATGTTGAAAATATTTTTAGAAATATTAAGTTGTTTATAAAATTTTTGAGAATTGTTTGGAATTAAAAATCAATTTTAAAAGTCAAAACGGTATTTTATAAAATTGTTAAAATCCAAATTTGATTTTCAAATATTTTTCCTAAAGTCTAAAATACTTCCAGGAATTTTCTATAAATTTTCTGGAATTTTTAGACATTATTTACTATTTTCTAAGTATTTATAAAATTTTCTGGTATTTTCTAAAAATTTAATCCGAATTTAAATCCGGATTAATCCCAGGGCGACACGTGTCGTGCCCTGATTTAATCCATCTTTCTCATCGATCTAATCTCAGCCATTCACCATAACTTACCCCTTAATTCACTTCAACGGCCGAGATCTCCCCACCCTTGACACGTGTCGAAAATCCGGCTGTCCACCTCTTCCTCTCCCATCCTCTCTCACCGACGCGCGGACCCCATCAGTCATAAGCTTCTTCTTCCTCCCTTCATCTCCTACCTCAAGCCGCTGCCGCCATTATTGCCGCACGAAGCTCCATTTCCGGCCGCCCTGTCTCCCGAGGCGCCTCCTCGGACTCCTCCCCCTCGCCACCGCACCCACGCCCCTTTATGGCGCCGCCTCGTCGCACCCCCACACCGGTCTCGTCGCCACCATTAATGCCGACCCCGAGCTCCATTTTGTGCCGCCTCTCCTCCCGAAAACCGCCTCCTCTTCCTGAAAAAGCCCCCTTGGGCTCCTCCCTCGCCGCCGCACCCTCGCCGCCCCATTATTGCGTCGCCGCCGCATTCACACCGCCCACCACACCGAACCGGTTCCGCCCGCGGAAACCGGTGAGCCGCGGCCACCCTTCCCCTATAAAAACCCCCGCCCGAGCCTTATTCCCACACCGCTCCTCTTCCTCCTCCCCACCTCGGCCAAGCCTCCCGCCCTTTCCCTCGCCACCGCACCAAGCCCCACCGCCGCAGCCACTTCTCTCCTCACCACCGCTCGCCTCCGGCCACTCCGGGCCCGACGCCGGTAAGGCTAAGACCGTTGTCGTCCCTCTACCCCGTCTCCCTCACCGGCCGCGGCGAGCTCAAGCGCTCGGCAAGCCCGCCGCCCCAGCGCGCCGCCGTGCACTCGGCCACGTTAGCGCGCCCCAAGCCGACGTGGACGCCATGTGGCGCCATGCCAGCCGAGGGCGCCAACTCAGCCTCCATCCCGGTCCGTGGACCCGGTGCACAGTAGACCGGGCCTACCTGTCAAAATTCAATTCCCGCTGAAAAATTCAAAATTGCTGACGTCATAATTAGCCTTTTTCAGTGCAAAAATAATTTCCAAAAAATCAGTCCTTTTCATTTTCTTTCTTTTAAACTTCCAAAAGCCCGTATTTCTTTTTTTTTTAATTTTGATTTGATCCGTTCAAATTTCTAAATTCTTCTAAAATTATAAACTACCCATTTCTAGACTCTTTTTGAAATTTTGAATTTTATTTGAATTTTTTGTTTGGTTCTTCGCGTGTAGATTTCGACGATCTCGGAGAGAACGACTTCGACGATCTCGGAGAGAACGACTTCGACGAATCGAACCTTGTCTTCAAGAAAGGCAAGTTACACCTTTGATCATGTTGAACCCAATATTTGAAATTATTTATGTTGTTTTTACATTATTATGCATGCTTACTTTTAATCAAGTCTAGTTTGAATTGTAGTTGTGCCTAAATCCTTTGTATAGCCAAATTTGACATTGAATACCATTATACCTGGTCAACCCTACATAAAACCTAGTTAGTACATTAGTATTAACTAAAAATTTTGTAGAAATGCTTAGCCATGCTTATAATGATTATGGTTTGGGATAATCTTTCACATGAAATGATAAAGATGAATTCTTGACTTTGGTGAGTCAGAATATTTATGAAATTATTTCCAAACAAAGTATATAAAAAAACTTGGTTTAGACTTAGGAAAACGGTTAAAGTGGTGGGTGCTTGCTGGCATGCATTGTTGTTTGGTGACGCAATGTTGATTGCCAAGCACAAGGGGTATGTGGTTGGTGCCTAAGTCAGTAAAGGACCAGTCTGTGAGCTACTATTGCAAAGCCCTTTCGTACTACAACAAGGCTGGTATGGGACAGACCTGGCCAAATAATTTGTGAACTTCCAACTTAATCTCGCTATAGGCTGAATGTGGGCGCGGTGTAAGCCGTGAGAAGTCTCACATTGCACAAGAGAGGGCTCCAACATGTGGATTCATGTTGTGGTGAAACCTTAGTGGCGGCGTAATTATGTTGACAATGGATCATTGTAAAGGCCTTGTTATGATTTTCTCAGTCGCACGTCTACGGAAGCGTGTAGTGGCCGACATTATGATATTATCATATCTTGTGGGTAAAGATGTACAATCTCTGTAGAGTGTATAACCTATCGTTGATAGCCGTGCCCACAGTCATGGGCAAGATGAGTAAAGTTTTTCACTGATTAGACTTTGCTTTTGAAAATGTTTTATCTTACTTTATGATATTTACTTCAATGTTGCATTTTATGCAAACTAACCATATTACACCTTCGTTTGTCAATCCTTATGCATGCATTAACTCTGTTAAACCACTTGGTGTAACTTCTGGAGTACTTTTTGTACTCATGTTGCTCAATTTAACTCTTTTCAGAGGAAGCTTTCAACGACTTCGGTGAGGATTGCGTCTAGGCCATGTCTTACAGTCATTCGCCTTGTGGGAAGGCTGGATGGGCTGCTGCTTATGTATTTCTTCTACTGTCTTCTTTTGCTTTTATTGTAAACTTTGGCCATTAGGCTCATATTAGTTAAATAAAGTTATCATTGCAAATGATATTTGTCTTTGTTTTTATTGTGTGCACTAGCTTTTCCTGGGATAGTGCGATTAACACAGAGGGTTTCGGAGTTGTTGCTCTGGGTCCCGACAGAGATGGTATCAGAGCAATAATGACTCTAAGACGTGACCGTAGATAGAATAGAATGGTTGGACCTTAAGGATTTAGTTTAAATAACGAGTAACTTCAAAAGTTTTTCCTATTCTTACCTCTCAATCTATGCTACCCTTATCTCTTAATCTTTGCTTGCTCTCATCTTCTCATTTCTCCCTTATCTTTATGTCATTACTTGAAAACCCATTTCTAAATCTTCCCTTGCTCAAAACAACCATAGATGGTCAACAGTCCAGATTCATCGCCTCCGCCGCTACTTTAAAGGATCATGCTTCATACGTCAAGAGCTGCAAAGGATCACACCAAGTCAACCCTTTCCTATTTAGGATAATTTGTTAAATTAGACAGTAGACGAAGTTGTGAGCTGTATTTTTCCTCTTTTGTCGGCAGCCATAACTATTGTTTGTTTAGTAAAGGTTTTGTTTTGGGATGCGCAAAATATCCGTTGTTCCCCCTTTGCCATCTTCCCTATAGATCGAAATCCCTAACTCTTTCTGCGGAACCACAACGCTGTGACCAAAACGTGTCAGTCTTTTTCGTCTCTGACCGCAGCGACGCCAAGCTGACATGTTGTTTTCTCCCTCCTCGGTGAGCTTTATCCGTGCGACTGTGCTCATGTCCACCATCTCTGTCCCTACTGTTGGCAAACGCCTGTTCACATAGCTGCCTCTCCATCTTCCCACGCATGCATGCATGCCTGTTCACATGGCTACCTCTCCATCTTCCCACGCATGCATGAATGCATGCACAGCATGCCTCCTTGGTTTAGCTTCTAGTCTCTTCATTTCTCTCTTTGTATTCACACTCATATGTGTGTAGCTGGTGCTATATATACTTGTAAGATGTAACTTCATCATCAAGTAATCTATGCGCAAAGCATTCCACGTTATCATGGTATCAGGAGGGTTCATCTCCTGTGCCTTTTGGCTTCCGCTCCACAAACCTTAAACCCCACCACCAGCAGCCATGTCCGACGTCGCTGCCGCACGGGAACGCGAACCAGCCCGCGAACGCGAAGCCGCTACTGCACGCGAGCGCGATGCCGAGGTCGTTGCCGCCGCCGCCGCCCGCGAGCGCGAAACCCTAACTACCGCCGCCGACAGTGCTACTCGGGCCGCCGCCCTCAACCGTGAGCGCGAGAACGCAGCCGCTCTAGAGCGCGCAGCACCCGAGGCTCGGGATCGCCTCCGCGACGACCACTCCGTCCCCGACGATGCTTCTGTCTGCGACGACGCCGATCATTATGAAGCTGCCCTCATCGCCAACCTGCACGCTCAAGCCGCAGGAGTTCAGAACATCCGGGCCCTTGTTCCCGTTGTTCTCGATCTTCTCTTGCCACAGTACAACAAGTGGCGTGACCTCATGCTTCTCATCTGCGGCCACTTCTCCCTCTCCGATCACGTTCTGTGCAACGCCACCTTCTGTAGGACAAGACGGTACGACAAGACCAGTTCAAGCGCGACTACAGCAAATTTGAGATGCTTGCTGGTGAGTCCCTAGACGAGTGCTTTTCTCGCTTTCATAAGATTCTAAGCAACCTCCGAGCCGTCGGTCTCACATACTCCGACTCGGATAACGCTCGACAGATTCTTTCCGCACTCGATCTTAGGGTTTGGGAAATGAAGGTGACCACCATCAAGGACACCACGGACCTCTCGACCCTGACTCTTGATGTGCTTTACTCGCGCCTCAAGACTCACGAGATTGACATAGTCTCTCGTCGGTCGAAGTCTCAGTCGATGGCTTTAGTCACTGATCCCACTGCTGCTTCTGGTTCTTCTGCTGACTCTCTTGGCGGGTTCTCCCTATCTGCTCTCTGTGATGTAACTGATGATCAGTTAGAGCAGTTAGAGGATGAACAACTGGCCCTTCTTGCTCATAAGTTCTCCCATGCTTACAAGAGGAGGAGGGACGGAAAGAAAAGAGGACCGATGATTTGCTTTGAGTGTGGTGGCCCCAACCACATTCGAGCAAACCGTCCCAAGTTGGGGAAAGGCAAAGTCGACTCACGGCGGTTCCGGCAAGAACGACTACTCCGACAAGAACCGCAACAAGAAGGCCCCAACTCCGACGCAAGGCAAGAAGCCGTTCGCGACTTTGGGAAGGCCAAGAAGCTCTTCCACCGCGTTCTCGCTGCTGACGACCTCGACCTCACCGAGGTGGAGGGATGGAGCGACGACGACGGGACCGGTGACCAAGACCCCAAGGGCGACGGCGACTTCTCGGGATGTGCTTCATGGCCCTTGAGGGCTTAACCGAGCGACACGATCTCTATTCCGACTCGATGAGGTATGTCCTCTTATGACCAACTTAATGAAGCTTTTCTTAAGTTAGGAGGTTTTCATGCTAGAGCTAAGACTAGATGTAGTGAGTTGGAGAAGGAAGTAGAGAGATTATCACGGGAGCTTACTTTACTTATATCTGCTCCCTCCCGTGATGACTGTGATACATGCTGTGCTTTGATCGGTGATATGGAGAAGCTAAGGACCTCACATGATAGTCATCCTCCTCCGAGCTTGATGCAATTAAGGTGGAGAATGTTAGTCCGCTTGTCGATTTAGAATTGAGTAGGATGGTCATTACCCTACTTACTACCGATGAGACTATTGCTCCCACCTCATGTGAGGATAAGGACTTTAATGATAGAGGACCTTATGCCATGCTACGGATCTGCCCGAGTCTTGTGTAAATTGTGATAACTTGAATATGAAACTAAAGCGGCGCGATCATAAAATTGCAGAATTTCAAACCTTCTTACTTGAGCCTATTGCTTCTTGCGTGAATTGTCCCAAGCTTACTGCTGAACTTGAATCTGTCTCCAAACAGTTTCAAAAATTTGTTGATGATAATAAGAAAATGGCTCAGTATGCTTCTAAGGATCCTGTTAGCTCACCATGCAAAAGTTGTAATAAACTAAAATCTGATTTGATTGCCTTAGATGAAAAGTGTGTGAAGCTAACTAAGGACCTTCTAGAAAAATCACATCCTTCACGTGCTTTCGTCTTTGAAATGTTGGAAAAGGATAAGGACATGGTAGAGATGTTTAGGAAGAGTTACGAGAACCAAATGGCTAGGATTAGGGCTGCCCCTGTGTCTGTGAAGCCCTCAAGGTTGAGGTGGCCGTGCATAAGGAAAAATACGCACGTGCTATTCGCTCTTCTTACGTTGGTTCTTCTTCCCTCCTCCTTGTTCCTTCTTCTTCTCCCTGCTCTTCTTGTGCCTCTCTGTTTCGGGAGTGTCAGTACCTTATGAACACTCTCGAGAGATTTGTCGGAGGCAAGAAGGATCTCAATCTTATTCTAGACCAATCAAAGATTTGCAAGTTCAATCAGGGTCTAGGATATGATTTCCGTGAGGATGTGAGGAAGCATCCACCGTAATGCTCGGACCCGTAGCGGCGGGTGTGATTGAGGTCAAGCCCAAGAACAAGAGAGTTCAATTTAAATCGGGGGCTTTGTCCAAGGTTTCGACGACAGGTGATTTCACTGCAGCCCGACCTCTCGGAAGGCGGTATCATTGCACCTTCAGCCGAAGGATGGGCATTTGTTTGACCATTGCTTCAAGCGCCAAGATCGCGCAAGAGACCGTGTTGAGTCTCTTAGGCGATTCGTGGTCAGCCCGGACCTTGAGTGCACCTAAGACCAACACGAGGTCTAGGCTTGCTACTGTTGGTAGCTTTGGGCAACACCGAGGACTTGGTTTTTCTGAGTCCTCATTTTTCGTCCTCGTGCTCCCTCGGTCGTGACTTCCGCCGTCCCGAGGGTAGATCTCGTTTTCCCCATCGAGATGCCTACCACGGCGTGATCGGCGTGTTGCTTGGTGCTCGACTCGCTCTTCCGTAGCGGGCGGACCCAAAGAATGCCTTCAGTCTCGCACATAGACCTTACGCTTCTTTGAGCGACGGAGGCGTGGGGTAGTTAGAGGTCGATCGTCTGTGACTACTTCTTACGCTCGACGTGTGACTCAAGATTGGGTGCCAAAATCTATGTTGATTTATCCCAAGATCGAGACTTTGCTCTCTGTTGACTCGGGTTCGCCGGGCGAGGAAGGAAAGGTTTGGCTTGTAGACTCGGGTGTTCACGACACATGACCGGAGATTCCGTTAGTTTTCTTCCTTGCCGTGCTCGGTGATGAGGCGATCACCTTGAGCGCCTCTTCCGGCGAGTCATCGCCAAAGGTGCAATCGCATTAATGATTCATTTGTTTTAAAAGATGTGGCCTTGGTTAGTAAGCTGCGGTACAATTTGCTTTCGCTCTCGACTTCCGATGACGACTTTGAGGTGAGTTTTAAGAAAACAATTGCAAAATTCTTGATTCTTGAATGTAGTCCGGTTTATGGATTTCTCGTTTTGGGAGGATCTTTCGTGCTGATTTTTCTGAGTCTTTTGGTGATCCTCTCCGTTGTTTGCTTGCTTCTGAGTCCCGCGACCTTTCCTTCTGGCATAGGAGACTTGGTCATATTGGATTTGACCATTTGACTCGAGTTAGCGGCCACGATCTCATTCGTGGTCTGCCGAAACTCAAGATGGTCAAAGATCTTGTTTGCGCTCCATGCCAAGACGGCAAGATGGTTGCCGCTCATCCTCCCATCCAGATTACTATGACCGATGCACCGGACACCGCTCCATATGGATACGGTTGGACCGGCTCGAGTGCGATCGGCAGGAGGAAGTGGTATGTTCTTGTCGTAGTCGATGACTTCTCGAGGTACTCTTGGGTGTTTTCTTAGCCTCGAAGGATGAGGCGTTTTCGCATTTCGAGGTCTTTTCGGTGGGCTTTCATTGAGCTTCCGGTGCCTTACGAGCGATCCGTAGTGACAATGGCACGGGTTCAAAATTCCTACTTTGAGAGTTTACGTGGTGAGGCAGTGTAGAGCGGCAGCTCTCTTCTCCATCGTCCCTCGGCAGAATGGCGTTGTGGAGAGAAAGAACCGTACCTTAGTCGAGATGGCGGGGACGATGCTTGATGAGTACTCTACACCGTGGAAGTTTTGGTGAGGCTATAGCCACCGCGTGCCATGTTTCCAATCGAGTTTTCTTGGGCACACTTGCACCGCACTTATGAGTTGAGATACGGGCGGCCCGGTGTTTCTCATTTTCGTGTGTTTGGTTGCAAGTGTTTTATTACGAAGTTCGGGAACCTAGATAAGTTCGAGTCACGTTCTTGTGATGGACTTTTACAGGCTACTCGACTTCTTGGCGAACCTATAAGTGCAGGCTGCGAGTCTAGTAAAATGGTAGAAACACAGTGAGGTAACTTTCGATGAGGCGGTCAGGGACTAGGCCCGATATCTCGAGTTCACTAGAGCGATCCGAGACCATCTTTGTGGATGATGAGGATGATGGAGATGATGGTTGTCTACCCGATCCAGTCCCTTCTCCACCCCTTGAGGTGCCTTCTTCCACCGCACCTCGAGGCGATCAGCCCTTACCTTCTGCTTCCTCTGGAGTTAGTGGCTCTGTTCCTACCCGTCGGTAACGAGGTAGTGGCCACTTCTTCATCTCATCCAGACCTCCAAGACATATCCAAAATCTCATCCTTCCGAAAGCGGATGATTGGAGATCTATTTGAGCGAGTCACACGCTCCAAGTCCGGCATGTCACTTTTACTGCTCCACTCGCCTTTGTAGCTTCCTTTGAGCCCAAAGGCGTTTGTCATGCTTTATCGGACGAGTCTTGGGTCAACGCCATGCATGAGGAGCTAGAGAGTTTCGAGAGAAACAAGGTGCGGGCGCTTGTTGAGCCCCGAGATCAAAATATCATTGGAACCAAATGGGTGTTCAAGAACAAGCAAAGTGAGGATGGGGTAGTCATTGAAACAAGGCTAGGCTGGTTGCAGGGGTACTCTCGGGTTGAGGTGCGGATTTCGAGGAGACCTTTGCCCTGTAGCTCGTCTTGAGGCCATTAGAATTCGCTTGCCTTGCGGCTTCTAAGGGTTTCAAGCTTTACCGATGGACGTCAAGAGTGCCTTTCTCAATGGCTTCATTGAGGAAGAAGTCTATGTCGACGACCTCCGTGTTTCGAGAACTCCAAATACCCTAGTCATGTCTTCAAGCTTTCCAAAGCATTGTATGGGCTTAAGCAAGCCCCTAGAGCTTGGTATGAGAGGCTTAAGTCCTATCTATTGGGACATGATTTTGAGATGGGTAAAGTTGACAAGACCTTGTTCATTCGCGGCTTGGCAATGACCTTCCTCCGCCCAAATTTATGTCGATGACATTATCTTTGGCGGCTCTTCTCATGCTCTAGTTTCACAATTCTCGGATGTCATGAGCACCGAGTTTGAGATGAGCATGATGGGTGAGTTGACTTTCTTCCTTGGCTTCCAAATCAAGCGAGACTCGGGAGGGTACCTTCTTGCATCAAGGCAAGTACACCGTGATCTCCCGAGACGTTCGACATGAGTGATGGAAAGCGGTGTCGACTCGATGGCTTCTCTGACCACACTTGACCTGTATGAGGACGGCGAGCCAGTTGATCAAAAAGAGTTCAGAAGCATGATTGGCTCTCTCTTGTACCTCACTGCCTCGAGACCGGACATACACTTCTCCGTGTGTCTTTGTGCTCGGTTTCAGGCTTCTCCTCGCGTGTCTCACCGCCAGGCGGTGAAGCGCATCTTTCGGTACCTTCGAGCTACCATCGACTATGGTATCTGGTACTCTTCCTCCTCCTGTCTATCCCTTAGAGCCTTTTCGGATGCGAGACTTTGCGGTGTAGGATAGATAGGAAGAGCACTTCGTGCACCGCCGGTTCATTGGCACTTCTCTCGTTTCTTGGTCTTGAGGAAGCATCCGGTGTTGCACAGTCCACCGCAGAGGCCGAGTATGTTCTTTGTAGCCGCTGTCTTTGTAGCTGTGTCCTTTGGATGGTCTCGACTCTGCGGGACTTTGGGTTAGCTATAGACCGTGTTCCGCTCTTTTGCGATAAAACGTCTGCGATTAGCATTGCTAAGAACCCGATGCAGCACTCTCGGACCAAGCACATCGATATCGATATCATTTTCTTCGAGACCATGTAGAGAAGGGTGACATCGTGCTCCGCCAGGAGAGTGACCACCGGTTGGTGATATCTTCACCAAGCCTTTGGATAGCACGAGGTTTTCAGCTCTGCGGGGAGAGCTTGGGGTGGTTTGTCCTTACGGACTGTTGTGAGGGGGAGCTTTGAGCTTTATTGCTTTATCATATTATTTATGCTTCTGTCTCATTACTGTTGCATCGCATTTGCATATGGGTGCATTGGGTTTAGTCCTTCCAGCATAGGTTAGAGTGGTTCTTTTGTCTAGTTGCTTAGACTTCTTACTCTTATCTTGTGCTTTCAGGATAGCTGTTTCTTATCTCACTAGGTTGAGCTCACTCACTTCTTTTAGGTTCTAGCGAGGGTTGGGCCACCCTCGGGTGAGCAGTGCGTGTTTGCTCTCTAGTGTGTGTTTTCTCGACACCGTTGTTGCGAGTCATATGGGGTAGATGAGAGTCAGTTTGAGCCATAGATTTCTCTATATCTTATCTATGCTTTAAGGACTGCCTGTTTTTCTTGATATATTTGCCAGCTTCTCGTTTTTTATTGCTTTGGTTCAGGGGGAGTTCATTTGAGAACTTCTAGATATTATTGTTGACATAACTCAACTTGAACTAAAAGTTGTATCTCAAGTTAAGGGGGAGCTGGATGTTCTTCATTTGTATCATAATTTAATGGAGCCTTGATTATTATCCTTTCATGACATGTTTTCATTATATTATATCTTGCCATGATTTATGCTCCATTGCTAATTTGATCATGACTTTATATGTGTAGTCAAGTCTTTGCCATGATAGGTTAATTAAAATGCTAAATTTTGACCTAATTAATGTCTTGTTCATATTTGAGACTAGTCAGCTTTGTGTTATCTTTTTATGGTTCTTGCCATGTCAAATAGGCTGAGTTGAGTCTTGAATCTTAGTTGAGCAATAGATTGAGCTATACAGTTTCTTGATGACACATAAGTTAGTACAATCTGTTAAAAGCAAAAAGATCTCTTTTGTGCGAAAAAACTGATCTCACCAATTCCTTCTCATGAGGCGCTTGCCATTGCACAAGGCATGAACTCAGGGGAGATTTGGATGACCAAGATCATTTCCTTAAGCTTCTCGCTTGGAATGATCGCATAAGGCTTGAGGTCTAGCACATGACAAAAATATGATTGAAAACAATCATGAGATCTCAAAAGAAAAATGTCAAAAGTGCTCAATTAAAAAAAAATTCAAAGTACTTCAACAGTTGTATCATTCTTGAACAAATAGCACTCTAGTTGGCTCAACACTAGCTTCTTGATTCCATTTAGCTGATTGACATGGCTTGCATCGTTTGTGGATATCATTAGCTAGACTAAAATCTTGCTTGACTTGACTTGCTAAGCACTTCAATTAAAATTCAGAATATACCTTATGTTGCTTAGCTTCACTTTACATACTTAGTCATGATCTTTATAGCATATCGTATGTTATGGCTTGGTGTAATACATGATGGTCATTTTGGATAATTCTCATGGCTCTACATACTTTGAATAATCAAATCAGCCATTCCATCCATCATTATGACTTATTCTCTCTTGCATTCTTGATGTGTTTATTGCCAAAAGGGGGAGAATAGATTGGAGAAAAAGAAAATTTCTAAATGTCTGGGAACTTGCTAGAGCTTTGGAGATCAATTTGCTCTTTATTTTATTGCTCTAGTGTTCTCTCTGTTGACATGATCATTATCTCATTTTCTTTCTTTGGACCATGTCGGCTTCTACAAACTCAACTTCATATTTTACGGTGTTTGTCAATATACTCATCAAGGGGGAGATTGAGAGATCATGTGGAGATGATCCTATCTTTGTGATGAGTATTTGACTCTTGGTTGAAGAAAAATTGAGTTTGTTTTGGGCTTTTATTGCAAAGTCTTAATTCTGGTCGAAATGAAGTCGTGTACGACTTGTCCCTGGCTCGTACGACCATGTAGGATGCCATACGACCACGTTTGGTCGTGGTCGAATTTCGTTCAAGAGCGTACGACCATGTTGAGGTGTTCTCGGCAAAACTGACAGTGGTCGGAAGGCGTTACGACCACGTTGGCGCATATCGGGTGGCGTACGACCACGTTGCCAAGTAGCGGTTTCCACCGAGCAACAGACGAGTTCTCGGCGTGGTCGGCACTCGGCGCTAGGGTTTACGACGACTGTGGGATCGGAGCCTCGACCACGTTGTGGGAGCTCGAGGCCTCGACCACGTTGTGGGAAAGGAGCCATGACTTCGTTGTGGCACTTTCGGTGGTGCGACCGCCAGCGCTCGAGAGCTACGACCACGTTAGCGAGAATTGAGCGTGGTCGAAACGCGCTCGACCACGTTATCGATTGGATGACCATGGTCGTGCGGGATCACTAAAATTGGTCGTGAGGGTGCATTTCATGTCCGATTACGGTGAGGTTTGGTCGGTTGGGTTCCTTGTGAAGTCATGGACCTTGTAGACTGGTTTGTTCTACATTTTGACAAGGTTTGGTAAAGTCTAATTTCGTGGAAAGAGACTTGAGCTCGTGTTCGTCGCGAGTATGGATCGGTGCTATGTGATGGTTTTGTTGTCTTTGTTGGTTGCGGAACCGGAGAGAGTCTTGGTGAGGCTCGGGAGGTCGGGACTAGACAAGGGAGTTGTTGAGGTCCGAGCGACGTGGAAAAGCCAAGAGGACGTGTCGTGCCGTGGGGCGGCGGATGGACAGAAAGCGGTGGAGGAAGCTTCACGGAAGGCGCGGAGGGGCATTTTGGAGAAATGTCAAAGCTGCGGGGAAGCCGCCCACCTGAAAGCACTTGTGACCACCGGAGAGGCTCTGTGAGAGCTCTGTGGAGTTGGTGGTGCTATTGGGCAAGCGGTGAAGCCGTTGCCACACGGGTAATGGGCAAAGCACCGGAGGCCTGCAGCACTGGACTCTCTGAACGGTGGTCTGTTGAGACCCGTTAGCGTGTGAGACTATAAATAGAGAGGTTAGGTCTCAGGAGCTGAGAGAGGTTGTCCCCCGAGTGCTCTGAGCCTTATTGTTCTATTGTGTGAGTTGTCTCTGGGTAGAGCATGGATGCTCGTGTACCTCCGATGGAGTGGTCAGAGAAACCTCCATGTGCAATAGAAAAGATTGGATTCATCTCTCGTATCTTTCTCTGTTTGTGTTCTTGAGATGATCTGTTTGATCTATTTGCTCTCTTTTGTTACGATTGTTATTTGTGTTCTACTTGAGTTTTGGCTTTTGTTTCTTTGCTCAGAACAGGGAATCTATCTAAAGACCATTTGGCCATTTCATTCCAGAGAGCCGAGTTGTAATCGGAGAAATCTCTTGATTCTCGGTCTTAGCCTCCCGTGCTCGCTTACTTTTTCGACTTTGGTCTTCTCTCTGTACCTTGCTTAGATCTCTGATTTTCTTGACTAATCTACTTCTAGAGATCATATCCTTGCTAAGTTTGAAGTTTCTTGCGTTCGGATTTGTAAATCAAAAGTTCTTCAAGTTCTTGCTCGTGGTCGTGCTTGACAAAACAAGATTCTTGTGCAGCTTGCAATTTTAGTCTTACGACCACGACGAGTTTCGGTGGTCGTGACGCTGCAGCTTCGGTGCCGACCACGTCATCTTCGTCAAGTTTCGCTCGGTCGGTTCCTTCGACCACGGTCAAAACCCGACACGGTTTCACGATTACGACTATGGTTGTCTTCGGTTACGACTTCTTGTTTTATTGTTGCTGTGTTCGGTTGAGCGTTGTTTTCTGACTTCTTAGCTCTCTAGCTAAAGGAGAAGAAGAACTTAGTGAGGAAGTTTTAAAGGCACCATTCACCCCCTCTGTTGCCATTTCGGTCCTACACCAAGACCACAAGCTGATTTTGACAAAGAAAAAGATTGAGCTGCAGTTTAGACAGCTTATTGCAGCCAACCGAGAGACAAAGCTGATTTTTCTGCTGGCTGGAGCTGCTGTGCTGCCAATAAATTGAGGCTAACAAAAGTGCTTATCGCTGGCGAAATTACGTAAGTCTGCTGCCAAGAGAGACAAGAAATCTGCATTGCATGCTACTGAAATTTGCACAGCCGAAAATCTGAAAAGCAAAAGAAAAAGCAACTGTCCAAAACTGCAAAAAGAACTGTGAGCAGTTGGCTGATTCTAGCAAAAGAGAAGCATTTTTTTTAATTCGAAGCTAAAGATTCAACTCCAAAACGTGCTGCCGAGAGGGAACAAGAATTGTTGCACAGACAAAACAAAGACTAGAATGGGAGACAGTTTATGGATGTCGACAAAGATAGTACTCCTAAGAACCATGATGCCGAAAGAAATTGAGTTACTGCAGCCCTTCAAAATTGACCATGAGCTTCGCCAAACAAGAAACCCAAATGTTGTCCTTCATTGGTTGGGTGAGCGGAACTCAAATAGCGAGATAGGGCCTTAAACCATCAAGAAAAGCAAAGACTAATAAAAGAATAACAGAGAGTACTAGCAGCTGAGTACATGCATTAGCCATTCAACTTTTGGCCGCAAGAAACAATTTTTTCTCAAGATAACTTCTGATCATAGGAGAGAGTCAATACAAGGAAATTTGAGAAGACAACAACTCAAGCCATCAGTCAGGAGAGGCAAAAACAAAACATCACAAAGAAAAAACAAGAGATCATTCCAAATCAACCAAGGATTACAGACGAGTCCCCATACGCATGAACATTAGAACAAAATAATTATAAGACTCTCAATCCATCCTCTCCCTCTCAATCCTCAAGAACACCAAGAGCCTCACATGCTACTTGGGAGGAACACAACACACACAAAGAGATAAAATGAGCACTAAAACCCTAACTCACTCTATTGTGTCCTAAGGGGTATGCAGCCCCTCACCTCTATTTATAGCCCTTGGCTAACGGGTCTCTAACCCGTTCTGGCTAAACCCTAACGGAGCCGTCTCCCGCTTGTGCGACCTTGCGAAATTCCGTTTACCCCTTCGCACCTTCCAGAAGCTTCCGCTTCTTGCCTCAAGACGCCGCAACACGTCGAGTCCACATCGTCTTCGACACCTCATGACCGTTCTGACCTCAGCGCCACCTGCGCCTAGTCCGGTCCACCGTGTCTCGCCACGACTCGCCTCGACATCCTGCGGACACAGACAAGAAAACACGTCACATAGCACCGCCGATACATGAACGTGTAAATAGCATAAACAAAATCAAACATGTCGCAATATCAGAATATGCATCCTAACCCATACGACTAAGTTTGACCAAAGTCCGACCGAGCTCGTTGCACCACGCAACGTCAGGGTCCGAACAAACCGACTCAAACTCGACTTTTGGAAACAGATATCAATTACTCATCACTCACAATGGGATGACCTCCACATGTCTCTCAATCTCCCCCTTGATGAGTATATTGACAAACACGGAAAAAGCATGAAGTTGAGTTTGAAGAGTCCAACATGGTCCATAGAAAGAAATGAAACTCATGACCATGTCGACAGAAGGAATCACTAGAGCAACTCAAGAAAGAGTAAATTGTTCTACAAGCTCTAGATTCCCAAAAGACTTTTTGTCCAATCTATTCTCCCCCTTTTGGCAATAAACGCATCAAGAATGCAAAAGAGAGAATAAGTCATTATGATGGATGAAATGGCTGAAGTTTGTTTATTCTTAGCATTTAGAGCCATGAGAATTATCCAAAATGACCATAATGTATTACACCAAGCCATAACTTAATGAAGAGCTATCTAGAACATGACAAAATATATATAAGCCAGCTAGAAGCTACTAGATGACAATATGAGTTTTAGTGCATTTTATGAACATGTCAAGTCATCAGTAAGTAAAGTCTAGCTAGAGACATCCAAGGATGATGCAAGCCATGTCAATCAAGCTAAGCGGAACCAAGAATCTAATATCGAGTCCAAATAGAGTGTTATATACTCAAGAGTAAAACAATGGTTTAAGTACTTGATTCTTTTGATAACTCAAGCAAATTGAGCACAAATGATATTTTTCTTTCGAAGCTTATGGTTGTTTTCAACCATTATTTTTATCATGTGCTAGATCTCAAGCCATCTCACGACTACTCCAAGCAAAAAGCTTAAGAAGATAGTCTAGGTCATCCAAAACTCCCCAAGTTCATGCCTAGTGCAATGGCAAGCCGTCTCGTGAGAAAGAATTGGTGAGATCAGTTTTTTTCGCACAGAAGAGATCTTTTTGTCTCTATTTTTTTTAACAAGTTGTACTAACTCATGTTACATCAAGAGTTTAAGACAGCTCAAACTAAGGCTCAAAAGAGATTCAACGCTCAACTCAGCCTATTTGACATGGCATGAATCATAAAAGGATAGCTCAAGAGAGACTAATCTCAAATGCTAACATGACAAGTTTTACTTCAAATTGGGCAAATTTAATTAACTCATCATGGCAAAAGCTAGTCTACACATATGGAGTCATGATAAATCTAGCAATTAAGCATAAATCATGGCAAGATGTAAATCATCATAAGCATGTCATAACCGGATAATAATCAAGGCTCAATGTATTTATATTACAATGCAGAATGACATGCAAAAAATCCAGCTCCCCCTCAACATGTGATGCAGCTTTTAGTTCAAGTTGAGTTAAGTCAATATTACATTCCAGAAGCTCCCAAATGAACTCCCCCTGAACCAAAGCAATAAAATCGAGAAGCTGGTAAAGAAAATAGGCAGTCCTTAAAGCATAGATAAGATATAGAGGATACTATAGCTCGATCGACTCTCATCTACCCCATATGTCTCGGGACAACAAATTGCCGAGAAAACGCACACTAGAGAGCAAACACGTACCCTGTCTACCCGAGGGTGGCCCAACCCTCGCTAGAACCTAAAAGAAGTGAGTGAGCTCAACCTAGTGAGATAAGAAACAGCTATCCTGAAAGCATAAGATAAGAGCAAGAAGTCTAAGCAACTCAGCAAGAGACACACTATAACCTATGCTAGAAGGACTAATCACAATGCACCCGCAAATGCAATGCAACAGAAATGAGACAGAAGCATAATCAATATAGTAAAGCAGTAAAGACCAAGCTCCCCCTTACAACAGTCCATAAGGACAAACCACCCCAAGCTCTCCCGGCAGGGCTGAAAACCTCGTGCTATCCAAAGGCTTGGTGAAGATATCAGCCAGCTGGTGGTCACTCTCCACAAACTGAAGCACGATGTCACCCTTCTCTACATGGTCTCGAAGAAAATGATATCTGATATCGATGTGCTTGGTCCGAGAATGTTGCACTGGGTTCTTAGCAATGCTAATCGCAGAAGTGTTATCGCAAAAGAGCGGAACACGGCCAATAGCTAACCCAAAGTCCCGCAGAGTCGAGACCATCCAAAGCACTTGGCAACAGCAACTAGCTGCAGCAACGTACTCGGCCTCTGCGGTGGACTGTGCAACACCGGATCGCCTCAAGACCGAGAAGCGAGAGAAGTGCCAATGAACCGGCGGTGCCGGTGCTCTTCCTATCTATCCTACACCAAGAAAGTCTCGCATCCGAATAGGCTCTAAGTAATGGATCGCGCGAAGGCTACGATAGCGAAAAACAAAACTTTTCTACCGCGCACACAAGAACATCATGCTTAAGGAGGATCATGGATCGTTACCACTAGACGCCAGCAGCAGCAATGAAGAAGAGTTGGAGAAGCCGATCCAACCACGCGCGTCGATGTAGTAGTGGAAGTAGTCGATCGTCCCGAACCGATCGTCTCCTCCACGCGATCAACCACACCACGAGCGGATCCAATCAGAGGTTGTTGATGCCGATCAACGCCGCAACGAGCGGCGCCTCCACCGTATCCACACGTCCGGTCGGAACGCCGATCGCGAGTGTACCAAAGACTCGCGAGCGGCTAGGGTTTGGCTCGAGGTGGCGGCTACGGATTAGCACGGATTATCGGATCGTTCCCTCGGCCCTCGCCTCCATATATATAGACCTCCTCACTTGGGCCTCGTGGACCGAGGCCCAATAGGAGTCTATCCGGATCTCTATCCGAATTGAGTCCATATCCGAATCACATTCAATTAGTGTTCCAACCCGTTAAGTGTGCGACCACAGGTTCACGTATACTTGGTCGTGACCCGAAACACCTTTCCGGTCACCGTGTTAATAGCGGCCTCTAGTAAGACATATTAACCCCAAAGTATACGTAAAGATCATATCGGTGAACACAGAATGTTCTCATGTACTAATCCCTTTGCCTCACGATATAGATTAAGCTCAAGGCGAGACCTGTGTCATCCTCTTAATAGCTCAATCACTCTCTCGATTCCGTGATAGATTATAAACTCGTGATTGACTCCTCAATCACCTTGGCATGGCCATGCACTTTCATAATCCATTACATCGAGGGGCCCAGAGATATCTCTCCCATAAGGAGGGGCAAATTCTATCTTGATCATTCACATCCCACTACATGTTTCATGGCAAACCCAAAGACTACTTTTATGACTACCCGATTCGGAGTAGTGTTTAGTAGTCCCAAAATAAGCTACTACACATGCTGGGAACCATGATGATCTCAAGTCTAAGGATTCCACATATACACTACTTGAGACCAACTGATGACACATGGAATCTCTGCAGTGTCTCATGGCGGGTCTATCCAACATATGTTCACTAACACATGTCCATATTATTGATTTGGTATCTCCATACCATGATCCATGAGACATGATCATCAATCAATACATATCTTGATCTTTGAATCATATTTGTTCCTCATATGAAATATAATCAGGGATCATTTAGAAATAACAACATTTTGGCATTAAGAGTCTCATGAATAAGTCACATACCCATTGATCAATAATGATAATGTCTATTTCAAGGAACAAAGCAATGTATCATAAACATAGTATGTGATATTTTCAACATCTCCATGTTGCCTCTAGGGCATATCACCAACACTAAGGGATAGACAGGATGAGGAAGAGTACCAGATACCATAGTCAATGGTAGCTCGAAGGTACCGAAAGATGCGCTTCACCGCTTTGGCGGTGAGATCTGTGAGGAGAAGCTCAAACCGCACAAAGACACACACAGAAAAGTGTATGTCCGGTCTCGAGGCGGAGGTACAAGAGAGAGCCAATCATACTTCTGAACTCTTTTTGATCAACTGGCTTGCCGTCCTCATCTGGGTCAAGTGTGGCTGTAGAAGCCATCGGAGTCGACACCGGCTTTCCATCACTCATGTCGAAATGTCTCAGGAGATCACGGGTGTACTTGCCTTGATGCAAGAAGGTACCCTCCCGAGTCTGCTTGATTTGGAAGCCAAGGAAGAAAGTCAACTCACCCATCATGCTCATCTCAAACTCGGTGCTCATGACATCCAAGAACTGTGAAACTAGAGCATGAGAAGAGCCGCCAACGATAATGTCATCGACATATATTTGGGCGAGCAGAAGGTCATTGCCAAGCCGGCGAATGAACAAGGTCTTGTCAACTTTACCCATCTCAAAACCATGTCTCAATAGATAGGACTTAAGCCTCTCATACCAAGCTCTAGGGGCTTGCTTAAGTCCATACAATGCTTTGGAAAGCTTGAAGACATGACTAGGGTATTTGGGGTTCTCGAAACACGGAGGTCGTTCGACATAGACTTCTTCCTCAATGAAGCCATTGAGAAAGGCACTCTTGACGTCCATCGGTAGAGCTTGAAACCCTTAGAAGCTGCAAAGGCAAGCGAATTCTAATGGCCTCAAGGCGAGCTCTGAGGGCAAAGGTCTCCTCGAAATCCGCACCTCAACACAGGAGTACCCACAATGCAACCGCCTAGCCTTGTTTCAATGACTACCCCATCCTCACTTTGCTTGTTCTTGAACACCCATTTGGTTCCAATGATATTGTGATCTCGAGGGGGCTCAACAAGCGTCCAGACCTTGTTTCTTTCGGAACTTTCGAGCTCCTCATGCATGGCATTGACCCAAGACTCGTCAGAAAGAGCATGAGAAATGTCTTTGGGCTCAAAAGAAGCTACGAAGGCAGAGTGGAGACAGAAAAGTGACACGCCGGACTTGGAACGTGTGACTCGCTCAAATAGATCTCAATCATCTCGCTCGGAAGGATGAGATTTTTGGATATGTCTTGGAGGTCTGGATGAGATGAAGAAGTGGCCTCTACCTCGTTACTGACGGGGTAGGAGCAGAGCCACTAGCTCGGAAGAAGCGAAGGTAAGGGCGATCGCCTCGAGGTGCGGTGGAAGAAGGCACCTCAAGGGGTGGAGAAGGGGCCGGATCGGATAGACAACCCTCATCTCCATCATCCTCATCATCCACAAAGATGGTCTCGGACGCTCTAGTGAACTCGAGATATCGGGCCTAGTCCCTGACCGCCTCATCGAAAGTTACCTCACGTGTTTCTACCATTTTACTAGACTCGCAGCCTGACCCTATAGGCCCGCCAAGAAGTCGAGTAGCCCGTAAAAAGTCTATCACAAGAACGTGACTCGAACTTATCTAGGTTCCCTGACTTGAATAAAACACTTGCAACCAAACACACGAAAATGAGAAACACCGGGCTTTCGCCGTATCTCAACTCATAAGTGCGGTGCAAGTGTGCCCAAGAAAACTCGATTGGAAACATGGCACGCGGTGGCTATAGCCTCACCCAAAACTTCCGCGTGTAGAGTACTCATCAAGCATCGTCCGGCCATCTCGACCAAGGTGCGGTTCTTTCTCTCCACAACGCCATTCTGCCGAGGGACGTATGGAGAAGAGAACGGTGCTCTACACTGTCTCACCACGAAACTCTCAAAGTAGGAATTCTTGAACTACGTGCCATTGTCCTGCGGATCGCTCGTAAGGCACCGGAAGCTCAGCGAAAGCCTCTTGAAAAGACCTCGGAAATGTGAAAACGTCTCATCCTTCGAGGCTAAGAAAACACCCAAGAGTACCTCGAAGTCATCGACTACGACAAGAACATACCACTTCCTCCCGCCGATCGCACTCGAGCCGGTCCAACCGTATCCATATGGAGTAGCGTCCGGTGCATCGGTCATAGTAATCGTGGGGAGGATGAGAAGTGGCAACCATCTTGTCGTCTTGGCATGGAGCGCAAACAAGATCTTTGACCATCTTGAGTTTCGGCAGACCACGAATGAGATCGTGGCCGCTAACTCGAGTCAAATGGTCAAATCCAATATGACCAAGTCTCCTATGCCAGAAGGAAAGATCGCGGGACTCAGAAGCAAGCAAACAATGGAGAGGATCACCAGAAGACTCAGAAAAATCAGCACGAAAGATCCTCCCAAAACGAGAAATCCCGCAAACCAGACTACAGAAGAATCAAGAATTTTGATTGTTTTCTTAAAACTCACCTCGAAATCGTCATCGGTGGTCGAGAGACGAAAGCAAATTGTCTTTGCTTACTAACCAAGGCAACATCTTTTAAAACAAATGAATCATTAATGCAAGATACCTTTGGCGATGACTCGCCCGAAGAGGCGTCTCCAAGGTGATCGTCTCATCACCGAGCACGGGCAAGGAAGAAAACCAACGGAATCTCCGGTCATGTGTCGTGAACACCCGAGTCTACAAGCCAAACCTTTCCTTCCACCGCCCTACGTGAACCCGAGTCAACAAGAGAGCAAAGTCTCGAGACTAGGATAAATCAACATAGATTTTGGCACCCAATCTTGAGTCACATGTCGAGCGAAGAAGTAGTCACAGACGATCGACCTCTAACTACCCTCACGCTCTCCGTCGCTCAAAGAAGCGAAGGTCTATGTGCGCACTGAAGGCATTCTTTGGGTCCGACCGCTACGGATAGCGAATCGAGCACCGGCAAAGACGCCGATCACGCCGCGGGTAGCTATCTCGATGGAAACGAGATCTACCCTCGGGATGGCGGAAGTCACGACCGAGAGGAGCATGAGGACGAAAACGAAAAACTCGGAAGAACCAAGTCCTCGATCTTGCCCAAAGCTACCAACAATAGCAAGCCTAGACCTCGTGTTGGTCTTAGGTGCACTCAAGGTGCGGGGCTGACCACAGATACGCCTAAGAGACTCAACACGGTCTCTTCGCGATCTTGGCGCTTGAAGCAATGGTAAAACAAATGCCCATCCTTCGGCGGAAGGTGCAATGATACCGCCTCGAGGGGTCAAGTAGTATAAGATGGCCGCCTATACGAGAGGTCAAGTCTGCGGTGAAATCACCTTCTCGTCGAAATCCCTTGGACAAAGCCCGATGATCTAAATTGAACTTTCTTGTTCTTGGCTTGACCTCGATCACACCTATGACTATGGGTCCGAGCACGGCGGTGGATGCTTCCTTCTATCCTCTCGAAAATCATATCCTAGACCTTGATTGAATTTGCAAATCTTGATTGGTCTAGAATAAGATTAAGATTCTTCTTGCCCCTACAAATCTCTCGAGAGTGTTCATAAGGCACCGACACTCCCGAACAGAGAGCACAAGAAGGGCGGGGAGAAGAAGAGACAGCGAAGGTAAGGGGCGGAAGAAGAACCAACAAGAGGAAAGTTTGGCTTGTGCACGCACGTACCGACTGGGGCACATTCCTACTACTAGCGGGTTGGTTCGCCTCTCTAGGCGTCTTACCCTTATCCCGGGCTTCTTCCCCTTCTCCTCAATCACATTACAAGCACAAGGTGGCTTCTCTAGTAGGTCCTTAGTTAGCTTCACACATTTCTCATCCAATGCAATCAAGTTAGATTTTAGTTTGTTACAACTAATGCATGGTGAGCTAACAGGGTCCTTAGAAGCAAACTGAGCCAACTTCTTATCATGATCAATCATTTCTTGAAACTGTTTGGAAACAGATTCAAGCTCAGCAGTCAGTTTAGGACAATTCACACATGAAGCAATAGGCTCAAGTAGAAAAGCTTGTAATTCAGCAATTTTATGATCTGCCCGTTTTAGGTTCATCTTCAAATTATTACAACTTTCATAAGTCTCGGGCAGATCGAGAAGCATAGTGTAAAGACCTCTAAAAGCATTGTCCTTATCCTCACATGAGGTGCAAGAAGTAGTCTCAACGGTAGATGAAGGAAAAACAATCCTAGACATCTCTAGTTCAATGACGGACTAACATTCTCCACCTTAAGAATATCTAGCTCGAGGTCACACTATCATATGAAGTCCTTAGCTTCTCCATATCACCAATCAAGGCAGGGCATGTATCACATTCGTCACGAGAGGAAGCAGATGTAAGTGAAGTAAGCTCTCGTGACAATCTAGCTACTTCCTTCTCTAACTCAGTACACCTAGCCTTAGCTCTAGCATGAAATCCACGTAGCTTAAGAAAAGCATGATTGAGCTGGTCATAGGTGGGGCATACCTCGTCCGAGTCGGAGTACAGCTCGCTGTCGCTCGGTTAGCCCTCGAGGGCCATGAAGCACATCTTGGGAGAAGTCTTCGCCGCCTTTGGGGTCTTGATCACCCGTCCGTCGTCGTCGCTCCATCCCTCCACCTCGGCCGAGGTCGAGGTCGTCGAGCGCGAGAGGACGCTGGAAAAGCTTCTTGGCCTTCCCAAAGTCGCGGAACTTCTTCTTGCCTTGCGTCCAGCCGGAGGCTTCTTGTTGCGGTTCTTGTCGGTGTAGTCGTTCTTGACCGAACCGCCGTAGTCGTTCTTGCCCTTCTCCGACTTGGGCGGTTTGCTCGAATGTGGTTGGGGCCACCACACTCAAAGCAAATCAATGGTCCTCTTCTCTTTCCATCCCTCCTCCTCTTGTAAGCATGGGAGAACTTTCGAGCTAGGAGGGCCATTGTTCATCCTCTAGCTGCTCTAGCGATCATCGGTTACATCACGAGAGAGCGAGATAGGGAGAACCCGCAAAGAGAATCGTGAGAAGAACCGAGCGATGGTGGGATCGGTGACTAGTGCCATCGATGAGACTTCGACCGACGAGACTATGTCAATCTCGTGAGTCTTGAGGCGCGAGTAAAGCGCGTCAAGAGTCAAGGTCGAGAGGTCCGTGGTGTCCTTGATGGTAGTCACCTTCATCTCCCAAACCCAAGATCGAGTGCGAAAGAATTTGTCGGCGTTATCCGAGTCGGAGTATGTGAGACCGACGGCTCGGAGGTTGCTCAAAATTTTGTGAAAGCGAGAAAAGCACTCGTCAAGGGACTCACCGACAAGCATCTCGAATTTCTTTAATCGCTTGAATCGGTCTTGTCGCACTGTCTTTATTTGGGTGGTGCCCTCATGGTAAGCATTGAGGGTCACCCAAATATCAAGGCCGACGTCGGTGAGAGATGCGATCAAATTCGCTCGCTAATCCTCGAATGATGATGTTCCTCGCCTTTGCGTTTGCCTCAACATCGACCATATTCCGGCATTGATGTTCTCATCGGTGGGAACAACAAAGCGGACCTTGACCTTTCGCCAAATAGCGTAGCCACGAGCACGGATGTAGGTCTCCATCCGGCTCTTCGAATGGAAAATCCATCCCATCAAAGATCGGGGCTTGGTCGAGTACTTGTGCTGTCGCCATGGCTCTTGAGACCGGTTAAAGATCTATCAAGAAGAGCTAACCGGCTCTGATACCAATTGTAGGACCGAAATGGCGACAGAGGGGGGGTGAATGTCGTTCTCTTTTAAAGTTCCCCCAAAAGTATTCAAGAATAAAACTCAACTTCAATAGCTATGGAATCTATGAAGTTGAAAATATTTGCTCACTGACTAGACCAAAAACAAACCTGAGACAAATTATTCACTTACTGCCGAAAAGGTTCAACTAAAAGAGGTAATCAGCCAGATTGAAAAGATACAAGAAATAGGCACCTGAAAAACCAAGACCACAACCGATTTTGACAAAGCAAAAGATTGAGCTGCAGTTTAGATGACTTATTGCGCCAACCGAGAGACAAAGCTGATTTTTCCATTGGCCGAGCTCTTTGTCTCGCCAATAAATTGAGGCTAACAAAAAGTGCTTACTGCTGGCCGAAATTACAGAAGCTGCTGCCAAGAGAGACAAGAAATCTGCATTGCATGCTACTGAAATTTGCACAGCCGAAAATCTGAAAAGCAAAAGAAAAAGCAACTGTCCAAAACTGCAAAAAGAACTGTGAGCGGTTGGTGATTCTAGCAAAGAGAAGCATTTTTTAATTGAAGCTAAAGATTCAACTCCAAAACGTCTTGAGAGGAACAAGAATTGTTGCAGACAAAACAAAGACTAGAATGGGAGACAGGTTTATGGATGTCGACAAAGATAGTACTCTAAGAACCATGATGCCGAAAGAAATTGAGTTCTGCAGACCCTTCAAAATTGACCAACAGAGCTTCTGCCAAACAAGAAACCCAAATGTTGTCCTTCATTGGTTGGGTGAACGGGAACTCAAATAGCAGATAGGGCCTTAAACCATCAAGAAAAGCAAAGACTAATAAAAGAATAACAGAGAGTACTAGCAGCTGAGTACATGCATTAGCCATTCAACTTTTGGCAGAAGAAACAATTTTTCTCAAGATAACTTCGATCATAGGAGAGAGTCAATACAAGGAAATTTGAGAAGACAACAACTCAAGCCATCGATCGGAGAGGCAAAACAAAACATCACAAAGAAAAAACAAGAGATCATTCCAAATCAACCAAGGATTACAGATGAGTCCCCATACGCATGAACATTAGAACAAAATGATTATAAGACTCTCAACCCATCCTCTCCCTCTCAATCCTCAAGAACACCAAGAGCCTCACATGCTACTTGGGAGGAACACAACACACACAAAGAGATAAAATGAGCTCTAAAACCCTAACTCACTCTATTGTGTCCTAAGGGGTATGCAGCCCCTCACCTCTATTTATAGCCCTTGGCTAACGGGTCTCCAACCCGTTCTGTTGGCTAAACCCTAACGGAGCCGTCTCCGCTTGTGCAGCCTTGCGAAATTCCCGTTTCGCCCTTCCGCACCTTCCGGAAGCTTCGCGCTTGCCTCGCCGCGCCGCAACACGTCGAGTCCACGTCGTCTTCAACACCTCATGACCGTTCTGACCTCAGCGCCACCTGCGCCTAGTCCGGTCCACCGTGTCTCGCCACGACTCGCCTCGCCGTCATCCGTAGACACACGAGACAAGAAAACACGTCACATAGCACCGCTCGATACATGAACGTGTAAATAGCATAAACAAAATCAAACATGTCGCAATATCAGAATATGCATCCTAACCCATACGACTAAGTTTGACCAAAGTCCGACCGAGCTCGTTGCACCACGCAACGTCAGGGTCCGAACAAACCGACTCAAACTCGACTTTTGGAAACAGATGTCAATTACTCATCACTCACAATAGGATGACCTCCACATGGTCTCTCACCTTCCCTGATGTTCCCTCGTGGAACTGCATGGATTGCGTGGTCCTCTCATGGATCTACGGCACGATCTCCGCCGAGCTCATGGAGATCGTCCACGCCCACGGCACAACAGCGCGCCTCGTGTGGGTCGGCATCGAGCAACAATTCCTCGGCAACCGTGAGACTCGTGCTCTTCATCTCGATGCCGAGTTTCGTAACCTTGTTCAAGGGGACTTGTCGATCTCCGACTACTGCCGCAAGATGAAGGGTATGGCGGATGCTCTCGCTGATCTCGGTGAAGTCGTTCACGACAGAACCCTCGTCCTGAATGTTCTTCGTGGATTAAACGAGCGGTTCCAGTACATGTCGGCCCTTCTCAAACGGCAGCGGCCCTTTCCCACGTTCATCGAGGTATGCACCGATCTGCTCCTTGAAGAACTCACCATGGCGTCGGCATCCTCCTCGACACCGTCGATAGCTCTTCTCGCCGCCAAGGGCACCTCTGCCCCAAAGGGATCTCCATCTGGCGGGAGCTATTCTCGCCCATCTGCTGGTCCGCCTACCCAACCAAACACCAACCCTCAGTTCAACCAACAAGGGGGCTCGGGCTCCGGACGTCGCAGTCAACGTGGGAACGGCGGTAATCGCTCCTCCGCCGGGTCTGCTCAGTGGCCTTCGTTCTACAATCCCTGGATCGGGTCCATCCAGATGTGGCCCGGCCAACGACATCCACCTTCGACAAGTGGCCCGCCAGCCAAGGCCGCCTCAGCAGGGCCATGGTCAGCCGCAACAAGCGCCGCTGGCCGCCCTGGGACTGCACCCTGGTCTAGTTGCGTCGGGGCCATACGACACTGGCCCATACGCACCACGCCCCCTGCGACAGGTCGAACAGCAGGGTGGGTTTGCGTTCGGCGCACCCCAGCCCCAGCCAGCGCCTATACAGCCTCCTTCTCCATGGGCTCCGTGGGCTGGTGGCTCCTAGGATCAGCAGTCCCTTGCAAATGCGTTCAGTACCATGACTGTCACTCCACCAACCTCCACTAAGTGGGTCATGGACTCCGACGCCTCCTCTCATATGACGCCAGACACCGGTAACATCTCTTTGTTCCGTCCCCCCGTACCTCCTTCCCTTCATCTATCATTGTTGCTAACAGTTCCACACTGCCTGTTACTTCCACCGACGATACAGTTTTACCTGGGTCTTTTATCTTAATAATGTTCTAGTTGCCCTTGAAATTATGAAGTCTCTTATTTCTGTTCGTCAATTCACCACTGACAACTCTTGCTCTGTGGAATTTGATCCTTTTGGTCTTTCTGTGAAGGATCTCAGGTTCGGGACCGTGATCAATAGGTGCAATAGTTCTAGTCCTCTCTACTCGTTGCACCTCCTGGCGTCCTCTTCATCCAACTGCACCTTCCTTGCCGGTCCCCCGACTTCCTTGTGGCATCGCCGCCTTGGTCACCCCTCCTCTGAAGCCCTATCTAGTCTTTCTAGTACTTCCGCCATTACTTGTAATACTAAGTTGTCATGTAATACCCTTTGTCATGCCTGTCAACTTGGTCGCCACATACGTTTACCATTTCCTAGTTCCTCTTCTCGAGCATCTCATGTTTTTGACCTAATTCACTGTGATCTGTGGACGTCTCCTGTAGTGAGTGTCTCCGGTTATAAGTATTACCTTGTCATTCTAGATGATTGCTCTCATTTTAGTTGGACTTTCCCTCTTCGTCTCAAGTCCGAGAATTTTCCTACTCTAGCAAATTTCTTCTCTTTTGTGGCCACCCAGTTCCAGCGCACCATCAAGGTTGTTCAGTGCGATAACGGTCGTGAATTTCATAATTCTTCGACCCACACCTTCTTCCTCACCCATGGCATTTCCCTCTGTATGTCTTGCCCATACACGTCTCAACAAAACGGTTGAGCTGAACGAATTCTCCGATCCCTAAATAATTATGTTCGCTCCCTCTTGTTTCAGGCGTCCCTTCCCCCTTCTTATTGGGTCGAAGCTCTACACAATGCCACATACCTTCGCAATCGTTTTCCTTCAAAAACCCTAGACATCGCCACACCCTACTTCGCTCTCTATGGTGTCCATCCCAGCTACAACCATCTTCGGGTGTTTGGCTGCGCCTTCTACCCTAACTTGTTCGCCACCGCTCCTTACAAACTCTCCCCTCGCTCTACCTTGTGTATCTTCCTTGGCTACTCCTCCGATCACAAAGGTTACCGGTGTCTTCACCCTTCCTCCAACAGGGTCATCATCTTCGGACACGTCACATTCGACGAGTCTCTTTTTCCTTCTTCCAGAGATGCGGTGCCTCCCCCAGCGGATTTTGATTTTCTTACTAACTTTGAGACAAGCCTGGTTCTGGCTGGCTCTTTTTCGTCTACAGGCTCCCGACACACCTCGCCAGGCGCACCGGTTCTTTCACCACCGATGGTTGACGCCACTGCTCCCACCACGGCTTGACCATCTGATGCGCCCAACTCACCTGCCTCGGCGACCTGTCCTGCGACCGTGGTGCCACCTGCGCCACGCACGGCCACGGCGACTACTCCATCCGTGCCACACAGGCCACGGCGTCTCCTTCATCCGCTCATGTGCCGTGTGCGGCCCCATTACACCGCTTTGGTGCCATTTACAGCAGACGGGCCCAGCCTGAGCCATGTGTGCCCTACAGCCCATCGCCGGCCCCTCCAGTACAACGGGTTTCGGCCAAGGCTATTCCCATAGCTCCGGTGGTCAACTCACACCCCATGATGACTCGTGGTAAGCACGGTTTCAGGCAACCTGCTGCTAATCACATGAATCTCATGACCACTGCTCTGTCTCCTATCCCGAAAACTTACCGTTACGCCCTGACCGACCCTCATTGGCGAGGAGCTATGGAAGAGGAGTATCGTGCCATGCTGTCCAACAACACATGGGATCTGGTTCCACGTCCCCCCGGCACAAACATTGTCACCGGTGAATGGATATTTCGTCATCAATTCACACTAGATGGCACACTAGACCGCTACAAGGCACGTTGGGTTCTCCGGGGCTTTACCCAACATCCAGGCGTGGATTATGATGAAACTTTCAGCCCGGTGGTGAAACCTGCGACAGCTCGGACTATCCTCTCTCTGGATCTCTCTCGCTCCTGGCCGGTGCATCAACTTAACGTCAAGAACGCGTTTCTGCATGGCACATTGACAGAAACGGTCTACTGCTCCAAGCCAACTGGATTTGTTGACTCCGCGCATCCTGACTAGTTCTATCGTCTCAACATGTCGTTGTATGGGTTGAAGCAGGCTCCTCACGCTTGGTATAACAGGTTCGCTACATGCTTACTTGGACTTGGCTTTGTGGAGGCAAAATCAGACATTTCTCTGTTTATCTTTCATCGTGGCTCCGAGACAGTTTACTTGCTGTTGTATGTCGACGATATTGTATTGACTGACTCCTCTTCAACACTACTTTGTCAGACCATTCAGGCCCTTCAACAGGAGTTTTCGATGAAAGATCTTGGTGAGCTTCATCATTTTCTGGGGATTCATGTTGACCGGTCTCCAAATGGAATGTTTCTTTCTCAGCGTCATTACACTCTGGATATACTAGAGTGCGCAGGGATGTCGGACGCCAAGCCCTATAGCACACCAGTTGACACCAACTCTAAGATGTCTGACACTTTTGGCACCCCCGTGAGCAATCCTACCCATTACCGCAGCTTAACAGGTGCTCTCCAGTACTTGACATTCACTCGTCTAGATATTTCCTATGTTGTTCAGCAGGTATGCCTATACATGCATGATCCTCGGGAACATCATCTCACTGTTGTCAAGTGTATCCTACGCTATCTTGGGGTACAATTGATCATGGTCTTTTTCTGCGTTCGTCGGTGCCCTCCGAGCTTATTGTCTACTCTGATGCAGATTCGGCTGGTTGTCCGGACACTCGGAAATCCACTTCTGGCTATGCGGTTTTTCTTGGCGCCAATCTGATCTCCTGGTCCTCCAAGCGGCAACAAACTGTGTCTCGCTCTAGTGCTGGTTGCGCCAGTTACTACAGGAGTTGTGCAGCCCTCTCCCTCGGTCTACTCTGGTTTATTGTGACAATGTAAGCGCAGTATACCTGTCAACAAATCCTGTGAAACACCAGCGGACAAAGCATGTTGAGATCAATTTTCACTTCGTTCGAGACAGAGTCGCCGTCGGAGAAGTTCGGGTTCTTCATGTCCCAATTACGTCCCAGTTCGCCGATATCTTCACACAGGGGGTTACCGACGTCCGTCTTCACCGAGTTTCGCTCCAGTCTGAATGTCGTTTGTCCCGACGTTCTGACTGCGGGGGGTGTTAGCAAACGCCTGTTCACATGGCTGCCTCTCCATCTTCCCACGCATGCATGGATGCATGCACAGCATGCCTCCTTGGTTCAGCTTCTACTCTCTTCATTTCTCTCTTTGTATTCACAATCGTATGTGTGTAGCTGGTGCTATATATACTTTAAGATGTAACTTCATTCATCAAGTAATCTATGCGCAAAGCATTCCACGTTATCACCTACATAATGCTAACCGCTGCTGCCCATCACAAGGGCGGAAACAGAACAAAAACGACTAGGGTTTGCTACTTCACTAGAGGCTGAGATCTTAGATCCTAGTTGACACTTGAGTTGTGCTAGAGGAATCACACATAGGGGTGAAAACAGATCGGATACGGACGGATAATGTCTTTACCATATTTGTTTTCATATTTTTTTTCGGATACGGATACGAATACGGATACGAATACGGATAACTCGAATACGAATACAAATACGAATAATATCGAATACAGATACGGATCGAATACGAATCGAAACGAATACAGTTACGAATATTTATCAGAACATGAAAACCGCTTAAACTATACATCCAAAATTAACGAAAATACGTAAATAGTTCATCTTGTGAAAACATTCATAAAATCTAAACAAGCATAGTCTTTTCATCCAAAATAAAAATATACCCGATAGTCGATCATAACATAACTACATAGAGTGGGAATGGGCCGTCTGGGTTTCATTATGGGCTGGCTGGTTAGGGGCTAAAATCTCGGATATCCATTTTCGTATTATCCGGATAATCCGTATCCGTATCCGTATCCGTATTCGACAGATACTAGGCTTACTGTATTCGTATCCGTATCCGATAAAAAAATCCGTATCCGTATTCCATCCGAGAACTATCCGAAAAAGATCCGATCCGACACAATCCGTATCCGTATCCGTCCGGATCCAGCGGAAACTATCCGATCCGTTTTCACCCCTAATCACACACATCATGGCCTATACCAAACGAAAAATAAATTAAACCCGGTGTCTTGTGCATCCAGCTAGCTCTTCGTGGACCTGCCCCTGGCCCATCATGTCGTCCTACGTGCTCAGCCTTCGCCAGTTCTCTTTTATTCATTTTCCAAGAATGCACTGGAACTGTTTAATGAAATACGAACAAGCCTTGTTCTCGAAAAAAAATGTACTGGAAAAGTTGTTCAGAAAAAGAGAATATGAAAAATATGCTAGATTGCCAAACTATTTCATCCCAGATTGCATAACTCTTATACAGGAACTTCTTAATGAAATACTCACATGCTGCAGCCAATCCATTTCACGTCAAATTGCAAAACTCTTATACAGGAAGTCCATGCACATGACCTTCGTGCAAATCAGTTCATTGGAGCATCAAGCCGAGTTCATTGGAGCATCAAGCTGATCCTTGCACACACTTTCAATGCAGCTGATCACCTGCAGCATACATCTATCCATATACCAAGGAATGCAAATGGAGCTGCACACAGCCTAGCAAAAGGAGCAATCAAGATAGACACTAACAGAGTAATCCTGATGTTTCTTGCCACAGTATGTATCAACATAGCCCCTCCAATTACATAGCAAGGTTACAACTTCCAGAGATGTATGAGCCACAGTATGTATCAACATAGCCCCTCCAATTACATAGCAAGGTTACAACTTCCAGAGATGTATGACAACATCTTTACAACAAAGAAAAATCTATGAACAGAAATACAGACACTTGCTGGAACAACAAAGGGAGAACTAAACAAATTCATCCTTCAAATAAGCCTTGCACTGCTCTTTTTAAACTCTCGGCGGTATATATTTCTTGTGGTAAATCTCTCCGCAGACATGAACAAGAAAAAAACCATGAATTGGAATATCTCGCCAAAGAACTTTCGTATTCTGGCAAAATACAATTTTCTATATTATTTTTCAATTTCTGCCGCAGAAGAACATCAGGAACCTTCCAAGTTTGCTGACGACCAAAAGTCGCATTGAATTGTGAGGTAAATGCAACCAAGGATGGATGTAGGCTTCTCCACCAATAATTGCGATTCAAACAAGCCTTGACTGGACTGCAAACGTCTTCCGTATATTTCTCAATCCAGTTATTAAAGAACGACCTGGAGTCATCATGCTCTGCAATTAGCTCCCTATCGGACAGCAAGTCATTTTGCAGCTCAAATGTTTTCGTATTAAAATGTTCTGTGTTATTCAATAAGAAAATGCATTGCCACTGTAGATTGTATATTTTCGAATGTTTCATGAGCGCAGATTTCCAGCAGCTAATCATGTCACATAGAAGATGGCCAAATGAGTTGGAGTCATCACCAGGAGCAAGAGTGGATTGCACTAAATGTCTGTGACTACTGAAATTTTTCATTGAGCATACGAGGAAATATGTCATTGGATGGATGGTAGCATACTGCTGGCTATTCATTTTATACTGTATGAACTGCTTGATATTGTCAAATGTTCCCCTGAAAGCCTCCCTCATGTTATCTGAAATCTTGGAAAAGAAATCCTCAGATTCACTGGAAGGAAAATTTTTTAAAATAGGAAGGACATCTGCAAGTGCTTCATAGGCAAGCAGCATTGGACAAATATGATCGGCAGACCACTTTGCCTTGCTGAGAGAAACTGCAAACTGCAAGAGCTTATTAATAGGTGACTTTGCAAACTGGACAAAGTAGCCTATTTTTAATTCCCGAAATGATCGACTCTGTTCACAAAACTGCTGTTGCATCAAACGGAGCACTTGTGTGTTGATTTTCAACATGATGGTACATTCCTTCATCCCTTCTTCTGTACACTCAGAAGGATCCGTAATTATCTTTGTGTTTTCCCGAAGAATCCATGGGATGTCAAGTTGATAAAAAGAACTGTTACACGGGCAATATTATACTTAGTGTGAGTAAAAAATTTCAGATAATTAAGGTAACAATAACATTATAAGAGCCAGTGTTCTCACCAACAACAGATCAATTGGATTACATATATATTCTAGCATTGCAAGAAACTGTGCCATTACAAAGATAATCTTAACCAGTAGAATTCACTAGATGATGTTCTCAAACCACAGAACTTAATGTATGCTGCCACGATTGAAACTGGAAATGAAATTTACCAATACCATACCTAAATCACACTCCCTCCGTTCTTTTTTACCTGACGTTTTTGACTTTTCATGATCTTCGAGATACACTTTGACTGTTACTTTTTATAACTTTATATTAAGATGTATTAGTGAAATTATAATATTATAAAAATATTTTTAATGACAAATCTAATTGTTGAGGGAGGGTCCCCGCGCTACCTCAGGCCCACAACCACCTCGGAGCGGTGTCGCCCATTGGAGGATCTATCCCGAGCCGAGTCTCCAAACTAACCCCGGACGAGGTATGCGAGGCCAACCCCGGGGCAAGGTATGCAATACCAACCCCGGAAGGGACCTGGGGTACAAGGTACGTAAGGCCGACCCTAGAAAGGTCGGAGCCAACTCCGTACGAGGTACGTAAGACTAATCCCAGAAGGGTCTGAAGCTAACCCCGGGCAAGATACATGAGGACGACTCTAGAAGGATCCGGGGCCAACCCTAGACAAGGTATGCAAGGCCAACCTCAGAAGGGTCTGAGGCCTACCCCGGACCGACCGTAGAGACTCAAACATGCCAGAGCCCACGTGGGGCGAATGACGCAAATACCCAAAGGAATAAACTAGGCCCTAGGGGCAATCTTGTAACCTCACTTGCCTTTCCCTCTCCCTCTATAAATAGGACCCCATGTAATATAGGGAGAGGCCATTTTGTAACCCTAGACTCATATTGAATACACCTGGCGGTTGTGTGCCTCTCCTTGGGTCCCTTTGCATCCTCGCGGTCTCTGTATCCGACCAGGGGTGCTTCTAAGTTCATTGTCCGGATTCGTACCGACAACAGTTGGCGCTGTCCGTGGGAGAGAAGCCACGTCGCCTTAAGACGAAGGTGAGGAAGACCACTGGGTGGCCGCATGGAGGTCCTCTGGACCCCTCAAACCCCTCTAGACCCGTGTGGAGGTCCTCCGAACACCTCATTCCTTCCTCTCGCACTTCTTGTGCGCTTCTCACTGATCTCCCAATATACTTCCATCTCTCCTCTGGCATCTTGTAGTGTTACATCTCTTTCACTCATAGACTTCCTCGCTCGCTGCCTAGTTCTCAGACCGTCCTCGTGCTTGAGCCGCCCTCGTGCCCATAGCCCGTACTGGCCCCGCGTCGAGACTCCTACTCCGCGTGGTGTCAGGCCTGGTCCCGGACTCTTCCTGGACAGTGCGGCTTTGAGACTCCAAAGACCCCTAGGGGCAATGCTCCACGGCTCTCGACCTCCCCCGGGGGCAACGCTTCGAGGCTCCCGGCCTTTCCCGGGGACCCCCAGGGGCAATGCTTTCGCGGCTCCCGACCTCCCCAGGGGCCAATATACCGTAGCTCCCGGCCTCCCCCAACGACACCCGGCCTCCCCCAGGGGCTACGCTCCAAGACCTCGGTCTTCTCGAGGTAAATGATGTTAGTGATATGCTTCAAATGTGCTTCAAATGTTGCAGCATGATGTTTTCCTTCATCAGGGGCGTCTTTCAGTTTATTCTCAGTCCTTAGTGATTGACATCCTTGGGTGATTGTCGTTTAGGTTACTTTTAGCTGGGTATATCTAGGGAATCTCTACTCTAGTTGGCTGGTGTTCTTTGCTTTAAGATGTGTTGTAAACTGGTGATCTCAGTCTATTCTATCTCTGTACTCAAACTCCCTTGAGCTTTCCTAAAGCCTGGTAACATTATCTGTCCAAGAAGGTAAGTATTTGAAGTACGTGGCTGTGGAGACCTGAAGTAAGGCACTGCCGAAAGTAATAAGCACACGAGTATTTCGGAAGGATGGAGAACAATCTCTTAACTACCTGAGGAGATCCGGCATTTCTCAGTTATGGAGTGCTCTGCTCAAAGTCAGATCATTTTAAACGAGGTGATATCATGAAGGTACATTCTGAAGACCAAACTCAATTCTGGAATGATACTTGGTTGGGGGACAGGCAGACAGCCCTTTTAAAATGTCATTTCTGAACTTGTGTCAGAAGGTCTAACATCAGCGGTGCACAATAACAGCATGCTGCTATGTCACCAACGTGCAACCAGGAAGTGCATACGAGCAGCTTGGCTAGAGATAGAGTTCGTCGGGAAAACAATTAGCTAAGAGTACTTTTGGTAGAACCGTTGTTTAAATTATCTGTTAAGAGTCCTAATCTATTTCTAGTTGTGTTCCTGTCAGAGTCTGGTTCAGCAGACGTATTAGAGTCTGCTTTAGTAGTTCCTTTTGTTAGAGCCTTCTCTATAAAAATAGAGATTTGAGAGGGGCAGCATCCATTTTTCTAAAGCAATAAATAAACAGAAAACTTCCCACATCTCATCACCTCACAGCCTCGCACCACGGCCGAGGATGAGTCCCACCAGTGTGAGGGAGAATAGTCTCTTTGAACTCAAATGTATGTTGTTTTGTAGAATGCGCGGTCACATTTTTCAAACTTTGACTACTGATCTGAGCCAATATATCTAGATTGACCGAGTGAATGTAATACTAACAACTTTGTCATCAGAAATGCTTTCATTATACTCTATTTTCATAATCTTTACCAAAAGAATGTGATAGAAACTAATAGTCAGAGTTGCCTCTTGTACACCATGCCTATGTCCAAAATAACATGAATTTATAGAAAAGTCTAAATGACCCGGTTGAGCTTTCGAGGTGAATCTATTTAACCTCCTAGACTACAAAACCGTCCAATTGCACCCTTAATCTTGCAAAACCGAAGTAAATGATGTTACTGATATGCTCTAGAGGTAATCATGAAGATGATTGTATCACTTTTATATTTATTTTCCCTTGAATAAATATGTTTTATATTGATCAACAAGTATATGATTTGTTCGTGGAACTCTTTATTTATGTTTTGATATTATTCTAAATTATTCCTGATCTTATATCATTATATGCGACAATTATGATTTACAGGTCCGCATATGTATTTATTAATAATCATGTTTCACGGATCATAGATACGGAATATCAAATCGATACATGTTAGAGAATATGGTGTTGGATTGACCCACCATAAGACACTACGGGAATTGTTATATTCTTAAGTATCATTATTTGGTCTCATATATATTGTATGGACGATCTTTAAACCTAATATCGTCATTATTTTCTACATGTGTAATAGTTTACTTATGGGTTGCTAAACACTAATTTGTAACTAGGTGGTCGTAAATGTAGCTTTCGAATTTACTATGAAATGTACAGAGGAATATGAGCGATCAAAATAAAATTTGCTCTTCCTATATAACAGAAGAGATATCTCTTAGCCCCTCGGTATGGTTGGATTAAGAAAGTGCATAGTCATTCCAAATGTGGTTGAGAAGTCAATTACTACTGTGTAATCTACTACATGTTCGAGTGAAGAATTAAGCTATCATAGGACGACATGCTTCTCGCCTTAAGATCGATCTAGTATCATGAGACAAAGAGATCGATACATAAGCATTATACAAATTCATCCGATATAATCTTTATGTATGTTTGGGAGTCGTTATGTCCTGTTAGGGACCACTACCGACTTATAGGCTGGAAAGAAGTTTTTGGCCCATGGCCAAATATACATAAACCTATAGAGTCACACACTTAATAGGCCGGAACGATAAGTATCCGGATGATAGTCTCCGAGTGAGATACGATATGTACTCATATTGGATAAAGATCCAGTTTAAGGCTTTCTAAGTTGAATACGATATCTAATTGTATCGAATAAGGATCTGATTAGAGACTATATGAAGAGAGGTGCAGAGGCTAAGGAAGGTATTCTGAAACACACCCATCGAAACCCTAACCGTCATCTCTCATAACACCTGCCGTGCGCGCTGGTGCTAGCAGTTGACGCATGATGTTCCATCTCTGGACGTGTGGACCTCGGCAGAGGCGCTGCTGTAACTGTGGCGCTAATCAGGACAACCGTGAGGAGTAGACGGTTGGCCAGAGAACGATCGACTGCTTCAACTCTACTTCCGTCGTATTGCGCATCTAGTGATAACGATCTATGATCTCTTACTCGTGTGGCTTCTTAGTTTACGCGATAGAAAATTTTAATCTACATTAGTGTAGTCTACCCGTATCCCAACAAACGACACCCTAAGGTGGTTTTGCTATTATGTCGGATGGCATAGCTAACGCCATGACAACCATGGGTCCTGCATGTCAATGAGTACTACCTCCCTGCTCCCTGGTAAAACACCACACCCACCCACCCAATATCATCCTCCATCCAGGCCAGCCCCCAGTGCTTGGGGCCAAGTGCCCTCACCTGCACAACCAGATTGGATTGGACCAATTGGGTTATGGATTCTTTATATATTCAATTTGCTAAGTAATCACGCGTAATATGCCACAATGGCAAATATTACTACATTTAAATACAAAGGGAGTAATAATTTACTACTTATATATTTTGCTACTTTTTGGTCTTCACCTAACCTTATAATCGTCATTATCCAAATCAGCTGCAGTAATACCGTGCTTAAGAAAGAGAGGGTACTGAACATTGCAAACATCATGGACCAAATAATATTGTGATGTCAATATCGTAATAGTAAAAGAATTGAATACTTGAGTCACAATTTATCATCTTCAATAATTGAAAGGCAAAATTGTGAATTACCTGCTCAATGTATCTGAGATGTCCGAGAAGGCTTTGAGCAGCACTTTTTCATAATCATGTCCAACAGTCTGTTGGGAATCGCGAATAATGTGATCTAGCCGGGCCATAGAGCAAGGTGAGATGAGGTTGACATCCCCAGGATGCAGATGGACATGTGATGGATAATGTAGCTGTATGCTTCTTTGAATGTCGCCACCATCACTAGATGTATAACCGTCAGGGCTGCTCCTTTCAGATTCGCGTGTGCTAAAGGAGTCGACTGTCTGGATCGAATAGGGGGATTGTTCCATGGATTGGACGAGGCTGCTGGCAGCTGTAGACAGTTGCTCCTTGTTCCACATTTGCAAGCTGCATATCTCTTGATAAAGCTGTTGCATTGCAACTGCCAGGTTCCTTTGACCGCTCTGACAACAAGCACTGAAGGAGAATTGGAGAGCAAAATGAACCTGCCAGCAGCGGCAAGGCTAATATCTGTTGCATGATGACAGGGCAGCAACAAGAATGGCCATATGAGGGGGCAATGAACGAATAGTTCCCAAGCAATAACACAACTAATCCACGCGCCGGTATCAGGATGCTGCTCCGTTCTTGCAGATGGACAGCCGAGGCTCCCTTTCATGCACCCGAACGATCCTCCCTCGGGCGAAATTAAATTAATACCCGCGAAGTGAGCCCTGAGATACAAGCAGGGGTAGATGGTGAGATAGAAACCTTTTTCAAAAAAAGAAACGAAATAATGGAAGAGAGAGAGATGATGTTGTTGAGATAGATCGATTGACGGAGGGATAACGACCCACCCAGGTAGTAGATCTACGGATCTAACTCTACATTCATAAATTGGCAAGAAATTCAACCCTGCAGTATTTGATTTCGAACCCGAAACCCAAGACAAGACAAATCAATAATTTCAAATCAATCCGCTCGATTGTAAATACGGCGGTTTCTACTCTACCTCTAGAAAAAGCAGCCACACAAGAAGGGCTGTACGCCGAGGTGAACTGGCCGCGGTGAGGAGCTGGGACTGGGATCCTGGGGACGACGGGACGAGTCAACGAGAAGCAAGGATGAGTCCACCATAGAGAGCTACTGGGCAGAGGACAGGCAGAGAAGAGAAAGGTCGTGTGCGACTGGAGCGCGTGGCAGAGGTCCTCATCTACACCTAGGGTGCAAACGGATCGAATTTGGATAGATATTGTTGTTATTATATTCTAATTCATATTTTTTCTCCGGATTCGATACCAATCGAATTCGGTACCAATCGGATTCGGTGCCGGATCGGTCGAGATTAACCCGAGCCGTTTACACCCCGACTTATTTGTAAGGAATGCATGTAGTACAACAAATAGAATAGGAGGACGTACTGTCAATAACTTGATGTTACTACTTAATAGTTGATGTGAAAGATTTTATTTTACCATTGCAAAAGCAAATGAAACGTCAAATAGTAGCACTAACCTGAAATCAAACTTGAAGATGTATCGAATTCGGACGAATATTGTTGTTACCATATCCTAACCCATATTTTTTTTTCTGGATTCGGTACCGATCGGATTCGGTACCAATTAGATTCGGTGCCGGATCGGTCGGGATTAACCCGACCCGTTTGCACCCCTATCTACACCACACGCTGACTTCACCCACAGCATCTCCAGTTGTAACTCGCCACCTCCATCCTCCTTGCTGCCACCCCTTCCTCCGTCTACAATGTGCTTTTTGAGATGGAGTGAGCTCAATAGCGGAAGGAGAGTATATGCATAGGTACAGTTGCACCCTAAATTTTTTACCAAAAAACCGGTATATACCCTCTAATATACAAGTATATACTACATATACTCCTATACACTATACATGCTCCTAATAGCCTATTACTCCATTAGACCCAATAGACAATAGGCATCGGCATGGCCCATACTTATTCTCAAATGTAGTATGTAATATAGTTCTATTCTCGAATGAGTCAAATCTGAAATATGAGGAACGACGCTATCAATGACACAATAATTCAATGTATTAGTATAGCTCTATTCTCAGTTCTTAAATCTGAAGACTTAAATGAGATCTCAACTAGGGTTATTGAGTTAGTGGAGCTTGGAAGTTAGCCTTTGCTTTATCTAATTATCTTGTATTTGGTTCAATGCTGCTCATAGCTAGGAAGGCATATGAGTGAAGGTGATTCATTAGGTGCTAAGTGAAGGTGATTCATTAGGTGCTAACTCCTTTTTGAATGACATGGGTTGTCTTTACTCTTTATTGTATAAATCATGTATAGATACCTGATTACCAGAATATCAATGTATCTATGGCATATTGGTACCTGATTGCTATTCTTGATAGAGAATGTAGCAAACATTTGTCATTTAAGGTTCCTAAAGGTTAACCATAGGGGAATCTAGCAATACTGTAGTTGCTTCTTATTTTAGTTCAGTACTTCAGTGTTATATAAGTACCTTCACTTCCTGATATGAGTCTTCCTAGGACTAATAGTAGTTCTTGTATTGCTTTAAGTTCATGCTTCATTAGGCTGAAGAAGCTTTGTTATGCTTATAATTACTCCATTTTACTTATAATTACCGATGTATCTTAAGTTCATACCTCATTGCTAAAATCCTGGTTCTGCCACTGTGTAAGTTCCATGTTTTTTTTTAATCTTTTGTAGCAGGGAAAGCAAAGTGCTTCCCTGTCTTGTTTTCAATTTTGTGAGCATGCAAGTAAAACGCATTGTCGGAGGGATTGGGATTGCTAAAATTAGAGGAAATGGAACTTAACGCCAATGGAAGTGGTCCAATGCAGAGAAGGCCAAGCAATTTTTTGTTTCTTGTTAGTTTTATGAAGCCCAGTCTTATAACTGGAATTTGTAAATAGATGTATGTGCGTTCAGGCTTGTAATGAATCTTTAGTGTAAATTTGCTCGATGTGTAAATCTATGGGTTGTCTGTTGCATAGTTGCCTGAGATTTTCTGAACTTTTAGTCAATTTTTTCACCCATTGGATCTAGACCCAACCATCCTCCTCAACCCCCTCGATCCCTGTATAAACTCAACTCTAACCCTACCCACCTCATCCCTACCCAAGCCACCGCCATCACCACCCCACCCTGCACCGCCTCCCATCACCTCTGCCCAAGGCTGTAAAAAAAGCTTGAAGCTCACGAGCTACTAGAGTTCGACTCGTTCTAGGCTCGATTCGAGCTCGGTTCGAACTTTAAACGAGCCGAACTCGAGCTTGATCTCGAGCTCGCAGGCTTTATTGAGCCGAGCTCGAATAGTTCGCGAGCTCCGATTCGAGCTTAAATAGTAATACATATTAATTCTTTCCGAGCTTACTCGAGCCGAACTCGAGCTCGAGCTTTTCTTATTGTTGAAAATTAGTGTATATTTGAATTATTTTGACTGTTATCGAGCTTACTAGAGCCGAGTTCGAACTTAGAATTTTCTTATTATTGAAAAATAGTGCATAATAAATCATTTTAATTGTTATCGAGCTTCACCGAGCTGAGCTTGAGCCTACTCGAGCTTAGGCCGAGCCGAGCTCGAGCCCAGGTTCAAGCTCGGACCTCAACTCGAGATCGGCTCGAGCTTCTACCGAGCTCGAGCCTGGATGGCCAAGCTCGCTCGAGCTCGGCTCGTTTACAGCCCTACATCTGCCACCGACGAGGGTCATCGACAAGCTCCTTACCGCCCACCTCCTCCTCCGCCCCACCTCCCCCTCCTGCCAGCACCACCGTCTTCTTCCTCCTCTCCGGTGGCTATTGTCTTTGATTCGTCGCCTCTCATCACCTCCTAACCACTCCGGTCTTGTCGCCCTGTCGACCTCCACCACCCTCCTCTTCGCCCACGTCCAACAGCATCGCCATTACCCACTGCTGGTTTGCTACCACCCTGGTCTCACTAAGCTCGGGGGCACTAGTGAATCCGAACCCTAAGCGGGTAAACTCGCCCCTTAATCTACCGTTTGCCGCCACCATTGTTCGCCGTCGCCAAAGAGGATGACAATGCCATCACCGGAGAGGATGAACTGCGCAAATCGTAACGCAAGATCCAACGGTGAGGAAATTACCCAAAATTTTCTTAAATTTCAAGCAACTATGCGTTAGCAAAACTGAAATCTATTTGGTTATTGTTGTTACTATTCACTATTTGCAGCAGCACGACTGTTTGTTCATCCATCCATTTCAAAAGCATACACCTGAACCATTCACTTACCAATCTCTACATGAACACTTGTTTGGAAATTTTCAGTTTGATTTGCTGCTGCCAAATGCAGAAGGCTGCTTGTTTTATTGTGTAAAAATGGCTCTAGAATTCTTGTATTCATGAAAAACTGGCAGCAACATACTTACACAGATTTTTGTTTCAATTTTTCTGTGCCCCCAAATGTGCAGCAGTTAGCAGCAAATATATTGGCCAGTTTGAGGCACCTGGACACCACATTGTCATGAAATTTGCAGCAGGATGTCTGTAAATTTGGACTTGAACTAACAACAAATCAAAACAAATGCATGGCCATCAGTCAATAAAGTAGCAGCAACACTAAAGCATCAAATACAAGCACCTGATACGTTTCTAGTACAAGCATCATTCACTGTCATTTCCTTCATTCCCATTACAAGCAACTAAGTAGCAGCATCACACAGAATATTATTTCAGAAATAGTTCATGATTCAAGGATCATCCAATACGTTACTTCAGAAATAGTTCATCATTCAAGGATCAAGCATCGAGCATCAGGTACATACAGATTTGCTAAACTAGAACACCTGTGCAAGAAAATGGCAGTAGCAATTCAAAGACAGGCTCTGTAGAAAAGGTAGAAGAATATGACAGATCAGGTTCAATACAGGCTGAGTTCTTTTAAGCTACTGCTGATGACTTTTGGCTACGATTTATTAGTCTAATAAATAATAATTACTGAGAGACCATATGAGAGGTGCTCTCATGTTTGTGATGAGTAATTGACACGTGTGCTAAAAATCTGGAAAATGGATCAGGTCTGCTGCTCCCAGGTTGAGCAGAACTACCGCAGGTTCAACTACGGTACTACCGGCCGGCGGTACTACCGCAGTGGAACCGGCGGTACTACGTGTCTTGTGAGCGAGCGATGAGGGCATAAAGTTTGAGTTTGGGCCTTGATGGTTTTGTGTTTAGGACATGTGGTTAGTTCATATTATCGAGCGGTGCTATTTGATGTGTTTCTTGTTTGTGTTGGCTGCAGGACATCGAGGCAGAGTCGTGGCGAGACACGAGGTGACCGGACTAAACGCAGGTAGCGTTGAGGTCAGAATGGTCGGGATGTGTCGTAGACGGCGGAGACTCGAGGTGGTTGCGAGGCTTGGACGACAAGGAGCGCGGAAGCTTCCCGGAAGGTGCAGGAGGGGCGAAATGGTCATTTCACGAGGCTGCACATGTGGGAGCGGGCTCCGTTCGGGTTTAGCTGGTGTAACGGGTTGGAGACCCGTTAGCCAAGGGCTATAAATAGAGGTGAGGGGCTGCATGCCTCCTCATGGCTTTGGGAGAGTGTTAGGGTTTGCTAGAGTCAAAAGAACCTTTGGAGATGTTGTTTTGCTTTAGGCTTTAGTGGGTGAAGAGTGGTTGGAGAGGGCAGGGTGTGTCTCCCACGTTCATCTCCCTTCTCTCTGTGTGTTCCTCCCAAGAGCTATGGAGAGTTCTTGGTGTTCTTGAGAATTTGAGAGAGGGAGAGAGTGGAGATGAGTTGAGAGTCTTGTAATCCTTCTTCTTGTTCGAATGTACATGCGTATCGGAACTCCTTTGTACTCTTCTTGTTATTTGGAATGAAAATCTGAAGTTTTTCTCCCGTGCACTCTTTTTCCTTCGATGCCCTCTGTTTTGATTTCTGAGATTTTCGATTTCTTGTTATTTCTTGCCCATGAGGTGTAAAATGGGTTGCTCTATGATGGGATAGTACCTCAAGGTCATTTGATCGAATTTTTCCAAGAGCAAATCAAGTTTAATCTCAGATTTGGTGTTTTGGGCTCTCTCTGTACATTTCTAGGGTTCTTGTAAGAATTGGGTTTCCTTCTCTGTGATGGCTTGAATCTTGGCTTGTAGAGTCTAATGACTATTGCTAAGACATCTGCAAAGCCTCTTGGCCAAAGTGTCGGGACCCGGATTTCCAAATCCAAATTCCTCGTATTCTGACACTAGTCCCGGATCAAAGCTAGTGCACAGGTTAAGCAAATGATGTTTACATTGCCAACAACGAAATTACAATAATAAAGAGAGTACAGGCCGAAAGACCTTTATTACAATAGAGGTTACAAGACCTCGCACACACACAAAAGATAAAGCACAGCGGAAACAAAACTAAATCCAATGGAGAAGACCCAACAATTAGCCACGTGCAATTGGTGGGAAGCGCAACCTAGAACTCCTGAAAGCCTTCGTCGAATCCAAACACTCCGTAGTCGAAAGTTCCATCTTGAGCTTCATACTCTTCTGGGTATTATTTTAAGTGTAGTATGTGAGTACATAAAGTACTCATAAGTCTTGGGAAAATGCAATAGATGCAGGGTTTAATCAAAGGAGGGTTATATGGTTCTTTTGCACAAAGCCACATTTCATTTCAAATACCATTAATTATTTTTTAAGGCATCAATTTAGCAAAGTGATTGTTTTAACAGAATCTATCAATAATTTTATAGTGAAGGTTGCAACCACCAACACTTGAATACTGGCTCAACCCGCCAAAGTTCAAAAAAACGGGTTACACCACCCACACTGGCTACAACTGCCAGGACAACCCCGGGAGTTCCAACCACTCCCGGTTCCCAAATCTTTTATTTTTAAAACCAAAAACAATGATCTACCATGTGAATGCATTCCTTGCCCGCCCTTGACCGTGGGCACGACTATTCGAATAGTTTTACACTCTGTAGAGGTTGTACAACTTTACCCACAAGAGACAAGTTATCTTAATAGCCAACATGCTTAGTAGGCATGAGACCCGATAATTCATCACAAAGCTTTTACCTTACTCTAGTCTAGCCGCCACCACCACCGAGGTTTCACCGTGAAGGGTTAAACCACCAGTCGAAGCCCCTCTTGCGCCGTATGAGTACAGTAAACCCTGTCCCTCACTGTGAATAACCAGTACACCCTGGCATTCACTTTCCACTGGTGGTACCTAAACTAAACTATTGTAAGTTAGTTAGCTAGGTCGTACCCATATAGACATGTGGTTGTACGGTAGTGCTCAGTCTGGACAAACACAAGCGTCGGTCCTTAATTGACTAGGGCGGAACATACACATTACAAGTTCTCGTGCTAACCGCACCAAACCAATCTTACCATCCGCCCCAGTCTTAAACCAACTCTCCCATTTTATTTTATTTTAAAGAACAGTGGTAACACCAATCACCACTAAATTCTGAACAAAATCCAGTTCCACAAAATATAATTTCCCATTTCAAAAGGTACCAAAGGAGTATATAGCATGACTAAGCATTTTACTACCGTTACAACAATCACCAAAGTTTTATAATAATCTCATTATTGAGACAAAGAAAATCCTAGAGTGTCAAAGGTACATGGTTGTCAAAGTCAAATGAGGGCATAACAATTGTCGGTTTAACTATTATCTCTAAACATGAATTATCATTTTATGTAACATAGCAATGCATTAATTTAAAATAATCAAAACATTTCTCAAACATAGGTTCAATATGTTCAAAGGAGACTTGCCTTCGTGTGTGAGTTCTTGATTCTCTTGCTGCAGATCGGCAAAGTCTTCGGCGACGTCGGATTCTACGCGCGGAAAAGACAAAGCAACAAAGCAAATAAATACACATAAAATCAAATAAAAATCAAAAATTGAAAAAAATGTATAATTAGATAGATTATGATTTTAGAAGAATTTAGAAATTTGAACGGGTCAAATCGGAGTTAAAACGAGAAAGCTATGACCTCGGGAAGTTTTAATTGAAAGAAAAAGAAAAGAGCAATTTCCCGAATTATTTTTGTACTGAAAATTATAATTATGACGTTAGCAAAATTCAAAATTCGAATTTTATTGACACGTGGGCCGGTCCACCGTGGACCGAGTCCACGGACCATGAGTCGTCTTGACGCGTGGCATGCCGGCCGACGTGGCGCCACGCGCGCGCACGCCAGCGACCACATGGCGGCAGCAGCGGCTTGGCCGGTGAGGTGGCGGCGGGCGGCGCCGCCCCGCGGCCGGGCGGCAGGCGGGCGGCGGGGCGGAGGGGGTGGCGGCGCACCTTCCGGCGGTGGCGGCGGAGCCAGGCGGCGGGGGAGGCCGACGGAGGGAGGAAGAGGCGGCGGCGGCGCTGCGGCGGCGCTCGGGAAGCGGGCGGCAGCCGAATGCGGGAGAAGGAAGGGAGAAAGAGTGGGTCTGAAAAGCTTCCCGGGGAAGGGCTTTTATAGGTGAGCAGGGAGGAAGGCCGGCCATGGCGCACGGGAGGCGGCGGTTTCGGCGTGAATGGGGGATATTAAGAGGGGAAACAGCCGGCATTAGGGAGGAGTGATTAGGGGGTTTCATTCCCGCAATCAATCGGAAGTTTAAGCGAAAGAAACGGCCGCATTCAAAGCTTTTAATTCGGCAACAATGGTGGAGGAGAGAGAGAGCTAGAGGAGGAAGAAGGAGAGGTAGAAGAAAGAGATGACGGGTGGGGCCCACCCGTCGATGAGAGAAAGAGAGAATGAAGGGGTACGGGCCGTTGGATCGCTGACACGTGGCAAGTGAGTTGATCATGCCCATTGGATTCAAGTGAAAGGGGATGGCTTGGATTAAATCCAACGAAGGGGTATCGGCCGTCAGATTTGCGACACGTGGCGGCCTGAGATTTATTTGATTTTATTTTCGGATTAGATTTTCAGAAAATACTAGAAACCATATAATTGCTTAGAAAAATAATAAATAATATCTAAAAATTCCAGAAAAATTATAGAATATTCCTGGAAACATTTTAGACTTAATAAAAATATTTTTAATTTCGGATTTGCATTTAATAATTTTATAAAATTCTTTTTATCTTTTAAAATTAATGTTTAATTCCAGAAAATTCTCAAAAATTATTTAAAAATTATGGGAAGGTTAGGAAAAATAAAATGAACTCTTTTTGGCTTTTATAAAATATTTAAAATACATTTTCTTGTTTTAAACTTTGAAATAAACTCCAGAAAAACCCAGAAAAATCCAAATAAAATCCAATTATTTCAAAATAATTAATTTGAAATTAAATTTTTCAAAACTCAAAATTTTGGGATGTTACAAACCTACCCCCCCTTAGAAAGAATCTCGACCCCGAGATTCGGACGAACTGGGAAAAAGATCAGGGAACTCTGCTCTTAGGTCTTCTTCACGCTCCCAAGTTGCTTCTGACTCTGTATGATTACTCCACTGCACTTTACAGAATTTGATGCTCTTGCTTCTTGTACGGCGCTCTGCTTCATCCAAAATTTTAACTGGATACTCTGGATATGATAGGTCCTCCTTCAAAGATACTTCTTCCAAAGGCATTTGCTCTTCGGGCACTCTGAGACACTTTCTTAACTGGGACACATGGAAGACGTTGTGCACACTTGACAGCTGAGCTGGAAGTTCCAACTGATAAGCAATTTCTCCCCTTTTTGCTACCACAGGAAATGGTCCAATGAATCTTGGAGCAAGCTTCCCATGTTTGAAACGTCGCATCCTTTGAGAGGTGAAACCTTCGATACACATGATCTCCGGTACAAATTCTAATGCTCTCCGGCGATTGTCCGCATAACTTTTCTGTCTTGTTTGCGCTGTTTTTAATCTGTCCTAAATCAGACGGACTTGCTCTTCTGCTTGTCTTAACACATCTGGACCAAAGACTTGTCCTTCTCCCGTTTCTTTCCAATACAACGGTGTCCTGCATTTTCTGCCATACAAAGCTTCAAATGGAGACCTCTGCAGACTGGATTGATAACTATTATTATAAGAAAATTCTGCATAGGGTAAACTTTGATCCCAACTTGATTTATTTGCCAAGGCACAGGCTCTCAACATATCTTCCAGTATTTGATTTACTCTTTCTGTTTGACCATCTGTCTGGGGATGGTATGCTGTACTGAAATTTAGATTGGTGCCCAAAATTTCATGAAGCTTCTGCCAGAATCTTGAGGTGAATTGAGATCCTCGATCGACACAATCTTCTTTGGAACTCCATGCAAACACACAATTCTTGACATATACAATTACTGAGTCTATCTCCGAATAAGTGGTCTTCTTAGGAATGAAGTGTGCGACCTTTGTCGATCGGTCCACAATAACCCAAATTGAGTCATACCCTGCCTTAGTTCTTGGAAATCCAGTTATAAAATCCATTCCAATTTCTTCCCATTTCCACTCGGGTATCTGCAAAGGTTGTAAGAGTCCAGCAGGTCTCTGATGTTCTGCTTTAACTCGTTGACATACATCGCACAAGGCTACATATTCAGCAATTTCTCTTTTCATACTGGACCACATGTACCTTTGTTTAAGATCTTGATACATCTTTGTACTTCCAGGGTGAATTGAATATCCGGATTCATGAGCTTCCTTGAATTAACTCTTTATTTCCTTCTTCTGGGTACAAGAATTCTTTTCCCAAACCAAAGGATACCTTCTTCATCTTCTGAAAATCCTGGTGCTTTTCCTTTCTTCATATTCTCTTTAATATCCTTAACATATTTATCCTCTTTTTGAGCTGCCTTGATTTGATCTTGTAAGGTTGGCTGAACCTCCAAAGTAGCTAGGAATCCCTCCTCTACTACTTCTAAATTAAGCCGTTGAAACTCTTCATGAAGTGCGGGCTGCTGAACTTGAATCATCAAGTTATTACAATAACTTTTTCTGCTTAAGGCATCAGCTACAACATTAGCCTTTCCTGGATGATAGTGGATTCCAACATCATAATCCTTTATCAACTCAAGCCATCTGCGTTGTCTTAGATTGAGGTCAGGCTGGGTAAATATATACTTCAGGCTCTTGTGATCCGTGTAAATCTCACAGCGATTACTGATCAAATAATGCCTCCATATTTTTAGAGCATGCACAACAGCAGCTAGCTCTAAATCATGAGTTGGATAGTTCTGCTCATGAGGGCGTAACTGCCTTGAAGCATAGGCTACGACTTTTCCTTCTTGCATTAAGACACAGCCCAATCCTTGTCTAGATGCATCACAGAATACCTCAAAATCCTTTCTAATATCTGGAAGTGTTAACACCGTGCGAGATGTTAATCTCTTTTCGCTTTTGAAAACTTTCCTCACAAGATTTACTCCATTCGAACTTCTTCTCCTTCTTTAGCAACTGAGTGAGAGGTCTTGCGAGTTTGGAAAATCCTTCTATAAAGCGGCGATAATATCCTGCTAAACCCAGAAAACTTCTGATCTCTGTCACTGACTTGGGTTGCGTCCAATTGAGTACATCCGTTACCTTTTCAGGATCTACAGATACTCCTCCTGCTGAAATCACATGACTCAAGAAAGCTACTTTCTTCAACCAAAACTCACACTTGCTAAACTTGGCATACAACTGATGCTCTTTGAGTTTTTCCAAAACTATCCTCGGATATTCGCATGTTCTTCCTCATTCGGGAGTAGATCGAATGTCATCAATAAATCGACAACAAACTTATCCAAATACTCCATGAACACTTTATTCATCAGATTCATAAAGTATGCAGGAGCATTGGTCAATCCAAAAGATATTACTGTAAACTCATACAGTCCATATCGAGTGGAAAATGTTGTCTTTGGTATATCTTCTGGTCTAATCTTCATTTGATGATAACCTGACCGGAGATCAATCTTAGAGAATACACATGATCCTTTTAACTGATCAAACAGATCATCAATCCTGGGCAATGGATACTTGTTCTTAACTGTCGCATCATTCGTGGATCATGGTCCACACACATCGAAGACGCCATCCTTCTTTTCACTAGAATCTTGGTGCTCCCAAGGCGAAGAACTTGGTCTAATAAAACCTCTTTCTTGCGGTTCCTCAATCGCTTCTTAACTTCAGCCAAATCATTTGCGGACATCCGGTAGGGTCTCTTGGAAATCGGAGCCGTTCCAGGTACTAGATTAATGACAAATTCAACTTCTCTATCTGGTGGCATTCCTGGCAAATCTTCTGGAAACACATCTGGATATTCCCTTACTATGGACACCTTTTCTAAAGTCATTCCCTTCAAGCTGTTCAACCCACAACTATTCTGAGAAGATGGCTTTGACTTGTATCTCACTTGAATTCCTTCAGAGTTGGTAAGAGTGATGGCACGATTGGCACAATCTATCTGCCCTTTATACTTGGTTAACCAATCCATACCAAGTATTACATCTAGGCTCTTGGAGTCTATTATAATTAAATTCGCTAGGAATTTTACTCCATTTATATCTATGGTTGCTCTAGGGCAAACCGTACTAGTCTTCATTTCATTTCCAGGTGATTGGACTAGCATAGGATTCTTTAGCAATCGAACATCCCAATTATATCTTTCCACGAAATCTTTTGACACAAAAGAATGTGAAGCTCCAGAATCAAATAATCTTGATCAGGTCGAGTTGACAAGAAACTTACCCAGAACGACGTCTGGTGCATCCTGAGCTGCTTCTGCAGTGACATGATTAACATGCCCTCTGTTCACTGCTTGTGGAGTCCTTGGAGTCTGAGGTGCTCCACGGCCTTGTCCTGCAAGTGGGGCTCTGGCTGGTGTTGTCCCCAGGTTGAAACGTACAGGAGTCACAGCTGGGCGCTTCTGTGGACAATTATTGGCATAATGTCCCATGTTCTTGCAGTTATAACACTGCACTCCAGCCACTCGAAGTCTTGTTCTGGCGAGGCGAATCGCATTGTTTGGTCGAGGAGCTTGAGGAATCGGGCGAGGTCCATCGAATGGTGTCCTCGGCACATTTGGCATCGAGGGCTGTTGAAATGAGGTGGATTAGGGCGGTCTTGGAACCGCTTGCACCTGCCGAGCTTGAAACTTCCTCTTAGGACTTCATACGATTGACGTTGAGCTTCCTCTTGTATTATGGCCTTGTTCACCATATGCTGGAAAGTTGGAAAATCATTTGACACTAGCTGCACCTTGAGGTTAGGTTCAAGTCCTTGCATGAACCGCCAGATCTTTGCTGCATCTGTTGCAACATCGTCAGGAGCATACCTGGATAGTTGAGTAAACATGTTCAGGTATTCTGTAACACTGAGGTTTCCTTGCTGCAGTTTGTGAAATTCCATTCTCTTCATTTCCATTACTCCAGTAGGAACATGTGCAGTGCGAAAAGCTTCCTCAAACTCAGCCCAAGTGATAGTCTGCACATTCTGATGGGCGGCGCAGCAATTTTCCCACCAAGTTGCTGCGATTCCTTTTAGTTGATGAGCAGCATAAAGCACCTTTTCATTATCATTACAGTGAGCCAATATCAGCTTTCTCTCCACATCCTTGATCCAATCATCTGCTTCCATTGGATCTACCGCACCAGAGAAGGTTGGCGGTCTGGTTCTCATGAACTCTCCCGCTTGGTGGGGTGCACGAAAAGGCGCTGCGAGCTTCTTGCTTGGTTACGGGCGGGGCTTGAAGCAGTTGCAGTTGCATGGCCATCATCTGTTCCATACTAGGAGCTTGAGCAGGGGGTGGCGGCATGTTGTTCTTCGGTTGAGCATTGGCACCATGGCTGTCACTGGCATTGCTCCTTGTGTTCACCATCTGAAGCGGTAACCAGGAAAAGCAAAAGATAAGAGGGAAGTGGCATAGGTAAGAAGTCAGGGGAACTAAATAACATCCCAAACCAACACACAAGAAAGAACATAAACAACAACTTAGAAGGAAATTAGCTTTGAAATTAAATTATTTTTAAGAATGGTTGTACCACAAGTGCACTAAGGCATTGGTACAGTCCATCTAGCACACCAACATAATATAAAACGTTCTAAGGAAGGTAAACGAAGAGGTTGTGAATACTTTGGGGGAAAATTTTAAAAGGCACCATTCAACCCCCCTCATTGTAGTTTTCGATCTTACATATATGCTCAAGAGTGAAACATTGGTTCAAGTACTTTGTTCTTTTTGTAGCTTAAGCAAATTGAGCACAAATGACATATTTTCTTTTGAAACTTATGGTTGTTTCCAATCAATATTTTTATCATGTGCTAGATCTCAAACCTTATGCAACTACTCCAAGCAAAAAGCTTAAGAAGATAGTCTAGGTCATCCAAAACTCCCCCTGAGTTCATGCCTAGTGCAATGGCAAGCCATCTCATGAGAAAGAATTGGTGAGATAAGTTTTTCGCACAAAAGAGATATTTTTGCTTTTTAACAGATTGTACTAACTTATGCATCATCAAGAGACTAAAACAGCTCAATCTAAGGCTCAATAGAGATTCAACGCTCAACTCAGCCTACTTGACATGACATGAATCATAAAAGGATAATTCAAGAAAGACTAATCTCGATTGCTAACATGACAAGTTTTAGTTCAATTTGAGCAAGTTTAATTAACTTATCATGGCAAAAGCTAGTCTACACATATGAAGTCATGATAAATCTAGCAACTAAACACAAGTCATGACAAGGTGTAAAGCATTGTAAGCATGTCATAAACAGATAATAATCAAGGCTCAATGTAGTTATATTACAATGCAGAATGCAGAAAATCCAGCTCCTCCTCAACATGTGATGCAACTTTTAGTTCTAAGTTGAGTTATGTCAATATTAAGCTCCAGAAGCACTCAAATGAACTCCCCCTGAACCAAAGCAATAAACAAGAGAAACTGGCAAAGAAAATCTAACGGGGCAGTCCTTAAAGTATAGACAAGATATAGAGACAACTATGGCTCAGACTGACTCTCATCTACCCCATAGAGACAAGATATAGAAGTTGCGAAGGCAAGTAGGATTCTAATGGTCTCAAGTCTAGCTACAGGGGCAAAGGTCTCCTTGAAATCTAGACCCTCAACCTGGGAGAAACCCTGAGCTACTAGTCTAGCCTTGTTTCGAATAACCACACCATCCTCACTCTGCTTTCTGCTTGTTCTTGAACACCCACTTAATTCCAATGATATTGTGACCTCGTGGGGGCTCAACAAGCGACCAGACCTTATTTTTCTCAAAATTCTCTAGCTTCTCATGCATGGCATTGACCCAAGACTCGTCAGAGAGAGCATCACAAACGTCCTTGGGCTCGAATGAGGCAACAAAGGCAGAATGGAGATAGAAAAGAGATATTTCAGATTTTGAGCGAGTGACTCGCTCAAAAAGGTCTCCAATAATCTGCTCAGAAGGATGGTCATTTTGAATGTGTCGAGGAGGTCCAGGATGAGATGAAGAAGTGGTACCTCGTGAGCTGACGAGGTAGGAACAGAGCCACTAGCTCCAGAGGAAGCAGAAGGCATGGGCTGATCGCCTCGAGGTGCGGTGGAAGAGGGCACCTCAAGGGGTGGATGAAGAGCTGGATCGGGTAAACAACCCTCGTCTCCATCGTCCTCATCATCCACAAAGATGGTCTCGGACTGCTCTAAAGAACTTGAGATATCGGGCCTAGTCCCCGGACTGGACTCGTCGAAAGTCACCTCACAGGTCTCTACTATTTTACTAGACTTGCAATTCCAGACCCTATAAGCCCGCGAAGAAGTCGAGTAGCCTAGAAAGATCCCATCACAAGAACGTGACTCGAACTTATCTAGGTTCCTAGACTTCAGAATAAAGCACTTGCAACCAAACACACGAAAATGAGAGACGCTGGGCTTTTGCCCATATCTCAGCTCATAAGAAGTGCGGTGCAAGAGTGCCCTAAGAAAAACTCTGCTCGAAACATGGCACGCGGTGGCTATAGCCTCAGCCCAAAACTTTCTCGGTGTAGAGTACTCATCAAGCATCATCCTGGCCATCTCGACCAAGGTACGGTTCTTCCTCCCCACAATGCCATTCTGCTGGGGGACGTATGGAGAAGAGAACTGGTGCTCTACACCTGTCCCATCGCAGAACCTCTCGAAGTATGAATTCTTGAACTCCGTGCCATTGTCACTACGGATCGCTCGTAAGGCACCCGGAAGCTCAACAGAAAGCCTACTGAAAAGACCTCGGAAATGTGTAAACGTCTCATCCTTCGAAGTTAAGAAAAACACCCAAGAATACCTCGAGAACTCATCGACCATGACAAGGACATACCACTTCCCTCCTGCTGACTGCACTCGAGCTGGTCCAACGGTGTCCATATGGAGCAACTGTCCCGGTGTCCATATGGAGCAACTGTCCCGGTGCATCGGTCATAGGCACTGTGACTGGAGGATGAGAAGCGGCAACCATCTTGTCGTGCCGGCATGGAGCACACACTAGATCTTTGACCATCTTGAGTTTCGGCAGACCACGAATGAGATCGTGGCCGCTAACTCGGGTCAAATGGTCAAATCCAATATGACCAAGTCTCCTATGCCGAAGGAAAGGTCGCGGGACTCGAAGCAACTAAACACACGAGAGGATCACTAGAAGACTCGGAAAAATCAGCACGAAAGATCCTCCCAAAGCGAGAAATCCATAAACCGGACTACAGAAGAATCAAGAATTTTGCGGTTGTTTTCTTAAAGCTCACCTCAAAACCGTCATCGGTAAGCTGAGAAACGGAAAGCAAATTATACTGCAGCTTACTAACCAAGGCAACATCTTTCAAAATGAAAGAATCATTAACGCAAGACTTGTACCTTTGGCGATAACGCGCCCGATGAAGCGTCTCCGAAGGTGATCGTCTCATCACACGGAGCACGAGCAAGGAAGAAAACCAACGGAGTCTCCGGTCATGTGTCGTGAACACCGGAGTCTGAGCCAAACCTTTCCTTCCACCGCCCGCGAACCCGAGTCAAGCAGAGTAAAGTTGTAATATCCCAACGCAGTTCGGTATAAGATTTTAAGTCAATCGCGGAATCGACGGTTTTTCGATGAATCATGGAAAGGAAAAATATAAATTGTAGAACATTGTAAAATGAATTAAATAAATTAAAATAATTAATTTGTATGTTTTGGGCGGTTCGGAGGGTGGGCGGCCGTTTTGGGCGGTCGGCCCAAATGGGGCCCGTACCCCTCCCAAACCCTAGCACCCTCTTTATAAACCTCCTCCATTGGCCCTCCCTCTTTTCCACCCCAAACCAGCCTCCACCACCCTTGGGCGCCCCCTCTCCCCTTGCTGCTGCAATGGTGCCAAGGAAGAAAAGAAAGGGAAGAGAGGAAGGAGAAGGAGAAGGAGAAGAAGGAGAAGAAGAAGAAGGAGAGAGAAGAAGAAGAAGGAAAAATCTTGGGGAAAATTTCTTCATCTAGGTAAATCCATCCCCATCCCAATCCTCTGTTTATTGGTTTTATTAGGGTTCTTGGCTCGATATTCATGGATAGATATTAGATCAATCACCCGATTAGAATTTTGCCATGGATTGGTTTTAGATCTATTCGCAGCGCCGGTTGTCTCTCAGTTTTGGGCTCGAAATTGATTTTTCCTGAGGGTCTCCCCAAAAGGAAAAGTGTAGAGGACGTCCAGATCTAGCTATTTTATTTGTTTCAATTTTTTTCACCAATGGATATGGGAGATACGGGGTCGCCAAACTTGCTGATTTGCAGGCGGCCAGATCTGCGCAGCCGACGGTAAACCGTAGTTTAAAATTATAAAACGAATTTTCCTGCAGGTCTTCCCAAAAGGAAAGTTGTAGATTACTTCCATATGTACCTCCTGTAGTTTTATGAAAATTTTATACCACGGGATCTAGGAGAAACGGAGACGACAATATCGCTGTCCGGCAGGCGGTCGGGTTGTTATAGTCCGACTGTAATCCGGGGTTTAAAAATAGTATATGAATTTTCTGGCCTTGGCCGTAGTTGGGAAAATTGTAGATAATTTAGAGATATAGCTTCTGTGTAAATTTGGTAATTTTTAGACCTCTGTGCTGTCGGGGCCGCGCATTTGAATGCGGCTGCCCAAATCTGCAGAGCAGAGCATGTCCTCTGTTTTGGGCATTTATTTACTCCTAACTATGATTAAAATAAAAATAGGTGTTCTCCATGAAAATTGTAGGTTTTTAAGTCATGAATCCAGAGAGGTATTATTTTCTATTTTTCGATGTATATATTTAAAGATACAAAATTAAGAAGCAGCGCTGCTGCAGAGACTAAAATGCTGTTTTGTGGAGCGGAGAGGAGTTTTCGCGGGTTCGGGTCTCTAGCGATGTTTTATATTTTTATGTCATGTTTGTATGCTGTGGTTGAGTGCTGAGAGGTGTCTTATGGACAGGTGGTCTTGTCCCTGAGCGCCCTTGACTTTTGTTGTTCGTCGCTTCATCGTATTGAGGCAAGTAAACGTAGCGGTGGTTGCTACCGTTTAACCTGTTGTTCATATTACATTTAGTTTACATTATTATCATAATTTGATACAATTGCCATGATTGCATGATATTTTAATTGTGAAATTCTTGCTTAATGTTAATATGTTGATCATGAAATTAGTATGTGGTGGATGTGATTATGTTGAGAGCATGATAATGCTCCTTGCGGATGAACTAATGTGATTAATGAATTTTCATATCATTCAATCATTCATGTCATATCATGTCCTTTGTATGTGGATGTCGCCGCTTATAGCCGCGACCGTGCAGTCTGGCGTCGTATATTGCCGTGTCTGACGCACCTCTTCGCCATGGGAAGCATTCGTATATTGCGAAATACGATGCATTGCACTTCCCTACGGCAAGAGTAATGTGGAGCATAGCATGAGCATTCATATGCATTCATATGCATTGCATTGTGGAATGATCATTTGCATACATATGCAATATAATGTGGTGAAGTTATTTTGTGGAATGTACAACTTCATAGTTGTAATGTGGAATTGGCTCTTTGTGAGCTATTGATGGAATGAAGGTTGTGGTTGTGATATTGAAATGTGGTTCGTCCCTTGTGTGATTAAGATGGTGTCATGAAACTCTCTTTCATACTTTCCTTGTTTATAGTAATTGTGGATATGAGAAGTAATATAGTATTGAAGTAAGACATACATACGTTTTATTGCCTTTGATAGTGGTAGTGGTTGTGGATTTGAAATAGTCACATGAATCGCTTGTTATTGTTTTACCGTCATTGATAGTGAATTGAGGTCGTGAATATGTACGTTGTTAATTATGGAAGATTAAATGTTGTTGATTAATCTATTGTGGCTTGTGGAGGAATAAATGCTTCTTTTGCATTTAATACAGGATAAAATGATTGCATTCATATGCTAATTAAATCTGAAATTTTAGAGGTATTATTCATAGAAGTTTATGGTGGTTTAATAACTTTGAACATAAATTGTAATTGTGGATGTATGGAATTATAATGATGATGTTTAAATTGCTTGTAGTTTGAATAACTTGTTAAGCAGTTTACTTGCTGAGATTTTATCTCACTCTTGCTTCCCCTCCTACAGGTGGACTTTGAGCATGCATTGGGAAGGGTAGAGCGGCACCGCACTGATGCACTTGTATTATAATCTTAATGCTGAAATAAAGTTGAAAGAATTCTAGTCATTTGCTTAGTTATCATATTGATGTATGTTTCACCTTTTTAACGTTGAACACGGAATTGTTCCTTTGGTTATTATTGTTAAGTTGATTATGAATATTACATTGTTCTCATTATTCATTATTTATTAGTTGTTTACGCTTCGCTTATACTATCTTGCGTAGTCTTGTTGCTAGTTTGTTTTATTTATAAATTGACTAGTCAGAGTAGTATTAGTGGCATTCCGGGCATTGTGGGTCTGGGGTGTTACTGATTAGTATCGAGCGGGCTTTAGGTCCGTGGTAATTAAACTATTAAATTTACACACTTGCACAGTAGGATGGGATGGGTCAAGCATTGCATTTATGCTTTTGACATGTTGCATTAATGATTTATGTTGAGATGATCTTGTATGATTATGATTTGCTCCTATGATATTACAGTGAGAATTGTTAATGATAATATGTAGAGATTGTTTTGTGCCTTGGCATTTGCCGAGTCATACCACTATTTGTAGCATGGGATTAGCGATGAAGTTACCTCGGGTAACTTAATTGCGATGTTGTGAGTGAGTTTCTTTAGAAACATTGTTATCTTCCTTAAGTGGATTACGGCCGATTCTTAGCTTATTGCGTTAATGAATTTCTTTTGAGTTTGTGATTCTTGCGGTTGAGGGTATGCAATTGGTCTCTACATTTCCTTGAAGCGATTATTGTTTCTTTCCGGACTAATGAGATACTTTTGCTACCGTGCTTATTGTTGGCTTGTAAGGTTAGTTCCTTCGTGGGAGTTTGTCTTGTTGTGAATCATGGCTTATTGGTTCGCTTGGTATTTTCTTTTATAAATGCCGGTTTGAGTTGCAAAACTTCGTTAATGTGTTAAAGCCTTGGATTTACGTATTTCTTTGAGATTATCTCGAGTGTTGAAGTTTAATTCCTTTCCTTTCTAAAAGAAGGTGTTAAAACCCTTTGTGATGTTTTGCTATGCTTAAGTGAAGGTGGTAATCATATAAAATAATTCTTAAGGTATGAATTATCATGTTGAGATGTTAGCGTGGTGCATAATTAATTTTAACTAGCATCCTTGGAAGTGTAGATGATTAATTTGATTTTACCTTGTAATAGTTTCTAGAAGAATTGTGATCTAGAATTTGTCTATATATGTTTGGAACTCATGGAGTTATTGAGGTTGTGCAAAAGAACTAGAATGATTATTATGATTATTTAAATTTCTATCATGTTGGATAAATTGAATTATTTTTGTCTTTAGTAAATAATCGTAGTGTGAAAATTAGTAAGTAAGGATATGTTCGAATATTGCCTTGATAATATTGACCTTTAACCTATCATTTATTTAGATACTTTATGAACATGTTCAATTGCTAGATTCATATATCTTTCACCATGCTAAACTGTTGAAATATGTATAAAGAAATAGATGAAGGGTGATGTATAAATTGTAGAATCTTGTCTTGCAAATCGGTATTATTGAAGATTAAAATTATTTCGTTCTAATTTACGAGCGTAAGGAGAAATATTGAATCTATGTTCATGTTTGTTTTATGATTGTAAATAGAGCTAGATCATGAATGTTGTTATGATAAAATAATAATCAACTATTGCTAGTAATGACTAGAGTACAATCAATTTGTGCTAAATTAGAGTTGAGCATCAATAAGAATTGAATATATGAAATTTAATGAGAGATTTATACTAGCATGTTTTGTGAGATTGCCATGTTCTAGCATCATCTTGTTTAAGAGCTTTGCTTTAATATGGTGGCTTATGCACTAGGATTTTCTAGATTAAATAGTCGCAATCTTATCTAGATAATAGAAACATGATGAAGTGATTTCTTGTGTTTCTTTTGGAAAAGTTTATGACATGATTAGTGGTTATGATGATGTTAGTTAAGAATGTATTATTCGATGTTAGCATGATGGTCGGTATGTGGTTGTGTTGATAATGTTGAATGTTCTTTAAATAAAAGAATTTGATAACTTCCATGATACTATTTAAGTTAAAAGATTTGAGATTTGCGTGTGCGATCTTTTGATCTCGACTTATGTCGCAATTGAAATTGTTTGAGCAAAAGCCTTTTATTAGTTCTTAAGGGATTATTGTGTTGCGTCTTCAATTCTCTTTGTTGGAATTGTCGGTGATACCGTAATCAAAGAAGGTTGTTCTCTTTGTTAAAAGAAAAGTTTGGGTAAAAGTATTGGAGGTTGAAGTCAAGTTGTGCGTTTCTTTTTGAGATGTATTTGACTTCTTATTCTCGCGCATAAGAGTTACTTGAGCTCAAATGGCAATATTTTCGCCGATAAGAGCTTCTTGAGCTCGAATGGCCTTCTATATTCGTATTTGGTTGAGATTTGATGTTTTCTTCTTGAGGAGGCATGTGCCTTGATTGTGATCTTATCTTTTGTTGTCCAAGATTTTATTGCTTCTTCTTTTGGTCTTTTGTTTATTGCGGATGGTAACATTTTCCTTTGTCTTGGAATTTACTTCTTTTGCCTCTCAAGAAAGGGTATTTGATTTGGGATTGCAAAGTCTTTTAAGATGTGTATGGCATCTAGTTGGTGTGTTGGGCGATGATTTGGAAATCCTTGGTTCAAGGAAGTTAATCTTCAAAGGGAATGGATTGGGAAATTAATAATATCTCGAGCAATAATATGCTCACTTGATTCTTATTTAAACTGTGTGTTTATGGCAGATATCATCTGCAAAATTGAGTGTTATTTGTTGAGGTGTATTCTTTTCCAGTTTGGAAAAGAAAATGATTGAATTGGTTTGTCGAGTGATTTTCACTCTTGGCTTGTGCAGTGTGGATTCTCCAAATGTTTATTTGGAGAGTGTGAATGATTTTGTTATGAATCCTTTATTTTGGATCGTGGTCCTTTGAAGGAAGGTTGTTTGCTAGTGTGTTGCTTGAGAATGCTTTATTCTTCTTGTGGTTGTGTTACTTTTGTAAAAGTAATTGTTTGTGCTTCAAGTAATGTTATGAGTGGAATCTGTGGTCGATTCCTTAAAGGGGTACAATGTATTATCCCAATTATAAAAATAGAGGAAAATATTCTAATAAGAAGGATGGTATTAGTTAGTGGCTTGATAATTTTGCGAGAAAGACAGGATCATTGGCGCTTAGAGCCGACAAAAGAGTTGCAGTGCTCGATGTTGACCCACGCAGTCGTGGACTCATCGGAGTTGATGTGGATGCCATATTGACGAATCGGTCCGAGCGAGGAGGTGACGTGGAGCTTGAAGTTCAAATACGAAGGAGGACCCGAGTTCCTCGGGCGGGTGAGAACCCGTAGATGTTGTTCCCTTGTGATGTTCTATCCGTGGGATGCTCTATTCTTTGGTTATTTTTTCCTTGATTGTTCTTTATCTCGTGGGTTGAGGAGCGAGATTCGAGGACGAATCCTTTTAAGGTGGGAGAATGTAATATCCGAACGCCGTTCTGGTATAAGATTTTAAGTCAATCGCGGAATCGACGGTTTTGATGAATCATGGAAAGGAAAAATATAAATTGTAGAACATTGTAAAATGAATTAAATAAATTAAAATAATTAATTTGTATGTTTTGGGCGGTTCGGAGGGTGGGCGGCCGTTTTGGGCAGTCGGCCCAAATGGGGCCGTACCCCTCCCAAACCCTAGCACCCTCTTTATAAACCTCCTCCATTGGCCCCTCCCTCTTTTCCACCCCAAACCAGCCTCCACCACCCTTGGGCGCCCCCTCTCCCCTTGCTGCTGCAATGGTGCCAAGGAAGAAAAGAAAGGGAAGAGAGGAAGGAGAAGGAGAAGGAGAAGAAGGAGAAGAAGAAGAAGGAGAGAGAAGAAGAAGAAGGGAAAAATCTTGGGGAAAATTTCTTCATCTAGGTAAATCCATCCCCATCCCAATCCTCTGTTTATTGGTTTTATTAGGGTTCTTGGCTCGATATTCATGGATAGATATTAGATCAATCACCCGATTAGAATTTTGCCGCGATTGGTTTTAGATCTATTCGCAGCAGCGCGGTTGTCTCTCAGTTTTGGGCTCGAAATTGATTTTCCTGAGGTCTCCCAAAAGGAAAAGTGTAGAGGACGTCCAGATCTAGCTATTTTATTTGTTTCAATTTTTTCACCAATGGATATGGGAGATACGGGTCGCCAAACTTGCTGATTTGCAGGCGGCCAGATCTGCGCAGCCGACGGTAAACCGTAGTTTAAAATTATAAAACGAATTTTCCTGCAGGTCTTCCCAAAAGGAAAGTTGTAGATTACTTCCATATGTACCTCCTGTAGTTTTATGAAAATTTTATACCACGGGATCTAGGAGAAACGGAGACGACAATATCGCTGTCCGGCAGGCGGTCGGGTTGTTATAGTCCGACTGTAATCCGGGGTTTAAAAATAGTATATGAATTTTCTGGCCTTGGCCGTAGTTGGGAAAATTGTAGATAATTTAGAGATATAGCTTCTGTGTAAATTTGGTAATTTTTAGACCTCTGTGCTGTCGGGGCCGCGCATTTGAATGCGGCTGCCCAAATCTGCAGAGCAGAGCATGTCCTCTGTTTTGGGCATTTATTTACTCCTAACTATGATTAAAATAAAAATAGGTGTTCTCCATGAAAATTGTAGGTTTTTAAGTCATGAATCCAGAGAGGTATTATTTTCTATTTTCGATGTATATATTTAAAGATACAAAATTAAGAAGCAGCGCTGCTGCAGAGACTAAAATGCTGTTTTGTGGAGCGGAGAGGAGTTTTCATGGGTTCGGGTCTCTAGCGATGTTTTATATTTTTATGTCATGTTTGTATGCTGTGGTTGAGTGCTGAGAGGTGTCTTATGGACAGGTGGTCTTGTCCCTGGCGCCCTTGACTTTTGTTGTTCGTCGCTTCATCGTATTGAGGCAAGTAAGCGTGGCGGTGGTTGCTACCGTTTAACCCGTTGTTCATATTACATTTAGTTTACATTATTATCATAATTTGATACAATTGCCATGATTGCATGATATTTTAATTGTGAAATTCTTGCTTAATGTTAATATGTTGATCATGAAATTAGTATGTGGTGGATGTGATTATGTTGAGAGCATGATAATGCTCCTTGCGGATGAACTAATGTGATTAATGAATTTTCATATCATTCAATCATTCATGTCATATCATGTCCTTTGTATGTGGATGTCGCCGCTTATAGCCGCGACCGTGCTGTCTGCGTCGTATATTGCCGTGTCTGACGCACCTCTTCGCCATGGGAAGCATTCGTATATTGCCGAAATACGATGCATTGCACTTCCCGCCCGGCAAGAGTAATGTGGAGCATAGCATGAGCATTCATATGCATTCATATGCATTGCATTGTGGAATGATCATTTGCATACATATGCAATATAATGTGGTGAAGTTATTTTGTGGAATGTACAACTTCATAGTTGTAATGTGGAATTGGCTCTTTGTGAGCTATTGATGGAATGAAGGTTGTGGTTGTGATATTGAAATGTGGTTCGTCCCTTGTGTGATTAAGATGGTGTCATGAAACTCTCTTTTCATACTTTCCTTGTTTATAGTAATTGTGGATATGAGAAGTAATATAGTATTGAAGTAAGACATACATACGTTTTATTGCCTTTGATAGTGGTAGTGGTTGTGGATTTGAAATAGTCAGTCATGAATCAGTTGTTATTGTTTTACCGTCATTGATAGTGAATTGAGGTCGTGAATATGTACGTTGTTAATTATGGAAGATTAAATGTTGTTGATTAATCTATTGTGGCTTGTGGAGGAATAAATGCTTCTTTTGCATTTAATACAGGATAAAATGATTGCATTCATATGCTAATTAAATCTGAAATTTTAGAGGTATTATTCATAGAAGTTTATGGTGGTTTAATAACTTTGAACATAAATTGTAATTGTGGATGTATGGAATTATAATGATGATGTTTAAATTGCTTGTAGTTTGAATAACTTGTTAAGCAGTTTACTTGCTGAGATTTTTATCTCACTCTTGCTTCCCCTCCTTACGGTGGACTTTGAGCATGCATTGGGAAGGGTAGAGCGCACCGATTGATGCACTTGTATTATAATCTTAATGCTGAAATAAAGTTGAAAGAATTCTAGTCATTTGCTTAGTTATCATATTGATGTATGTTTCACCTTTTAACGTTGAACACGGAATTGTTCCTTTGGTTATTATTGTTAAGTTGATTATGAATATTACATTGTTCTCATTATTCATTATTTATTAGTTGTTTACGCTTCCGCTTATACTATCTTGCGTAATCTTGTTGCTAGTTTGTTTTATTTATAAATTGACTAGTCAGAGTAGTATTAGTGGCATTCCGGGGCATTGTGGGTCTGAGGTGTTACAAAGTCTCGATCTTGGGTAAATCAAGAGTGATTTTGGCACCCAATACTGAGTAACACGTCGAGCAGATGAAGTAGTCAAGCACGACTGACCTCTATCTACCCTACACTCTCTGTCACTAACAAGCCAGAGGGTGCGTGAGCGGACCGAATCGTTGTTGGGCTTGATCGCTCTGAGGAGGAGCGAGTCAAGACACCAGCAACATGCTGATCACGCCACGGGTAGCTATCTCGACGGGGAAAATGAGATCTACCAAAGTGAGCATGAGGATGAAAACCAAAAAACTCGGAAAACCAAGTCCTTGATGCTGCCAAAACCCATAAGTTGAAGTAACTCTAGACCTTGTGTTGGTCTTAGGTGCACTCAAAGTCTGGGGCTGACCCTGAATACGCCTAAGAGACTCGATAGGTCTCTATGCGCGATTTTGGCGCGCCTGAAGCATCGATCGATCAAATGTCTATCCTTCTGACAGAAGGTGCAATGATACTTCGCCTTTTGAGAGGCAGAAGTAGCATGAGATGGCTTCGCCTTTTGAGATGTCGAAGCTGTAGGTGGTCTCACCTTGCTGTCAGAGATCCCTTGGACAAAGCCCGCAGACTTGAATTTAACTTTATCAGATCTGCGCTCAACCTCGATCACACCTCCTACTATGGGTCTGAGAATAGCAGGTGGATGCTTTCTAATGTCCTCATAGAAATCATATCCTAGACCTTGATTGAATTTGCAAATCTTCGATTGGTCTAGAATAAGATTAAGCTTCTTCTTGCCTCCTACAAATCTCTCGAGAGTGTTCATAAGGTACTAACACTCCCGAAAGAGAGAGGTGCAAGAAGAGCAGGGAGGAGAAGAGACAGCAGAAGGTAAGGGAGCAGAAGAAGAACCAACAGCAGAGGAAAGAATGGCTTGTGCATGCACACCGGCTCGAAAGGGACGATCCCCACGCTAGCGCTTTGGTTCACGTTCCTAAGCGTCTCAACCTTACCCTTGGGCTTCTCCCCCTCACCAGCAATCACATCACAATCAGTTGATGGCTTCACTAGTTGATCCTTAGTTAGCTTCACACATTTTTCATTCAAAGCAACGAGTTCAAGTTTTAGTTTATCACAACTAATGCATGGTGAGCTAACAAGGTCCTTAGTCGCATACTGAGCCAAGTTGTTGTTATGATTAACCATTTCTTGGAATTGCTTAGAAATAGACTCAAGTTCAAGGGTTAATTTTGGACAATTTGTGCAAGACACAATCGGCTCAAGTAAAGAAGCACGCAACTCAGCAATCTTATGATCTGCTCATTTTAAGTTCAACTTCAGATTATTGTAATTTTCACAAGACTCGGGCAGATCCAGAAGCATGGTATAAAGACCTCTAACAGCAATGTCCTTATCCTCATATGAGGTGCAAGCAATAGTCTCAATAGTAGAAGATGAAACAGGAACTACCCTACTCATCTCAAGTTCAGCAAGCAGACTAATGTTCTCCACCTTAATCATATCAAGTTCAGAGGACAGATTATCATGCGAGGTCCTTAGATTCTCCATGTCACCCAACAGAGCACAGCATGTATCACAATCATCATGGGAGGGAGCAGATGTAAGTGAAGTAAGCTCCCGTGATAGTATAGCTACTTCCTTCTCCAACTCAGTACACCTAGCCCTAGACTTAGCATGGAATCTACCTAGCTTAAGGAAAGCATCATTAAGCTGGTCGTAGGTGGGGCTTACCTCGTCGGAGTCGGAGTACAGCTCGCTGTCGCTTAGTTCGCCCTCAAGGGCCATGAAGCACATCCTGGAGAAGTCGTCGCCGCCCTTGGGGTCTTGGTCACCCGTCCCGTCGTCGTCGCTCCATCCCTCCACCTCGCTGAGATCGAGGTCGTCGAAGGTGGTGAGGACACGGTGGAAAAGCTTCTTGGCCTTCCCAAAGTCGCGGAACTTCTTCTTGCCTTAAGGATGCGCTGGAGGCTTCTTGTTGCGGTTCTTGTCGGTGTGGTCGTTCTTGCCCGAACCGCCGTAGTCGTTCTTGCCCTTCTCCGACTTGGGGCGGTTGCCGAATGTGGTTGGGGCCACCACACTCGAAGCAAATCACGGGTCCTCCTCTCTTTCCGTCCCTCCTTCTCTTGTAGGCATGTGAAAATTTACGAGCTAGGAGAGCCAATCGATCATCCATAAGTGCTCTAACGATCATCGATTCGTCACGAGAGCGACAAGGAGAAACCAGAAATCGAATAAGAAGAAAGACTCGAAGAAGAAACAGGATCGGTGACCAAAGCCATCGACTGTGATTTCGACCTACGAGAGACAATGTCAATCTCGTGAGTCTTGAGGCGCGAGTACAACGCGTCAAGAGTCAAGGTCGAGAGGTCTATCGTGTCTTTGATGGTGGTCACTTTCATCTCCTAAACACGCAGATCAAGTGTTGTGAGCATCTGACGAGCGTTGTCCGAGTCGGGGTATGTGAGACCGACCGCTCGGAGGTTGCTCATGATCTTGTGGAACCGCCCAAAGCACTCATCGAGGGACTCACCAGCAAGCGTCTCGAATTTGTTGTATTCTCGCTTGAACTGGTCCTGTTGAACCGTCTTGATCTGGGTGGTGCCCTCATGGTATGTGTTGAGGGTCACCCAGATATCGTAGGCGGACGACAGGTGAGAGATGCGATCGAATTCGCTTCTGCTCAAGCCCCTTCTCATTTGCCTCAACATCGGGCATGTTTGCCACGTTGATGTCTTCATTGACAGGAACAGCAAACCTGACATTTACCTTCCGCCAGATGGCATAACCCTTAGCCTGGTTGTATGTTTCCATTCGGCTCTTCCAGAAAGGGTATTCGATCCCATCAAAGATGGGAGGCTTGGTCGAGTACTTGTCTGTCACCATGGCTCTAGAGACCGGTTAAGATCTATTGAAAAGAGCTAACCGGCTCTGAAAACCAATTGTAGCACCGAAATGGCAACAGAGGGGGTGAATGGTGCCTCCAAAAATTAAAATCTTCCCCTCAAGTACCCACACAGCAGAAAAGAACTCACTAGAAATCACAGATCAGGAAAATAAACCAAATCCAGAGAGAAAAACAAATTCTGGGCAGTTCTGCCAGCAAGCGGTAGTACCGCTGAGACGAGAGGTAGTACCTCTCGAGGAGCAGTAGTACCGCACGATGAAATCAACCGACAGCAAATCTGAAATCTGAGAAATTTGCAAGATTCTTGGATTCTTAGCTTGGGAAACTTTGAGGATAGCAAGGAAACCCAGAAGAATAAGCCAAGAACCAATTTCAAGATTCCTCTGGAAAATCAAAAGAGGAGACAAAACCTAGAAGTGCCCAAAAACTTGAAATAGCTACAAAAGGAACATAAGAACCCAAATTGCTCAAGATTCACAGGTTCTTTGCACATGAGATTTTGCAACCAAGTTAGCAATAATCTAAGGATGTGCTAGCAAGAACCTCAGGCCATTTCCTCAAGGGAATCAAGAAACTCATCAAAACTCTATAAGAGGAAATAAAGAACAGAGAAAGCCCAAAAACCAAAACTGAGATTAAACTTGATTTACTCTTAGGAAAACTCCATCAAATGACCTTGAGGCACTATCCCAACATAGAGCAATCTCTTTTACACCTCATGGGCAAGAAATAACATGAAACCAAAAATCTCAAGAATTAAGAACAGAGGGCATCGAAGGGAAACAGAGAGCATGGAATAAAAACTTCAGATTTTCATTCCAAATCAAAAGAAGATTACAGAGGAGTCCCGATACCCCGATTGAATGCAGAGGTATGATTACAAGGTCTCCCAACTCATCCTCTCGCTCTCAATCCTCAAGAACACCAAGAGCTCACCATGCTTCTTGGGAGGAACACACACACAGAGATGAACATGGGAGACACTCCCTACTGCCCACAACCACTCTCACCAACTAAAGCCTAAAGCAAAACAACCTCTTCAAAGGTTCTTTTGACTCTAGCAAACCCTAACTCTCTCCCAAACCCATAGAATACATGAGGGGGCATGCAGCCACTCCCTCCTATTTATAGCCCTTGGCTAACGTGTCTCCACCCCGTTATGCCGGCTAAACCCGAACGGAGCCTGCTCCTCTTGTGCAGCCTTGCGAAATTACCATTTTGCCCCTCCTGCACCTTCCGGGAAGCTTCCGCACTCCTTATCGTCCACGACTCGCAACCACTTCGAATCTCCGCCGTCTTCAACACATCCGACCGTTCTGACCTCGACACCACCTGTGTCTAGTACGATCACCTCGTGTCTCACCACGATTCCGCCTCAACGTCCTGCAGTCATCACAAACAAGAAACACATCAAATAGCACCGCTCGATACATGTAATTTCCATATGCCCTAAACGCAACACCAGCTATAATATCCCAAAAGTCTATCGAGAATTAATTGTGTAATTTGGAGAGAAAGACCTTAAAGAAAAGAATAAAATAACAAGTTTTGAGGGAGATTTCTGAATTTTTAGGACAACCTGGGCCTAGGCCTTGGCCCAGGTGGCATTTTTGGCCCAAGGGGGGAGGGGAGGCGCCACCCCTCCAACCCTAGCCGCCTCCCCCTCTTTCCCCCATTGCAGCCGCCACCCTCTTCCCCCCATTGCAGCCGCCACCTCCAAAATATCTACCACGGCAAGGTTTTCGCCTGCCACGGTGAGGTTTTATTGCCGCGGCAAGGTTTGTGCTGCCGTGGCGAGATAACAGGAAGAAAGGAGGAAGGGAAGGGGAGAAGAAGGAGAAGAGGAAGAGGAAAGAAAAGAAAAAAAGGGGCCAAGGAGAAGAGGTGAAATTCGTGGGTGTTCGTCATGTTCTTCATCGTTTCTTCAAGGGTAATCCCTGTTTTCCCCAATTAGATTAATAATTTAGTAGTGGTAGCATCGTCGTTTTTCTGGACAGCCAGAATAGATCGGGTTAGACAGCTGTTTTGGGATAGATCCGTGGGGATTCAGGTCTGGACTTCTTATAGAGAATTGTAGAGGACGAAATTATCTTTCCATGAAGTCCAAGAACGCATCATTCTAACTTGTGTAGCAAAAGTTATGATTTTTATAAGGTGACTGTTCTGCATCTCGGGGGACTTTCTGTCAGATTTCGGTAGATTGATTTTGGTAATTAGAAAACGGGAGAATCAGAGGATCTCCATATTAGGAAAGTTGTAGATAATTTTCTTAGCTTTCGATAAACGTCAAGAAATCTAGATTCGGAATTTCGTAGCAAACGTTATGGCCATTTTAGTGCGCTGTCCAGAGGGCCCGTTCAGATTGCTGATGCTTTAGAAAATTTAATGGTGTGGGTAGAAGATTACCGAATATGGGAGGCTCACCAAATAGGTTTAGCTAGATAATTTAATGATCTTTCCAGAGAATCTGAGAACGCCCTATTTGGATCTCTGTATCAAAAGTTATGAATTTTTGAATGTGACTGTCTGTAGAAGGCAGAGGTTGGCCGGGAGACAATTGGGGATTTGGTCAAGTTAAATGTGTTGGGTTAGTTTAAGGGTGTTGTTTTATTATCCAAAGACCCGCTACTATTGTCTTAGCAAATATTATAATTATTGTTCAGGAGGAGGACGGATTCCCGGGGTTGCACTTCTACTCATCCTCCGTTTTCTCGCGGTTAAGGCAAGTATAATGATGGTTGAAATTTTATAGTGTGATTGTTGATGAATGATGGTTTGTGGATGTTTAATCGGTATTATGAGGGTATGTGATCTTGATTATGATAATGATATGTTGGTACTGTTTATGGTAGTTTGCAATTGAAGTTGTTTATGAGAATTTATGATGCATGGATATGGTGAATGCAAGTTTTTATTTATCGAGACATTCACATATATGCATCATGCCGATATATTGAAGTTTTGGTCACTAGATGACCAAGCGTCGAGGTCCCCGTCATGTTGATGTCATGACGGGCTAAAGGTCCCCATACTTGTGGAGTATGGGCAATTGGTCCCTGCACGGATGGTACAGCATGGGTGTGCATTGACGGATGCACACTCGCGTTCTGCGGTAAAATGCGAAAGAGAAGAGATAAAGAGATTTTTTGATCATATTGCATAGCATGGTTCATTATATGATTGATGGATAAATTTGTGAGATGATGTTCATGGTTGATCTTGTTATTACTTATTATATTTGCTGAGTCGTTGGACTCACTCTTGTTGTTGTTGTCGTCGTTTGTTGTTTGTTTTAGGTACCTTCATGAAATCAGCGTGCATGGGAGTAAAGAAGGATTAGTATGGTTGCACTTGCACGAATTATTCACCATGGAATAACTAGAGAACTTTAAATATTATTGTTGACTAGCCTATGTGGTATTTGATTATGTCTATCAGGTTTAAAATATAATAATGGATTAGAAACCTTTTATATTGCTTCCGCTCTTTATTTAAGTTTTATAGCCAGTTTGTTTAGGATTGATTATATTGTTTACTGTTCATAATATCCATTGATTATACCTGTTGGAACATCGGAATTAGACAATAAACAAAGGAGGTTTTGCCGAAATTTTGTAGGATGAATTTAGTTTATCTTTATTATGTTGTTAGTTTGGTAGCATTCCAGGTCATTGTTTTGGCTGGGGTATTACACCAGCCAAACCAAACTCAAACTTTATGCTCTCACTGTTCTGTCTGCGCACATGCGGTAGTACCGCCGTTGAAACTCCGATACTACCGCTCACAGAAATCTGGGAGCAGCAGCCCTGATCCATTTTGCAAACTTTTAGCACACGAGTCAATTACTCATCACAAACATCGGAGCACCTCTCACATGGTCTCTCAATTATAGTATGCAAGGCTTATCAAAGAATGGCTGAAAGGTTATTTTTGCAGAAAACAATAATTTTAAAGTAAATACATTAAATAGATTGAAAAGCAAACTTTGAAAATAATTAATAAATAAATAATTAAAGTAATTGAGAATAACCACAAGTGAATTGACCATCAACCCCAATGAATCACACGTGAACTAACAATTCACGTAATGAACCACCGGTGAACTAACCATTCACTTTCCAACTTAATCCCAACCAAGTTTTTTTTATGAAAACTCTATCCCTCGTGTGAAATCACCGAGCATTTTCCATAATCGGGGACACGGCTATTCGAATAGTTTTACACTCTACAGAGATTGTACAATTTTACCCACAAGAGATAATGCACTTATCATATAGGCCAATACACGCTTTCTTGGGTATGCGACTAAGTGATTATCACAAGGCCCTTACAATACTCAATCTCAACCTGGTTCCGCCTCGCTAAGGTTTTGCCGTCGACTAGGTAACCCCTAGTCTATAATTGCACCCTGTTGTGCCAATGTGGATCCATGGCTAAGGCCAAACCACATTCATCTCAATGACAGAACCAAAATTAAAACATCACAAATTAATCAGCCAGGTTCATCCTATACTGGACATGTGGTTGCACGGTAAAGCTCAAATCAATGGCGCACAAAGTTATGTCTTAAATATTACTCAGGCGAAATATCCACATCCATTAAGTGTTAACCACACTTTCCTCTTTACATCACAATCATTCGTCCAAGTGAAAACCATTTTGTATAACCAACACCAATGACACCACCTATGCTAAGGTGTATAAATGTTATAACTATGGCTAACCACCATGGTTCAATTTATCATTATGTCAAAATTAATTAATTAATCACATATAATGATAAACCATTCGTAACTATAAGCATGGTTAAGCAATTTAAACGTACAACCCATGTGACAACTAGTATTGCTCACTACATGATTATCCATCCTATGGTGATAATAGAATCATAGTATTCAAATTATCAAGGAGAAATTAATCAAATAGGTCATTAACTACCCATATGACTTGCCTTGGCTTTGCTTAGTTACCAATTTCTTGATCTTCTATCCCTACTTCTGCTTCTTCGAAGACGTGATCTAACGAGAGAGAAAACGAACGAGGCACAAAATAAACTCAAATAAAATTCAAATAAACTCTAAAAACTATAAAACTAGAATCAAAAGGTAGAGCTCAATTTTAGATGAATTTAGAAAAAAGAACGAGATCAATTGGAGCTAGGACGAAGGAGAATGAGCTCTCGAAAGATTTAAATCTAAAGAAAAAGGAAAATAGGATTTACTGGATTTATTTTTCTAAAGAAAATCCTAATTATGATGTCATCAGATGATGTGGTGGCTGACTGGGCTTTTTGAGCTGACATGGCGGACACGTGGCACGTTAAGTGGCACCTAGGGCTGACATGGCATGACACGTGGCATGCTGACGTGGCAGCAGAGCAACTGCTTCGGCTGTTCGTGCTCGTCAGCAAAAATGGGGCTGCCGGAGACGAAGACGATAGCAGCAGCGCACGACGAGCTCAACTGCGGGATGGAGAAAACGAGGGGCAGCGCTCTTAAATAGGCGTGGACGTCGAGGCGTATCTGTCTTGGAGATGGTCGAGAGTCCCAGTCGGGCACGCATGTCGAGGTGGGATGAACGTGAACGGCGGTGGCGGCGTACCAGACTTGGGCGGCAGAGTCCGTCTGGGGGACGGCGATGAATAATAGTTGGGACGGCGGATTGGCGACGCAAGGCAACTGGCGAGATCCGACGGTCGGTTTAGGTGGACAGTTGGATGGCCAACATGTGGCTCTAGGGGAGATTGGGCGGCTGAGGTTTTAATGGCCGAAGGGTTTTAGATTTCTCAAGATTTTCTAATTCCATAAATTCAGCTAAGTTTATCTGAGCTCCATAAAATAGAAAATAAATCCAAAAAATCACAGAAAAATCCAGAAAAAATCCTTGAAACACCATGAACACAAATAAAATACTTTCACCAAATATTAAAGTTTAATTTAATAATATTAAATGCTTGTAATTAATAAAAAATTGATTGAAGCTTTAATTAATTCTAGAAATATCTAAATGGTGAATTTTATTTTAAAAGCTTAAAAAAACTCTGAAAATCAGGATGTTACAAGGTTGTGTTCCTTAACCACTACTTTGGCGGCCTCAAGTCCGGTAGCAATGCTTATATGATCGGTGATCCTCCAAAGCCCGGGCGGAAGTGGCACGTCTACTATGCCACACAGCACCCTGACAAGCCTGTGGTCACGCTAGAGATGTGCATGTGTAGCACCCAAAAATAAAAAATAAAAATAAATAATTTTAATAAAATAAATAAATAAAACTAAAACCTTAATCTAATCACTCCTTAAATAGGGGGACCCTCCTTTTCCTAATGCGCAATTTTTCCAGTGCTCTCTCTCTCACCTAATTTTTTTCCAATCTTTTATTCTCTCTCTTTATCTCTCGCTCTGTCTCGTTCGTTTGAGCCATGCATGGCATGGAGAGGCACCGGTGGGTGCGACGGCCCGCACAGCAGCGCTTTCACGTGCTCATGCACGCGCCCATGCCGCGCGCTCGCGCACACGCCCGCTCAGGCACGCACACTCGCCTGCCCATGCACACGCCCGCGCGCACGACTTCGCCAGCGCCGGCGGCAGCGGCTGGCGGCGGCCAGTGACCGAGTGCAAGGGCATGGTCAACGGCGTTCGCGCGGCCGAACGTGATTTCGTGCGGCCGAACGGCCGTTCGCTCGACCGAACGGCTATTTCCTTTTCAGTCAATTATTTTCTGTCGTTCTCCTATCAACTTTATTATATCTGATCGGTGGCTTTCTATATCACTCTGTAGGTTCTCACGCAGCTGTTGAGGGAGCAGGTGGGCAGTTGCGTTTCTCGGATCCATCGTGCAGCATGACCGTTGAGCGTGCTTAAGGCAAGTACCTCACAGCCGTAACCTATTTATTTTGCACATTTTATGTCACATGATTACCTGTTGTCTTAGTGTGACTTTCGATCATTGCACTATATTGATTGCCTGTTGTAGATTGTTGTAGCTTTAGTAGATTCTGAATATGATGAGTAGTTAGTATTGAATGCTTGTAATTAGTATAATATTAACCATGGAATTCATGTGTGGTTAGGGATGTAAATAAACATTTAAACGGTAATCAGGGTTGCGAATAAGTATGCTCCAATTTAAGGTTAACCACTAGTAATCTTTAACACTGGACGGTCATTATTATGTCTTGTTTTTGTGAATCTTACCCGTTGATTATTAACTGTGAGCTGTAGTTGATTTAGTACTGCACATTAACCTGTCTAATAATGACTTATCAACTAATAAAACTGTATGATTAACAACCCTTGGGTGTGACTCCGGTTAGTATCCTCTCCATCGATAGACCTTGTCCCCATCACCTAGTATCACCAATCCTGTCTCTCCGGTCTCAATGTATTAAATCGTTACCCTCATAACTTTACCTTAATTCATTCATGAGGGATGAGGTCACCGGCACCCTTGCTATAACATACTATAACTTGTCATTTAACAATTATCCTTAATACACAGTCTCCGTATTATCCGTTTCCCATTTATGACAGTATTTCCGATATCAGTTGTTGATTGTTTGTCTTATGTCCATTGCTTACTTGTCATGCTTGCCCTTTATTTCATCTGGTTGCGTTACCTGTCTTTCTCTTGGTGTTGCGACCATTGTTGGGTACTTGTTGAGATTTCTAAATCTCACGCTTGCTTTTTCCCTTCTCAGGTAAAAGGCTAGCGGATTGATAGCAGCATGCATGGTGGGAGCACTCGAATTTCAGCACTGTGGCTTGCCACAATTTTTCCATTTACTTTATTTGTCATTTGATTAGAAGCGGACCGGTCCCATATTTCGAACATTATTTCAGCTTCCGTTGATTATTTAATAAAGTACTTTAAAGGTTTTAATTGGTGTATAAATTCTATTATTGTCTTTTATTGTTACTCTTGTTTCTTGGCGATGACGTTCCATAATAGTATTCCACCTTTGCTGTATGTGGGGTGCTACAGTTGGTATCAGAGCCCAGGCTATAGTTTCTGGAAAAAAAATTAATAATAAATAAAAATGGCACGCACACAGTGCTTCAGGTTAGTTTACTCATGCATGCATATCTAGTCGCTGGCATATTATTTGATTCAGTATCCCCTTGCTACTCCTTTCACTTATCATTATCACTTGTTCCGTTTCAATTTTCCTGCCCATGCAACAGTATGCCTCTGGCTAGGCGTGCCAGCGCTCGGGTGCGGGAGTACGTGGACCGGGTGCGCAGACGCACTAGCGAACTGGACAATCAGGGTCAGACTTATTCACCAGCAAACTCCGCTTCGGATGCTTCGACTTTACCCCCTCCAGCGGATCCTACCTCAGGCACTTCTTCCTCGTCGACGCAAGCTGCTTCTCAGAGCGAGGTGCAGCAGCTTTCGGCTCAGCTCCAGAGCCTGGTCATGTTGCTGCAGACCGCTCTTCTGGTGATGCTTGCCAATTAGGCCACGGCGGCTCAGGCGGTGACTACTGCTGATGCACCTGCTCAGGCTCCACCCCCTCCTACTCCTCGCATGACAAGGAGGGAGTGGCAGCACTTGGGCTTGTGGGCCTTCAGTGGTTCGGGGCCAGTGGAGGTTGACGACTGGCTTCGTTATATGAACAAGAAATTTAACACCATGGAGCTCGTGACCCAGGAGAAGGTGTTGTTCGTCTCTCAGCAGCTGATGGGAGAGGCGGATTTTTTGTGGGCCGATGTGTGCAGCTCTCGCAAACCTCATGCAGGGCCACCTACTTGGGAGACTTCACGACCGCTTTTGCTGCGGAGTACTATCTGTTTGCCCTAACTAGAGCGAAGGACTTTGAGCTTGACTCCTTGCATTAGAAGGAGGGTCAGCTGGTCGAGCAGTACGAGAAGGCATTTCGAGAGATCTATCGTTTTCTTCCAGAGGTAAATTCTAATGAGCAGAAGAAGGCATGGTGGTTCATTGGAGGCCTTCGAGAGGAGATCTGTCATGTCCTAGCTGCTATGGACATATGCACCTACCGGGATGCGGTGGATCGCGCCTAGCAGATGGAGGTCCAGCTCTGTCAAACCGCGGCCCAAAAGTTCGTCAGCTCCGACAGGAAGAGGTTCATTTATCTTTCAATTCAATCCTTAATTTACCTAAATTCCTTGTTCGGCCGAGATTCCTTAAATCTCTTGCTTTTGTAGGCCCTATTCTTCTGAGCAACGGCATGAGTCCGGTTCTTGGGACTCCAAGAAGGCTCGTTCTAGTGGAAAGCGCCAGCGGTCTACCTCTCCTTCTCGTCGCCTTAAGGGCGGGAGCACATCAGGAGCTAGGGGAACCTTTAGAAAGAAACTGGTGTGTTATCGCTGCGGCAGAGATCATAAGGGCAGTGATTGTGGCTATTCTGGCAAGTGCCACATTTGTGGGATTCAGGGACACAAGTCTATTGTGTGTTCTCAGAACCCTGATTCCATCCTTCCACCGGGTTTGATCAAGAAGTGCAAGGCTCCGGTTGGCACTGTGAACCAACTGGCTTTTCCACCTACTGATCATCAGAGAGCGGGTAAGTTACCAATGTGTTTTATGTCTCTATCGGGCATTTCTTGTCCTGTGTAGTCTGATTCGTTGTCACTTACAATTGTTCTAGCTCCGGCTCCTACTCCCATCGCTACTGCTCTTGATGGTATGGATGCGTGTCTCTACGCACTACCGACTCAGGAGTCGCACCGTCGTTCCGATGTCGTGCACGGTAACCTATCATTTCCTCACGTTTGCTCTGGTTGTTATTTATCTATTTCCTTAGCCTGTTTTCACTCTCGCCCTACTCTTTTAGGTATGGTTACATTGCACTCTAATCCTGCTCTTTCATTATTTGACTCTGTGGCTAGTTTCTCCTTTATGGCATCTCGCTTTATCCAGCAACATTCAATTCCAATTAGCACATTGGAATTTTCGGTGTTGGTATCCACCGCTAATGGACCTCTTTCTAGCAATTTAACCTGCTCAAAGTGACTTTGGAGATTGAAGGTTATGTTTTTGGCATTGATGCGGTGGTTGCGCCAATTCACCCTTTTGACCTGATCGTGGGCATGGATTGGTTATCTCGTCACATGTTATTATCCATTGTTTTGACCGCAAGATTATTCTTTTCCAAGATAATGGAGAAATTGTTTATCAGGGCAAGGAGCGATACCTCAGTCTCTTATTCTTGCCTCTTACTTTGGTCACCGTGAAATGTCCAAGTCCAGGTGTCTTTTTGCCATGTTAGAGAAGCCTTCCTCCGGACCTTTACTAGAAGATTTGTCAATTGTTCGGGAATTTCTTGATGTCTTTCCAGCCGAGCTTCCAGGCCTTCCTCCAGTCAGGGTGGTTGAGTGTGCTATTGATATTATTCCGGGCACCACACCTATCGCCAAGGCTCCCTATCGACTGTCGCGCACTGAGTTGGAGGAATTGAAGCGTCAATTGGATGACCTTCAAAGCAAGGACTTTATCAGGCGCAGTACTTCAGAGTGGGCTTCTCCAATCACTTTTGTGGAGAAGAAAGATAAGAGTCTACGCATGTGCATCGATTATCGAGCTTTGAATGCTGTGACTATCAAGAACTGGTACCCTTTACCTCGCATTGACGATCTCTTCGATCAGGTTAAGGGTGCTAAGTTCTTTTCCAAGATAGATCCGCAGTCCAGTTACCACCAAGTGCGGATCAAGGCTTCTGATATTCCAAAGATGGCCTTTCGCACTCGGTGTGGTCTCTTTGAGTTCTTGGTGATGTCGTTTGGTTTAACCAATGCTTCAGCAGTGTTCATGGATCTAATGCATTGGGTATTTTATGAGTATTTGGATCAGTTTGTCATTATTTTTACTGATGACATATTGATCTATTCTAGTACCGCAGAGGAGCATGAGCACCACCTTCGGGTTGTTCTGGACCTACTTCGAAAGCATCAGCTATTTGCTAAATTGAAGAGTGTGCCTTTTGGCTTTCCTCTGTCAGTTTCCTTGGGCATGTCATCAGCGGTAAAGGACTTTGTGTGGACCCTTCCAAGATTGCAGCAGTAGTGGACTGGCTGAGACCCAGTAATGTGGCAGAGATCCGCAGTTTTCTGGGGTTGGCCGGGTATTACCGTCGCTTTGTTGAAGGGTTTTCTTTCATTGCCAAGCCTTTGACCAAGTTGACCTAGAAGGGGGAACGGTTCCTTTGGACAGAGGAATGCAAGTCCAGTTTTCAGACCTTGAAGGAGCGTCTCATCATCGCTCCTATTCTTGCTTTGCCCGAGGAAGGGAAGAAGTTCACTGTTTATTGTGATGCCTCTCGGTTGGGATTGGGCTGCGTCCTTATGCAAGAGGACAAGGTGATAGCTTACGCTTCTCGTCAGCTTAAGAAGCATGGGCTTAATTATCCTACTCATGATTTGGAGTTGGGGGCACTGGTTTCCGCCCTCAAGATTTGGCGTCACTACCTCTACGGTGAGAAGTGTGACATCTTCACAGATCACAAGATTTTGAAGTACTTCCTTACCCAGAAAGAATTAAATTTGAGGCAACGGCGCTGGCTAGAATTGATTAAAGATTATGACCTCGCCATCCATTACCATCCAGGCAAGGCTAATGTGGTGGCGGATGCACTTAGCAGGAAGCGAAATGATGGCGTACCTGTTCCCACGTTGGTCCAGGAGGAGTTGGATGACCTTCAGACCACACTTTGTTTGGCCTTTTCAGCCTTATCTATGAGCTCCTCTCCTTTGTTTGATGTTGTGCTTAAGGCCCAAGCTGCAGGGTCAGAGATTCAGCACGTTCATGGAGAGGTTATTCGAGCAAAACCTCATGGGCCAGACTTTGCCATGGATGATAGAGGATTTTTACGATTCCAAAATCGTATTTGGGTACCTTCTGATTCATCCTTGAAGCGGGATATTCTTTGTGAGGCTCTTAAAACTCCCTATTCCATTCACCCTGGTGAGACTAAAATGTTCAAAGATCTTCAGCATCAGTTTTGGTGGCCAGGGATGAATAAGGATATAGCCAAGTTTGTGTCCCAATGCGCGGTGTGCGAGCAAGTAAAGGCAGACCACCGCAGTCCTGCTGGTCTTCTGCAGCCTCTGTAAATTCCCCAATGGAAATGGGAGGACATTGCTATGGACTTTGTGGTTGGTCTTCCTAAGTCGCCCCGGCAAATGGATTCTATTTGAGTCATTGTCAACCGTCTTTCCAAGACGGCTCATTTCCTTCGAATCAGGACTACTTTTTCTGCCAGTGATCTTGCTACCATTTTCATTAAGGAGATTGTCCGCCTTCATGGTGTTCCTATGTCCATTGTCTCGGATCACGACGCCAAGTTTGTTTCCCATTTCTGGAAGAGTTTGCATCAGAATCTAGGTATGAAACTCAATTTCAGCACTGCCTTCCACCCTCAAACTGATGGTCAATCTAAAAGGATCATTCGCACCTTGGAGGACATATTGCGTTCTTGCATACTTATGTGGAAGGGCAATTGGGAAAATCACTTACCTCTGGCAGAGTTTTCCTGCAATAACAGTTTTCACTCCAGTATCAGGATGGCTCCTTTTGAGGCACTCTATGGCCAACCTTGTCGCTCTCCCCCTCATTGGGATGAGGTTGGAGAGAAAGAGTTACTGGGGCTTCAGCAGGTCAGAGATTGGAAGGAGCAGATCGATCTCATTAGGAACAATTTGCTTTCCGCCTAGAGTCGTCAGAAGAGTTATGCCGATCATTCTCGTCGGCCGTTGGAGTTTGAGGTGGGCGATCAGGTTCTCTTGAGGGTCTCTCCGACCAAGGGAGTGGTCCGGTTTGGGGCAAAAGGAAGTTGAATCCTCGTTACGTTGGACCATTCCCTATCACAGAGCGAATCAGGAAGCTTGCGTATCATCTTGAGTTGCCTGCTTCTCTGGCTGGTGTCCATAATGTTTTTCATATCTCCATGTTGAGTAAATACCTAAATGACCCTGATCAAATTTTGGAGTTGCCTACTTTGGAGGTTTAGGAGGACCTATCCATCGTGGCACGGTAGGTCCGGATCTTGGAGCGCTCAGAACGCCAGCTGCGGCGTCCAACTTTTACTTATGTCAAAGTGTTGTGGTCCAATCAGACTGAGTGCGAAGCTACTTGGGAGTTAGAGTCCCAAATGCGTGCAAAGTACCCCGATCTGTTTTCTCTAGGTCTGGTTCCCTGTTATCCTCCATCTGTTGCTCTCAATTCCTCAAGTTAATTTCTGGAGTAGTCGATTCGAGGTCGAATCTTTTCTAAGGGGGGAGAGCTCCAGCACCCAAAAATAAAAAATAAAAAATTATTTTAATAAACTAAATAAACAAATAAAACTAAAACCCTAATCTAATCTCTCCTTAAATAGGGGGACCCCTCCTTTTCCTAATGCGTAATTTTTCCACGTGCTCTCTCTCCTAATTTTTTCAATCTCTTATTCTCTCTCTCTCTTTATCTCTCGCTCTCTCTCGTTTGAGCCGCGCGTGGCATGGAGAGGCGTCGGCGGGAGCGGCGGCGTCGGCGGCCCGCACAATCTGCGCCCTCGCGTGCTCGCGCCCACTCATGCAGCGCCCTTGCCGTGCGCTCGCGCCGCGACCGCCATGGCGGCGGCAGCCGCGGCGGCGCCGCATGTGCTCGCACCCACTCACGCGCGTGCACGCGGCAGCCATGGCGGTGGCAACCGGCGGCGGCAGCGTCGGCCTGCACAGCAGCACTCGCACGGCCGCTCCTGCACGCATGCTCACCTGCGCATGCACACACCTGCGTGCTCGACCGAAAGGATATTTCCTTTCCAGTCAATTATTTCCTTTCGTTCCCTTATCAACTTTATTATTTCTTATCGGTGGCTTTCCATATCACTCTGTAGGTTTTCACGCAGCTTTTGAGAGAGAAACTGAGCAGTTGCGTTTCTCGGATCCATTGTGCAGTGTGTCCGTCGAGCCAGCTCAAGGCAAGTACCTCGCGGTCGTAACCTGTTTCTTTCGCACATTTATGTCACATGATTACCTACTGTCTTAGTGTGATTTCCGATCATTGCACTATGTTGATTGCCTGTTGTAGATTGTTGTAGCTTTAGTAGATTCTGAATATGATGAGTAGTTAGTATTGAATGCTTGTAATTAGTATAATGTTAACCATAGAATTCATATGTGGTTAGGGATGTAAATAAACGTTTAAATGGTAATTAGGGTTGCGAATAAGTATGCTCCAAATTAAGGTTAACCACTTGTAATCTTTAACACTAGATGGTCATTATTATGTCTTGTTTTTGTGAATCTTACCCGTTGATTATTAAATGTGAGCTGTAGTTGATTTAGTACTGCACATTAACCTACCTAATAATCACTTATCACCTAATAAAATTGTATGATTGACAACCCTTGGGTGTGACTCCGGCTAGTATCCTCTCCATCGTTACTCTCATAACTTTACCTTAATTCATTCATGACTCTCTAAGCATACCATGGATAATTCGCTAAATAAAGAACTAAGGGTTATCACGCCAGAACTGCTCACGTATAGGGGAGATTTCCACCCAACCTAGTAACGTACGGGGGGCGTACATTCTCGTTACACAGGATATTACACCCCGTCAGCGGTTATATTGAGAAACCATGTGGAGGTCATTCCGTGTGTATGATGAGTAATTGACATCGGTTTAGGAAAGTCGAATTTGAGTTGGTTGGTTCGGACCAAGACGTTGCGTGGTGTAACGGGCTCGGTCGAACTTGGTCAAACTTGGTCGTATGGGATTAGGATGCATATTCTGATAACTCGACAGGTTTGGTCTCTATTACGCTTTCATGTATCGAGCGGTGCTATTTGACGTGTTTCTTGTCTGTGTGGCTGCAGGACGTCGAGACGGAGTCGTGGCGAGACACGGTGGACGGACTAGGCGCGGTGGCGAGGTCGAACGGTCGGGATGTGTCGAAGACGGCGTGGACTCGAAGTGGTTGCGGGCGTGCGAGACAAGGGCGCGAAGCTTCCGGAAGGTGCGGGAGGGCGAATCGGTAATTTCACAAGGCTGCACAAGCGGGAGACGGCTCCGTTAGGGTTTAGCCGGCGTAACGGGTTGGAGACCCGTTAGCCAAGGGCTATAAATAGAGGTGAGGGACTGCATACCCCTTAGGACACTTGAGAGTGAGTTTGGATTTTGAGAGCTCATTCATCTCTTTGTGTTGTGTTCCTCCTAAGAAGCATGTGAGGCTCTTGGTGTTCTTGAGGATTGAGAGGGAGAGGATGGATTGAAAATCTTGTAATCACTCTTCTTGTTCTAATGTCCATGCGTATCGGGACTCCTCTATATTTCTTGGTTCTCATGAATGAAATCTCAGATGTTTGAGTTTTCTTCCTTCTTGATGGTTTTATTTCTGTGTGTTCCTTCTTCTGATGTATGTGTTTATGTAGGGAGTTTGTGTTAGTTCGTGTCCTGTCTTTTGAATATTGTGTTCTTGATTTGTGAGGTAGCTGTAAGAAAAACCATTCCGGTCTCTGAATCATTTCACGAAGCCCTGTGGTTGAAATGCTCAGATTTCTTTTCATGCTATGCTACGTTTTCTGTTACATGCTTTTCTCTGTTCATCTTGAGAGAAGAGATGAATGTTCATGTTTTTCAGTTGATCAGAGGGTGATTTCTAGAGGTGCTTCAGGTCTCATGGTCTAAAGGATGCCAGAACCTAAACCCCTTGTATAAATCAGAGTTTTTGCCATGAAGTGGTTTCCTCTGTTTGTGAGGTTTCGGTTTTAACTTTCTTTGTGGACAGAGCAATCTCATCTGGATTCCTTAGCAAAACATTAAGTTAACCGTGTGTTTTCCTTCCTTGAGATCTTCATCCTGTTATTGTCAAAAGTCTTGTGATCAAGGGACTGAAATCCATAAGCTCTATGTTGTGTTGGCTATTTTCTTCGATTTTTGTTCCTCTGATATGAGAAGTCCAGCTCTGGCTTACTTTTTCTTTGTTTTTAGGTTCCTTTCCTAATTACTGTGCCGACAATTCTGTTGTAAGTAGCTGCTGTTCTTTCCAGGTTCTTTTTCTTCTTTCAGTTTTGCCTTTTACTGCTTTTGTTTCCTTGTGTTCCCTTTTGTTTTCTGAATCTGAGTAGCCAACTGTACTCCTTTCAATATTTGGTAAAAAGCATTTGCAGCAGCAGGTCCGAACAGTTCTGGCTTGGGAGCTTTTCTTTTTATTTCTTTTGCTGATATTTGGCGATTTGGTATGCAGATCAAACGGCAATATTTTCAGCTGAAATTTTTACTAACTACTCTCTGATTTATGCTGAATTTTTCAGTGTCGCATGCGTTCCAAATTTCAGCAAGATTAATTTTAATTTTCTGTGAGGTGCTTTGTTTTGCTTCTTTTGAAAAACAGTGTACGAATTCTCGAGGGCGATTTTTCAAGAGAGCGACATTCACCCCCCTCTGTCGCCATTTCGCTCCTACATATATAGTCGAGAACAAGGTTATGCTTGGTTATTCTCGTATAACCGGGTATGTGGGATGAGGCCACCGGCACCCTTGCTATAACTTGTCATTTAACAACTATCTTTAATACACAGTCTCCGTATTATCCGTTTCCTATTTATGATAGTATTTCCGATATCAGTTGTTCATTGTTTGTCTTATGTCCATTGCTTACTTGTCATGCTTGCCCTTTATTTCATGTGGTTGCATTACATGTCTTTCTCTTGGTGTTGCAACCGTTGTTAGGTACTTGTTGAGATTTTTAAATCGTATGTTTGCTCTTTCCCTTCTTAGGTAAAAGGCCAGTGGATTGATAGCAGCATGCATGGGTGGGAGCACTCGAATTTCAGCACTATGGCTTGCCACAATTTTGCTATTTACTTTATTTGTCATTTGATTAGAAACCGACCGGCCCCATATTTCAAATACTATTTCAGCTTCTGTTGATTATTTAATAAAGTACTTTAAATGTTTTAATTGGTGTATAAATTCTATTATTGTCTTTTATTATTACTCTTGTTTCTTAACGATGACGTTCTATAGTAATATTTCACCTTAGCTGTATGTGAGGTGCTACAGCATGACTGGGCTGAACAAGGAGAAAGCTTCCGTCTTCTTCTAGACCTCTGCTGATGGCCACACATCGTGCGCAAGGTGATGACCAAGCCCCCGGGTATCTCTGACATTATCCCGGAGATGGAGATCTGCGACTTTGAATTCGAGCCCTGTGGGTACTCCATGAACTCCATCCATGGCCCTGCTTTCTCAACCATTCATATGACCCCCGAGGACGGCTTCAGCTATTCTCCATTGCCTACGGTGACCTGGTTGAGGGTGCTGAGATGCTTTGGCCCGTCCGAGTTCTCTATTGCTGTGACTATATTTGGTGGGATCGGCCATGCTAGGATCAGGGTTATCAAAAAGGAAAAAATTATAATACCCTAACAAAAAATAGATTTATAAAGAAAAGTCTATTATGTCATCCTAAATCAATGATTAGATTTAATTTCTACTACTACCTCTTACTACTAGTAGAATGTACTGTAAAAATTACCTAGATTTAACGTAGAAAACTCAAAACCAGAAGAAAAAACTCGCAAGAAGGCAAATATCGCAAGAAACTCGCACTTTCTCGACCTCTTGCAGGTTGGGGCACTCCTCCATGTCAAGGTGTTCCAGGTGACCGAGATAATTCCAGGTGACCGAGATAATTCCAGGTGACTTCTGTGAACGTGGTCAAAGCTTACAACGTGGTCGTAAGTCTCAACGTGATCGAAACATACAACGTGGTCGTAAGTCTCAATGTGATCGTAAGTCTCAACAACATGCTCAAACTCTGATAACAAGGTCGAGCGCAGACAGCGTGGTCGTAAACCCGACTATGTGGTCGATAACCGACTACGTGGTCAGAAATCAACCAAGTCGATAATCACATAGACCAGAACCAACGTAGTTGTAAGCCAACGAGTGATCAAACAACCGACGTGGTCAAAACCAAACAGCAACGTGGTCATAACCGACGCGGTCGTAAGCCAATGAGTGGTCAAACAACCAACGTAGTCGAGACCACTCTGCAACCAGAAGAACAACGTGGTCGTAAAGCTCTTAGGAAAACAGAGGAAATGCAGGGAGGCGCATGACCACAAGATTCAGATTCTGAATAACTTTTGATTCACGGATCAATGGATCATGAGCCTTTGAACACAGCATGAATAAGACCTCAAGAGACTGCTCTGATCTTTAATTGAAAACTTATCAAGAAAATAGAGATCTTTCTGGGATTTCAACAAAAGCGCTCAAAACCGAGACTTAGAGAGAAAGAAGATAGTCAGACCATGCAAATGGGAATAGAAAGGCCAAGATGGCTTCGAGTATGATTTTTCAACACCAAGCAAGTCTGATCATCAACCAGACAACCGAGAACGAAGTCTCAGATCAAGAAAAGAAAGAGCAAACTAAGGAATAGAGAGAAAATATCCATAACAAACAAAACCAACTAAACTCCACGCATACGAGCAAACACAACATAGATCAAAATGATGATATATTGCTTTGAGAGTTTATTCTACAGCCACTCCATCCTAGAGTACCAAGAGCACGAATGCTCCACACCAAAAATAAGAACGCACACAAGAAGAACAGAAAACCCTAGAGACTCAACTGGATGGGTAACCCTCCATCGCTATTTATAGTCTCTTGATACCGAGGAAAACCCGTTAACCCCACCTAACACCGGGTTTTCACGCACCGATCTAACACGACCAAGACAAAAGCGCTTTATGAGCAGTTTCTTTTGCAGAACTTTTCAGATCTTGAGCATTTCACCAAAATGCCCCTTTGCCACTTTCCTGGAAGCTTCCTATTTTCTTGCCGCCCAATCCTTGCAACCACCTTGCAAGCCTTAGTCATCTTTAGCATCTCTCCAACCGTTCTGGACCTCAACACCTCCTTGTGCCTAGTCCCGGTTCTTCCATGCCTCACCATGACCTAGCTCCAAAGTCTTGCAGCCATCACAAACAAGCAAAGTGTCACATAGCACCGCACTATAAACAATATTCATCAATCTGCATATATCAGAAAGTATTCCAGTAAACAATCACAACAAAACAACTGGTCCTAAACCACCTACGACTACTCCGATGCACAAGACATGGTCGTAAAACCGACTGTCGACCTCAAAGTCGTAAAACTGACTGCCGACTGTAAAGACACACAACGTGGTCATAAAGAGCAAGTCGTAAAGACACTTACGACCACCAAGTCGTAACACCAGCTGCGACCACCAAGTCGTAACACCAGTTGCGACCACCAAGTCGTACGACCATCAAGTCATAACACCAGCTAAGACCACCAAATCGTAAAAACGCTTGTCGACAACATGGTCGTAAATATCACTGCCGACCACGTCGCAAAGGCTTAAGACTTTACAGATAGAGAACTAATCTCTGCACAAATCTTAAAAACTAAACTCAATCTCTCTAAACCAAGGGTCAATTACTCATCACAAACATAGGGTGACCTCCACATGGTCTCACGAGAACGTTTCATGTGGAGGCGTGGCTGGTAGTTCATAATACATTGAGACTAAAACTAGAGTATGCCAAGTCAAGATTAAGGGGGGAGATTGTTAGAAATAATCTTGACTTAGAGTTAAAGACGTTGTAGAGTCCGTTTCCGTGTGTAACTTAAGTTGAAGTTATGTCCAACTTGAAGTCCGAATACGTATGTTAATAGGATATTATTAGTCTGTATATTGAGGACGCTTATAGCCAGTTTTGTATGAGAAAGGAAGGAAGAAAGAGGGAGTAAACAAGAGAATAGAGAAATTTAGAAATTCTCATGTGTTTTTTCAGTTTATTTGCGATGTGTACGTTTTCTCTTGGAACAAAGTTTTAACACATTTATAATGTAATGCTTTGTAGTAGAGATAATGTGCTTCTGTTAACAACTAGCTTTACAAAATCAACCAGATGCGCACTTATGCAAGAACTGGAGAGAACCCTCCAAATGGTTTCATGTGACCTGGTGGGTGGAAAGTTCTTGTCGACTACTGCAATAGTTTGCAAGCTGAAGAAACGGCTGCAGCTCCTGTATGAGACAAGCTACCGTTTGACTATGACACTATTCAATGGCTGGAAATCGTGGATGCATAAAATTTTCAGATCATTTGAGTGTTTTTTCCTTTTGTTCTTTGCACCTTTACATTCCTTTTCTGATGCTTGCCGAGAGAAAATACTGTCTTCTAACTTACACCAAGTATTCAAATATCACAGAATCAAAGATCAACTGATGGCAATTCTTGGAATGCTAACATTTTTATTGCAGTGCATTTGATCGCCGATCAACTTGTGGTTGGCATTTGAGGACATATCTTTGCAGACAGCGTTGCAAAATGCACGGCAAACACGAAGAAGATAAACTCAAAACTGCAAAAAAAGAACTACACGCGCAAGAAGGCGAATATCCAATATACGAAAAGAGTTACAAACAAGGGACGTTACAGTAATTCTTCTACCCCATTCAAATATAGAGAGTAAATATACGGTATACAAAACGACCCAAAATCGGATGAGGAACAGATCCAAATATAACTCTAATCCGTACTCTTTGACAGTGTGTGTGTGTGTGTGAGAGAGATCACAATTTATTCAGTATTCACAAGAAATCTTCTGTTGGGGATGTGTGCAACCTTTTGCCAGTTTGGATCTCCACTCCTTTGGCAGCTCTCGGCGAACAATCGGTCGCAATGAAAGACGTCAAAATACCGCAGAGATTCAGGTAGTGTTGGAAGGGATCGGATGTTCCGGCAGAAATACAAAGTCAACTGCAGAAGCGACGTGAGTTTAACCAAGTTCTCCGGTAAGCTGTTCCATTTACAGTCAAGAAAAAGAAGGGACGTTAGCGAAGTCAACCGCCGCAGGATTTCTTCTCCGCTTGGTTCCTCTGACCTCCAGATTTCAAGGCATGTTACGGACGAACACGCTTCTCTTGACAGCAGCTGTGCCACAAGGGATATGTCATCCACGGTGAGCTCGGGACGGACTCGCACTTTCTCGCCCTCTTGCAGGGGGATAAGGTTGGGGCACTCCCGAATGTTAAGGCTTTCCAAGTGACCGAGATAGTTTAGGCCTTGCAAGAGAGTGAGGTTGACACAATCGTAGATGCGAAGATACCTAAGCCTAGCTAAGGGCTTCATCACCTCGGAAGGAATTGCTCTGAGAAAGGGAATTCCAATTAACACCAACATAGTTAGGGCGGTGCAGGCTTTCAAGCAGTTGTGCAGGACGTTGTCTGTGATGGTGCAATCTGCGATCCAGAGATGATCAAGTGATGCAGGAAGCAGCCATTGGGGATATTCCTCCTCTCTTATCTGGCCACGGATAAAAGGCACGATGCTCGACACCATACCAGATCCACCGGCAGTGTCACACAAGATTGCCATAAACCTGTCAGGCTGCTCATCAGCGAGCCTATCTATCTCCTCCGTATGTGCAATCTTCAAGGATGGCTCAATCTGAGATGCTCGCTCAGTAAGCATTGACCTTATCATCTCTACATCCTCCACGCATGTCACAACCATGTCCTCCAACCCAACAATCTGCAGGCCCTTCAGGTCATCCGGAAGTCTTGGCAACCTTTTTAGCTTGTTAAGATCATGGAGTCTAAGTTCGCGAAGATTAACGAAAACTTCACCGATTTCTGGAATAGATTCCAGATTAGAACAGCTCCTGATTTCGAGGCATTGCAGCCCCCTTAGAGCGTTCTCACTTGGGCACTTCCATCCACGGTAGCCATCTATTCGCAGTTTTGTGAGCTGTGGCGGTGGGCAGAGGCCCTCAATTATCTCCACCTGGAGGCCTGGAGAGCACCTCTGCTCCCTAGACCATTCAAGTGACAATGCCGTGAGGTACTTCTTGTCAGTTAGCTTGGCTTCTAGAGCTCCCTCCTTGCTGTCCACATTTTCAAGGCCACTGATTCTCAGGCTGCCGTGAAGGTAATTTAGGCTCTCCAGCTGCTGCAACTCATACCCCTTCTCCTTCCTCACCCTGAAGTCACTTAATTCTCGAAGTGACTTCAGCTTCCCAACGCCAGGAAAATCCGAATCCTCAAAATCAGGAAAGCGTACATTTTGAAAGCTTCTAATATGCCGAAGGCTAATCAGGTTACTCATGTTTTTGACATTGGAATATTTTAAAACACCTGAATGAGGAAGCTCTAGGATCTGCAAATGATAAAGTTTGTCAAATTTTCTCGGCAAATATACCTTACTGTCCACGGAGTTATAAATGGTGAGACAGCGAAGATGTTTCAAGTCGCAAATACATGTCGGGATCATCATCATATCACCTTCTAGATACACTTGCACCACACGCAGCTTCTTCAGTTTCTTGAGCATGCCCTCAAGAACTTGTTCAGTTATCCCCAACCCAAATCCATAATAAGGAATGATTAGTGTGCGCAATTTTTTCATTTTGCAAATCTGCTCTGTAACCTCCTTTGGATCGTTTAAGTTGATAAACAGATGGCGGACATCATGTGGAAATTCTTTCAACTCACTATCTTCAACTCGAAAGAAATCATTACCAGCAACCATCTCGGCCAATTCATGCAGCAGATCATGCATAGTAAACCATTCCTTGTCCCTTTCTCCTGTTTGCAGAAATGAGCACGACACTAGTTCATCGAAGTAGTCCTGACCTACATCTTCCATCTGATCTCCATCATTGGTAGTCTTTATAAACTCTTCTGCCATCCACAATTTAACTAGCTCATTGCGTTCAAAACGATGCCTTCGGGGAAATATACTGCAGTAAGCAAAGCATCGCCTAACATGCTCATCAAGGTGCCGATAGCTCCACCACAGAGCTCCCATGGTATCAGTCAGCAGGTCCTGGTCTCCAACTCTTCTCCAAAAGCTGGCATTTAATTTCTTTTGTAGCCTCGCTCCCACTAGTCTTGCTGCTAACGGTGAGCCCTTTAGCTTTTTCACAATCTCTCTCCCGATCGTTAGAAATATTTCTTGCTCATGGCCATCGAGGCTAGCACCATCAAGTGCATAATGCATGAAAAGATTGAAGAAATCATTCTGGTTCAAGTCAGGTATTGGAATAAGGCTCTGAGTACCTAGAGACATAGCTGCATCTTTGAATCGAGTTGTAACCAGTACCTTACTCCCTCTCTTTCCAACCTTCAATGGAGAAAGTAGTAGATCCAGGTTGTGCACACTCACTCCCTTGTCAGCCCAGAAATCGTCTAGTACCAACAAGAACCGTTTGCCTCTCAACTCTGCCTCTAGCCTCATTTGTAAGGTGTCGAGATTACTGAACTCAAGGGATGGCACCCCTGAAGCTGCCTCGAGCATCTCCTGGTAAATTCTGCGTACGTCAAAACTTTGAGAAACATGAATCCACATGATAGGGCAAAAATGGTCTTCCGTTCGTTCATAACTGCAAACATGCTGTGCGAGGGTTGTCTTCCCAGATCCTGCAACACCATAGATGCCAATTACTGAATAACACTTACTGTTACTGGAGCCTGCAGGTTCACCATCACCTGGTGCTTCACGGAGCATCCTTATTATCTTATAACGTTCCTCATCTCTACCAATTATGACTTGTGCAGGACCTGAGGAAGTAGTGACGATCCGAGTCACTTCAGTAGCAGGATTTGATTCGCCATTGGCATTGTTAATGGTGCTTGCCAACGGTGACAAAAACTGAGACCCTTCTTCAATTATTTTTTCTAGATTCTTTAGACTTTTCTTCAACTTGCTGGGCTTTCCTGAGATAATATGTTGCACACGATCTAGCTTCAACTCGATGTGAGAGTGAGAAATGACCTGCTTTGCAAGACAATAATAATGCGATATATTTAGGGACTGTTTGGGTGTTACAGAATTAAAGAAAGCTAGACTATTCACACACTTTTATCAGCGTTACATCTCTAATAGATTTCAATAACCAGTGTTCTAGACATTTGGCACTTCATTTTTCTCAAATCCAAATTTTGAATTTCGGTATAAAATGTAATATCCTAATTTCAAATTTATGTTAAACATTTTTAAATTAGCCATTTCTGAGTTTTGGAGACTTTGTTGAAAGTTATATGAGTACTTAAATGCCTTTCCCTAATTTTCAGAACTAAAAAACTTCCCAGAGAAATAAAAGTTATTAAGATTTTAAAAATATTTTATTGGGTTTAAAATGTTCTAAAGTGTCTCTCTAAAGATTTCTGACACATGCACGCCTTCTAAAAATCAACCAAAGTGGGGAAAAAATTCTGATTAGTGTCTCTCTAAAATATTGATTCACCAATTCCATTTAAGATAACAGTAGAACTAAAAACCTCAAAATATGTGGACACTTTATAAAAATCAATTGAGGGAGCTCCTAGCTATCTATCTTAAATGTGTAATTGTTGGCTAGTCCCGTAAATAAAATCTGTTAGGACACCAACCCGTTTGCCTAAAAAATGTGTAATTTTCTGCTAGCTAATTTGTCCCAGAAATATGGCTAGTCTCGTAAATAAATTTGATACTTTCTACGGTGCTTGGATGTCAAGGTAATCATTCATAAGTTGCAATCTTATTATCCACAATCAAAGGTACCGGTCGAAAGGTACTTCAATTGTAGGGTAGGTGATCTGGAGGTTACATACGTAATTTCATACCCACGTCAGATTAGAAAGAGAAGGTAAAACATCCTTCCGGTTGTAAACACTAGTGCTTATCTTTTTGGTTTCAAACAAACCACAAGTCAAAACAATTAATACCTGTATCTATGGACGAACCTAGGTTACGAGGCTGCTGATTGGGTTGAAATTTACGCACTAAGCTAAATTGAATTGTGGTTGTCTATGGAGACTAGGTAATTATTATATTATTAAAACGATAGAAAAAAGCTATCACATTCACTCTCAAGTGATAGAAATTACCACCTTAAGGGAAGGAAAAAGAGAAAGATTGACACCATCAATTATGGTGGACCTAGATTACAATGATGTATTTAATATAGCAACAAGTCATATTTGTACCTAGCAGGGTTAGCAGAAGAAAAGTGATTGATATGTGTCTGTATACAATCCTAGAGATCGTGGTTCAAAAACAATGTGATGTTAAAGTCGGGTGCATTACTTCTCCTCTTATGGCTCTATTTTAGACTCCTAACCAGTAAAAAAACAAAGTGCAACTAATGTTGCCATCCTAGCTACATGTTGTGACTCGCCGTTTGCAAGCGATGAAAGCTGCCATCTTAAGAGCCAGTACCTTAATAATGTTATATTTGAGAGGGCATTTTGGGAATTTCGCAATTGAAAAAGAATGAAGGGAGCCCTAGAGGTGGGACCCACCTGTCGGTCACCCAGGGAAAAAGATAAAGTCTCCTCCCCGATTCGGTCCCTGGCGGCTGCTGCGCCTCTCTCGTGCGGCGGTTTTGACTCTCCTCGCCCAGATCCGAAATCCAGGGCGGCGCAGGAGGAGAGGGCGAGTGGGAGGCCGTTGGCGGAGGCAGAGCTGGCCTGGGTTCTTCGGAGCCGGCCGCTCACGCCACCCCGTGGTTTCATCTCCTCTTCTCTTTAAAAAGGGGAGAGCTCCGACGGTAGGGCACATCTCTTCTTTTCTCTCTGGTTGCCTCTCGTGGTTGATTCTCCTCTTTGTTCTTCGGTGGGCGGAGACTCGGCTCTCGAGCTATCTCCAATTGAGGCCTTGTGTCGATCCCGTGTGTGAACCCTAATCTGGGTTTGTGCATCCCAGGATCTTGAGGGGTCTAGCCGAGGAAGAACAAGGCGGCGGCGCATTTCCCTGCTGTGTTTGATTGCTCTCGGCGAGCAATCTGTGGTCTTGTGCGGCATACCCGAACCTCGGCTTCTTCTTTGGTGTTCGGCTAAAAGAAGGAGTGCGGCATTGTATCTCCGTGAATCATCTACTCGTTTGCAACAGCGGGTTGATAGATTTTCTGGGACAACGAGTTCTTCGTGCCTTGCCAGTTTAACTGTGATCTTGTGCTTGATTGCTTCAGGACAGTTTAGAATACTGTATGGGTTGTGAGTATATTCAGTTCTTTCTCATTTACAGCAGTATATCTTGATCTGCAATTTTAATCAAGTTATTGAGGGCTGCTGTGAATGCTTGTGGGCGCACTTGTATGCTCTGTGATGAAATTAGTCATATACTGAATTGATCTAGGCAACAGTTGTCAGACTTGAGCTCTAGGTTTAAATTCTGCAGACTGTTTTGTAGGTGTTTGTATCTACATATGTCAGATCTGATTACCTGCAATTAAAGTTCAGATTAGTGACTTGTTTAAATCTGGTTAAATTGTATCCCTGTCACATTATACTTCTTGTTTCAATTTAACTGGAGTATTGCTGCTATATATAGGAAAAATACCTTCTACACCCGGGTGTAGTTACACCCACCTCTAATATACCACCTAAACAAACTTGAAATACTCCTTTATCACTTTAGGTACATTTGTATACTAATTATAAGATACTCCAATGTGAACCACACGAAAAACTTGTAAAGGGTTCATAGTTTTAGCGTATTTTGTAAATACCCTTATATCTGGCATAAAAGGAGTATGTCGAAAAATGTACATACCACTACGAAAAATTGTTCATACCACCTAGATGGTCTTAAATACTTGTATACTACGTACATACCCTCAGTTTCTGCGAGATACTCCCTACATTGTGAGATACGATATAGGGTGTAACTACACTGGGTGTGAAAAGAGGCTTCCTATATATATATATATATATATATATATATATATATATATATATATATATATATATATATATATATATACAATTCAACTTCTTTGCTAGTTGTATGATCTTTTCATCTCACATTAATCGCCTAATTGCACTGTAATCGATTAGTTATTCGGTCTTGAACACGATTACATTGGCGATCAATTAAATAGAGCTCAAGTAGTTGTGTTGCTAGATCAATTATGAAGAGTTATGACATGTGCATGAGAAGGCCAAAATCTATGATTTTGCGCAACTATGTTCTGAGAGCAATAATAACACAATTAATTTGTTATGTGCTGGAATCAGGCTTATCAAGGCGTCGCTCGCCTAAGCGGTAAGGCACTCCCAGGAGGCAAGGCGTCGCCCCCGCCTTGCCGTATCCGACGTCGCCGCAGCCGGATCTGCCGTCGCCGCAGCCGGATCTGCCTTCGCCGTCGTCGAATCCACTGCCTCCGCCATCGCCGCAGCCGGATCCGCCGTCGCCGCCATCGGATCCACTTGCCTCCGCCGTCGCCGCCATCGGATCCACTTGCCTCGCCGTCGCCGCCGGATCCACTGCCTCGCGGCTCGCCGCCCGGTCTCTGGTGGCGCCGCCGCCTCTGCCCGCCGGGCGGCGAGTCTTGCCGCCTCTTGCCCGCGATTGCCGCTTGGGGGCCTTGGAGAGTGGCGGCGGAAGAAGCAGCCACCGGGGAGGAGGCGGGGCGCGAGCCACCGAGGGAGGCGGGAGGAGGAGGGGCCGAGGCGGATTCGCCAGAGAGGAGCGGCGGCGGCAGGCTGAGAGAGGAGCGAGCGAGAGTGTGCTGTGTGCGATGCTAGGGTTAAGGGATGGGTCATGGGTATATTTCATAATTTTGCACTTTACTCTCTGCAGTTCTATAAAATTGCAATTAAGTCCTTTTAAGTCCTCTTCCTCTTTGAATTTCTTCCGATTTAGTCCTCTAGAACTCCGTTTCTTCGCCTTATGATGCTTACTAAGGCATCGCCTCACGCCTTACCGCTTAAAAGGTGTGAGGGGGGTGGGTCGCCTTACATCGCCTTACCGCCTTAATAACCTTGGCTGGAATTAGTTGTTTTATTGCTTTTAGGACTGGTTTTCATGTTATTTTCAGCTGCTTGTAAATTATATCCTTTGAATATATTTCTAGAGATGAATGGCAAGATAGAATTTCATGTTTATATGCAATTAATGCCATTCTTCTTATGCTGGAAATATATTGTTTATTTGATGGTTTTGGCTGGAATTAAATGTGCAAATATGCTTATACCGCAATATTTACAACAAATAATACCCTAGCAATAGAGCGGGTTAACATGAGACCGACGGTAATCAGGTTTTCAATATTTTTCAGCACCCGAGCAAGGGCATTGTAACATCCCATTTATGGGAATGTGAAATTTACTTGAGTAAAGTTTCAAATTGAGTTTGAATTCAAATTGTGCAACCCAAAATTCTCTCAAAGTTTCAAAATTTTCAAAGTTTCAAACTCTTCTTGGCCAAGGCCGACCCCACTGCCTAGCCAAAATGGTCTTCGACGACTTGCGGCCCATTGCTACCTAGCCGCCTTGATAAATGCCACAGGCGCGACCAGCGTCTTGTGCTTGCACACCCGACCCGCCTCCTCTTGTGCGCCACTGTGCTTCACCACTGCCACGCCGCCTCCGCCCGGACCCCTCCTCCCTTTCCTCCTCCGCGCACCATAGCGATCGCGCCCATCGCGTTTGCGTCGTGCCTAGGTGCACTAGCCCTGCGTGCCTGCGCATCCCAGCCGCCCTGCGCCTTAACTCCTTCCTCCCACGCCGCGTGCCAGCTCTGCCTGTCCCCTCCTTGTGTCATGCCGTGCGCTAGGCATCGCCTCCCTCGGGACCCCCACATGAGCCTTCAAGGCATTCAACGACAATCTCCCCTCTCACGCCTATAAACCACCTTAGTGGTCTTTCTCTCGCTCCCAATCGCCCCCTCGCCACCTCAATCACCTTTGGGAGCCACTCGAGCTATCTTCTTCTTCCCCTTTGGTCAAAACGTCACCGCCAAGCCATCTCGAGCTTCGCTTCACCTTAGCCCAAGTGCTTGCATGTAGAGCACCGCTTGGAAATCCCCAAGACGACCCGAGCCTTCCCAACCATCCTCTCCCTCTTCAGCGAGCTGCCCACGATGACCACCTCACCGTCGATCGAGTCTACGATGTCGGCCCATTCCCCTCGTCCCCGAGCTCCACCCTTGCTTTTGGTGAGTCCCTCCTAGCCTCTAGTTGCTTCCGTAGTGATTGGGCTCTAATGCCCTATAGCGTCGTCATGCCATGCTCGGCCTAGCGCCGCCGCATGAGCTCGCCGTCGACCGCCCTAGCCACCGAATTAGGTCGTGATACCTCGCCTAAAGGTGCGGGCTGGGTCAATGGTTCCATTTTTGGGCTTGTCTCTGCCCACCATGGTCTCTCTCACCATCGTTGAACCCCGCTTCTCTTCAGCGGGGAAGATTAGCGAGTTAATCACCGTCGTTAGCCATGGTTAATTAGGCGTTGACCAGTGGGCCCTCCATCCCTGTTTAAGTTAATAAGTAACTAACTTGTGGGCCTCTTAGCCCTTTTAAAAACTTTTAAACCGGTATGGTTCAAGCGGTCTGACCGGCCCTTTGTGTTTTTGGCCCTTAGACACCAAACACTTATGTAGAAGTGCCTTGAGATGTCTTTTGTGCTAGGTGTCACCTCAAATGGAGGTGTGAGCTAAAACTAGATAGCAAAATACCGATTTTTCAGAGAGGGTTGCTCCGATGCTCTACCCTGGCGGTCAGACAGGCTTGAGGGAAGAAGTCTGACCGGGCCAACAGTCTAATCGGCCGCCCAATGCAATCAGACCGGCCCTGACTAGTTCTTGGTCGAGAGGGTTTTGAAATTTTATGGGAATTGGTCGTGGGTTGTGTTTTGTGGTTCTAGGTCATTGTATTTATGTTGCATGAAGCATGTTGGACTAACGTCGGTCAAGTTGTGAAGAACTTATACCCGAAAATAGTTTCTTGGTTTTTGATGTGCAGGATGCTTTGAGGCAACCAAGGTCGAAGGCGTAGATCGGGATTAGGCTCGGGGATGAGCTGAGCTACGGTCAAGAAAGTTGGGCAGGATGCTTGGGCACAAGCGAGCCACAGGAGAAGACAAGAGATGTTGAAGAGAATATTCGAGCAAAGGTTCATGGAATGGTTTTAGTCGGTACAAGTGAGGCACGATTGGGAGAGCCCACATGAAGAAACTTGCTGATGTGTGAGCCATTGGTGAACCTGCACGTTGCAAGTATGGAGATTGCTTACAAAGGAGGAGATAACCATGAGCTAGATTCGGGGAAGAGGTGAGGTCCACGGTTATGATGAAGGTGTCTTGGCGAGGAGGCTAAAATACTGAATACGGTGAAGGGACAAAAACCGCAGTGCTTGGAAGGCGTTTGGAGAGCAATTTAGGTCAAGCAGGTGCTGAGGAGGTCAAGTGGGTGAAAGCTTATTTCTTAGTGGGTTTGGGTTTATGCATTTTGAAAAACACGCATAAGTCTTGTATGAGCGTAAAATCCGATGTGCGTAGGGTTAACAGAGCTTCCCAGATGTGCTAATGGATAATATCTATTAGTGTTATATGCAGGCTGGCTGCACCATATATTTGAGTGGGTGTGGTTGGTGACTAGGGTTAAAGAGGGAAAAAGGAAAGCAACCAACTACTCCTTCTATGGTTTGGGTGTGTGCTCTTGGGTGAAAGAGCTCTGCACTCTATGGTGGAGTAGCTATAAATCAAATATCTGCAAGTTACAATGGATCAATCTTGTTCATCCCTTGTGGTGTGCTCTTGATCTTATTGGTTTTGTTCTTATTTTGGTTAATATTTTTACTATCTCTCATTCTCTCTTGATCTTACTGGTTTTAAGGATATGTAAAAGATAGAGATACCTTATGAGAATCATATGTCATCCATCTAGGGATTGGTTATAGCAAGATCTTAGAGATTGTCTGGCCTAGTTCAATTTGGAGTCCTTCTAGCGAGATGTGTTCATAGGATTTTGGTTTCAAATCTTCGGGTGTTGTTGCTTGTTGTTACATATGGAAACATATCTAGAGCCTTCTATGCCATATCAAACCCACAAGCAAATCATATCTCAAGTTCTTAAGTTTTGCCATATTTTGGTGTAATCTTGCTTGTTTTAAGGAAATATTGGATTTTTGGGAAAAAAATCCATGCGATCCTTAGGTGCATTAGGTTCTTGATATCTTTGGCAAGGTGTGTGCGAAGTCTTAAGTTTTTTGGACTTGTATTTTGAGGATTGTGCTATTTTGAGTTTTTGGCTCGGGTTGATTTTCAGGTCTAGATCAGGGGAGCGGTAAAACCGCCCCACGCCAACAATTAGATCAACGGTCGGTCAGACCGGTTTCAACTGGAGGTCAGACCGACTGCACCATGCCGGTCCAACCGCTGCGTGCATAGTGGTCTGACCGATTCTGAGGAGTTGAACTCCGTTTTGCTTCTGCACTTTAGTGAGTTCTTTGTTGGTGAACTAATATGATTTTTTTAACTTCTATCATCTAGTGGAGTGAAGATTTTGAAATATGATATGAGGAAGTTGAAATTAAAGATATCATTCACCTCCTTCCATTGCTATATTGGGTCTACCTATTGTATGTTTTTTGAGGAGAAGTACCCTCCGTCCGCTTAAAACAAATTGTAATTTTTTTACAACAATGTATAATTATAGCAACCTATAAAAAGAAAGAAACCTGCTTCTCGAGGCGGTGATAATCGGCGACATCCAAGATGTCTTCCGCATCGTAGAAGGCGGACCTGAGCCTCTTGGCCCACTGCTCCACATGAGCCCTCCGAAGACTGGGAGGGCTCCTCTCCGCCTCCTCCAGCATCAGGGCCAGCCGCGGGAGAAGACTGGTCTCCAGCTCCCGCAGCTTCTCGGATTCGTCGAAGCCGATGAGGGAGAAGCCCCTGTTCATGAGCCTGGTGGTGATGGGCGACATGATCCACCCGGCGATGGATAACGCCCACCCTACCCCTGCAAGCTCCGCCATGACCCGCAAGCTAGCTTAATCCCCTGCAAGGGTTCTTGGTGGTGTGCGTGAGAGAGATGCAAGGGAGCTACTAGCTGCCTCTAGCTAGGTAAGTTCTTGGAAACGGCAGATGCATTGCAAATTCACGCGTAGCAGGATTGACTTGACGGGCTTGGGTCTTATCAGGATTGTTAAAAATTGGGTTCTTGGAACCAGTTTTCCAAGCTGAAGGAAAGCGATGCAGCGTTTTGTTTGTGTCACTGTGGTGACTGGAAATTCAGCGTTTTGTATGTGTCACTGTGTGGCTGTTAGTTTCTTATTGTTAGTGGGAGCAGTCAAAGTTTGTCTGTTCTTTTCGGTTTTTAAAAACTATTTTTTAATTTTTTTATAGTAACTAACTTTTAAACGAAGTATTTTTTAAAATAGAATTTACTAGTTAATTATAGTACATATTGTACCGACTTCATTTATATCGGTAAAAATCGTACGTGAGTTTCTGTTACTCTGTAATCTCTCGCATGAACAGCCCAAAAGTCACAAGCCGCAGCGAAAAGCCATAAGCCATAAGCTTCAACTAAAAAGAACAGACCCACTAGTACTAGCTCGTTTCGGCTTCAGCTTCTGGCTTATTTTCACTATTCATAAATTTCGTCTTTTTCTGAACTTTTGGACTTTTTTAGCTTTTTTGCCGATTTTTTCCCGTATTCGTTTGCGTTCTACGTGATGAGCTAGCATATTTTTGTTCTATTTTTATTTTTTTTAATTTAATTACGTTAAATAAGTCACCTTCAGCTATAGTGAAATTTTAATTGTTACAGTACAATTTCAATCATAAACCATAGCTTTTCAGCCAACCGAGCGGGCATCCTAGTATCATCATCAATGTAATTTTTTACTTTTTATTTAAATGAACAATATGCACCATGTTTTCTAAAACATCTGTATGTTGCAAGGTTTTGCTAGCACTATCATGAAATCCTAACATCATTGGTGTTATAAGGCTCACAACACGTGCCCCGGGATCAAATCTTTTCGATTGCCCTTTTTTAGTAAATTTCACGGAATTGCAAGTTTATTACATAAACTATCAAGAATCTACATATTTAAAGATTTATTTTGTAAACTATAGATTTTACGAAATGTTATATCACAAAGCTACAGGTTTTAACCCCAGTCATCATTTGACCCACATGACAGCCTTGTGAACACATCGTGTGCCACCTCTTCTTTGGTTGTGGCCAGTCAGAAGGAAATTAAGTGGTTCTTACCTGACTTACGACTTAACCTTTTAGGGCATGTTTGGGACTGCTCTGCTCCAGTTTTTCCAGCTCTACTCCACCAATTCCACCATGGGCGGCTCCACTGTGGAGTTCTGGGCGGTGGTCTGTTTGTACTGTGACTAGCTCGACTCGAGAATGTGAGGTTTCCGAGAAATGTCCAATATGCCCCTGAATGATGTTTGTCCCATAAATTACAACGTGCTTGATAGATAATTAACGAAGTTCATAGTTCGAATACAAATAATGTCCACAGACTAATGATAGATAATTAACAAAGATCAATATAACCAGCAGAATCGCCTTGCATACCATAACCGACAATCATAGCACACCAAGTGACGAATTACGGTAATTCATATCATTGAACACCCTCAGGCGGATGGGAGATCGCACACTTATTGTCTGAGTTCGCGGAGCGGTGTTGACATAAATGTTGGGCGAATGCATGTTTGTGACATAAGAATGTAAACATTTACCAATAAGCGAATCACCCAAACAAACACAAGTGACAAGGCATTCACCACGAGATATGGCATCGGTGAAGAACCACGCACCCTCATCCGGTTGAAACGACACGAGCATCATTGCCCATGTCATTCTCGGTGTAACTGCGATCATTGAATTCCATGTGACAACATCCTTGTTCAAAATTCTTCCAAATACCTTTGCTAGCCTCGAGACAACGCTAGACACTTTGCATACATATCGACAAGCGCATTCATCGTCACATCATACTCAAGCACACCGAACTTAACCGCCATCCCATGAATCGACCTTCCCGAGACAAGTCACGTAATCGGCGAAGTTGAAATAACGATTGCTATGGTACACGAATTTGGAACAATGTTCACAATTTTTTGTCAAGAAACAGCCATAATGCATCAAGAGGATCCTATTACGGGCGCACCCGCCGGCATCGGCGTCCATGACACCACATTCGGTCAAGAACCCTCTCAAACACCTTCCGGCGCTTTGTTGGGTGGCCACCCATAGCCACCAGTGCAGGCGGCCGGCCTGGCGGCCCGGCGGGCGGCCGGCGGCCACCACGTGCGGGGCGGCCCGCCACTGAGCGGCCGGCCGGCCGGCTGGGCGGAGGCGGCGCCGCAGGCGACCACGGTCTGGCGGGCGTGGGCGGCGGCGCCGCCGAGGAGGCACAGCCCAACCCTCGGCGTCGGCGAGCTTCCTCGAGTCGCGTAGGGGCGGAGAGGAGGCGGTGCGGGTGGGGGCGGAGAGGAGGCGGCGCGGTGGGGCGGAGAGGAGGGCGGCAAGGGCGGAGAGGAGGCGGCGGGGGTGGGGCGGGGGTGGGGCGGAGAGGAGGCGGCGGGTGGGGGCGGAGAGGAGGCGGCGGGTGGGGCGGAGAGGAGGCGGCGGGTGGGGCGGAGAGGAGGAGGCGGGGTGAGGCGGAGAGGAGGCGGGGTGAGGCGGAGGAGGGAGGCGGAGGGCGTCGCGGGAGGAAGAAGCGGCGGGGAGGCGCGTCAGGAGGAGGCGGAGAGGACGAGGACCCGTGGGGTTAGGGAGAAGAGGACTCGCGGTGGGTGGGAGAGAAAGCAGATGAAGCGAATCGATGCGGAGGAGCGTGTAATGGCATTGGTGGGTAATTTCTCACCAACTTCACGAGGAGGTACATAAGCCTTGTTTGGAGTACCCTTGAGGAGCTCCACAAAAACGTGGAGTTGGCCCTTAGCTCTACCTTTTTCACAGGTGGAGTTTGTGGAGTTGGCGTGTTTGGCTAGCAAAGTTGGGAGCGGAGCTGAAAAAACTGGAGCGGAGCAGTCCCAAACAGGCCCTTAGTTATAACTTTTAATTAAAATTACACTGTCACGGTAATTAGTATTTTTGAGACAAAAGAAAAAATTGAAAAAAAAATCCGTGAGGCTAAAATATCCAAAAAGCTAAAATAAGTCGAGCTTAGAAGTGAACGTGTTTGAAGTGGCTTTTAATTTAAATAAATTAAAAATCAAAATAAATTAAAAGTTAAAATTGTTTAGAACGAGACAAATAATGTAGAGGCAGATTAGCCTACCTCATTTGGCAGACTACAGTTCGTGTACTTCTGGCTCTAGTCCTGATTATTGCACTTGTTCATTGGATGTCACCAACAACAAGTGATGCAGTCGTTTCCTGCCGACGTGGCCATAGCCATAGAACAGGTGACACATGACGTGTTTACAGTGCCACATGTCTGTCCGCTGACGAAAGGCTGCCATGCGGTACAACCTGGAAATTTGGACGCTTTTGGCACTGTTGCTCCCGTTAATTCCCGAAGTAGCCTCTTCCCAAAACAAATTCTCGATCTGGCCTCCTCCCGACCGCACGATTCATCCGGTGCTGACACGTGGAAGTCGTGCGGCCGGCGAGCGCACGATACCGAGGTCGTGCGGTCCCCGACCGCACGACTCGGCGGAACACTGTAGCAGACCGAGACCGCACTACTAAGCCAATCATGCGGTGGCCGACCGCACCACATGGCTCCCGTCTTGTCCGTCCGCCGAAAGGCGATTCCACGCGCGCGGTGTCGTTCGGTGAAGCCCCAGCCCCTACTGCGCTACTGTTTCACTGTGAGCGTTGTGTGTGATAAAAGAATGAGAACGGTCTGTATTCGAGAGTGTTGGTTCATTTGCGTTTGAGAGAGAGCAAGAGGGGAAGCAACAGGAGAGGAAGCAGCGAAAGAGAAGAAGAACGACGTCGGCAAACAGGATATTTGGAGTAATTTTTGAAGGATTCAGAAGTTTTCGCAATTGTGAAAGTTGTAAATTGTCTCACGAGATTCAAGGAAAGGTAAATATCATCCCCATGCGTGTATGATGTTATTATGTTGATTAGTCGATAATTAGCGTAAACGTTATTTACGGAGTTCATGCATGTCATTTTTTGATGCAATGTCATTTTTACGGAGTTTTATATTTTATGTGAATAAATTTTGTAGTGTTGTTGGAGTGCGATTTAGTTAGTTTGATGCGTGCAACGAAAACCAAAATTTATAGTAAGTATCATGCATGTTGTATGTATTCATCGTAAATAACTGTATGGCATGATGTTAATCGGTAGAGATAGCTTAAACTGACTATTATGTGGCTTTAATGTTGTTAGGCCTTGTTAGGAATAAAATTGTAGGATTAATTTATGAAATAAGCATACATAGGATATATGAAATACTATCATGCATATGGTTTAAAAAAGCAAGCTGGTGACAATGTGAAAAATATTTTATACTACCGGTTCAGGTAAATAGCATGTAGCTTGGGCGTTGGTAAACCAACTTGCAATCATTAATCATCATCTGAAGCAAACATGCATAAAATTAAAAGTGAGGAAGTATGGTCTAAGCATTATGCAAAACCACGTGGTCTTTGCCAAGCATCCGAGAAGTCATAGCGAAACAATAGCAGATCTTAGCAATTTATAGATAGTACATTACATTGATCATTTGATTTACATAGAAATTTATTAGCGCCCTCCATGAATGAATTAAAAATTAGATTTAGAAATGAAGATGAAAATATTACTCTTGTATGTGGTGGGCGGTAGGTATTGAATGATGGTACACTTGTTGCATGTTATATGTACTAAGAGGGTTCAGTATGGACTTATGTTAGGTACGCCATGAGTGACATCCAAGATTTGTTTGTGTTCTCCGGAAGTGGTCTCGTACGCGACGGGCCGTACGGGCCAGACCTGTCTAATTGTGACCGGACTGTGATCCGGGCACCCAATCTGAGCACCATGAGCCTGGCTGAGCTACGGAGAAGCTAGGAGGCATATGATTTGGTCCTAAGAATGCTGCATCAAATTGCAGAAACAAACCCAGGAAGTTACATTAACAAGCAAGAGCGGGTTCATGAGGCGCTAGGGCCAAATTATTTTGTGCTTGACAGAGTGTTCTGGGCCTTTAGGCAGGCAATTGAAGGCTTCAAGTGGTGCCGTCCAGTGCTAACGATGGACGGCACATTCCTATCTGGCAAGTACAAGGGTACTATCCTGACCATGGTTGCAGCTGATGCAAATGACCAGTTACTCCCAGTGGCATTTGCAATTGTAGAGAACGAGAATACGAGATAGTCGGTGTGGTTTCTTGCCAACGTGAAGCAGGCTGTAGTTCAAGATCGGCCCGAGGTGTGTGTCATCTCCGACCGCAATGCGAGCTTGCATGCGCAATGCAAGCGATGCGAGCGGGACACGACCACCCTTCGGTGGAATGACATGAAGAACCGGTGGTGCATGAGGCATCTTGCAGCGAACTTCCATAGAAGGTTCCATAGCAAGGAACTAATGAAGATGTTCAAAAAGCTTTGTATGCAGAACCAGAAGAGAAAGTTCGAGGCATTGTGGAGGCACCTTGACCACGAGACCAGCAAGCATGTTCGGCGTGTACAGCAGGATGAAGCTGGGGCCGTGGCGGGAGGATCGACGAGAGTATGGGAGTTCACATAGTGGGTTAACTCCAATGCACCTGACTTGGAGATGTGGTCTCTACTGCATGACACCGACGGGGCAAGGTATGGAATCATGACAACAAATATGTCCGATGTGTATAATGGTGTTTTAAAGGGCGTCTGATCCCTGCCTATCACAGCAATCGTGGAAGAGACTTGGAACCGTTCAGTTGGATACTTTGTCAATAGAGCTATGATGGCGAAGAAACATCTGGACGAAGGCAGAGATTTCTCGGAGGTAGCGCAGGCCTACATGCACAAGAAGATGGAGAAGTCTCGTTCGCATATTGCTCAACCCATGGATGGCTTACGGAGGAAGTTCGAGGTCCGCTTTAGGCAGTATATGATGGGGCGAGACTAGAGGGACCGTAAGCAAGTATGCACGATTGATGAGAGCATCGTGCACCGCAACAAGCCACAACTAGCACAAACCATGCTCCCATGTGTACGCGGCATGCGCGGTATGGCACCGAGCCCACGCATTACATGTCAAGTACTATGACATCAAGCACTTGTTTGAAACATGGAGTACGGAGTTCCATTCCTACGGGTGGACATGCATTACGAGGACTGTGGCGGGGCGGTGAAGTGGGTGCCGAACAGCTGCCTTTGAAGCATGTCGGCCGTGGCGACGACATAGCATTCGCATTCGAATGACATGGATGATAGCCGTGGAGATCGTGTTCGGCCCGAAGTGCGAAATGTGCAAGGCTGTGGCCATTCATTTAGTCGATGCCCAAACAGTGACATCAAGTAACGCTCCATAGCCGCTTAGTGTTTTGTAACTACTGAGGGCCTTTGTTGTGCTCATCTTGTGTCTGCGAGCACATGATCATGCAACCTTCAAACTTTGCTGAATGTATGTTATGAGATTATTTACGTGTACAATTTGTTTGAGTTATTTCCTGAAAGTTATGTTGTCATTTATTTGATATTTCGCTGTCATTTGTTGTCATTCGCGTTAAATTAGGTTTGTTCGAAATTGTGTTGTCATCATTTGCACACTTTATTGTCATTATTTGCAAAATCGTTTCTTGTATATTATGTTGTCATTTGTTGCACACTTTATAGTCATTACGTACATATTTCTTGTCATAATGTACTAATTTGTTTTCATTCATCGGCAGGAGATGGCGTACGAGTTGCTTGAGCCCCTTTGGGATGAGCATCACCGATGCGCAGCGTGGTCATCTGGAGCCGGCCCTCCGAGTTTGATCCTTAGGAGCCCCCAAGAGCACTAGCCTCTAGACCATCGGTACATCCCACTACTGCGAGACACCGGCCTTTTGCCCATTGCTCGTATGGTGGATGTGCCATATGCCTTGCAGTTCGATGCGTCGTTGTTGTCCGCACTCGTCGATCGTTGGAGACCGGAGACTCACACCTTCCACTTCCGGTGGGGCGAGATGATCGTTACACTTGGGACGTGTCCATGCTAACAGTCTACCCATCCGTGGTGCGGCGATAGTGCCACCCCAGGCGGCGAACGAAGGTCACCCTAGGTGCCCTGTTCGGTGACCCGATCCCGCCGGCGTGTGCGGGTGCCACATTTGTGGCTACTGACGAGCTTCATGACCTGCCTGTGGATGCTCACGAGGGGTCGTGCGGGCGCACCTCGTCGCATACCTCCTTTTTTTGTTCGGTGGGTTTTGTTTCCTCGACCACCGGAGACCTCGCTCACCCTAGCTACATACACCTTGCGGAGTCCTTGGCGGATGCATGGCCCGGGCAGGTGCCGCAGTACAGCTGGGGATCTGATGTCCTTAGCGCCACGTACTGAGGCTTGTGTGATACGTCGCAGCGTACTACGGCCAGCGAGCCGGTGTTGGCAGTGAGCTACGTGCTCCTATAGTACTGGTCTTGGGAGCACTTTCCTGTTGAGAGGCCTTAATTTCAAAGTGTCGTGCACCCTTACGAGTACAGCCCGGTGTTGTATGATATGGTCGAGGCGATGACCCCATTTGTGGGCCGACGATGGGGACGCGTTGGACACATGGTCGCTACGGTGGGCGAGGAGAGAGAGCGAGTATACCCGAGTTCCATAACCGATTCGAGACTCGCATGAGGCGAGATAGTATGGTTGCCATGGATCGCACAATTTATCCATAGCACGCCCCTACGGGTTGTCGCCGATGCCACCAAGACCACACGTCTCGGTTGACGACGTGCCGCCGTCGAGCCATACAACCCGCAGAGGGTGATGAGGCAGTTTGGCCTTCACCAACACGTGCCACCCCTCCCGGGACGGCCACTATCACGGAAGGCTCACCAGTAAGTCATTGCACGGTAACAGTACGCAATGTAGTAGTGTGTCATTTTTTTACTTATTGTGTAATGGGTGTACTATCTCGCAGGCAAACCAGAAGAGGGCACCGGAGGGACGACTGGAGGGGCACATAGCGGCCGTGGACGGACCTGTGGCATGACTCAGCGACCACGGAGGTTGTCGATGAGACTCGGTCGTACGACCTCCACACCTACAGTACGTACCTAGAGTGGTACATTCCACGGACCCGCAGAAGCTTCTCGGGCTGCCCGGATCGTCCCGCAGATCGTGCACGAGGTTGCCATACAAGCAGGGCCGGACCGTCATCGAGCAATACGGCACGACGATGCGGTACGAGAGTACTCTAAGTGTGTACGTTTAGTACGTTTTAACTCACTCGTTGTTTACCTGCAGTACGAGAGCCTTCATCGCATCCAGGACAAGGCAGCTCAGATTCTCCGCCGTGGGAGGGGCGGCTCCATGGACCGACTCCTAGCTTCGGTGCGTACCATCTATGATGACGCACGGTCGGCGATCAGGACCATGAGCTGTAGTCGGCACAGGGATGATGTACATGCGCGACGCCTCCAGAGAGGACGGCATGCACCACTGCCGGAGGCACCGCCATCAGCACCTCCATCAGCACGTCCTTCGGAGTCCGGCGTTCGGCCCAGCGGCGCTCACTCCTCCTCGCAGCGCTTCGGACCTGCGGTACAACGTTTCGCAATAGTTTGTTGTTCCACTCAATTGCTACTTACGTGTAACCAATGTTTTTTCCTGCAGCACTTGCGACACGATAGCACGTTGTCGCAGCCCATCGCCTTCACGGAGGCGGGGAGGACCGACGGGATCCCTCTCCGGCGCCGGGATCCTCTCCGAATGACGGATCCCTCTCGGATAGCGACCACGACTCTCGGCGAAGAACCGTGGCGGCGTTGCCCACATTCGCGCATGGTGGTCATCCACCTGCGGGGCGGGATGAGTGGTTTGGGCGACCTACCAAGGTTACACGACCCGAGACTACATGCGTGATTTGCCTACGTCATCGTCATTCGGACGATCGTATGCATTACGGTATGTACTAACGTACTAAACATAACATGTGTATTTCAATGCCATCTAATCGCCTCGCAAAAAAATTGCAGACATTCACGGAGCAACAGGGCCACGAAGTTTACGGAGGGCCATCTACGTTTCAGACTCCCCAGGTAAATGCCTACCATATTACTACTCATTATAAATATTTCATACTTTTCATTGCCTAATTCAATTGTACCATCTCAGCAGGACGTAGACACCTCCTCCGATTGGTTGAGCTCTATTTTCGGCCCTTCATCGCAACTCTCCACGGAGTAGTACCCACCACCGCCTCCGATGCAGGCCTCGCAGTACGACCTTCGAGATGCACCACACCCCTAGCGGTTCACGTTCTCGGAGGATCGAATCGACGTCGAGGAGGCGAAGACGAGGTGAACAATGAGTTTTGTGTTTGTAATGTACTTTTGTTGTGTTTGTAATATCTTTTTCTTTTCACCTTGCATAATTTAGCCTCCATTCCAATATGACAGCGTACGTACACAAGTTGGCACTTAACGTAACACCTTGCATTACACAAACATACACCAACCCTCCACCAGAAGAAGACACGATAACAATAAACACTACGAACATAGAGGAGAACAACGTGCAGCACTACAACTTCACGATAACAATAAACACAAGAAAGAAAATAACACATAACAGTAAATTAATCTTCCACTCCAGTCTTTCAAAACGATGCCACAGCTCGACGGGGTTGCAACCAGCCACGACAACTCTGTCATTCCGAACACTATCGGTCCTGGTCCCCATTTCATCCTCCCACACCAAAAATCGGCAACCGCCGGGGGCTTCCTGCGATTTCATGACAAGAAAAATGTGTAACTTGCTTGTACGATTTGAACGAACCCGAATCAATCATACTCACCGAGTGAAACGGGCACTTGTAGTAGTGACGCCCAGGATTCGCAGTAGTGTGAAGTCTTTCGTGCAACAAGCGTGTTGCATTTGGGCAAATCACCGTGGGTGCCGATGACGAGTCTTGCCGAATCGACTCATATCGGTGTGCGGGGGAGTTAGCACGAATGAAATGTACACACAATCGAAAGAAGTAATTCAGGAGGTGAGGGAGAACAATGCGGGGGGCTAGGTGAGGAATGGCTCCCTCTTATAGGCTCAGGGGGGCCTAAAGTCATGGAGCCCATAGAATACGAATGGGTCACGCACTGCCAACAAGAAACGACACATACATTGCATGTACGTAAAATATGTCAACTACAAGCAAGAAATTAAATACGAGCCTCGTGGCACCCACGTGGAGTATTGCTCGGGGCCGCCTCGGACGTGGTGGCCGTCGTGGAAGTGGCACGACATATGCAACTAGGGTTCGCAACAACATGTGGGATCATAAGAGCTTCCTATGTTGACGACCTCCTCGTTGCCCTCTCGCGTTGCATCTGTTGGCGGAGGTCGTTGTTATCCTCACTGAGATTCTCGATTCGGTCCTCCAACTCCAATATTTGCTTTGCCATAATGTATCCACATAACGCATAATATACCGTTCATGAGGAGGGTCAATCCAATGGAGAAGTCGCATTTGCCATCTGCGGAAATGACGGTAAACATGAAGGATCCATAAGCAATAACAAAAATGTAGTATTACTACTTTCTACCTCGGGCGTGGGCATCGGAAGAAACGTCGCCCGCCATTGAGCAGGCCATCCAGACACCACGACGGCGTACTCATTGTGTCTACATTTCGGTCACGCCGGTTGAGCACGCCGCCTTGGTACCAAGCGATGCTGCATCAAGATCTCCTCCTTTGGAAGGAAGGTCTTCCTTGGTGTCCCAAATTCGACCGCCCATCCGCTCCGACATGATATTTTCACCACGGAGAGAACGTGCCGTTGTTCGATTTACGGGGTTCTCTGCGTACAATGCCATGGGACCCCAACTGTGTTATTTATACCGAACGGAATGACTTATCGCAATGACCAAAATCGAGATGGCGACTTTGCGCGATGATATGACAAAGAGGCCGCTTTGCGCGATGACATGACAAAAGAGGCCGCTTTGCTCGGTGACATGATAAAGAGGCCGACTTTGCGCGATGACATGACAAAGCAGGCGGCTTTGCTCATTGACATGACAAAGAAGCCGACTTTGCGATGACATGACAAAAGAGGCCGCCTTTGTGCGGTGACATGACAAAAGATGCCAGCTTTGCTCAGTGACATGACAAAAGAGGCCAGCTTTGCTCAGTGACATAACAAAAGAGGCCAGCTTTGCTCAGTGACATGACAAAAGAGGCCAGCTTTGCGCATTGACATGACAAAACGGGGTAGCTTTGCTCATTGACATGACAAAAGAAGCCAGCTTTACGCAGTGACATGACAAAAGAGGCCAGCTTTGCGCAGTGACATGACAAAAGAGGCCAGCTTTGCGCAGTGACATGACAAAAGATCCCAGCTTTGCGCAGTGACTGACAAAAGATCCCAGCTTTGCGCAGTGATATGATCTACCTTCTTTCATGACAAAAGAGCCTAGCTTTGCGCACTGACATCACAAAAGAGCCCAGCTTTGCGCAGCGGCAAAAAAAACACATGGCTACCCTTCGCCTTATAAATTGACGTGCAATGCGTCTGCAAGAGAGCACTACACCATTTAACACTACATCATACATTCCTTCTCCACGTCGAAATGAACAACAAGAATCTAAAGGGATGGCAAAAATTCGCGGACATGATAAATGAAGCTAGGCGGAAGGCTAGGGAGGACTCCCGCAAGAAGGCAGAATGGGAGGAGACACGCAACATAGCAAGGGCTGCGGCGGCTCACGAGGAACAAGCAAGGGCTGCGGCAGCTCGCAAGGAACAAGCAAGGGCTGCGGCGGCTCGCGAGGAACAAGCAAGGCCTGCTGCGGCTACGAGGTCAGCTCTCTGCAATGAGCGGCCGCGTAGCAACAACCCCATCCCGGACGTCCCCAACGAGCGTTCGTCGCAACTCCCACCTGAGGGGTAGACACCCCCCTTTGTTTGTGCGGGGACACGTGCAAGTTCATCAAATCGAATGAACGATCACTGGTATGCGTTCATCGGGTTGCGCAAACTACTCCAAAGAATACCCCAACCGCCGTTTGACACCTCATCCTATCGGGAACCGTGAATCGAACACATGCACCATTTTTCCCAATATTTTCTCCTTCACATCACGTACTAACAATCTCTCCCCTCGTTTTGCAGTCCCCGGAGCCCCTATGTATCTACCGCAAATGGATCAATCTTGAGATCCACCCTGCGGACCAATGGATCCTTGACTTCGAGGACTGGAATGTCAAACAGGACAAGGAGTTGCTGCAGGAGGAGCGCCGCAGCCACGAGCACACCCTGCGTATACAACGCGAGTCGCAAGCCCATCTCGATGCGTGCGGGGCTCGGGAGCGGGAGGCTCGCGAGATGGAACGCGAGAGAAAGAGGGAAATGACGGCTAAGGCAAAAGAGGCCGTGGAGGAGTTCAATGCCGAGCGGGCAAGGAAGGGAAAGTGGCCCCGATCCACACAGTAGGTCGTACGAGCAGTTGGATGGGTTAGTCGCATATCATGCTATATGTTATGCATGTAATACAAATGTACGCGTCATGTAACTCCCAACATCTTTTCATTTTTATTATTTCTTTATATTTTATTTTTATTTTTACTTATCTATTTATTATTGCAACCCTAAAATAGACAACAATCCACAAGCAGGAACTGCTTGACATTTAGGCTAGCCGTGTACTAAAAAAACTTGCCCTCCCCGAATGAAATGGCATAAAAAGTTTTTGCGTGTTCTAGAGAAAGAAAACTTTGGGGATTTTAGCCCGTTTCTAGTCATTGAATGTGTAAGGCCCTGCTCGGTTGAGCTGAAAAGCTATACCTTATGATTGAAATTGCACTGTAGTGATTGAAATTTCAATGTAGCTGAAGGTAACTTATTTGATGTAATTAAATTTTAAAAAAAATTTAAAATAGAAAAATATACTAACTCATCACGAATAACGCAAACGAATACAGGAAAAAAAAGAACCAATAAAAAATTAAAAAAAACAAAAAAATTAAAAAAAATAAAATTTATAAATAATAAAAAATAAATCAGAAATCAAAAGCTGAAACTAAAACGAACGGCCCTAACACGTCATTGTCCAGCGTGACAATCATTGCCCCCTGGCTTCGGCAACGAGATATTTTTGGTGATGTCGTATGCCCACCTTTCCATTTATATATTAAGAATTTTCAGATATCTCGTGTTGTCATCTAATGGTGACGTGGAAAAGGCGCAATTTAGATGATGACGTGGAAAAGGCGCAATCAGGATTCCGGGCATGAAAAGTACCTATTTTTTTTAGAAAAGTCTAACGTCCTGTTTGGATCATAGCATTTTTTTTGTATTTCTGTGGCCCTACGTTAAATGATTTAAAAGACTTCGGCTTCTAGCTTTCTGCCTTCAGAAGCTCGAAGCCACGTGGAAGTTTTAGCTCCGTTTATTTCTTTGTGTTGTCTATGATAATATAATATTTTTCTTATTATTTTATTTTTAATTAAATAACTCAGAACAAATTAATAGCTGTACAATTTCAACGAGTGCCCATATATCTCTACTATTATATAAAGAGGAGTTGTGATCATCGGTGCGTTTTCCTCTCATCTCTCTACAACTATCTGATTTAATCCAGACGATTCGTCTCTCTCCTTCTCTCTCAGGATACAACCGTCCATCCTCTCCATTTCCCCATCTCCTCACGTATCCTGGTCACTCTTCTCTCTCTGTCGCTTGCTCTCTAATGTTTAATGTATGAAGTTAGCCGGACAGTAAGTTCCGTCTCACTATTTTTATGACTTCGTTGTAACGCATAAGTCTTTAACTAGTTTACGCAATTCGTGTGTCCGTATAGGACCTAAGCGTGTGAGTGACATACTTTGAGGCCACTTGGAGCTCCGGCCCAACCAAGAGGGCCCAAAAACAACAAGGGTGAAAATGGCAGGAGCCGGATAAAAAATAGAAAATTGAATTAGGAGAAGAAGTTGAAGAAAATTTGAACCCTACACCCGCTGAGTCGAATAGAATAGAATATACCCCGGATCCTTCCTTGCCCTGGCTATTTTTCCCCAAATCTCCCAGCCCAAATCAAATCCCATCACCTCCATTTCCACCTTCACCCTAGCCACGCACTCCACAAGGGCGGCGATGGCCGGAGCCGGAGGCGCGGGTTCGTCGTCGGGTGGCTCTGGGGGGAGGGAGGGCGACTGGGACTGCGGCGGCTGCGGCAACCGCAACTACGCCTTCCGCTCCCTCTGCAACCGCTGCAAGCAGCCGCGCCTCCTCGTCGACCCCCACACCCCGCGCGACTCCAAGTGGCTCCCCCGCGCCGGCGACTGGATCTGCACCGGTACTAATCATCACTCATCTCTGCACTTATAGTAATCAACCACCTCAATTAACTAGCGCTTGCATGCTAGGCTGCGCATCGTGATTTGGCACCCATGGATTTTTCTTCTTTGTTCCCCCTTCTAGGCTAGCTAGAGTGCTTTCCCTGATCCTAGTCCTACCTGAAATAAAGCGAAATTGGAAACAAGAGTAGAGCTGGAGGTGGTGGTTGTATCGTAGCATGGGCTAGGTTTGTGGTACTGGGTTGGGCACCATGCTCCTTTCCCTTCTCTGGGAAAAGGAGTCCGAATTACTTTAGGTCATGATCTCCCTCCGCGCAACGCATCGGAGGTTTAGGGCCCATAACATTTATGTTCCTTCCTTTTTCTTGTTTAGGTTTATTTGGGCTGGTTAGATTACCAAGGACTATAGAGTGCTTGCATTATTTAGGGTTTTGCATAGTAACGTAATATATGGTTGTAATCTAAGTCCAAAGTGTGGACGTTCGAGTAGGCGATTTATGGTGCCTATGTTATCTCTACGTTCTACGGTATAGGGATTTGGACAAGATGTTAAAAATGAATGTGTGTAGCTATTTGATTTGTTTGCATTAAGAAGGGAAAGAGAAGTAAAAGGAGAAGCATAGAGGAGAATAGGGGACCTTTCAATATTGTTTGAGCATGCGTTACATCTTGCACGAAAACTAAAACTGTAGTTGGTTCTGAAAACATTTTATGGGTGCATTTTGTCTGTAGTTGATGTATAGAGTATGCATTTAGCATCAAACTACCAAGAAATATTTGCAGAACTAGGGACCATGCTTGTAATTGCTTACCTTTTTGTGTTGGAACATTAATTACTACTGCCTTTTATTTTGTTCATTGAATATTGATGTTTGTACATGATATTAGGAAACTACCAAAGTGTGCTGACTAAATGACCAGTGTGTGTGTGTTTATTCCTTTCTTTGGGTTTGTGCGGGATTGGCTGGTTGGTGTGCGTGTACTTCGGTGCATTGTCTTGCTGCCTGCTGTGCTGGTTGGTTTGTGCGGCAAATGGATGATTAGGTTGCAGTAACAATAATTATGCATCCAGAAAGAACTGCAAAAAATGTGGCCTGCCAAAGGACGAAGCAGCAATGCCAGCATTATCAATGACAGGAATGTCTATGCCAGCCTATGCAAATTATATTGCTACACTACAAGGCCTTACTGGATTTAAGATGAACATGAACTTTGGGATGGCTGGCAATTCAGCTTTGCAGCAGCAGCTACTTGCAAATGCAAACTGGCCTTACGCATTAGCTGGTAGATATGGGCTGCAATCTTCTGGTTGGCCATTTGCTGGCAGCAACACAAATCAGTTTCCAGCTGTTCCAAAAGACTGGCGTAATGGTGACTGGCTCTGTAGCTGTGGATTTCATAACTATTCTTCTCGTAGTCAGGTAATTTCACATTAATCTGCTTTAAATGGTTCCTTAATTTTCACCCATAATCATTATTATTGTAGTTTTGTCCTGCCTTCTTAACCGTAACACGATGAGTATTTTTAGAGATTGTGTGGGATAGCAATTTGTTGCTAACTCAGTTTATTCCTGAATTTTGATTAACAAATGATATTACCAGTTTTCAGGTCATCATTAGCCTTTTGTAAGATGTCAGATCTTGTTGCTTTGCCTACCTTCTAAGTTTCTGCACTTACTTTTGCTTGCTTATATTCGTAAAATTGTTATTGATTTGCTTGCATTTTCCAGAAATATCTCCCCGTGCTCATTCATGATCTACTTAGATGTTAACTCTAGTTTCAGATTATCTGAAGTATGCCTTTTTCTATATAGAGTGTACAAAATGACTGGTCATCTTCCCTCTTATTCTATCTTTTCCAGTGCAAAGAGTGTAATGCACCTGTTCCATCAGGCATTCCCTCCACAACAATGAAAACCACAGCAGCGGATACTTCTTCCAGTAAGACAATTCTGTTCTCACTTCCAACATATTTTCTTTTCCTCATTCTCTTAACCGATAACAAAAAAAATATATATCTCTTCTGAGTTCCGATGACTTAGGAATTATTTCATATTTGCCTTTTCAAAAGTGCGCATTGTGCAGCTACAAATAGGCTAATCACCCTAATAGTAAATGCAAATTCAGAAGTACTGTTTTCACATGAAACATCTAGGACTTAATGTAGGCAGATGTTTCTTTCATTCTTTGTAACACTACTTATCCATGATCAACATAACTTGATAAATATAACCATGCTCCATTTTTTGGTTTTCCAAATCTGTTTGTTTTTGGCTGTTGTAGTGATTTACGTGCCATAGTTTTAACATTTATTTTCTTTTCTTTAATAACATTGGGCATTCTTTCTTGTCCTTCATGTAGTATCACACTGGGAATTATCTTGGTACATTTATAATTGGTATCAACACATAATCTAATCATTATGTTTCAATTTCTTCTTGTTTCAGCATTAGGCACTAAGCGTTTGGCATCAGAGGAGCTTGCCAATGACTGGGATAACAAAAGGCTAAATCCAGGAAATGCAAATTATCCCCTTTCAGTATGTATTTGTGGAACTTTTTTCTTTTCATTGATGGGTTACCTTATTGTTACATGGTATTGATTTATTTCCATTCTGATTGAAGACAGCAGGCTCAGATAATTTATTTATGGGTATGGAGCAAGGAGCTGGAAGCAGTAATGGCCAGACACCTTATTTCAAGTTTGACAATGGGAATTCAATAACATTACCGTCTGGACAGGTTTCAGCGATGCCTGGTCTTGTTGGAAAAGGGTAATACTTCTCATAAATTGAAGATGCTCATGTTACAAATCAAATACATGTTGTATGAGTTATAATGTTATATATACATATTGGACGGGGTGGGTTCTGTTAATTGTTGCAACAACCTCCTGTGGAATGACAGATGGGAGAATAGTTTAAAGTGTGATCCATTATAAGCAAAGCCAACTGGAATAGAGTTGGAAGGTGTGAACTTTGATAATGTTGAATATGAATAGCTACTATAGGAAAAAAAAGTGAAAATAGAGTCCATGGCTGTTAAAGGATCAATACATAGATGCAAGGTCAAAGGAAATATACCTGAACAAATCTGGTGAAAATATTGAGAAAACAATAGATTGTGTTTAAATATGAATTTTGTGAGGTGGTTAACAAAATTATTATCTACTCAATATTTTCACGTTCTTTTTGTGATCATTTGCGTGCTCATTTTATGTTGGTAGCACAATAAAATTGAAATGAGAAATGTGTACTGCATACATGCTACCTGTTTTGTACTATAAAAAAATAAGTTGAACCATTCGAAGTCCAGTGACTCACACAATCTTGGTTATAATTATCGATGAACGGATGTGTTCTGTAAACTACTGCTTTATACAAGTATCTATTGCTAATTTTGTACAAGACCTGCATGAATAATTTACTTTCATCTAAACGAAATTTGCTTAGCTAACTGAGTACATATATTCTTTCACCTTACCAGAGCAAAATGGCGTGAAGGAGACTGGATGTGCAGCAACTGCAACAATCACAATTATGCATCTCGTGCATTTTGCAACAGGTACTACTACTTTCTGGCCTCTTTTTGTTCAACTTCATGGGTCATGCCCTCATCTCTCTGCTTCAACAAGCATGGAACTGTTGAATTAATCTTGTGAATGTGTCTGCAGATTCTTTTTCTTCCCCTTCTGAGCATGCATTCTAATTTCATGATTTTGATATACCAAACTATTGCGCTAATATGCTCACTTTAGTCATGATTGAACCACTTGTGGCTAGCCGAACTTGATTCTGGAATGTTCATCTGCATGCTTATAGTTGGAGTTGGCCTTATTAATGATGACTGTATAATGTGTTTATATAGAGGCCATTTTAAAACGGCATTTATGTGCTCTGCCTTTGATAACTGAAAAGGAAATTATATCATGTTTTCTCCTTCATGATTATTGTAGGTGGCTGTACATATGAATCTACAGCCTGATTGTTGATGGCTTACTATTATTAAGTAGGATACAATTTTGTGCTTTATGCGTGTTCTTCGTAAATGTTGGAGTGCAGTAGTGCAGTGCTTCCTTGCTCGAAGTCTACATTGAATAACTCAAGATATGAATTGTTATGTTTCCTTGTTCCCTTAAATGCACTAATTAGCACCATGCTCTCCACCGACATAACGTTGCATTTACCATATCATATGTTGTGCTGTGCATGCTTGTGTTCTGAGCTCCGTAGCAATATCTACCAAGCTACCATATCAAAAGGCCTATTAGACACCACTTGTGTCACTTAATATTTTGACAATGGATTTGGAGCAAAAAGATAGTAGTTTTTATTCTCTTTATTCAAAATCATAATGAAATCTAATGAGCAAATGCATATTCATATTCAAAACCGGCAATAGATCAGTAAACACGTACCTAAATTTAAAATTTTACTGCTATAAAATTTATTAGTTGAATTCTTGTCCTAACTAAAGACTTGCCGAAAGTTTATTTCATTTGTGTTTCTTACAGATTGAAATGTAAAAATATTAATTCACATTTGGCAAAAAGTAAGCCTAGAAAGTAGTACTTGTTTGTGGTTTCCATACATACCAGCCGTACTAGGTCAGTCAGATCCATATCATCCAGTGATTACCTTAGCCATATCTAGATCTGGTTAATATCTAATCTCAACCTGTATTTGTCCCAAGTGTGTGGATAATAATTCACTGACCTTGATTGAATCTGGATTTATGTTTCCCATACGTTGGTGTTTCAACATAAATCTGCAATTACCTGCTCGTTATCATTCTATCCCATGATTATGCCTTGAATATCTCTAGTCCATTCTCAGTGCTTACTGTTTCCTGTTTACGTTTTTTGACTGAAGCAAGCTCATGGTTTTGACTGGGAATGAAAATTTCTTGTGTTGCAGGTGCAAAACTCAGAAAGAGTCTTCAGTTCACCCTGGTGTGCTATAGCTTGCCTGTGCTTCGGTACGTAGCTCTTTGAAGTGATATGAAGTTTCCTGGTTCTGCCGCTGCCGATTATTAGCTACGCTTCCAGGACTGTTATGTTTGTTGTTTGATTCTTCAGTCCTTCTTCTGCTGTCAAACGTTCGCGTCTCAGTGTTTTGCTAGATGTTTGTTGAAGTTCGCCATTTATTTATGTTGAGCGCTCGAATAAAATGTCTCAGTGTATCAGTCTTACCATCTGGATTTTTGGAAAAATTTAGTTAGTTCTTCGGTAAATTGGACAGTGATGATAAGACTGTAATGCTGAATTTTATCCTCGTGTGAATCAGTGTACCTTGTGAAGTTTTATAATACTGTTTCACTATTTCGTTCAGTTGAGAATGGAAAACTGTAACGTAGTGTCTAATGCACATTATTCTTTTGAACCTCTTATTTGCACTGTATACAAGGATAAAAAAACACGATTCTGAAAGGAGTAGTAAAAAAAACAAGATTCTGAAAAGAGTAGTGCTTCCATACATCAACGAAGTTAGACTGGTAGCTTGTAACCTGCCAGTTTCTTGTTTTATTTCGTTTTCATATAATTTTTCCATGATGTACTGTCTTCGTTTGCCCTTTCTGAGCATTAATATTAAGCTTCCAGTGAAAATTAGTACAAAAGCATCTCCTTCCTGCCGCTACGGTACACCAATAACAGGTGGGAAGCTGCCACCGGTTTTTTCTGTCCCTGATAGCATCAGAACTCAGAAGTAGGTGAAGCGTTAGCTAAAGCTGGTGAGTGCCTTGGCAGTTTCTTTTTATGGAACATGTGTAGCACATCGTTTGCACTCTAGGGTATGTATAATGCAAGATGTTTATACATGAATATTTAAAGAGAGAATATAGTCACGTTATCAAACACCCATATAAAAATTACTTTCTTCAATGCAAACATCTCATCTATGAGTGCTTAGATGTTATATTATCTATTAATTAGATATAGTTATATACATAAGCATCTGTTAAGTACCGATGCTTGTTTAAGCATCGATGCTTCAAAATAAGAGTCTTACCTATCTTATGTGACAAAAAAAAAATCAGTTTTTAATTGCTAAGCATCTCTCTAAGCACTTACATTGTACATGCTCTTATCTGCTAAGCACACGCAGCAGAGAAAGGTGGTTATCATGCTTTCATTAAATTACCAACATGACCAGCTCAAGTTGATAGTGCTCTTATTAAACGTGTCAAGGTGGCTTCAGTAACATTAATGGGTGGATTTTTTTCAGCTGCGGTTTATAGTTTATGATTTTTTGTTCTAGCACGAATGTTTGTCTGAATGAACCAAATATCAATAAGATGATAAGTCGTTTCAAAAAAGTTGTCCTTAGATGTAACAGCCTAGTTGTTTATTTCAAAATTTTGGATAAAAAGATATTTTGATTTTCTGTAAAAATCTTATATCAAATTAATTATTTGAATTTATTTGGCTTTTATTTGGTTTTTCTGAGTTTCCCAGAGTTTTAAAATCTATTTTGAAATTAAAAAGTATTTTTATTATAAAAATATAATACCAACATAAGTTGGATCTCCAGGAAGTTCTTTGAATTTTTTTGGAACTTTTGGAAGTAATTTCATATTTTTCTGGGCTATATTTAATTTTCTTGGCTTTTCTGAAAATCTAAAATCAAAAATAAAAAAAATAAAAATCCTCAACTTCTCTCCTAAGGCTGACAAGTGTCAAGCCCTGGCTCAATCCATCCTCGTCCGATTTAATCTCAGCCCTCCCTCTTCTCTTACCCATTCGCTTCTTAGTCAACGGCTTGGATTTAATCCTCCGCCGCCCGATCTAATCTCGTGCGTCCATATTCACTTAACACCTTTACTCTCTATCCGACGGTCCCGATTTCCTCCTCGCGCCGCATCGCTTAAGTTACCAACGGCTTGGTTATCATGCTTTCATTAAATTACCAACATGACCAGCTCAAATTGATAGTGCTCTTATTAAACGTGTCAAGGTGGCTTCAGTAACATTAATGGATGGATTTTTTTTAGCTGTGGCTTATAGTTAATGGTTTTTTGTTCTAGCACGAATGTTTGTCTGAATGAACCAAATATCAATAAGCTGATAAGTCGTTTCAAAAAAGCTGTCCTTCGAGACCATATGGATGGTTACTTAATGATGAATAAGTGGCACCGAATATTGTTCATCAAGTGGGGAGTGAAGCGATCTGTGCGCGAACTAATATGGATTGAGTTGAGACGAACTTGTTTCTAGAAAAGGATTTCTTTATCTTTTGTGTGCAGGTTAAGCGTGGAGGTGATCGTGTTTGACGGAGAGGTGGGCCAGGATTAGGATGGAGATCCAAGGTTCAGATAACGGTCGAGGGTGTCACGAGACAATCGGACTCATGCTTGGGCATACGAGGTTGAAGGACAAGTTGGAAGGGAAGAGTTTATTTCTAGAAATTGTAAATTGGAAAGTTCATAGTATGGAATGTATCCTGAGAAAGAGGAGAAGGTTTCGTAAGAGACTTGTAGTCGGATTAGGACTTAAATTCGTGATCCGTTCGGAAAAAGCTCTTAAGATTTCAGAGGATATAAATAAAGGTGGAGTGGCACAGCAAACATATGGGTTTTTGGAGGAGTATTGAGGATTTAGTTTTGGCTGGATTTTTAGGGGTGTTTTTGAGGGTAGTTTGTAAACTCATGAAAATCCAGCAATAAACATCACTATGAATTAATCTTGTTCTTGATTTGCAAAAGATGCTAGTGATTGTAGTTCGGTCAAAACTTACAAGTACGTGCAAAGGTGTCGAATCGCCTCTGAAAAACAGAGGAAATACGAGTACTCGAAGATAACGAGTACATGAGTGCTTGATCTCGAAGTTCAAGTATGTGCAAATCGGCCAAAGTTTGAGTACATACAAATCGGTCGAAGTTCGAGTACGTGCAAAGTGGTTGAAGCTTACAAGTGCTAACCATACATCCTGTGGGATTGCTAATCACCAGAAAAAGAATTACAACAAAGAATGATGTGAATGGCTAGTTCTATCTCCTCTATTTCCTTCCATCCCTCCCTCTTTCGACATTAATCTTTAAATAGCCGGTGAAGCGACGACAGTTGTCTGCATTGGAAGACACCTTAATGCTTTAGACGATAACCGTCTGATGAAAATTACTGTCAGAGAGATGTAAAGGCCGTTCATCGTGTAGCAGTCGTTGTCAGAGAGAGATCATGTACACTTAGTAGATAAACACACGTTCTAACCGCCTTATCAGATGAATCAACAATGTAGTTCATTGTCGCAGACAGATTGGATGAAGATAGATTTGTCATAGAGATTCCCACGACCAAAGAGTGGTCACAGTAAGACTTACGACTACATAGTCATAGAAGGAATTACGACCAAAGGGTAGTCGCAGTAAGAGTTACGACTACGTGGTCGCAGAATGATTTACGACCAAAGGGTAGTCGCAGTAAGACGAATACGTGGTCGCAGAAGGACTTAGACCAACAGATAGTAACAGTAAGACTTACAACTACGTAGTCGTAGAAGAACTTACGACCATATAGTTACAGAAGAGCTTATGGTTATATGGTCGTAGAAAAGTTTATGACCATCTTGGCGGACTTACTCCTTATCAATAAAAAGTATATTCAAGAAATATAATAACATAATAATTTAAGGATTATTGTATCTCGTCAACGGTGAAGACAATCGGTAATATCCTGCGCTTGTTCTCAACAATTTCACTTCAAAACCTGTTTCCTACCAATTCTAGGTTTCTTTTCTGCTTGGTTTTGTTCCTGGACTGGTCCAAGCAGAAAACCAGCAAGACGGGGGATGGAACCATGGTTGCTTCGCTATGATCCAATATTCCGAATTAACTTAGATTCACTCCCTATGCATCTAATTCCCATATAAATAAGCTCATCATGTCAACCAATAATGCACATATAAAAAAAAAACTCGAGAAACAAGTTCGTCTTGTCACGAACTCCAAGTTAAGACTACTCCTGAAAGCTAACACCCTCACACTATACTCGAGTAGCTCACCCTCTCAAAGTGATCCCTAGAGAACACAAAACATTTTTTGCAGTACTGTGCATCAAGCTGTCACGGTATTTCTGGAAGCATAAGCGACATGGCTAACCATCGCAATATGATCTTTTCTGCTGTCGTCTCTCAATGCAACCGAGGTACGTACCAGATATGCACACGAGCAACAAGCCTAGATATTAAACCATTGCAATACCGTGCCAAGTGAGAATGTGAGATAGCGGATGGGTTCTTTTAGACTGTAACTTATGATTTTTGGCTTAAAATTTTGAATCCTGACTGTTTACAAGAGAAGGTATGGAAAAAGATACTTGCGTGCGATTTTAGTCGATATAGATGAAATCGAGACAGTGTTTACTACAATAATTGCAGACTCCGTCTTAAAAAGACGTTCCATTTGAAAGCTAGTTACTGTAGAAAATCAAGCTATAAGCCCCAAAAAACCTAGACATTTCTACAAAAATTAACATCAATTAGACATAGCACGGCAACAAGCAGGTTAAGGGGGGTAATAACTACTACACCCTAGGTTGAGCCAAAAGCAACGCTAGATGCAGTTACACAGCATTTGTACAAGGTGGGTTAGCAGAACTATACAAGCCAGCCCTAAAGCATATATACTTCCTAGAAGGTGGAGCAGAGCACCTGGTGATTGGTGAACAGGCTTCAAGGCCGCCTCAGCTGCTGATTTACACCATACCCCACTGGTAATCTAATCCCAGGCGCCCCAGCCCCAGGTTGGTTTGGTCTGGATGGCATTGTGGCCATCCGAGCAGCAACTATAGCACTTCGCTCCATCAGAAGCTTCTTCCGGGTTTTCTCAGTGTATTCTCTCACCCGCAAGATCAAATTTTCGATTTCAGTGAAAAATGACATTTTAGCCTGCATCTTCTGAAACTACATGAAATAGGGTCTTAATTAGTTGAGGCAAAGAACAGAACATTTGGAAAACTGGGGTACACACATTTTTATGGTTATCTGTATCTGAGTATCGAGTATACAATCATAGGAGATATATGGGCGTGTAGCAGCAACATCATAGAATCACTGGCGTATGAGTTACCTGCTTTTCGATCACAAGTGCAGCTAGTCGCCGGATTTGATCTTCTTCCTGCTCTGCAAGGAGCTTAGCCTTCACAGCAGCTGCTGAAATAGCAGTCGCTGCTGCTCGCTGTAGCCTTTTTAAGGAATCATTGTCTGCAGCGAAGTTGCTGTTACTGTTAGGTTCTGTCAGTTAACACATATGAGAGTTAAAATTATTTCGAAGGCAAAGAAAAAAATTAGCTAACTACACAGCCTGAGGAAGTAAAGAAGAAAGCTAAGCTGCATCTATTACAGGTCTTCCTATTCATCTAACATATTTTATAATTTTTTTAGCACCAGCTGCACCAAAATCAGGAAGAAAAGGAGAGGGAAATATTTTATATTTTCTATATTTTTCTGTAGTTTTTTTCATCCTCCATCTTGGATAACCACTCATTTCCATATTCCTTCAAAATAGCATAGAACAGCAATTAATACTAACCAGCTTTTCTAATCCTGATTGGGTTCGGGAAATCTGGTGACTATTTGATAATCGCATTCCACAGGAATTTGGAACTACGTGTGCCCACTCAAAGCCAATTCATTATGTGTACTACGAAGACTTCAAAGTTGAATGAAGTACCTTCTATGTTGCCAGTTTCCAAACTTGTTTGGTTGGACTCATATTGTACAGTAGATGAGGCAGCGACTCCATGTTCAATCTTGTTCAGCTCTACCTTCCCTTTCAAAGGCAGATCATCAGTTGGTGATTCTTCAGAATTCGGTTTGTCCCCTTCTACCAATTCTGGATCAGTTGTGTCCTTTGTACTTTCTTCACCGGCCTCTTGGGAAGCTAAGGAAGAAGGTTCATTTGTATCATTCAGAGTAACAGGATGAGAAGTGGAATTGCGTCCATCTCTTGTATTATCAGATGCACCACCCTTCTCCACCTGAGCAATTGGATTGCCAGAATCCTTACTACTGTTGGATTTAGCCTCCACTTGGGAAGCTTCATCGCTAGATTCTTCCTTTCTGTTAGATCCCTGGTCATCTTTCGGTGAAGTGGATGTAGTGTTCTGTTTTTCCACAGATACAGCAACTTCTTTTTCATTGCTGTCTTTATCAGTATCGTTTGGATTTGGAGTCGCATCCTCGTCTTCTTGTTGCTCACCACCTGTGTTTGCCCGGCTACAAGTTCCATTTCTCTAATCAGTGAAATTTTGTAATTGCACATCTATATTAACCAAGATTCACAGTACGATCAACATTACCTTACACTGACAGGCAGGTCTTCGAGGTCAATTGGTGGATCCTGAAGAATAAAACAGTGCCTAGTTGCCAGTTGGAGGGCAGGAGATATATCTGATATAGCTCTCAATGAACTACAGCATGAAGTAATAGCATCGTCATGTTCCACAAGACCAGCTAAAAATGCCGCCTGCAGCCATTTATTCAAACGTCAAGAGCATTCCTGTTTGATAACTAAAAAAGATAAAACTAGGAAGAATGTACTTACCAGTGCCATGACAGGATTGCCCGCCTCAGCAAATGAACCCATGTCTTCTTTCTCTGGAATGTGGCCAACAGCTTCAAAAGCGGATTTCAGGACATCAATAACAACGTTTGATGCAACTTTCCCAGGAATATCATCAGCAGAAGTTTCCTTCTTTGCAGGGTCAGGATCTGAAGATTTGTCTGATTCACCAGTATTGGAAGATGCAACTACATTGATACCACCTGAAATCTTTGTATCCTTATTTCCAACAACATTGTTATCATCTAATTCTGTTTCTATTTCTGCACAATTGGCATTTGTCTTCTCAGAAGTTTTTTCATCAGTGGTTTCTATTCCTTCTGCTTTATCTTTAGCTTCCATTTTATGAGGTGATGTGCCTTTTTCTGCTGAGACCTGCTCTGCGGTTTCCTGAGATGTTCGATAAACATCTGGACCATCTAGAAAGGAGTCAAGAATTGGCATTTGGAGGAAGTGTAGCATGCACTGTGCTTTGGATTTTGTAGCAACATGCTCGGCAATGTCACCCCATTTTGCTTTAAAAATTTCTAAAGCTTCCAAAAGAAGCAATGTCTCCTGGTCAGTCCAGCTAGTACCAACAGAACCTGGAACTTCTGCAGATTCCATAAGGATAAAATCACTTTGTGACATGCCTGCATCTAACTTTCCTTCGTTGTAGCAGTCACAACACAAATCGAAGTCTGCCTGGAAAGGTTTAAGATGAAACAATCAGCATTTGACTAAATGAAGTACCATAAGAATTCAGAAGTGATGCTTCAATATTTTTACTAGGTCAAACAAGATGAAAGCACCAGCAATAACACAATAATACCACTTAGCACTGTATAACATGATCCTCTGTTGCCTATAATTTATGTGAGACAACAAAAAATAACATTTAACCAACAAGATAAGGAGCTGCACAAAATGACAGAAGTTATTATGATATGGTGGGATTTCAGAGGCGGCCTGCGGTGCTGGATGAGAGGCGGAAAAAGGTGGAGATGTGAACTGGGGTTTGATCGGAGTGGGTAACGTGAAGAAACGGGTTCTTCTCCAGGCGCTGCACCGGGATCATCTCCGGCCAGGCTGAAGCTAGAAGACGCCAGCTGGGAAGGATAAGTTATCTTATTGCTTACTTCCAAAAGTACATCCCCTCCGCTTATAAAGGACTCATACCTAATATCATACATATTCCTGCCATACAGCTTAAACTCCTATTCTGAAACCAACTCATATAGCTATCCTTACCAGAATACTATTACTATCTAGTACTTGCCAGTCGAACTCCCCTGATGTTGCTGCACAGGAAGGCTGTGCTGGAACTCAAGTCTCTGTTGACTGTAGCACATCTTGCCTTGTCGCCAATAGCCCCTGATTGCTTGAAGCCGAAGCTGCACTCTGCCCAATCTGCTGCGACCGCTGTTCCAAAGTTTGCCGCCGTCGAGTATAGAACTTTCCCCAATAAGAGTCCATAACAAGTTACCCCTGTTGCTGAAACAGCTCGTCCTCAAGCTGGAAAGCTGGGTATTGCTCCCGAAAGTCAGAAAGAAGAACCCATGAAGTCTCTGATGGCGGCCAATCCTTCCACTGAACCAACACTTCCCAACAATCACGGCATAAACAAGCACGCTGCACCTTTAATGGAGACGGTATAACTCGGCCATGGCGAATTTCTGGCAAAGGGGGAATGGCAACCGGAGGATCCCCATCAAAGGGCTTCAACAAGGCCACATGGAACACATTATGGATCTTGGCTCGTGCCGGCAACTGAAGTCGATAAGCAACTGAACCAATCCGCTCGATAATCAAGAAAGGGCCATAAAACATGGGGCCAACTTGGGAACAACACGACCTGTAATAGAAACACCTGGCCGATGATTTAACTGAAGCCAGACCCACTGTCCCACAGCAAATTCCACCGGCTGACGATTAGCATCATGTTGTCTCATAACGTCCTGGACCTGCAGCAACCTGTCCCGAATTTCCTCCAAAAACTCGTCACGATCCATCATCTGCTGCTCTACTGCAGCCACACGAGCTGTGTGAGGTTCAGCAGCTAACAACCGTGGCGGGTCCCTCCCATACACAACTCTGAACGGCGTCATCTGAAGAGCAATCTGATAGGATGAATTGTAACAATATTCCGCCCACGGAAGCCACTGTACCCAATGCTTTGGCCTGTCACCACATAAACAACGCAAATACATAGTAATAATGCGATTAACCACCTCCGACTGACCATCAAACTGCGGGTGAAAGGCCAAACTTAAATGCAATTGCACTCCAGCCAATCGAAACAACTCTTAGCAAAAATTGCTTGTAAAAATCGGATCGCGATCACTGACAATCGATGCCAGAATACCATGAAGGCACGCCACCTCATCGAAGGAAGCACGAGCAACTGAACTGGCGGTGTATGGATGTGACAAAGCGATGAAGTGAGCATATTTAGAGAAATGATCAATGACAGTCAGTACCACCGATTTGCCGTGAACTTTAGGAAACCCCTCCACGAAATCAATAGAAATATCCGCCCAAACTATCTGCGGCACCTCTAACGGCTGTAGTAAGCCAGCCGGATGTAGATGCTCAGTCTTGTTGCGTTGACATACCGAACAGCTCTGAACAAAGTCACGCACCAACCTAAGTAAACCGGTCACATGAAAATGGGCACAGATGCGGTGTGAGGTCTTCTGAACTCCCTCATGCCCGATGCCATGAATTTCCATTAGAATGTGGTGAAGAAGGGGAGAGTCCACAGGTATATGCACCCGGCCATCCCAAAGCAGCAGGCCGTCGGCCACTTGCCACCGCTTTTCCTCCTGACCGGCCATGATACGATCCCTCAATGCTGTGAGAGACAGAGTAGACTCAATCTCTTGACGCAATTGGTCAAACCAAGAAAATTGTGGATTAGAAACCGCCAAAACTGCTGCAGTATCCTCATTGCGCCGCGACAGAGCATTTGCCAACCCGGCCGGTATTCGACCTCAAAATCGTATCCAAATAACTTGCTAACCCAATGATGCTGAGGAATAGTGGACATGCGCTGATCGAGGCAAAATTTAAGGCTATAATGGTCTGTGCAAACCTTGAAATAGTGTCCCGATAAGTACGGTCACCAATGACACACAACCTTGACCAACTCAATTAGCTCACACTCGTATGCCACCAGTTTAGCATGCTGAGGGGTGATGGCTCGACTGAAAAAAGCAACAGGCTTGTCGCCTTGGTGAAGAACGGCGCCAAAGCCTGACCTCGAAGCATCACAATCCACGATGAATTGCTTGGCGAAATCTGGTGGCTGCAACATAGAGCTGAAGTCAATACCCTCTTTAGGCACTGAAAAGCCTCATCTGCCTCATAGAACCAAAGAAAGGCTTCCTTTTTCAAAAGCGAAGTGAGAGGTGATGCCATCGTACCATAATCTTGGACAAACTTCCGATAATACCCCGTCAAGTCGAGAAATCCACGCAATGCTCTCACAGATGTAGGTGTCGGCCAATCCAGAACCACTTGGACTTTTTCTGGGGCCATAGCCACGCCCTGTCTAGAAATAATATACCCCAAATATGTCACCGACGTCTCACTAGAGAAACACTTTGATCTTTTGAGAACCAAGGAATGTGATTGGAGCACCCGAAAGACGGCTCGTACATGTTGTAAATGCTCAGACCAAGAAGAACTATAAATGATAATGTCGTCAAAGAAGACCAAAACAAATCGCCAAAGGAAGTGCTGAAGTATCTCATTCATGAGAGCCTGAAACGTAGCCGGAGAGTTGGTGAGACCAAAGGACATCACCAAGAATTCAAAATGCCCATGTGTGTTCGGAAGGCTGTCTTTTCAATATCATTGGGATGCATCCGCACTTGGTGATACCCACTGCGCAAATCCAGTTTAGTGAAATAGCATGCACCCTGTAATTCATCAAGTTCATCCACCACTGGAATTGGAAACTTATCTTTCACAGTCTACGCGTTCAAGGCCCGGTAATCCACACAAAAACATCATGTGTCATCATGCTTTTTAACCAACAAAACCGGAGAAGAGAAAGAAGACGTGTTGTGACGAATAATACCTTGGGCCAGCATCTCCGCACATTGACGTTCAATCTCATCCTTAAGAAGGTGGGGGTAACGATACGGCCTTACTGCCACTGTGGTAGTTCCAGGCAATAAACGAATCCGATGATCATGGCGACGCTGAGGTGGTAATCCGCACGGTGGCTCGAAGAGGGTCCCAAATTCCTGTAACAGCTCCTCCATGCAATCATGGTTGACAAGGCTGGAAACTTGTGGCGAGGAAGCTGCAGTCCCAATCCCATGCCATGTTACACAATGATCCATTCGCCAGAAGGACATCGTGAGAAGTTCAAAATCCTAAATAATTGGACCAAGTGTTCGTGGCCATTGAACTCCAAGGACCACATCAAACCCTCCCAATAGAATAGCAAAGCAATCCACAACAAACTCTTCCCTGTCAATGACAATCGGTACCTGGGTGCACAGACCTGCGCAGGAGACCCAGTCCCCATTGGCCACTGCCATCATCATCCCTGGTCTCAACGAGAGCTGAAGTTCCAGCCGTTGTGCAATTTTTGCATCGACAAAGGTATGCGTAGATTCGGTATCAACCAGAGTGCATAGGAGACCTGCAATCTGCACTTCCAACTGCATTTTTCTACCCATACGAATGCCTGTTAGTGCATGCAAGGAAATTTCTACCTCTGGCGCCCCATCGTAAGGCTCCTCTTCTTCATCCACTTCAATCAAGTAGATCCCCTTCATTGAACACCAGTGATTCGGCCCAAATTTCTTAGGACAATTATAATGAAGCCCTTTGGCATAACGTTCCGCCATCTCGGAGGCTGAGAGACGCTCCCAACGAACCTTTGGCACACCTGTGCATGCTTATCCTATCACGTGCAAGTGGGTGTACAAGATTAAGACCAGAACTGATGGTACTATTGAGCGCTATAAAGCTCGTCTTGTGGTTCGTGGCTTCCAGCAGGAGTATGGTTGTGATTACAATGAGACGTTTACCCCTTATTGCCCATATGACCACTGTTCGCACTCTTGTTGCGGTTGCTTCTGTTCGCCGGTGGTCTATCTCTCAGTTGGATGTTAAGAATGTCTTTTTAATAGTATTTTGCATGAGGTTTACGTGCAGCCACCACCTGGGTATTCTGTTCCAGATGGCCATGTTTGTCATCTTCGTTGTGCTCTTTATGGCCTCAAACAGGCCCCTCGCGCCTGGTTTGCGCGTTTCACCTCCGTGATTACTACTACCGGTTTCACTATCAGTGCCCACGATCCTGCTCTTTTTGACCATGTCTCACCTCGAGGTAGGACACTACTTTTATATGTGGATGATATGCTCATTACTAGTGATGATTCCTCATTCATCATATACATGAAGAGGCATCTCAGTGAGCAATTTCTGATGATTGATCTTGGTTTGCTTACGTACTTCCTTGAGATTGAGGCTTCTTCCACGCCTAAGGGTTACTACATCTCCCAGTAGAAGTATGTTCAGGATCTTCTTGATCGGTCTGATCTGACTGACACTCGCACTGCTGAGACTCCTGTAGAGCTCTCCCTTCAGCTTCATGCTATTGATGGTGATCTTCTTGAGCACTCGCCCTGATATTGCTTATGTTATTCATATCTTGAGTCAGTTCATGACTAGTCCTACTTATATTCACTTCAGTCACCTCCTTTGTGTTCTTCGCTACTTGCATAGGACAATCTTTCGTCACTTGTTTTCCCCTAGCTCCACCTCACTACAGCTTTAGGTGTACTCTGATGCGACGTGGGCTAATGATCCTTCTGATCGTCACTCTTTATGCTTACTGTGTTTTTCTTGGCTCCTCCTTGATTGCCTGGAAGATAAAGACGCAGACTGCAGTTTCTCGTTCGAGTGCAGAGGCTGAGTTGAGAGATATGGCAGCAGTGACAACAGAGATTACTTGGTTGAGGTGGCTACTTGCAGACTTTGGTGTACCTGTGAGGGGACCTACGATATTTATGTCTGACAGTACAGGTGCTATCAGTATTGCTTGTGATCCAGTAAAGCATGAGCTCACCAAGCACATTGGAGTGAATGCTTCATACACTCGCTCACATGTGCAGGATGCTCTACAGTTTATGCCATCAGAGTTGCAGCTCGTTGACTTCTTCACAAAGTCCCAAACTAGATAACAACATTTGTATTTTTCTCTCCAAACTTAGTATGTGTGATCCACCATGAGTTTGAGGGGGTGTTAAGAATAGAATAGGATTGTTATTCGTTTCCTTATATGTCTTGGTTTCCTTATAATATAGCATATTTCTCTGTATATCCCCTTCTACTCCCTATATATTACCTTTTGAACCTCATGAATATATACACAATATTCATAACAATTATTATTGCTATTTTTTGTATTGTTGAACTTTTTTCCTATTTTTACATATATATTCATAAAAATTTGATTTAAAAACATGCAGTCCAGCCGGTGACCCACCGGTCCAACCACCAAGTCAGTGACCCGAGGCCTCAGCCGGATCGATGGTTGGTCCGGGTTTGATCACTATGGTTGAATCTGAAAGTTAGGTTTGCTACATAAGGAAGCAAGCAAAAGAACATTTTTTGGGGGTTTATGAGCGCTTATCTTATTTAAAACATCCCAAAATGTTGACCATGCACACTACGTACAATCCACATCTCAGTTACTTGAATCAAAATTCTTCCATGGTCGAAAAGATAAAGCATAATACAGTGAGGCATTTCCTTTTGTTGGAGCAATGAAACAGAATCACCTAACCTGAGTCCTGCAATGGTAGCGTTTCCGTGAGCAATCAACTGAGCAGGAGTTGCAATGGTACTCAACAGAAGATTCAGCTGCGGTAATCAAATCTTCAGCTAGGGTAGGCTCAGAAAGTAAGCTAGGGACCTGACCAGGAGCTGACACCTCTGCTTCGTTGGGAACAGGTACCAGATATGACTGAACTGTTTCAAACTGAAATAACTTTTCAATCAGAGAAGTTTTATCCTCTGTGTCAGCATTGCTTTTGCTGTCAACCGGCTTACTCCCCTCCTGTCCAGCTGGTGGAAAAGGGTGGAAATTGACCAAGCCCCAGTGAGATAAGAACTCCAAGACTTCCAACCGAGCATCCATCTCCCCATTTGACAACTCAGACAAATCTTTAGACTCCAGATGCACTTGAGGATTAGCATGAAATTTCTTCATGATAAAATTTCTAATTCCCAAGTATATATCGGGTGTCCACCTCTCAGATTTCCCATTAAAAAACGAAGCTAATGTTTGCTTCTCAACTGGGTGGATATCCCTCCATGAAAACCATCCTGTAGGGGAAAAACAGTGAATAAAGAAGACAAACAAAAAACACATAATCCATACAGTTTGGAAGTGTGAATTCGAAGAATAGCAAAAATCAGATAAATAAACAGAAGTACTTGTTGCTTGATAACTGGTTATCTGCTATAGTTTAATCCTACAAAGATGTTTGTTTTTTATGCATTATACAGACAACACCCAACGAAGAAGGAAATCAACTTAGAAACACAATTCAACATAGCGAACAAGTTGGAAGAAAGAATCACATATTGCAGTAAAAAGAAGAATGCTCCATTATCATAGTTTACAACTGAATTGCTTCTTCTTTGTACGTCATAGCATACCCATTCCCATGAATTAAATATGACATTTGTTAAACAACAACTAGCATACCCATTCCCATGAATTAAATATGGTACACATTTGTTAAACAACAACTAAGATGCGGTACAACTGATATTGGCAATTAATCTGTATTTTGAATAGCAGTAACCTTAAAATAAATAAGAGGCACCTATTTAGTCTCAGCTTGCATTTGTCAGATAACTAAATAGTACATACTCACAGAAAAGACATATATGATTATCCAGGTTTACAAGATAGGAATTTACTTTTAGGAAATGCTTAGCAGTATTTTGAATAGCTGATTACGGCATTGTACTTTTATAGCGGGTAGAATCTAGCAACACAGCGATATTGAGAGTGAAACATGCTCAGTTGCTTTTGCAAAAATAACAAGCATGCAATCTGAAAGTACATAAACATCAAAAGCACAAAAGACTAAAAGCCAATATGATGATTTCATCAACCAATCTTCATCCACCAATGAAGAATTGAAGATGAACCAAAACCTTAATCATAGCTCTTTTTTTCCATGAGTATGTCTTAGGCCTTGGAGCGTCAATTATTCAAAATGGCTAGATAAGAAAGTCACTAATTCTATAGCTATTTAATTAGCAGCTCACAGATATATGCTTCAATATTAATAGCTAAGTGTGTGCAAGGATTGCAGATGAACTAACACATTTTTCCAATGTTATTGACATGGCTAACGTAAGTCACTAAGTCAGTCATTAAAAGGAAAATCTGAAAAAACATCAATCGAATATACAATTTGTGTATCAGAAATACAAAAAGATAACATCAGTCACTTTAGCAAACATTTCATAGGCTGAGCTGAAATTTCAAAGCCAGTTATTACCCATTGATTCGAGCACCTAGAAGAGCAGAATAAAATCTGAGTCATTTAAATTGCATGGAGAAGGAATAGGTAAACTAAGAAATTAGATGAAATGTTCTGATCTTTGGGTATGCTTGAACTTTCAGAGGGGGTGCAACCATGGATGCTGCTGATCTTGGTTGTCTGGAGGCAACAAATCCTTTTACAGAAGTATATTCCAGTTGGTAGTCATTGTCAGGGTTTGAAATAACCAGAGCAAGTAGTAGCATAAACTTTTGTTGATTAGAATCATTAGATAATTTGCCTCGTATTTTGATTAAACCTTGTATGAATGATACAATCTCAGTTGGCATATCGTTAAAGGATGTAATAAAATGAAATTTTACAGGATCCCAACAACCTCAGAGAAGCAATTAAATGTCTCAGTTTGTTTTAGAATACGAAGGATATACCCCCAGCTTCATATGAAATGTTTCAGTTGTTTGTTACTCCTATTAAATTCCAGTTGTTCCTTTCTAATAAAGGCTACCAAAGGAACAAAAATTACTAATTATCTAGGATGCAACAAAGATATATAATGGCATATCCATGGACATGGTGCTTAGATGTTCAGAGACATATACATGATTATTCAGGCCAGCAACAAAGTTTGATTGCATGGACCTTCTAGCCAGTGACTCGCTAGTGGCAGTTAAAGAACCAAAACAGCTATACTGATCCTTTCAATTTACCATAATCAGTTATCATTATAAAATAAGATGCTCTTGATGCAACTCTGACTAACTTCCACAATTCTCTAAAAAAGACTAAAAAAATAGGAAAGGAGAAAGAAAAGGCTTACTGCATTATACAAATGTCTATAAAAAAATATGTTAGATATCTGATTACTTCTGCAGTTATTTTTGCCTGAATGTCTTCAAATCTGCTATTCCAAAATGTTCAGAGCCAAAGATCAACACAAGAAGATGTGAAGCACAACCATTTGCTTGTAACTCCACCAGGGCATTCTCTTCCACGTGAACATGCAAACTCAAAAGAAGAAATTTTGAAGAAAGGAAAATAAAAGAACTGCTAATAGTTTCACCACATGACCTTCCTTATGTGACAAACGTGTAGTCAAAGGTTGGCGACACTGATGGAGCGACTGGAGTTGGTGAAACCACATGAGGGTGAAGAAGTTGAAGCCGTTTGCAGCACAGTGGATGCCAATGTCCTAAAAGGCGGCCGATTAGGCGGCGCATAGACGCTGGGCGGCAGGGTGGCGCCGCACCTTGGGTCTCAGTTGGCTGCCTGGGCGGCAAGGCGGTGCAAGACGGGAGTAGGCGGGCAAAGGCTGTTACTCGCTGGACTCTTGCTGTTGGTGATAGCAAGATCCTTACTCTCATGGAGAGGAAGACACTTGGAGATGGGGCAATTTTTTCTATTTCTCACACAATGCCTTACCAACCTGAGGGGTTGGGGATACATATTTATAGGTCGCCAACCACCAAGCATATGCTAAGATGTCGCCCTAGATGCTAAAGCGATGTCGCCCTAGATGCTAGTCCTAGATGCTAGTCAAGGATGCTAAAGCCCAGATGTCGCCCTTGATGCTAGTCAAGGATGCTAAAGCGATGTCGTCCTAAGCGATGTCGCCCTAGATGCTAAAGCAAAGTCGTCCTAGATGCTAAAGCGATGTTGTACAAGGATGCTAAAGCAGATGTCAGACAAAGACCGCAGACAAAGACTTATTCATCATTCTCCCCTAAGTCTTGTACGCCGCCTTGTGGGACGTTGAACCATCCCGATCCTAGAGCGAGCTCGAGGAATTTGATCCTCCCAAGAGGCTTGGTGAGCGGTGTCCGCAAGTCGATCCGTGGTGTTGATGTAGCTCGCCTTGACACCGCCTTCATCCAAGCGACCTTCTGATGAAGTGGTACTTCACCCGGATGTGCTTGTCTGCTCAGGAAAACGGGTTCTTCGCCAGAGCCGAGCGGACTTGTCGTCCACCCCGAGTGCCACCGCCTCGTTGTCTCTACCGAGGAGATCACCAAGCGCCGAGCGAGCCGTAGCGCTCGAGTCGAAGCGGTGGAAGCCGCTATGTACTCGGCCTCACACCGATGTGGCCACCACCGCCGCTGATCGATCGCCACCTAACGAGGCACTTGCCGAGGAAGAAGAGAATCCCGCTTGTGTTTTGCCGGTGTCGATGTCGCCGCGTGGTCGCCGTCATTGCATTCGGCGAAGCGCGCCACGGACACTCGGGTAGTGCAAGCCGTAGTCGGAGGTGCCCGCAACGTAGCGGAGGATCCTCTTCACGGCCGCCGATGCTCCGCCGCTTGGTCGCCGATGAACCGATCGACGAGCCAACGGCGAACGCCAACTGGACGCTGTGGACGAGGTAGCGAAGGCTACCCACGATGCGCCGCAGATCGCGTCGCGGCCCACCTCCTCCGCCGTGCTCTCACGACTCGCCTTCACCTCTCCTCCATAGGAGCGTGGGCGGGTTGCGGCCGGTGAGCCCGCCACCGACGGCAAGGCGCTTGGCGAGGCGGTCCGACGAAGGAGATACGGAGTCGCCCCGCGGACCTCGATCCCTGTGTAGAAGGAGAGAGCCCCAAGTCGCTCATCCGGAAGGCGGTCTTCATCTCCGCCTTGAACGCCGACCTCGGCCTCCTGGAGCCGGTGATTATCGTCGCCGACGAGACGCCACCGCCAGGCGTTGCCGCTTTGCCCCGCCGTGAGACCGCACCTCGTGCGCGCTCTGCTGAACCCCATTTGCTTGAGGCGGAGTCCACCAGCGCTCCAGCTCGTGGTGCTCGCCGCAAGCCGTGAGGGCTCGCGCAGCGTGAGAACCTGCCCTCCTTGCCGGGATGACGAATCCCGACTACCGACGGACGAGGCCTCCTCCTTCAAGTCGCCGCTGAGGAAGGCGGACTTGACGTCCATGTGATGGACGCGCCAATCCTCCCGGGCCGCAAGTGCGAGGAGAAGACGAACGGACTCCATGCGCGCGACGCGCCGCGGCGCCATCAAGTCGATCCTCCTCGCCGCATGAAACCTCGTGCCACCAAGCGAGCCTTGTGCTTGACGATGGCGCCGGCTTCATCCCGCTCGCCTTGAACACCCACTTAAGGGTGATCGCGCGGTGCCGGCAGAAGATCCGCCAGCCCCACGCCTTGTTTCGCCGATGGCGCCCATCTCCTCCTCGCATCGCGCAAGACACCATGCCGCTCTCTCTCGCCTCGGCGAAGGAACGAGGCTCGCCGTCGCCTGCGCGAGGTGCGCCCGCCGAAGTCGCGCTGCGCCAGCCTGTGGACCGGCCGCCGCCGGGAGGTCGCCCACTGACGCAGAAGCGCAGAGGCTCGCCGCCATGGTAGGCGCCGACGCGGTCCTCGCCGTGAGACAATGAGTAGCGAACTCCACCATGCGCCGCCGTCATAGACCAAGCTGCTGGGGCCGATCCCGGTGTGTGGCCGCCGGAGCGCGAGCCGAGAGAGCGTGGAGCCGCCGTGAGAGAGCGTGGAGCCGCGGTGCGAAAGCGGTGGAGCACTCACGGAGCCGGGCGGCGAGCAAGGTGTCGAGGTGGACGAGTTTCGTGAAGACGAGCCGCTAGCTCCCCGCCTCTCGGGCGGACGTAGTCGACAACAAAGTCCTCGAGTCGTCGAACCGCCGCCCACCGCCTTGTCCCACGCCCAACCTCGCCTTCGTCGAACACAACGCCACGCGAGACGCGGACGCTGCGGTGACAGGTCGAGGATGCGAGGCTCGAGCCTCCGCGTAGCCGGCGAACACTCCCGAGTGCTCCCGCCGCCGAGCTACTGATGTGGCCAAGCTCCTGGCGAACGCGAGGGAGCCAAGACCCGCAGCTGGAGACCGCCGGCTTGCGCCCATGCCAAGCCTCGACGGCGCCCGCTGCCGAGCGCCTTGGTAGGCGAACGGTTGAGGATGTAGACGGCCACCACCGCCTCCCCGTAAAATGCCCAGATCCCTCTCGCTGAGGAGGGCCCGAGCCATCCCCACAACCGCTCGTTGCGCTGCCGACGACGCCGCTCGCCGCGGTCAGACGGCGCGGAGTAGCGGCGCTCAATGCCCTCATCGCAGAAGACGACGCGAACTCGGCCGCCGTGAACTCACCGCCGTTGTCCGTAAGTGACCCGGCTTGCGGCCGCACTCGCCTCCGCAGCAGCCTCAAGGCGCTCGATGGCATCCGCAGCCTCTCCCTTGCCGCCGAGGACCATCACCCACATGTAGCGGGAGAGGTCGCCGACGAGCGCAGGAAGTAGTGTCGTTCTCCCGGTGGCGGTGTCACCGCCACACAAGTCCCGCGCACGAGCTCGAGCCTCCTTGGCTCTAAACCGCCTTTGGGAAAGGGAGTCGCCCGCTCGTCAACACGCAGACGCCGCAGAATCGCCCACATGGTCAAGGCACGCAGCTCGCACCATTTTCGTGGCACCGAGCCGCCTGTGGCCTCGGGCCGAAGGTGCCCAGCGCTGCTGTGTTATCGCCACGCCTCGCCGTCCCGACGAGCAATGAGACAGAGGGTTGTGCCACCGCACGTGAAGAATGTAGAGTCGATTTTCGCCTCGTTACCTTGGCAAGAAGGCGGCGAAGGTCCCAACCGCAACACCCGTGCTCGATCTCGACCATGAGCCGCTCTCATCCACCGTCCCAAGTCGATGATGGAGTTCCGCAGATCGGGATGTAGTAGACGCCGGTGAGCGCCCTGTGCTCACCGACACTGAGGCGAGGATGACGGAGCCGACGCCTTGATTTCCACGCCGAGGCGCCCCAAACTTGACGAGCCTCTGACGCTAGTGTCAAACTCGGCGAAGAACTCCCGTCGACCGGTCATGTGATGGGTGGCGCCTGTCGAGGCACCACCCGCCGCCTTGTTGTTGCCGAGCCGTAGCCGAGGAGGCGCGTGCTTTGGCTCGCAAGGCGGAGGAGAGCCATCGCGGCGGTGTCACGGAGGTAGTTCGTTGCTCGCACGAGCAATGAACAGAGCCGGCCGCCCTCCTCCGCCGCGCTGACGTGGGCTCGCCGCGCGTGGTCGCCGACACCCTTGGCCCAATGACCAAGCTTGCCGCAGCTTGTGGCAAGAGTCGCCTCGCGCCGCCTTTGCTTGCCACGCGCCCGCCTGGCGCCCACGGCCATCACCCCAAGACGCCCTCGCTACCGCTCAGGCGTTTTGCGCGGCTTGCCACGCTGCCACGCTGCGTCGCTCGTCGTGGAAGAAGGCTCCCTTCTTCCTCGCCACCTTGGCAGCAGCCCCACCGCCCCCGAGCGAGGAGGAGCTTCCGCCAATGGTGACGGGTCCCGAGAGGCGCCAGGGGGCTCGTTGTCAACGACCTTGAGGCGACCCATCGCCTCCTCGATCGTCATCGTGGAGAGGTCCAGCAGAGACTCGATCGAGCGAGCCATCCGCTTGTACTTCTGGGACGCAGCGGAAGAGCTTTTCCACGCCTCTCCTCGCCGTAGGTGTCGCCGCCGAATCGCACCAACCGCAATGAGTGTTGAGACGGAGAGCAAAGTCATCCACGCCCTCACCGCTTGAAGGCCGTGCTCCCACCCGCGCGGCGCTCGCAGCAGACTTGCGCGCGGCCGCCGCCGATGCGTGCCGCAGCGATGGCGCCCCAAGCCTCTTTGGCGATCCGCTTGTTGGTAAGCGAGAATCGCATCTCAAAGTGGATCGCAGCGATGAGAGCATCCAGCCCGGCCGATCCCGGTCGTAGTCGACGCCGCCGCACGGACCGCATCCCACATATGCCGCACTGAGCTCACCTCATCACCGCAGCCCCACTCGACGTAGTTGGTCTTGGCGAGGTAGGCCACCCGCCGCCGGGCCGACGCCCTCGACGACACTGGTACTGTGGTGACCACTTGCATCAACCGGGAGAGAGCCGCGTTACTGTGAAGGCCGCGCCTCCGCCGACCAGCACGCCGCCGCGGCGCGCTTCTCCAGAGCGCCCGCCGCCCCGCTGCCGTGGCCGCCGCCGCGGCGCGCGACGCGCCCGCCATCGCGCCGCCGCCATACGCCTCCTCCAACCGCTCAGGTCTCGCTGCCGCGTATCGCAGAGATGGAGCTGCTGGTGCCGCCGCAAACCTTGACCTCGCTGCCGCCGCGACGCGCCGCATTCCGCCGCCGCCGCCACCTCCGCTCTGCTTGCCGCCGCCCGCCGCCGCCACTTTGACGCTTTTTCCGCCGCAGCAGCTGCTCGCTGCCGCTGCTGCTGCTGCTCGCTGCGGCGAGCTCGGCCGTCACGACGCCGCGATGCTCGAGGCGATCGAAGGCCGAGACCGCCTCGCGACATGGCGCGCCACGGGGGGCATGCGTGGAGAGGGTCGCTTCGACGAGCCGCCTGCCTCCCGAGAGAGCGAGCGGGACAATGAGCCGCCGCCGCTATCACCGGGCCGCCATGAGGTCGAGAAGGAGATGAGCAAGAGATGCTCAAAGCTACGTGATAGTATGGCTCGATACCACTTGTTACTCACCGGACTCTTGTCACAGGTGATAGAAGATCCTTACTCTCATGGAGAGGAAGACACTTGGAGATGGGGCAATTTTTTCTATTTCTCACATAATGCCTTACCAACCCGAGGGGTTGGGGATACATATTTATAGTCGCCAACCGCCCAAGCATATGCTAAGATGTCGCCCTAGATGCTAAAGCAGATGTCGCCCTAGATGTCGCCCTAGATGCTAGTCAAGGATGCTAAAGCGATGTTGTTCTAGATGTCGCCCTTGATGCTAGTCAAGGATGCTAAAGCGATGTCGCCTAAAGCGATGTCGTCCCTAGATGCTAAAGCAAAGTCGTCCTAGATGCTAAAGCGAGATGTTGTACAAGGATGCTAAAGCGTATGTTTGTACAAAGACCGCATGAGACAAAGACTTATTCATCAAAGGCGTCCTGGGCGCGGTGTCTAGGTAGACGTCGTGGATGCCTAGGCGTGCTAGGTGGTGACGAAGAGAGCAGTACATAAGTGAGGAAGGCTTACCAAGAGTGCCAGTTAGAGGGATTAGGTTTAGTTGGCACTGCACGCTACCGCCGCCTGTGCCTCCACCTCGCCACAATCTGCCACGCACCCTTTGCCTAATCGAAATCCGTCGCATCGTGACCAAGGTCTATTCCGCCCCTCCCCCCCTCGTCTTCTCTAGTCTCCCCTCCACCGTCGTCCTTCTCTCCTCCCCTTTGCGCGTCTCCCCTGAGACTCCCCTTTGACCTCTCCTCCACAGTCTCCCCTCCACGGCTCCACGCCATGGATCTGCAGGAGAGGCGGGCGAGCCGGCGAGGGGAGGCAAGCGGGAGAGGAGGGCAACGGCAGAAGCCAGAGGGGAGAAGGTGAGGGGAGGGAAGGAGAAGGTGAGCAGGGAAGGGGGTAAGCTGGCAATGCTCGATTTATGCGGCGCTGCTCTGCTATGATTATGAAGCATGCGATACAACTCCCTTGCAAGTAAGGCTATAGTAGCAGTGTGATTTTGCCCTATTCTTTTCAGACTGTGTGGTCCTCAATCAGGTACCTTAGTTGATTTGCAGCTTTGCGTTGCTTTGAGGTTCTCACTGTTTTACTCATCAAGCTGAGCTACTTCGAAACTGTTGCAGATGGTTTCTTCGAGCTTCCATATAGAGTTGCTTTCGCTGTTGCTACTTTTAACTCTCTGTACGTCTATGACACAGAAAGTGTTGCTCCAATTCTAAACACGCTGGTCTACATTATGCTGCCATTACAGATATTGCATGGTGAGTACTACAGCAGTTTGGCTTGTAGAGTCTTGTCCATTGGTTACAGAGGAACTTATCTTATTTGTTATTTCTACTGGAACTAGAGATTCATCTTTTCATTATTCTGTCAGGTCTTCTGATGCTAAGTACCTGGCAGTGTCATCAAGAGATGGTTACTGCACTGTTATTGAGTTTGAGAATGAGGAACTGGGGCAGCATCATATCCTCTCTGGTATTTTCTATCTATCCCTTTTTCCATGGCCCGTTTTTCTTATTATGATCCCAATGCCTCAATATAGCATCCGACCATTAGCATATAAATTGTGTTCCTAATATTTCTTAAATCTTGAATGAACTCACTTGTTACTAGCAAATTGACATTCAATAATCAAGTTACCTCTCGGAGAGTGGTCTTCTTAAGGAAACTGTTGGAAGAATAATTTATCCCTCCCCTACATGCTACTATCAAAAGACTCATACATTGCTTAATGTGCAGATTTACAACTTTACATCAAAAATTTACATCAATGGATGCAGAGCTATCATTGTTGCTCAAGATAACAATTTTCTTCATCTAAACATCAAATATATAGATGCATGGTTGCTTATCTTCGGCCTGCTGTCCTCATTTTTAATTCGGCCGCCTAGGCCCCCTAGGCGCTAAGCTCCACCTCGCCGCCCGCCTAGCGTCTTCTTGAACATTGGTGGACGCCACAGGTGGCGGCCAAGCTAGGAGAAGGAAGGATGATAGCGGCGTGAGGAAATCGATGGTGGCACAATTGGTAATGATGAGTACCAGCCACCAGGGAAGCAGAGCAATGTTGGCCAATGGCCAAGGCGAGGACGCATGCATGGTCAATTTTTTTATGTGAAACTGGTAAATATGGGAGTAAAAACTAAAATGAAACTGATAAGCATGTGGGAGAAGATTTTGTGATGGGAAGCAAGGGAAGCGGTCGATCGAACAGGCACTTTTCTGCAAGGTTCATCCGTTATAGCAATCGGCATGTGTCATAGTTTTTGCAGTGAGAATTACTATTGATCATTATAACTAATCCAAAGATCTTATGGCTGTCAAATTAAGCAATAATCATCAGACGGTTACTAATTTCTTGATGATGTGGCTCAATGACAGGGCTTTCTTTGTAGTCAATAATATAGGGGAGAAAGATTTGGCAAACTTGGGTGCATACAGGTTATCAAAAACTAGAATTGTCAAATAATGGCCTAGATTTAGAGGAATTGTACATACACAATGCAATATCGTGCCAACCCACATAGTTGAAATCTAGTTTACAATCGCACCAAAAAGATAAAAGGGCATAATTAAGCATTGAACGAAATAGCATGGCACCAAACTGAGATACAATCCTGCGCTTGCCACGTATCGTGTCCATATGCAGAATTGGCACAGCAATTTGGCTTAATAGTAGTTGAATTGCAATACTACATGCTACAATCATGAGTGCTTTCTTGCAAGCATTTTAACAAACAGAATGCACTCGTAAGGGGGAACCCCTAAAATTTGCCCCTATCAAGAGGTTAAAAAAACCATTTCAGTACTGTTTGGAGGCGGGGCTTACCGGCGAAGGTGGGGACCACGTGGACGCCGGCGCCGCGGGACCGTACGGCGTCAAACTCCTGGTCCACCGGCAGCAGCGTCGCCGCCTCCTGCGCGCGCGGCGGGTCGTCCTCCCCGTCGAGCAGGATGTAAGAGGCCCGCGGCGCGTCCTTCCGCGCGGGCTTGAGCGGCGACTGGCGGGTGCGCAGGCGGTTGTGCGGGGGCGGCAGCGGCGGGAGGTCGAAGGGCTGCGCTCCGGGCCTGCCGCTTCGGCGGCGCGGACGGCGAGGAGGAGGAAGCGGCGGCGGCAGCCTTGCGCTTGGCCTTGGCGGCGGCCCCGCGGCGGCGCGGCTGGGGGGCGTCAGGCTGCGGCGAGCGCGAGGGCGTGGGCTCCATGGCGGCGCTGCAATGCACCGCGCTGCACTGGTCTTTTCAGCTAGTGTTGACTCGAGTGATAAATCAGGTTGAGGAGGGGAAACTTGGGGTGCGCTTGGCTGGGTTCCTTTAGCAGGGTAGTGCCCTTTCGCTGGCAGGTGGAGCCCTTCTGCCTGTGCTACCATGGCTTCACTGAGGGTCTGTTGTTTTCTTCTAAAGTTAACGGTTTTTGATGTTTGTTATAGTATCTAATTTTTAAATAGAGTATTTTTTCAAGACGAAGTCTGCAACTTAAACGATGTACACGTTAAAAGCCTAACATATATACCATCTAAAATCGCAAGTGAGTATCTATCTCTCCGTAATCTGTACTGTAAACAGCTAAAATTCAAAAATTTCAGCCAAAAGCCATAAACCATAGCCATTGCCAAACAGGCCGAGTCCTGGAAGAAAATTGTGATTTTTCACGTACCTCCGTACTCCCCTCCTCAGTCGCGTAAATGGTCATAAAATTCCAAAAATAATTAGTAGCATTGTTACAAAATAAATCTACCATGCTACAAAATTTCAAATCTAAATTCGATTTACACATAAAGAAATAACAAAGACAATTCTGTTGAAAAGGAAATCAGAAATAAAAGGGGGGGAGATAAAGGTTAGAGCTACTGTTCATTGAAATTTGTCTCTTTTTTTCTAACTAAGTCGTATTTTCAGTTATTTTTTATATGATGTCTATTTATATCATGACTTATCTAACTAATTTAATTTTTTGAGATTTTTTTACGACTATTCACACCGTACTTTTAAAAAGGAAGCAATGTACTCTGTTTCGTTTGTACATGGAGTCCATCTATTTCCATGGATATTTCAAGCACGCAACCTTACGTAGGTACTTATTATTTAGTCACCAATGATCAATTTGTACAGATGAATATACAGGATGGTACAACATTTATACACCAATATAGGGCAGGTTTTTTTCGACTACGGTTTATAGCTTTTGGCTGAAATTTTTTTAATTTTAGCTGTTTACGGTACAGATTACGGAGAAACAGATACTTACTTGCGATTTTAGTTGGTACAGATGTTGAGCTTTTAACGTGTAGATCGCTTAATTTGTAGACCTCGTCTTGAGAAAATACTCCGTTTAAAAGTTAGATACTATAACAAAAACCAAAAGCTGCTAGCTTTTGACTTAAAAACAGGCCCATAGCCAAGTCTAGATGATGCCTATTGGGTAGCTGCTACAAGTATATCCTGTGCTTAATTTCCTCCATATCGAGGCTATAAATATCGTCAAATGCACTCTTATCTTCTCTCCTCTTAAAAAGCTAAAAAGGATCATGTTTTAGGAAAGCCATAGAGTTGTAGGTGTAAGATTTTATTCAATAAATTTTAAGTCTTGTTGTTTGTCTTTACGTATATGCGAATACATTTTTAGTAGAAAATTTATAAAATTACGGATTTATTGTCCGCCTCCGTCTTTCTAAATGTGTACTACGCAGGTGTACTCATATGTTTGTATAGTGTATGTACGTATGGTATATGTATGCATATGTCTTCTTTGTAATAAAAAAAGAGTATCAAGTAAAAGTAAATAATCTCGAGGCTATATATCATATACTATACTTACACCATTTCATCCGATGAACGCACTTGCATGTACACTTCCTTGTTCATGCAGTATAAAATTACACTGTAAAAGTAAAAAAAGTAAAAGAACTAGGAACAACTAATTACTGATCAATTAATCACGGCAGGTAGTAGGTGAGCGCGTAGGCGAAGGTGGATCCGTAGAAGAGCAGGCCGACGATGGTGAGCGCAGAGAGGGCGAATATGGCACCGACGGCGAGCGGGATGTTGCAGGAAAGGAGGCCGAATTTGAGCTAGATGGCGTCCACCATGGACAGCAGCAGGAAGAATGTACCCACGATAGAGCGAGCGTACCGCTAGCAAAGATCATCGGACGCGCAAGAACTGCAAAGACGGCTCGCCGCCGCTCCCTTGGCCCCGCCGCACCACGGCGGCATCTCCGCAGCCGTCCGACGGCGGGGCTTCGTCATCGCCAGAAAGTCATCCGCCGCTAGGGCGTGATGGCGAGCTTCATGCCCTGCGCCACCAGGCTAGAGAGCAGGTAGAAGCCGAAGGAGAGGATCTCGAACAGGAAGAAGTTGCGCGCGATATCGTTGCGGGCCACGCAGTTTTGGGGGATGGTGGACGACGGGGTGATGGTGCCAGTGATGCCGATGAAGACGGCGACGGTGAGGAAGGTATTAGCCGACACGATGTCCTCCAGCGCCTTCACGTGCACGTCGGGGTTCCGCCGCCGCACCGTCGGCATTCTTGATTAGTTCTTGTTAATTTGCCGCTGTGCTGTGCTGTGGGGAAGACGATGGAGAGCAGCTGCTGCCACTGCTGGTGCTGCAGTCGCCGTGTACGCTAGCTTGATACGGATAGGAGAAGCGTGTGACTTGTGAGATTAACAAACCTACCAACCTACATTTGTTTCATGCTGTTACTTTCGTCTCCTTAAAAAATACTGCACCTTTCAGTTGTGTTTAACAAAAGTTGATTTAAGTTACGGGTCTATTCTTTTTTACTACGGCTTGTAGCTTTTGACTGCGGCTTGTGGTTTTTGGGCTATTTGTAAGAGAAATTACAGAGTAACAGAAACTCACATGCGGTTTTTGCCAATATAAATGAAGTCAATAAAGTATGTGCTACAATTAACTAGTAGGCCCTATTTTAAAAAAAATACTTCGTTTAAAAGCCAGTTACTATAGAAAAGCCGAAAAGTAGCTTTTAGAAGCTAAAAAGAACAGGGACATTTGGTTTGTGCCCGTGACTACTGTCCTACTTGTAATGAACTGTTTTGACAATCTATATGTACCTTAAAAAGTGCATCCTAAATGCTTAACCTAGCTAGAGCTAGTATAGAAAAGATTTCGTAATTTTTTGTCCATAGCTCACCATACACAACAGACTAAAGATACACTAAATTTAAGAAATAGTTAATGATCATATATACCCCTGTTAAACGATATATCCCATTCACTTAAATTCTCATAAAGCATTTAAGTAGATGTCGAGAATCCAAAATTTGCAATAACTATATTCTATATCCGCCTAATGGACAAATATATTAAAACGGATACTTCCGAAGGTTATAGACAAATATAGCGTCTAAGGGACAAATATATTAAAACGGATACTCTCGATGCCATAGACAAATATAGCAAAACGAAGGGGGTTATAATCAGGTAATGGTGGGGCTGCAAAGGTTTTAGACCGCTTGATCCACCAACCAACGATGATCTAGATCAAAATCTGATCCAATGATCTCTACATCAGTACTGTTAGCCGTGAATTGTGACAGATTTGAATCTCAAGAGTATTACTCCCGGGGGGTTCCTGCGCGCGGAGGGAGGCCACGTCGCCCGCGCTGCCGCTCCGCCCGGCGCGTGGCGAGCGATTCTTCGTACGGTCGGGGGAGCATTTTTGCGAAAAAGCTCCTGTGTTTTTCCGAAATTACGTACAGGTCCTTAATTCTTGCAAAAAGGTCCCTGAAAGTTTTGTTAGCCCCTCTGTTTTGCAGGAAAGCCCCCCGCGTTTTTTGAAATTGCGCACGGGTTCTCGTTTATTTACGTACAGGTCCTTGCGGGTCCCTGTTTTTTTCCGGAAAAAACCTTTTGTTCCTACGAAATTACGCGTACGTCCTCGATTTTTTTTGAAGAACCGCCTCGCGGATTTTTATCTCTTTTTTTTCGGTCCACACGGTGACTGGCGCGGCGTGGCGCCGCACTTACGAGGCTAGTTACCCAAATGAGAGACAGGTCCTCGCTTCAATGCAGAGTAGGCAGGAGGCATAGAGCAATTGTCGATGTATATTAGCACATATTCCAACTCGGCTACTCCAAATATTTTAATTGCTGTGTATAACCAGTAGTAGTACTGTCTAATGACGATACTTCACCGATACTTAAAGGTCCACGTCACATGCAATCAGCTAGCTTTAGGGTTGGGCAAACCTGAAAGGTGCAAATGATGATACATTTGGGCAAACAATATATAACATGGACTGTCCCGCTCGTTCCGGTTTCGGCTTCTGACTTTCAGTTTATTTTTCACTATTTCTAAATTTCGTCTTTTTCTGTTTTTTTGGATTTTTTGAGGTTTTTTACTAGTTCTTTTTTTCCCGTATTCGTTTGCATTATACGTATTAGACTAACCCCTTTTTTATTTTTAAATTTTATTAAATTTAATTATACCAAATATCATCAGATACAGTGTAATTTCAGTTAGCTACAGTGAAACTCAACCATAAGCCACAATAGCATCACCTAATGGAGTATGACCCAGCAGTCCACCACATGAATTGAATTGATAGCTGCATGCCAACCACCGGTGGTTGCATTGTTTTGAGTGTTGTTTTTGCACGTCATACATGATTGCTACAAAAAAAAACCCCTCCTTTTAAGTAGTTTTGGTAAGGAAAACAACACGACATTGGAAATAATTGGCTTTGTGCCTTTGTTACATGAGGTACTATTACATGTTGAACACTTGCAACATTCTGCTGAAGCCATACAAATGGGCAGGGCACTGAACGACGATGAAAAAACAGAGCAGCACAAATTAACAGTAGGATGAATAAAAAAAATGCAAGTTCAGTTGATAACTAGCCTTATCTATAGAGGCATGGCAAGAGAAATGGTTGTAACAAAATATCTTATCCGGCGTGTTCATTACGGAGAAACAAATCTGTCCTGAACAAATTTGCCCAGACAGCATTGTATGAAGTGACCCATATGAACTCGTTATCTAGAAGATATCAGGTACAAATATACAATATCGTCACTTCATTCATCACAGGCGCCACAGAAGTAGTATTACTGCAATTTATCCTGGATACACTATGGATGGTCTCAATCCATACTCATAAACATGAGTTGAAATGTCACTTTGAGATACACTATGGATGGTCTCAATCCATGCTCATAAATATATGAGTTGAAATGTAACTTTGAGACTGTTTCAAGTGCATTGAACAGCACAAGGTCCTTGCTACATTGTGCAGTTCAGGAAACAAGATTGAAATTCTTCACTATTATTTTGTTTTGAACATGTTTTCGCTCCGTATAAAACCATTTAGATCATATTTTCACTGTTTGGGACGAATGTTAACTCATAAAACAGAGACTACCAAATTAGATTTGCTACAAAAATACTGCAGAGACAAGCCGTAGTCACTACCAACTAATCCTGCTGTCATTCACTTCAGTCATAATATTGTTGCTTGGTATGCTGTATAAGGTTGCCAACAAGTATTGGATCAGTTACTACTATGTTGTTAGTACCAGTTTCTTACAAACAGTAACCACTGAATCAGCAAAAGACTGAAGGCAGTTGGTTAACATCTTGGATAAGAACCTACAGATTTTTACTTACGTGCAAAACTTACTACAACCCCTGCAGATTTGGTGTTTTTTTTTCTTTTTCTTCTAACAAGACTCAGCTGGAATCATTAGAACTTATTCATATCTAAGACTGAATTTCAGTAGACAAGGCAAGAAAACCGACAGACTTGAAAAAAAATACTGGTTCCAGCCAGAAAAATTTGATTGTTTGCAGTTTTTTTAGGAAGGCTTGCCAGTTCCTGTTGTGAACCCCTCAAAATTTGCAAGGATGTCGATAAAGTGCTTGAGCTCATCAACATGAGATATTCCAGTTTCCCTAGTTTCTGACAGCAAGAACTTCAAAGAAATTTGATGATTGTATCTGTATTCCATATACTTACATCATTTCTTCCGATCAAAGCATTTGCATGCACACTTCCTTGTTCATGCAGGTGTAAAATTACACTGTAAAAGTAAAAAGTAAAAGAATTAGTAGCAACTAATTACTGATCAATCAATCACGGCAGGTAGTTGGTGAGCGCGTAGGCGACGGTGGATCCGTAGAAGAGCAGGCCGACGACGACGAGCGCAGAGAGGGCGAAGGTGGCACCGACGGCGAGCGGGATGTTGCAGGAGAGGATACCGAACTTGAGCTGGATGGCGTCCACCATGGACAGCAGCAGGAAGAATGTACCCATGATGGAGCAGCCCGCCGCCAGCAGCATCATCGGACGCGCGAACCGCAGCACGGCTCGCCGCCGCTCCCTCGGCCCCGCCGCGCGCCACGCCGGCATCTCCTCGCAGTCGTCCGACGGCGGGGGCTTCTGCTCGCCGTCGCCGTAGAAGTCGTCCGCCGCTAGGAGCGTGATGGCGAGCTTCATGCCCTGCGCCACCAGGCTAGAGAGCAGGTAGAAGCCGAAGGAGAGGATCTCGAACAGGAAGAAGTTGCGCGCGATGTCGTCGCCGGCCACGCAGTTTGGGGGGATGGTGGACGACGGGGTGATGGTGCCAGTGATGCCGATGAAGACGGCGACGGTGAGGAAGGTATTAGCCGACACGATGCCCTCCAGCGCCTTCACGTGCACGTCGGGGTTCCGCCGCCGCACCGTCGGCATTCTTGATTAGTTCTAGATAATTTGCTGCTGTGATGTGCTGTGGGGAAGACGATGGAGAGCAGCTACTGCCACTACTGATGCTGCAGTCGCGGTGTACGCTAGCTTGATAAGGATAGGAGAAGCGTGTGACTTGTGAGTAGAGGTGAGGAGTAGAGGTGAGAGTTAGACCGTGCTTTTTTAGGCTAATTTAAAGCACGGTCAATCCGACATAGCTCAAGCATGGTCTGATCTGACATGTGGCGGGTCGTGTCGGCTCGGCACGAACGGTGGGCCGGGCCGGGCCTAGAAAACCGACGAATCGTGTCGTGTTCGAGCCGGCACGACACAAGGAGCACGTGCGGCACAACAGGTACACTGGCACCAGCGGCCGGGTTGCCTCGGCTTCTGCCTCGCCTCCCCCAGTCCCACCTCCCGTCGACATCTCTCACAGGCCACAGCCATCCCCAGATTCCCCAATCCCCACAACCACAACACATCAACCATCACAGAGCAGGCACTAGAGAGGGAGAGAGAGGAAGGAGGTACACCGGTCACCGGAGCTCGTGGTCGCACCGCTGCCGGAGCCAAAGGCGGCATCCCGCGCGAAGACGCCCGGCGACGGCGGCTCAAAGAGCGATGACGAACTCGTCGTCGGCGCCGCAGTCGCCGCTCGGCCATCCGCGGATGGTGGCTCGCTCAGGAGCGATCGCGGGATGTTTGGGAGGAGGAGGCGGCCGGGATGTCGAGGAGGAGGAGGAGGCGGCCGGGATGTCGGGGAGGAGGTAGGCGGGGGAGGAGGGGCGCAAGGAGGAGGGGGCGGCCGGGAGGTGGGGCGCCAGGGAAGGAGGGGCAGGGAGGAGGGCGGGGAAGGAGGCGCAGGGAGGAGGGGCGAGAGGAAGGAGATGGTGGCGGGGAGGGGGGCGAGGAGGAGGGGTGGGGAAGGAGGGCGGCGGAGGATGAGGGGCGACCAGGAGGGAGGGCGGCGGAGGCGGCGACCGGGACGAGGGGGACAGGGAGGAGGGGCGGGGGGAGGGGTGCTGAGGAGGAGGCGCAGAGGAGGAGGGGGCGGGGAAGGAGGGGCGGAGGAGGAGGGGCGGGGGAAGGAGATGGTGGTGGGAGAAGAGTGGGGTGGCGGGGAAAGGAGGGATGCTGGGGAGGAGGCGGGAGGAGGAGGGTGGCGGGAATGAATTGAGTGGCGGCATGAAGGATTTGAGGGTTAGGATTTTGGATTTTTTACGATTTAGTCTTTCAGGTTTTCTGAAATCTATAACTAGGTTTTTGTTTATTTTGATTTCTTTTGTTTTAGTCCTTAGAAATTTTGATTTCATCGTGAAAAGATCCTACACATCCGCTATGATATGTTCATCTGTACAGAGCAGCCCTTAGAATGCTAAATTTGAAGATTGAGTTTGGTTTTGGGATATGAATGTGCAATGTATATATATATGAGATGAGGAGAAAGATGCGGATGGTTGGATCTTAATCCAATGACTAAAAAAGTGATTGAGATATGTTATGATTTAGGCCAAGTTCATTTTTGCACTTGTGATATGAGGTGTCTTTTCTTGTTCTTCATTTTGCACTTGTGATATAAGGTGTCTTTTCTTATTCTTTCTTAAGAAACATCATGCACTTGAACCGCCACTACAAAGCATTCTTACGTAAGATGGTGGCACAGGGCCGAGGGGGAGGAGGAGTACAAACACACCTAAAATTTGAGGCCGATGGCTCTATAAGTACTTGGGTATACAACCCGCTTAATGCCCTTGAGGAAATTGCTAGATATATTATTTCAGAAGATCAGCCGATTAGGATGGGTGAAAGTCATGCATTCAAAAGTTGGCAGGTTTACAGATAGATATGGAGGGAATAAGTGAATGCATTGGCCTAGATTATTCAGAAGTTTTCGCACATGTCAAAGAGGAGCTTTTTCGTGTTTTCCGTTTGTATCATGCTAAGTTTGGCAGCAGCGGAAGATCGGAGGCCTCACAACAGACGCAACATGGAAAGATAAGCATGACATCACACTTGTGCAAGAAGCTAAAGGGCAAGTCTACTTCTTCGTCCTCTCAGTCTCAGGCGGCCTCCAAGTGGAATTCTGTCTTGGAGTTGAACCACTATTTGGAACATGATTTTACAAATATTGATCCTGATCTTACTGGTGGAGACAAGATATACTTGCTCGAGTGGTGAAAGAACAACAAACGGATCTTTCCTATGCTGTCACATTTCGCACGGGATGTTCTCCTGTTGCCAGTGTCCACCGTCTCTTCAGAAGCGACGTTCAGTACGGTAGGGATAATAATAGAAGAGAGAAGATCATACCTTACGCCCAGGATGTGTAGGCAATCACATGCGCCAAAGACTGGGAATTAACCGGTAGTGAGTTCAGTAGTTGGGCATGGCCTCTGGTCGTGCGCATCGGATGTTCGATGTGTGTTGCGTTCATGCAGGAACAGTTGCTTCGTTTTCGTCAGTTTCAGTTAGCAGTCATGCACCATGGCTGGTTCGTGGGATGGCACGGATCGTATAGGTCGTAGCGTGCGCATAAGGGGCTATGTTGGCCATGTTCTGTACTCGATTGATGCTTAAATTTGTGAATAGAGTCCTCAGAATAGCTGTGGAAGTTGAGTAGTGCAAATACTTGCGGTTCCCTGAGTGTTGTATCTGAGTACGACTTCATTGTCATAGTCGAGTAAGAGGTTGAAGTCTTCGTGGTCGTCGGTGGTAACCGACTATCAACTTGCTGCAGCTTCGAATGGTTGTAAACGACTTTGTGGTCGTAAGGGGCTTCGAGTGGTCGTAAGTGGCTTCAAGTGATCATAACGAGTACCAGGTACTCGTGATCGTGCGACTGCTAGCGTGTCCGTTCCGACAAGTGGTAGTAAAGCCAGTGTTCGGTGATCATGGTAGACATGTCTTCATCGTAAGCTCCGCTAGGAAGGAAGACGATGACTCCTCTACGGCGAGGCCACCTGTGCTCGCCTTTGCCTCCTCCGCACTGACCGCGGCACCGTGATGACAGTGGATGCGCACTTGTCGTCTAGCGCGTTGTCAAGGAGACTTCAGGCTCCGTTGTCTACCCCATGCTCACGTGAACAAACTATAATGACTAGGTGCTGGTCATGCAAGTCAACCTCCAAGTGCAAGGTCTCTAGGAGGCCATCAAAACCAACAACGGGGACTACCACGATGACTGGCTTGCGTTGTCAGCAATCCTCCCCGCCATGCCAGTCGAGATGCTGTCGACTCTTGCCATCAAGCACATGGTGAAGGATGCTTGGGAGGCCGTGAAGACCATGCATATGGCCGTCGACCGCGTGCTCGAAGCCAATGCCCAGCAATTGCGCAAGGAGTTCGATGGCACCTCCTTCAAAGATAATGAGTCTATTGACAATTTCTCAATGGGAATCTCTGGGCTTGCCAATAACCTCTACATGCTTGGCAATCCATCTAGGAGGAAGAGGTGGTCATGAAACTCCTGCAGGTGGTCCCAGATCGCTACCTCCATGTGGCCATTTCCATAGAGACACTCCTCCACATCAGCGTCCTCTCGATCGAGGAGGTGACAGGTTGGCTTCGAGAGGTAGAGCAGCGCTACTCCAACCGTGGCGTCGACAACAAGGGAACCCACTTGCTCCTCACAGAGGAGGAGTGGCAGGCACGGGCGCAGGCACACGATCGGGACGGATTAACATCCAACACCATCAACTCTTCCGCACGTTGTGGCAGGCTGCGTGGTGGGCGCGGGTGGGATTCCTCCAGTAACGGGAAGGAGACCCATTCTTGCGGCGGGCCTGACAACCCCAAGAGGGACGAGTGCAGGTACTACAGAAAATTAGAGCATTGGGCTCGCGATTGCCATAAGAAGAAAAGGAATGAGGCGTATCTGGTGCAGAACACCGACGATGAGATATCTCTCCTGATGGCTCAAGTAATGGCGGTAGAAGAGGACATCGCCCGAGCGCCCGCCAAGCCAGAACACATCGGCGGGCAGGTCTTCCTCAACGAGGAGCGCACCAAGTCGGTCTTCCTCAATGAACATCATGAGGAGGCCTCCTGGTATCTCGACACCGGAGTGTCGAGTCACATGACGGGATGTGGCGCAACATTCTCTGAGCTCGATCGTGGGATCACTAGCTCGGTCTAGTTTGGGGATGGCTCGGTGGTCGAGATACACTGGCGTGGCACCATGCTGTTCACGGGAAAAGGGAACCGACACTGCACCCTCACCAACGTGTAATTCATCCCGCGTCTTCAAAGCAACATCATTAGCATTGGCTAGCTCGATGAGGGTGGCTGCAGCATGCTGATTGAAGATGGCATTCTGTGCGTCCGTGATCGACATCATAACCTCATTTCCAAGATGAAGAGATCACCAAACCGGCTATACAAGATTGCCCTGAGTGTGGTACAGCTGGTCTGCCTGAGCATACAGGTCGACGACGTGGCGTGGCACTAGCATGTCCGCTTTGGGCACCTCAACTTTGATGTTCTCTGAAAGATGTCGGCCACAGGCATGGTATGCGGACTTCCTCACGCGAACCACATCGATCAGATCTGTGATGGGTGCCTCATCGCCAAACAACGACGCACATGCCTTTTCCTCTGGAGACAAAGCACCACGCAAATGGCCGCCTCGACTTGCTCATCGACGATATGAGTCACTACATGTGGCTCATTCTCCTTCGAGGCAAGGACGAGGCAGCCGATGCAATCAAGAAGTTCCAGGCCGCAGTTGAGACCAAGACCGGTCGCAAGCTATGCGACCTGTGCACCGATCGGGGGAAATTCACCTCGGTGGACTTCACCAAGCACTGCACCGAGCAAGGAGTACACCGGTAGCTCACGGCATCGTATTCACCCTAGTACAACGGTGTTGTTGAGCACTGGAACTAGACGGTGATGGTAATGGCGAGGTGCATCCTCAAGGACCGGAAGGTGCCCAACGAGTTCTAGGGTGAGGTCGTAACCACAATTGTCTTCGTCCTGAACTGCTCTCTCACAAGCAGTGTGAGCAGGAAGACCCCCTATGAAGCCTGGCATGGTGTGAAGCCAGTCGTGCACTTCCTCTGAACCTTTGGCTGCATAGGACATGTGAAAACCACACGGCCGTACGCCAGCAAGCTTGATGACAGGAACACCCCCATGGTGTTCATTGGCTCTAACGACTGCTCCAAGGTGTATCGAATGTTTGACCCGTCATCTGGCTGAGTGCACATCTTCAGGGATATCACCTTCAACGAGGGGGAGAAGCTGACATTAGGAGTAATCCGAACAAGCCAGCAGCCACGACGGCTTCACTATGACCTACTCTGTACTGGTGGCAAGACCTGAAAGTAACTCGCCCAATGTCGGCATCACCAAGTCAACCATGGCAACGGGCGAGCACTCTACTGATTCAACCTCAGGCGTCGATGCTCCGACAGGAAAATTGGCATCCCCACCATCGAACATTCCATTGGACATCGACCTCAACGAAGTAGGAGCTCCTCAAAGGTTCCGCATGGTGCAAGACTACATCGACGATGCCCCTCCACACGAGCTCGATCCCAACGAAATGCACATGCTAACAATGCAGGAGCTAGCCTCTGCCACCAAGGCTTAGGCTGACCAAGGATGGTGGATGGTGATCCAAGAAGAGATGAACTCCATCGAGAACCGGATATGGGACCTCATCGATCTTCCGGCTAAAAAACACCCAATTGGTCTTAAGTGGGTCTTCAATCTATAGAAGGACGCCCACGACAAGATCGTGAAGCGCAAGGCGCCTCTGGTGGCTAAGGGATATATTCAACGTGCCGGCGCAGACTTCGATGAGGTGTTCGTTGAGCATTGGAACCAGATGGTGATGGTAATGGGGAGGTGCATCCTCAAGGACCGAAAAGTGCCCAACGAGTTCTAGGGTGAGGTCGTAACCACAACTGTCTTCGTCCTGAACCGCTCTCTCACAAGCAGTGTGAGCAGGAAGACCCCTATGAAGCCTAGCATGGTGTGAAGCCAGTCATGCACTTCCTCTGAACCTTTGGCTGCATAGGACATGTGAAAACCACATGGCCGCACATCGGCAAGCTTGATGATAGGAGCTCCCATAGTGTTCATCGGCTATGACAACTGCTCCAAGGTGTATCGGATGTTTGACCCATCATCTGGCTGAGTGCACATCTTCAGGGATGTCGCCTTCAACGAGGGGGAGAAGCTGGCATTAGGAGTAATCCGAACAAGCCAGCAGCCACGATGGCTTCACTGTGACCTACTCTATACCGGTGGCAAGACCTAAAAGTAACTCGCCCGATGCCGGCATCACCAAGTCGACCGTGGCAACGGGTGAGCACTCTACTGATTCAACCTCAAGTGCCGGTGCTCCGACGGGAAAATTGGCATCCCCGCCATCGAACATTCCATTGGACATCGACCTCAACGAAGTAGGAGCTCCTCAAAGGTTCCGCATGGTGCAAGACTACATCGACGATGCCCCTCCACACGAGCTCGATCCCAACAAAATGCACATACTGACGATGGAGGAGCCAGCCTCTGCCACCGAGGCTCAGGCTGACCAAGGATGGTGGATGGTGATCTAGGAAGAGATGAACTCCATCGAGGAGAACCAGATATGGGACCTCATCGATCTTCCGGCTAAAAACACCCAATTGGTCTTAAGTGGGTGTTCAAGCTATAGAAGGACGCCCATGGCAAGATCGTGAAGCGCAAGGCGCATCTAGTGGCCAAGGGATATATTCAATGTGCTGGTGTAGACTTTGATGAGGTGTTCGCGCTCGTGGCATGCCTTCATTCTGTATGAGCCCTTGTGGCGGTGACTACCCATGAGGGATGGTCGGTACATCACCTCGACGTGAAGTCTGCCTTCCTCAACGGCGACCTCACGGAGGGGGTATACGTGGCATAGCTCCCCAGCTTTATTTGCATGGGCTGCGAGCATCAGACGCTACACCTATGTAAGGCACTCTATAGGCTTCGTCAAGCTCCAAGGGCCTGGAACGTCAAGCTCGACAGCACGCTGACCTCCCTTGGCTTCAAGCGAACCTTGTCATAGCACGCTGTGTACACCCGGGGAACTGGTGACTCACGTCTGCTCTTGGGTGTGTACGTCGATGACTTGGTGGTGACCCGCGCCTATCTGGAGGAGATCGATCAATTCAAGACCCAGATGGAGGCTGAGTTTAAGATGAGTGACTTCAGCCCTCTTAGCTATTATCTTAGAATCGAAGTCATGCAGAGTATGGGCGAGATCACTCTGTCTCAAGCATGCTACATGGCCAAGCTACTGGAGAAGACCGGTATGAGCGGCTGCAACCCCGTCCATGTCCCAATGGAGCCGTGACTGAAATTGAGCAAGGAAAGCTCAAGTCCTCCAGTCGACAGCACGTTCTATTGCAGCATCATCAGAGGCCTACGCTATCTGGTACACACAAGGCCAGACATCGCGTTCGCAATCGGCTATGTACGCCGGTTTATGGAGTCACCCACCACCGAGCACCTTAGCGCCGTGAAGCACTTGCTGCGCTATGTGGCTAGGACAATCGGCTATGGGTGCCGGTATGCTAGAGGAACAATGGTGGCCAAGCTTGTCAAGTACAACGACGCTGATATGGCCGGGGATGTCGACGATCGGAAGAGTACCTCCAGCATGATTTTCTTCATGGAGGGGGGCCTAGTGAGCTGGCAATCACAAAAGCAGATGATCGTTGCTCTGTCATCTTGTGAGGCCGAGTATGTTGCTGCCTCAACGGCGGCATGCCAAGGGATTTGGCTCGGGGAGTTACTCGACAACCTGTTCAATATGGAAGCAAGTGCGGCAACTCTGCTCATGGATAACAAGTCTACAATTCAGCTGTGCAAGAATCCAGTGTACCATGGCCGGAGCAACCACATTGGGACGTGTTACCATTTCATCAGGGAATGCGTTGAAAATGGCAAGGTCCTCATCAATTACATCAAGTCAGACGAGTAATTGGCGGACCTGCTAATGAAACCTCTCGGGCGGATAAAGTTTCAGAGTCTGCGCGAGAAGATTGTAGTCGTCGACGTGAAGGGCAACTAAAACAAGGGGGAGATTGTTAGGATGTTTGATCAAGTTGCCGGTAGTGAGTTCAGTAGTTGGGCATGGCCTTTGGTTGTGCACGTCAGATGTTCGACATGTGCTACGTTCATGCGGGAACGGTTGCTACATTTTCATCAGTTTTAGTTAGCAGTCGTGCATCATGGCTGATTCGTGGGATGGAACGGATTGTGTAGGTCGTGGCGTGCGCATAGGGGGCTATGTTGGCCATGTTATGTACTCGGTTGATGCTTAAATTCGTGAATAGAGTCCTCAGAATAGCTGTGGAAGTTGAGCAGCGCAAATCCATGCAGTTCCCTGAGTGTTGTATCTGAGTATGACTTCATTGTCGTAGTCGAGTAAGAGGTTGAAGTCTTCGTGGTCCTAGGTGGTAACCGACTATCGATTTGCTGCAACTTTGAGTGGTCATAAATGACTTCATGGTCGTAAGCGGCTTCAAGTGGTCGTAAACGACTTCATGGTCATAAGCGGCTTCAAGTGATCGTAATGAGTACCAAGTACTCGTGGTCGTGCGACTGCAAGCATGTCCACTCCGACATAGAAAAGATTTCACAATTTTTGTCCATATCTCACCAACGCACAGACCAAAGATACACTAAATCTAAGAAATAGTTAATGACCATGCATACCTCTGTTAAATGACCAGACATATCTCTGTTAAAATACATATCACAATTACTTTACTCTCTCAAAGCATTTAAGTACGGGTAGAGAATTGCAATTTTGCAATAACTATATTCTATATTAGCTCAATTGATAAATATATTAAAACGGATACTCTCGATGCCATAGACAAATATAGCAAAACGAAGAGAATAATAATCAGGTAATTGTGGGGCTGCAAAGGTTTTAGACCGTTTGATCGACCAACCAACGATGATCTAGATCAAAATCTGATCCAATGGTCTATAATAAGCACTGTTAGCCGTGAATTGTGACAGATTTGAATTATGCAAATGAGAGACAGGTCCTCGCTTCAATATAGAGCAATTGAAAATGTATATTAGCACATATTCCAACTCGGCTACTCCAAATACTTTAATTGATGTGCATAATCAGTAGTAGTACTTGACCATACTTAAATATCCACGTAACATGCAATCAGCTAGCTTAAGTGCAAATGATGATGAAATTCGGGACAACAATACATGAATTGAATTGATAGCTGCATGCCAACCACCGGTGGTTGCATTGTTTTGAGTGTTGTATTTTCAGAGTAGTAGGACGCATATTGGGAGCTGCATGCCAACAATACTTTAGCTGCTAGTTGCTGCTTGTCCATTACTCCTAGGACGCATCTGGGAGCTGGGGCTTCAAACTGAGAACGTATCCTGTACAAACAGCCAGGTGAGTGCACTTATGCACTTAACGTATGTAAACGTCTCAAATGTACATGCAGATTTTCACAAAAAAATAGCCCGCCACGCATGTTATCTTCACAAATCAGCTCCCGAGCCACCCCCTCTCCAGACCCACCACCTGCCTCCACCCCTTGTCGCCCGCCCCGCCCCTCTACTCCCGGCCGCCTCCCAGAGCAGCTGCCCGCCTGCCCTCTCCTCCTGGAACCGCTGCCCGGCGCCCCTCTCCTCCCGAGCCGCCGCCCCGCCCCTCTCCACCCCGAGTTGTCGCCCGCCTCGGCTTTCTCCGCCCCAAACGATCGCCGCCCGCCGCCTCCGCCCTTGAGCAACCACCCGCCCCGCCCCTCTTTGCCCCGAGCAGAGAAGGAACTAGATAGATATAAGAAATTAAGCAAGCTAAATCTATAGTGGCATGTATATATAGTCAATAGCCATATAGATCTAAGCACGAAGAGTTAGCTAATATATAGCAAGTCTTAACCAATCATATATTCTGGCACCTTCACATCCATTTCGCGTAAAAGCATTTCCTTTGAACACGAGGTGATAGGGACAACTGACAGCCACGGCGAGAAGGGTTGCCCGAGAAGGATGGATTCCAGCGTGCCCCTGCACGTCTAACCGATTCAGGTATTCAATCGAGAATGCCATGTACATTGGATTTCTTCATTTTTTTCATCATGTAAAACATAGATGAAACCGAGTACCGTTCATCATTGGTGGCCGAACGGATCCACCCGGATCCAACGTCTCCAGGCTGGAACCGGTGCTCTCCGCCACCGGGTCGTCTCCCCGCATGTCGCCGTCGCCGGCATGGTTCTCCATTGCCTCTCGACTGGATCGATCCGGCTCGTGCACGTCGCTTCCTCTGCACTGGATCTAGCGTCACTGCCTCACCTTGGGTTCTTACTTGACGCCAGGGTCTTCACCGGCGCCGCCTTAATCCACCAGTTTTCCACCAACACTGCCTCGATTAGAGCTGTCGTTGCCCGGCCGCACGTCAGCCGCTGCCTATGGACGCTCTCCACCGGCTGTCGACCATCGGGCGCAGCCAAAGCCGACGCTGCCGGGGAGCCTCTGCCATCACCACCTCTACTTCCGTCGACGTGATACCGTGCCTCACACGTCTACGGCAAGGAATCTTTAATAGGAAACAGAGGAGCCGGAAAAAATTCTTCTTTTGCAATCACCGTTTAACCGAAAACGCTACACTTCATCAACGTGGAACTACAACCATGGCCACCGTCTAGCAGTTCAAGTACAAGCTGCATGTCTAGAAGGGATGTAATGTTATGGGCGTGGACCTTGGGCCCAACCAGTTCATTATTAGGAAGTTAGAGATTAGTTTCTATTTATTAGGGATATGATTAAGATTATATTCAGAGGGAGCCCATCTATATAAGACGGATGTCACATGCTATTGAAATTAAGAAAAGAATCAGTTACCATTTTCTTCCGCCTCTGGTGCTAGCCCATAACAAAGACCAAATAATTACTTCCAAGAGATTGTATTTCATACAGGCTAGACGAGTTATGTTCAGGAAAACCGTAAAACAATGGAAAATTCAGACAACCTATTCCAGGATGTCCTCATCGATCTCGATTGGAATGATCTCCCCATCATCGAACTGGTCCTTCCTGGGAGGCGCTGGAGGGGCGTAAATCCGTGCTGGGCCTGTTCCCTTCTTCTTGTTACGGGGCCTTGCCTAATATGATCATAAGCTAAGTAAGAACCGCAGCAGAAGCATCAGGTAGAGACTGTGCTAGAGGACTCACATTTCCATACGAGTGGTTGAACCTTTTGCCTCTTTTTGTCTTTTTGTCCCCTCTTCCACAGTAGACTGATCACACCAAAGAGAGTTTAAATTCTTCAGTTCATAGGAAACATAAATATGATTGTAAATAGACGCAGAAATAGCGTGTAGCCCAGTTGGCTTCTCGTATGTCAGATATCAAACAGTATTCTAAACCAGCATTCGGTTATTATAATATGTAATTGCTTGTGTAGCATTTTTTTCCCTTATTACCTCCATATTTGAGTGCCATAGATGCAACAAGTGACAGGTGGTTCAGATTGATAGGGATTTTGCTGTAGGAAAATATGCTTGCTTGATAGTTAACATCAGTGTTGGTAAATTAATTTGAACACTGTGAAGTTCAAACCAGAGTTGATTCAGGACTTCAGTCAATCCATGCATATATGTATGTATCGGTGAAGAGGTAAAGGTTTACTGAACAAGTACGTTTTCAGTTAATATAATGCCCAATCCCTTCAAAATTTTCTCCTTGTTCAAAGGATAACATGCCCAATTTCAACCAATTCCTTCTTGGGCATTTTGCACAAGAATGCGAAATCGTTCCCAGCTGAACTCAGGTGAATGAATTCCTATCAGGTCATCCTTTCTTTTTCGCCGGGTAATAAAAGATATCCCAGAAAAGAAGTAGCACTATGCTTCGAAATAAGAAGAAAAGGTATCTTCACTCACCATCAAGAACTGGAGTGAGGGGCGCCGAGAGGGCGGTGGCGACGAGGCTGGTGCGGGAGCGGGAGAAGGCGGCGGTGGCCGGGAGCGCGTACGAGGAGGACACGGCACCGTGGTGGTGGGAGGGGAAGGTGGCGGCGGTGGAGACGGCCATGCCACGGACGGCGAGGAGCGCCATGGGAGGGAGCAGGGAAGGGAGGGAGTGCATTGGAATGGCAGGTGAAGCGTGGGGTGGGGGATCGGATTGGATAAGAAGAGAGAGAGGAGGATGGGATTGGATCATACAGGCCAAGCAACTGGGCTGGGCCATAAGAAACTGGGCCTTTACTGTGCGTAGCTCTTCGATTTACTTTGCCCTTCTAGATTTTATTTTATTTTTCGATCTTCATTTTAGATTCCGTTCTTATACTTACCGCTTAAAATAGAATTAAAATCTACATATTATATGTTTTAAAACTAACAAGGTGAAAATTTCGAAAATTAGATAGGATGAACCTATTGAAAACGAACTCCAAACATTTTGATTGAAATTTAGCACGGTCACGGTGCGGTGCGGCACTCCGCCTCAGGCCGACATGCGGCGAATGCCGCACAGTGACCATGCGGCACTCTGCCTCAGGTCGACACATGGCGGCAGTAGCAAAGCTAGGATAAAAATAAAGGGTAGGCTCAAATGACTAAGTTATATTGACACAAATATAGTACTTCTGTGCAACCCAAAATTCATATATAAATAGAAGGGAAGTAAAGAAAAAAAAAGAGAAATACAACAAATGTACCTTGCTAATGGGAAGTGCATCCCCCAAAACATATAAATATGCTTCCAGCGAGAAGCAATCTGCATCTGTATATCACAATTAGTAAAATTAGTTATACAATAGTAAATTGTACGTAATCATAAACATTCAAAATAAACAAGACATATCACTAAAGATTAAATTATAATAGAATCCTCTTTGGTTCTTATCGGTTAGAGGAATGCTACTTGAATTGCTTGTGAAATAGTTGCACAAAGTTTGTTTCTCTATTATTACAAATCTATGAACAAACAGACAAATTCATCACTACACAAAATACATCAATACAACTAGATAGTCTAGATTACTGTCTATACTCTGTACAACTACTGTTTGTTTACTATTGCAAGAGTGGCTATACAATACATTGTATTTTATTCTTATCTGATACACTTACTAATTACATTTACTAATTGTTTATAGAATTACTCCTAACATAAATTTAGCTAATTTGTCAACCTTATGTAGCAGAAACAACCAGGAGACAACATAATTGACCTTTCTCTGTTGAAAAGATAGAAAACGAACAAACTACATACAAAATTGGAGCCAACGCTTCGACAAATCAAGCTCACACTTATTTGGCATCCTTTTTCTTAACCTAAACACACTATCATCCACCTAATAGAAAAACCATTGAAACAGCCACACAGTTAACATAGGTCTAACTAGTAAATCAATCAGTTGTTGTGCTTGCTATGTAACTTCACTGGCTAATATGGCCTGATTTTCTAGTTGCTTGCTACTCTGCTATGAATCTGTTCTTTTTTGCTGCGGTTTATGGCTTTTGGCTAAATTTTTTGAATATTGGCTATTTGCGACAGAGATTGCGGAGAGAGAGATACTCGCTTGCGATTTTGATTGATACAAATGTTAGGCTTTTAACATGTACTATAATTAACTTATAGATCACGTCTAGAGAAAATACTCCATTTAAAAGTTAGGTACTGTAGCAAAAACTAAAAACCGCTTTTAAAAACCGTAAAGAATAGGCCCTGTACTGCTGCCCCCCTCTCTCTCTATCTTGATAAAGGGTGCCTTCGGATGGACTTTGATTGGCTTTGGCTTATACATGCTACAGCAACTAGCTTTTAAACAAAGCGTTTTTTCAAGGCGGGGCTAACAAGAAGTTTATAGTAAAAAGTATACTGAGTTCAGCTACTAACCAAAATCGCTTACAACTATTTTCCTCTACTTACTGACTCTCACAAACAGCCAGAATTCAAAAATTTAAGTCATAAATCATAGCCCAAAAGAATCCATCCAAAATTGGCCATAGCTCCATGCGGGCCCAGCAAAAAAACTGATAAATTAATCAAGAAAACAGTGCACCCCAAAATCCATCTAATTGCCAAAATTTCCTAAATGCAAAATGAATCTACATCCTACGGCCCATGAAACCGTGAGGTCGTGAATTCCACAAACCAAACAAACACGTCGTATTGAAGTATCTTAAAATCAGTATTTAAATATATCAAAAATAATAAAGTTATATATAATATTTATTTTAAGTGGTTTATTAAAAGATGATCTGACCAATCGATCTATAATGATCGATTTCTTTGTACCTAAACTATCTGTCCCAAGATTAATTTCGAGTTCTGACCGATCGATGAATGAAGATCGATTTTTTACCTAAACTATTGGGCTGAAGATTAATTAGAACCTTAATTCCTCTTGCATTCCACGTACATGCACTCATATATGAAGTGTACCACTCACTCTGCTAGCTAGCTACTGGCTATTTGCAGCTTTCAGTACCAGTCCAACATGTTACTGAAAGCACCGTCGCACCGACACACCGAGCCTGTTTGGCAAGTCACAAGTCGGCTGGTTTTTGATTTTTACTATAGTATCTAACTTTCAAACGAAGTATTTTCTCAAGACGGGGTCTACAAATTAAACGATCTACACGTTAAAAGTCCAACATATGTATCAGCCAAAATCATAAGTATCGGTCTCTCCGTAATCTGTACCGTAAACAAGCAAAATTCAAAAAATTTAGCTAAAATCCATAAACCGCAGCCAAAAAAAATATACCCATCGATGATCAAACTTCCGCACCAACCAAAAAGTATGCATGGATGATCAGTTAGGCATCGATCTCAAAACATTGTGCAAGTGGAAGAATATTATATCATTCCTTTTCCTTACATGACATCGGAATATTGACAGCTTAGCTGAGAACAAGGTCAACAGACAAGTCCATGAAAACTTGTGCCGGAAAGTCAAAGCTACCCCGAAGAAAGAAAAGAGCGAACAAATTAGTGTACACTAGAACTAATAAAAGTACGATCGATTTTCATTCGAAAAGGGCTGAGGACTTATTTGGGACGGGAGGAAATTTGAAGGGTATATACCCTATACGAGAGTTTTCTATGTTTGGTTAGACTGCCTTGTCATTATATATTTCTCGGGTGTGTATAGGTATCATTCGGATATTTTTTCTAACAATTATCTAAATTTTGGACCGTTGGATTAGAGATCCAATGGTCCCTTTTCTTTGGAGAGGGAGATTTTTTTGGAGGGGGAGATTTTTTTTGGATGGGACGGAGAGAATTCGTGATCGTTGGAATCAACACCTGAGGCGGATCTGCAAAACATGCATGCAATACAGGGAGATACCGCTAGCTCATCTCGCCAACAAAGTCAAACACACTACACACATGGCCTGTTCTTTTTCTTCGAAACCGACGACTTTTGGTTTTTACTACAGTAGTTAACTTTTAAACGGAGTATTTTTTCAAGATGGGGTCTACAGGTTAAACAATCTACACGTTAAAAGCCCAACATTTGTACCTGCCAAAATCGCAAGTGAGTATCTGTCTCTCCGTAATCTGTCTGTAAAAGCACCAAAATTCAAAAATTTCAACCAAAAGCCATGTTCGCAATTTGAAAAGAACAGACCCCTATATTACACATAATTGTAAACTATCTCACATTAACTAATCACGTACTATCTGAACATGCTAAGTATAACTTAAGCAACCAAATCTCGTCTCGATCAGGGCCTAACGCGTGAAGTTTAATTTTCGTCGCAGAAACCAACACCGCATGCATGCGTGTCGGTGGCCACTTACTGTTAAATACAGCTAGCTAGCTAGCTACACTACTAATCAAGTACGTAGTCGATCATGAGCAAGCAGCTTGTGCGCCTTCTTCTCCTTCAGCTCGTCCTGGCGACCACCGGGTGCAGGGCCCTTGAGATGGGGTACTACGGCTCGACGTGCACGGACGCCGAGGCGATCGTGCGGCAGGTGATGGAGCGGCAGTTCTACAACGACCAAACCATCGCCCCCGCCATCATTCGCATGCTCTTCCACGACTGCTTCGTCAGGGTAACACACGAGCAATTTATGATCAGTTAACGCGTGCAATGCTGATCATTATGTATGTGTGTATGCATTTATAGGGTTGCGACGCGTCGTTGATGATCGAGCCGACGGCGACGCACTCGTCGGAGCGCGTGGCCGTCCCCAACCAGACGCTGCGCGGCTTCAACATCGTCAGCCGCGTCAAGTCCAGCCTCGAGTCCGCCTGCCCCGGCGTCGTCTCATGCGCGGACACGCTCGCGCTCATGGCGCGGGACTCCGTCGTCCTCCTCGGCGGCACCGCCTACGGCGTCGCGCTCGGCCGCCGCGACGGGCTCCAGTCCAACCCCTCGGAGGTCGACCTCCCCGCGCCCTTCTCCTCCCTCGACGACGTCCTGCGCTCCTTCGCCGCCAAGGGCTTCTCGGCGGAGGAGATGGTCGTCCTCCTCGGCAGCCACACCGTCGGCGGGACGCACTGCTCCTCCTTCCGCTACCGCCTCGCCAAGCCCGACGGCTCCATGGACGATAAGCTCCGCAGCGACTTGGTTAACACGTGCGGCCTCGCCGACCAGCCGCCGGAGGCCGACGCCACCACGTTCCTCGATCTTGACACGCCGTTCGCCGTCGACAACGTCTACTACGGCCAGCTCATGAGCAACAGGAGCCTGCTGCAGGTGGACCAGGAGGCCGCCACGCACGCCGCCACGGCGGGGCACGTGGCGTACTACGCGGCGAGCCCCGACGCCTTCATGCAGAGGTTCTCGGAGGCCATGGCCAAGCTGGGGACGGTCGGCGTGCTTGAAGGGGACGTCGGCGAGGTCAGGAAGGTCTGCAGCAAATACAACGCATGATGACTAGCTAGCTGAAGAGCTCAGCTAATTATTACCAAGTTTTTTAAAAAAAATTGTTCGACGCGATCGATCAGTCAGAAAATTTTATTAGTAAAGAATTCAATTCTTTTCGTTCTTGGTGTGGGAGTAGTGGTTGACCGGATTAAATTAAAGAAATTAGTCAGGTCGATGCTGTAATTCGTCAAGTGTCAATTTCTTGGAGAAAGGTTAGCGATGCTTCTTGTCTCCGATGCATGTTGTTTAAGTTTTATACATATTGTTTAGGTGAAGATCGAGTAGTTTTAACAGCCCAAATTTGGTAATCGTTGAAAATGTGAAAAATTTTAAACCTGATTTTTCTCTTTGTTGACCATTCGATTTTCTGTGGATTTTCCATTTGGAATTTTGCAAGCAAATTCAAATCGTAAATAAAAAATAAAAATCAAGGATCAAAAGCAAATTAACTAAAGATCAAATTGAGCAAGAGCAAACCAAGATTAAAATGTTACAAAATATGCGGCATAAGCATAATTTTTAATTTAACTTTAGCAATAATAATAACAATCCAAGCATGACAAACATGGCATACAAATGACTTAATCAACATATAATTATATGAATCATGTAAGTCATTGGAAAAGAAACATACGCTCAACAAAATTGTCATATAGAAGTTCAAAACTAGCATTGCATCAAGTATACATGTGTATTTAAATGCTAATCTCATTAAGAACTTAATATATATATATATAACTAGATTAAGCATATGTTCAAGTAATTGAATTGTTTTTAGTGCTCTCAGAAGACTAGTTGCACATGATTTAATCTTGGCAATCTCCATCATGACAAAATCTAATCTTGATTTTATAAGACAGTTACAGATTAGATCTTTAAGCAAAATTAAATCTTGCTACTGCCAAAAATCTACAGATCAAGAAAACAGCCCATCAAGAAAGCCGCCGCATCACTTTGTCTGTCTATTCATCCGCATACCACCCGCATTTCACCGTAGCCCATCTCCACCTACGATCAATTGGCCAAGTTTGCAACTCTTTGTTGTATTTCGTTTCTTCTTCCCGTTAATCTGACAAGATCCAAAGCTTGAACCATGTCGCCGGAGCTCCGGTCGCCCCCGTTTCTGAACGTCGTCTCATCACCGGACACAAGGCGGGGGGAGGGGGTGTTTGTCATATATAACGTCTTTTTAACTCATATTTACAGTAATAACCATATACGAATGGTACCGCTCGATCACCAAACGGTAGCACGCAATAGTCGACATGTGACGTCTGTCGTCCGGCTAGTAGATGGCAGGTGGCTTACCGTCTGCCCACAAAACGGAAGGTGATTAAGTTGGCTTAACTACTGTGTACCGCTGGGTCACCAAACAGCAGAACACAATAGTCGACATGTGACGTTTGTCGTCCGGCTAGTAGACGGCAGGTGGCTTACCGTCTGCCCACAAAACGGAAGGTGATTAAGTTGGCTTAACTACTGTGTAAATTTGTAATTTTATGTTATAATTTTTGAATTTGTAAATATAGAAAATGAGCTCAAAAAATTATTATATTTTTGGTGGAGCTTTCCGAGGCATCGTGATATGTTGTGTAATTGTTTTGCAATTTTTTAAGGTCATTTGCTACCTCTAAAAATTCTTGAAATGATGTATAATTAACTGGCGATTAAGCAGTTATACGTCGCTCTAAGAATTTTCAGAAGTAGCAAATGGTCATGACAAATTACAAAATTTTTTGTGGCAAGCCACCTGCCGTCTGCTGGCTAGGCGGCGAACACCTATCATCTACTGGCCGAACGGCAGGCGCCACGTGTCGATTATTAGGCGTTGCTGTTCGGTGACCGAACGGTAGAAGCGCTATTTTTATCAATATTATTTATATATAGCTGTTTCTGTAAATACGTGATGAAAAAGTGTTATATATGCAAAATGTCGGCGGAGGGCGAGTCGAGGGGGCGGGGCCGAGCGCAAATCCGGGCCGGGCCGAAACCTGCAGGCCTGAGCTGTTTAGCCCGCCCTCCTTGCCTTTATCCCTCCCGCTGTAGTTTGTCTGTTGCAATCTTTTCTCCATTACCGAGGGGATAACGTACCACCTCCCCTCCTCACCCTGCCCTGCTCTGCTCATGGCCTCCTCCTCTTCCCTTGCCGCCATCTGCCAGAGCTGCCCCCTCCTCCAGCCTCGCCCCGCCGCCCGCCGCGCGCCGACAAGGCGGCGCGCCGTCGGCACCAAGATCTCCTGTATCGGATGGGTGCTACTAATCTGCTAACTCACCAGCCCCTGGACAATTATGTGGCAGGCATGCGTGGTTTCTTGACTAGCTTTCTTTCGGCTTGTTGGACTGACAGGATCCGGACGGCGTCCTCGCCCCGCCGCAGGGCGGCCACATCGCGCGCCTCGAGTTCCGCCGCCGCCTCGAGAGGGACTCCGAGGCCCGCGAGGCCTTCCAGCGCCAGGTGCGCGACGAGCAAGAGCGCCGCCGCCAGGAGCGCGAGGTATTCCGCCGAACATGTTCTGGGTATAGGGTTTCTAGTGTCTAACCGAGGGTGCGTGCGTGGTAGGATAGGCGCGGGTGATACCTGACACGGACGCCGGCCTGGTCGAGTTCTTCCTCGACACGGAGGCGCGCGAGATCGAGGTCGAGATCGGCAGGCTCCGCCCGAGGCTGAACCAAGCTTTCTTCGACCATATCCAGCGGGAAATTGCCCAGATCAAATTCGCAATCACCAGAACAGCGGTACACACACACACAGCAAGCGTTTCTTGTTTCCATTCCACCTTGCTTAGGTAAATTATATGTCAAGTTTCACGAACAGCGTAATCGCTTTGTACGCACGCAGGAGATGGAAGACAGATTGGTCGAGCTGGAGGCGATGCAGAAGGTTCTGCTTGAGGGAGTCGGTCAGTTAACATCTTGGGTGAAACTACTCAGAAGCGTTGTTCAATGAAATCTAGATAACCCTGTGTGGCTGTAACTCTCCCTGCTAATGCAGAGGCGTATGACAAGTTGCAAGAAGACCTCGTGACAGCGAAAGAACGGCTCACCAAGGTCCTGCAATCTAGAGATAGAAAAACAACGGTAAGATCTAAAAAAAAGGAGCTAAAAATCCTGTAAATTCCTTTTGTTTTTAGTAACACCTCGTATGCACCTACAAATTTATAATTATGAATTTGATGTTACCCAGTTGCTTGAAATGGTCGAACGGAATGAGCTGAACATGTCCATTTTAACACTTCTTGATGAAAATATTGCAAGCGCACGGACAAGTAATCAGGTGATGTGGTGCATCTGGCCTCTATCAGGAGTGCTGCATAAATTAACAAAGTCGCAAGATTTTAGATCTTTGATCAGGTGTTTTTGCTATGCTTCTAACTCCTGTTTTTTCATGATTTCATCTACTTTGCAGGAAGAAGCTGTGGCTTTCATGGAGGATGTGCGCTCATCTATCGTGAAATATATAACAGTATGAATTTTGTTTATATATGCCAGTGACCCATTATCAGGCATTGGATGCATCTTTGGCACATAGTTGTTCAAAGTTATGCCATGAACTTGTAATTTACAAGGACATCTCCTGGGTTTGGGAGTTTGAGTTATGTTTCTTCTGTATTTAGTTGTTGTGTTTCATATCTGCTCCAAGTGTCAGTAGCTTTATTGGCAAAGAGAAATTGTACTATCATATACTTGTACTACCAACAAATATTGCTAAAGTGCAATCCAGTTTTCTGGTTGGACAGCCAGTTGTACTTCTGATGCAGCCATATAATTTGCTGAATTTGTTTTTTTTTTTACATTTTTTCCATACAAGATCAGGATCTTCACTATTGAGGAAATATCTTGAATATAAGAGTGGAAAAAAGATGTCTGTATTCTGTTCTTCGTAATTATCATGGAAGTTGTTATGGTAAAACTGTGAACACATCTGTCATGACATCACAAAACATATATAACTCAGTCTACTATCATAGCATCAAAAAACAAACAAGCACTTAACTCTCATCAACAAAATTGATGCCAACATGCACCACTTATACCCATATTAAAATTGATTTCCGCCATGACTAACACAACTGAAACCAACTCAACTCACTCAATTTTCCAGAGACCGATTGTCGGACCCGAATTTAACCAATCTAGAATCATCTGTGAAACCATTGCGCACTATTCCCCGAATTAGTAGATAGTGCTCACAGATACATCGCTGAATTATTTCATACAGGTCGTAAACCGTACCATGCATTAATATTACAAGGCATCAAAGTTCAACTAAACCACATGAGATCAGTTTATAATAGGGCCAATCAAGCCAAATGGATACATTACACAAAATCGGAAGCGGTAGTGGAAGCAAAAGAGGAAAGCACGTCTCGCCATAGGCAAGCAACTAGGATGACCTGTGTGCGACCGATATTAACTAAAGAATTGGATAATATTGGAGCACACAAATGTCGACTTGGTCGGCCAGACTATGGTAAGATTTAGACTACTAGAGTCTAATCTACTCTCCATCGTTTTCTTCACTATCAGCTCTTGGAACATCGTAATATGCGTACTATGCTTGGTACACTGGTTTTGAGGATTTGTGTGAGCGAGGGTGAGCACAGGCAACAATGCCCCGTGAGCCAACACACAGAATGCAAATATTCATATATGCAATGCTTTAACAAGATTGGCTCGGATTCTTTTATTTGCTAAAGACAACATTTTAAAATTACAATAATTAGAAATTCGTATGACCTAGCATTTTAACCAAATCATGTTTTTATTTAAGAGAGTGAAAATATGTAAATTTTATAGTTGTGCAGATTCCAACCATCTATTATATGGTTTCATCCACCATATGATAAATTTGGATCATTAGGGTTACATCTACCCAATTAACAACACCGGGTTACATCCACCCAGGAAAAGTCAAAGTCAGAACTACATTCACTCGACCAGTTTTCATCCCATTCACAAAGGTTTTTGAAATAGAAACTAACTTGAGTAAGTTCCTATGCTTGCCTTTGACCGTGGGCACGACTGTTCAAACAATTTATACTCTTGTAGTCTTGTAGAGACCATACACTTTATCCACAAGAGATAATCATCTTGCTATATTTTACATATTTTGCTAGACATATGAATCAAGGAAATCATCACAAAGCCTTTACAATATATCCCCTGATGTAAGCTACACCTGCTAAGATTTTATCTGAGGGTGGTTATGTCCGTCACATACACACCCCATCTTGCGTCACACGGCGGCTTACACTAGTGACATGACCCGTGTTCACGACGGCTTAAAATCAGTAGCATGACTCGTGGGTCACTCTAGTGATGCAATTTGTACTGATAGATACGAATTATTTAGCTAGGTTGACGTCATTATAGTGATGGGATGAGAGCGTGATGTTTGGAAGATGGTGAGCAATTATTTATTTGAGCATCGTCTAATCTATCAAGATGAATGGAACATCTTCATTTTAATTGGTCATTATTGATTGCCCCTGCATTTTTAGCATCACGTAGTGACACTGAAACATGGATTTTTTGAATCCAAACACATCATTTCCCCATCAAAACCTTTTTTAAGAGCTTTTTTAAGAGCTTTTTTAAGCCTATTTGCAAGGTGTAGGGGCATTGTTGATATGGCAAGTTTGCAACGTAAATACAGCTAAGCTATAAATTACCCTAAGGGCAATTTGGAGGGGAAAATGCTGAAGCATATAAAAATGTTAGCCTGAAGCGATAGTAATTTCTGGAACGTCGTAAAAATGGCCTACCCACTGATCTGAAAAGTACTGCTAAGTGGAATCAACATTATGACTTGAGGATATGGATTCATCATCAACAGCCATCAATTGAGTCCATCCTTGCCTCCTATTTTCCAGATGCTCCGCTTTTCTGTTGGATTGTGTAACCCATGGGAGAGGTCGGTTAATCATGGTTATGACGAGCAATTTGGCAAATTGAATTGGTTTACTCGAAGTTTGTACTGAAATCGATTTGGAAAGATCTTGTGTGGATGATTTCAGTGAAATACATCCATACTAAAGAGTACTGTTGGTGTTGGTTTTCAAATGTCTAGTCTAAAAACAAGGAGACATGAATGCAGTTCGTTTTTGACACAAACGATGAACCAGAGATCATTCGTTATTTTTATCTTCTAGCTTATGGTTTATGACTTATACTATAATAACTAGCTCTCAAACGAAGCGTTTTTTTAAGATAGGATCTAATAGTCGATTATAGTAAATATTGTATCGACTTGATTATACTGGGTCAAAATCGCATCATTGTTTTCTCTCCATACTCTCCCTCACGAGCAGTCAAAATTAAAATTCAATATTCATAAGCCGTAAGCTGTAATAAAAAGAACACACTATCTTTTTTGTGTAAACTCGAAGAGTTTTTGAATCTGTGGTCGTCGCATTCTCAGAAATACACTAAGGGTCCATTTGGATCTCTGGATTGAATTGGCATTGTGGAATTGGAGTGCCATTTCAGTTTCAAGCAGATTTGGAATTGAGCTACTGTTCAAATTGTGTTGTTTGGATGCCCAAGAAATTTTAGTGTAAAAATGAATTACAAGCAAATTCCAAATCCTGTTTGGTTGCCAACGAAGTTTGCAACATGGAAATGGATACCTTAATCTCCGGGGTGTAAGAGAGGAGGGAGAAAAAAAGTAGTGTTGGTTTTATTCGCAGTAAAATTCTTAATCTCTGGTGATTAATAAAGGACCAAACTTTTGTCTTTGCTAGCTGCGGCTTGTTTTGTTTATATTGGGAGCCCAACCCAACAATAACTGCAGTGCTGCTGTGCTAGCCACTTAGGCGGCCCAATAATGTCGTGTAGCCTAAGATCAGAAACAAGAACCCTAGCTTGCTGCTGCCTCCTCCTCCGGTCGCCATCCCCGCCGCGTCTCCTTCCCCTTCCTTTCCTCTTTGCACTAGGGCTTTTGGGAGGCAGCACCGGCGGCTCCTCTGCCTGGGAGTAGAAGAAGCCGCCACCAAGTCCTCCGAGGAGAGGGAGTCAGTACAGCAGGAGGGGAGAGGAGGAGCCAGAGCCAAGCAATCGAGCAAGACAAGGGAGGATGGTTTCTTCTCTGTCGACATGGTTCACGATGTCTTCCATGTGTCCCAGCTGAAGAAGTGCTTGCGAGTGCCAGAAGACCAAGCCCCTTTAGAAGCAATTGAGCTCGAGGAGGACTTAACTTACAAAGAACGTCCAATCAAAATTTTGGACACCGTGGAGAGGAAAACCAGGACTCAATCCATTCGCTTGTGCAGAGTTCAGTGGAGTCACCATTCAAAGAAAGAAGCCACTTGGGAACGTGAAGATCAGCTGCGCAAAGATTACCCTGCTTTGTTTTCTAGCAAAGCCAAATCTCGGGGTCGAGATTCTTTTTAGGGGGGTAGGTTTGTAACATCCTGAAAACTCGGAAGGATTTTATAATAAAATGTTGTGAGATATTATGTAACACATCATGTTGGGTTGGATTCTAAAAATACTTTTCTGAAATTTTTTTGAGGAAGAGCCCACCTGTTTACTTAAATAGGAAATTCAAAAATTTAATTCAAATCTGAAAAGATGGTACAGGATAAAAAGTTTACAAAAGTAACATGGATAAGTTTGTCAAAGTGCCAAAGGGATATTTGTACACAAAATGGTAATATCACAAAATTTATAAAAGAAAAGAGGAGAAAAATAAAAAGGAAAAAGAAAAAGGAACCGGGCTTGGGCCCAAGAATACTAAGTGCAATAGCCAAATGGTTAGGAAGTAATTTTATTTGACCCAAAAATATCCCTTGGGGTTCCTGTAAATTTTCTGGGATTTTTGGTGGTAATTTGGTATTTTTCCGAATTATATTATACCCTCTAACCATTCTAGAAATTCAAAAATCAAAAATTAAATCTAAATCCTCCTACCGACGCGTGGATCGGGTCGATTCCGCCCATCGCCCCGGATCCGCCCTCCCTCTCCCTCGGCCGACCGGTCCGAGATGACGCCACGTCCCACCCGAGCGCCATCTCGGCGCCCGCCGCCGCCGCCGCGCCTCTCTCGCCGGCAAGCGGGCCCGCTGTCGGTGGCGCTTCCCTTTCTTCCTCCTCCTCCGCGCTCCGGACACCCCTCTCGCGGCCGTGCAGCGTCCATGCTCGGAGGCCCCACGGAGGGGCGTTATGGGGAAAAGACCCCACGACGCCCAACCCCGCCCCCTCCCGCCGTGTTCGCCCGCGCCGCCCACCGCTGCGTGATAGCCCCCGCCCGGCTCCTCGGCAGCCTTTTGGCCGGCTATAAAGCCCGGATCCCCTCAAAAGCATCGCCTCACTTCCTCATCATTGTAGCGAAGGGATCGGTGGAGAACCACCAAGTCGCCGGCGATCCTCTTTCTTCCCAACTCCGCCAACGGCCCTCGCTGCCATTCCACCGATCCTCGCCAGTAGGAGCCCAATTCCTCGCTTCCACACCATCCCGGCCATCGCCAAGCTTCTCCCGGCATCTCCAGAGCTCACCGACGACCGTAGCTCACGGCGAAGCCCTCCCGAGCCGCCGCTTGCTGTCGCCGACCCACCTCCGGTGACCCCGGCCCTCGTCGTCATCGCCATTAGCTTGGCCATGAGCCCAAGACCGCATTTTGCCGCTTCTCGAACCTCGGTGAGCCTCCCTCGCCGGCGACGGCCACCGCCTTCCCGGCCTCGGGCGCCTGTTCCACCCCTGCACCCCTTAAGAGGAAAAATCACCCTTAAGGGGTGAGATCTTGTTGCTAGCCCGGTGGCTAGCGGCACCAGCCCTCTTCCCCACTGACACTGGGGCCCACACCAACGACTACGCACACAATGGCCACGCCTCCGGGCCCCCTTTGTCGGGCCGCCGCAGGCGGGCGAGCCGCCGCCTCCGGGCCCCGCCTGTCGGGCAGCCGGGCGGGCGTGAGCCCTGCCGGGTCCCACGTGTCGGCCCATGAAAAGGTCACCGACAAGGGCCCCACCGTCGATTTTGTTATTTTTGAGATTTAATTAAACCGAAAGCATTCAAATGTGTATAACTTATTCATTTTAACTCCAAATTTAGTGAAATCAATTTCTAAATTCATCTAAAATCAAGGGCTACCTAATAGAACCAGAACCAACATTTTTGAAGCTTGTTCAAATTTTTATTGTGTTATTCGATTGTTGTGATGATTTTTATTTAAATTTTCACGCGTATAAAACGTAGCTTTCGAGACTCAAGAAGAGGAAGCTGCCGCTGCTATAGACTCCAACACCCCGAACCCCGACCTTTGCATCCAAGGTGAGTCAATGCTTTGATCATTTTGAGCCTATGTTTTCAGTAAAGTATTTTGGTTTAAGTATTATAATTTGCATGCTTATATTTATGTTGCAATACATGTTAATTTCAGATTTTAGATATATGCCCATGTTCTCTTGGCTTAGTATATATCCCTTGCAATACTTGGTTGTGTGATCCTTGTCACCCTAGTAAAAGTAATAATGCTACAACTCCTTTGAAACTAAGTCTATAATTATAAGTGCATGCTTAGAGTTGTTTAGATAAACAAGGGTGTGAGAGCACCCTAGCATATCTTGCAAACTAAAGAAAGCAGTGTTGGGCAGTCATTGTGATGATGACTGGTTTATGTTGGTATAAGTGTATTTTTCATCCGAAAGAATCCTACATGCTTAATTATCTGGGCGGGTGGTTGAAGGGTGTGCGTGTTGAATGGTGCCGTGATAGCACAGATTTGTGATAAAGTGGTGCCGTGATAGCACAAGGGGATTGTGGTAGAACCGCCTAGATAACCATTAAGGACTGAATCTTGTGATGACCTCCCACGATACAACCTGTGCAACCACATGCTGGCAAAGTGTAGGCAGGGCCAACTAATTTGCATTGACTTAGTAAGGGTTGCGTCGGTGTGAACATGGGCGGGTAGAGGATGGCCACATCCTCCGACGTGATGGCGCAAGAGGGGGCTTCTGGAAGGGTGGTCGTACCCGAAGGAAGTGGAAACCTTAGCGGTCGCAACTCTGCTAGGAAAATGCATCGTAAAAGCTCTGTGATAGTCTACTCAACCGCATGGCTAAGGAACCGTGTGGGGCAGTGAGCAGATCTATCTCATGTGGGTAAAGTGTACACACTCTGCAGAGTCAAAAACTATTCGAATAGCCATGCCCACGGTCATGGGCGGACATGGGAACTTAACTAGATATAGTTCTGTTTCAAAAACTTTGAAGGGATGGGAATGGAAAAGTGGAGGGCAGAGAAAGGTCCTTATTTGAATTGTCCTGGGTGTCGTCCCAGTGGTAATGTAAGCGACTATACGCTGAAGGTATGATATGAGAAGCAGAGACCATGTAAATGGTGGATGGTCTCTGATTCGATAGATATAAATGAATATGTCATGGAGTATCATGTTTAAAAATTCAATTGGCTAGGTCCTAGGGAATTTTAAGTATTATAGTTCAAAAAGCACATTTGAGCAAACAAAATAACCTGAGCCTTCCCTTGTTGAGAGCCTTGCATACTACCTATTGCATTCTGTGTGTTGACTCGCTGAGCACGGTGGTTAGTGTGCTCACTCTCGCAATACCAACAATCCAGATCCGGGAGCTCAAGATCCGTATGCCTACGAGGAAGCACATGCTGCAGATGGAGAAGACCACGCCGGGAATTAGGGCGAATAATCCGCGCTTAGAACCTTAGGCATCTAGACTAAGGTGTGGTTTCATCCAGATATTCTAGAGCCCTAGAATATTTGTATGACCACTTTTGCCCTCAGTCTTTGCTTGTGGTTTAAAGGCCTACTTTGTATCTCTTCCGCTGCTAGACTTTTGTAATGTAAATATTTGGCCTGTTTGGCCCTACTGTAACAACTGCGCCTTTGTGAAGGCCTAACTTCACTTTTGTAATGTAATAATATTATGGCGTGTTGTGAATTCCACGATGTATGAAATGATTCAGCAATGTATCTGTGTGCATTATCTCGATCCGTGGAGTAATGCGATGAAGCCACACAGATTCGGATTGCAAAATCCGGTCCGACAGAGTCGGTATCGAGCATCTGACGTAGGGTAAAACCTTAGATGGTCGTTAGCATTTAGGCTGTTGTATATTGAAAAATGTATAAAAATAAGTCTCTTAAAAATATAGCGTATTAATTCTTACCGCACCCTTCCTAGCTCTACTCTGTTCTACTTTTCAGTTGCTATTTTGAAAATTACTAACGATATTATTTAATTACAGATGGCAGGAGTTGCAGACGTTGGACACTGGGACTTCTTCGCTCACGGAGTGCGTGAGGGAGAGTTTGCAGATATACTCCGCAAACTACTCCACTACTTGGGCTATGAGGATGCGCCCATCTACCGCGGTCGGAGGACCAGGATAGGAGGAGACGAGTCCTGGTTGGTGGAGATCTTCATCTACCCCCGATGCGAGGGAGACCAGTCTCACGTGTTTCAGACCACCCACCGGAGGAGTGGCAGCGGCACTCTGAGGATCTTTGCTCGTCGCCGCGCCCGACTTTGCGACATCCACGCGACGCTGGTGTTAGAGTCACCGTTCACCTACCACCCACTGCGGACAGAGCACGCCAGGTATGACGGGACCAGGGTGACAGAGTTGGAGGACGACCCGAGGCTTACACACCAGGTGGACCTCACTTGGGTCATGGGTGCGGCCCATGTGGTGGCTCGAGAGGAGATCACCGCGCCGAGCGCCTCCTCGCACGCCACATCGAGGTGGACTCCTTGCGAGCGGCTCGCCCGTGTGGCGGGCCTTGGCGAGGCCAAAGCGGCGGCGGCCGCCGCGCTGCACTCAGCAGACACCTACACCGACTCGGTTCAAAGACCTCCACGGGTTCCGGGACTCGCACGAGCTCACGGCCGCAAGAGCGTGCGGCCCCGTGGCCTCGATCCGCTCTGGCCGAGGAGAGACCCGACGCAGCCGTTCACACTCCCACTCCGACACCGACCCGTCTGAGTTTAGTGGTAGCAGGTCCCGTTCTCAGTGTACGGACTATACCCCCTCCAGTCCCAGTGTTGGTGACATGGAGGAGTAGGCAGTACGTGAGTCAGTTAGTGCAGTGCTTGCTGGAGTTTGGCTAATGTTAGCAAGCGCATGCCCCGTCTTACTAGTGGTAGCGTATGCCCGAGTTCTAGTTCCGTGTATGTTTAATTATGAACGCTAAGTATGTGTATGTTTGTAAAGCCCAGCATGGCTTGTGAAGCCATAAAAAGCTGGCTATATGTGTGTTGTCTATGTTTAATGAAAACGACCTTGTGTTCTAGAATATTTTCTGTTGTTGGTGTTGGCTTTGGTTTTTTTGTATAATGACTTTGGGGTGTAGTCTTATGGGGTTAGAACAAAAATTTGACAGAATACTAAAATACATGCAGATGGCCAGCCATAGAGTTACCCGCGCACAAGCTGGTGCGAACCCGGACATGCAGGCAGAAGTGGATGCCAGCCAAGAAGCACAACACGTGGGATGGGGTAGAGGCCCAAGTCAGGGGGTGAACCTCCCGCCCCCACCGGCTAACCCATCCATGGCACAAGTAATGGCCCAACAAACGCAAATACTTCAGCTATCTTCGCAGGCCAGCAGACCCACACCAATGTCCACGCCTCCGACCTGGGTGACTTCATCAGGACCCGGCCCCTCACCTTCGCCGGGGCAGATGAGCCCCTAGAGGCGGAAGATTGGCTGCGGGACACAGAAAGGAAGCTCCATTTGGCCAAATCTGCGGAGGATGACCAAGTGCTCTTTGCGATCCATCAACTCCAAGGGGCCGCGGCTGCCTGGTGGGAGAATTACCTGGCCACCAAAGGGTATAAGGATACCCCCACCAGAGCTAGCGCACTGATCATAACCTGGACAGAATTCAAGGCGGCCTTTAAGGCCAATTTCGTTCCAGCTGGAGTAATGCGAATAAAGAAGAATGAGTTCAGGACTTTGAAGCAGGGCGGCCTGTCAGTCAATGATTATCTCACCAAGTTTAATCAACTGGCCCGTTACGCCCCAAAGGATGTGGCTGATGAGGAGAAAATTGACCGGTTCTTCGAAGGGATGAATGAAGAACTCCGTGTGCGACTCATCACGCAGACTTCCCGCTTTCATCGGTGGTGAATAAGGCATTGGTCTGGAAAATGAGAAGAAGAACACGGAGACTAGTCGCAAGCAGGCGGTGGTTCAATGACCGCAAGAAAGATTCATCCAGAGGTTCTTCAACAATTCCCTCTTCTCTGGGACAGCCCCGTCTCAGAGTCCAAACCCAGCACCTCGTCCAGGTGGTAGCACGTTCCAGACTCCTCGCCCCTCGGGCAGTGCGAGGACAAATCCTCGACCTCTTTCAATTGCTTCAACTGTGGGAAAAGGGCATTCGCCTATCGCCGCCCCAGTGAGACCACTCCGGTGAAGTTCAATTTGGGCACTACCCCCGCCCGAGGCCAAGCTTGGCCAGAGAGGAATCAGCCCCTCAATCCAACAGGGCTGCATCAACTCCAAACCGTGGAAGGATTAATCATGTCACCGCGGAAGAAGCTGAGGAGGCTGTTGGAGTCCTACTGGGTACGTTCTCTGTCAAGACACTACTAGCACATGTCCTTTTTGATTCTGGGGCATCGCATTCATTTATAGCAAAAGGGTATGTGGATAAACTTAGGCTGCCTGTCCACCTGTTGAAGAAAGCATTGATGCTTAGTTCGCCCGCAGGGATGATTAAAACCACCTTAGTCTGTCCGAGGGTAGAAATTGTCATGGAAAGATGTTTATTCTTAGCAGATTTAGTCGTGCTGACCTCCTAGACCTTGGATATTATACTTGGGATGGACTGGTTGGCTAAGCACCAGGGGATGTTAGACTGTACCTTGAGGCAAGTTAGGTTGACCAAGTGCCCAGGAATGACCATTGTGGTAAAGGTGGACCGACCATATCGATGGGGCCGAGCAATATTCTACTGTGAAGATGTGCCGCTGGAAGGCATGATGGTGGTGCAAGACTATACTGAGTCTTCCCAGAAGAGCTACCCGGTATGCCACCAAGTAGAGATCTCGAGTTTGTTATCAACTTGAAGCCTGGTGCTGCCCCTATTTCCAAAAGACCATACAGGATGACCGTAGATGAACTAGAAGAATTGAAGAAGTAACTTCATGAGCTACAGGACAAAGGTTTTATCAGGCCGAGTTCCTCACCTTGGGGATCCCCGGTGATCTTTGTGAAGAAGAAGGATGGCACCGCTAGGATGTGTGTAGATTATCGGGCTTTAAATGAAGTAACCATCAAGAATAAGTACCCACTGCCTAGGATCGATGACCTATTTGATCAGCTTGGGGGAGCCACAGTATTCTCCAAGATTGATTTGAGGTCGGGTTATCACCAACTGAAGATTAGGCCGGAAGACATCCCAAGACCGCCTTCACCACTAGATATGGGTCATGACGAGTTTACGATTATGTCTTTTGGGTTGACCAATGCCCACCTATTTCATGAATCTCATGAACAAGGTCTTCATGGATTACCCGGATAAGTTTGTGGTGGTATTCATCGATGATATTCTCATCTACTCCAAAACATGAGACGAGCATGCTAAGCATCTACGCTTGGTGCTAGAAAGACTGAAGGAACATCAATTCTATGCCAAATTCAGCAAGTGTGAGTTCTGGTTGCAGGACATCAGCTTCCTGGCGCATATTGTGTCTGAAAAAGGAGTGTCTGTTGACCCGCCAAAATTGCTGCGATAGCGGAATGTCGTGACCTACCTCGATCGAGGTGAGGAGCTTTCTCGGATTAGCAGGATACTACAGGCGGTTTATTGAAGGGTTCTCCGAATCGCCCGACCAATGACTCGATTGCTCAAGAAAGAGCGGGCATTTAGTGGACCAAGGCATGTGAAGGAGTTTTCAAGAATTGAAGAAGAGATTGACTACCACCCGGTCTTTGGTTACGCGCTCGATGTACGTCGGGACTTTGAAGTCTACTGCGATGCTTCACATCAAGGGCTTGGGGGTGTGCTGATGCAAGGAGGCAAGGTTGTGGCGTATGCATCCGAGCGACCGCCCTACGAAGCCAACTACCCAACCCATGACTTGGAGTTAGCTTCCGTGGTACATGCTCTGAAGATCTGGAGGCACTATCTCATTAGCAATCATTGTGACATCTACACGGACCACAAGAGCCTCAAGTATTTCTTCACCCAGTGACACCTTAACTTGAGGCAAAGACGGTGGCTAGAACTGATTAAACATTATGACATGAGTGTCCACTACCACCCTAGAAAAGCCAACGTAGTGGCAGACGCTCTGAGCCGGAAGGCTTACTGCAATAACCTTATGGTTCAGGAACATCAGCCTGAACTATATAAGGAGCCGACCACGAACCTAGGGATTGTCGAAGAAGGAGCCCTAACATACGGAAGATCAAACAAGTATTGAAGAAATGATAGAAGCTGCACAAAAAGGAGACCCAGCTGTTTTGAAGTTGAAGAAATCGATGGAGGAAGGGAAGGCCCCTAAAATGAATCTGGATCATCAAGGAATTCTAAAGTACGAAAGTCGTACTTTCGTACCCCCCCAAAAGGACCTTAGGGATCTAATGCTTCGGGAAGCGCACAACTCTGCGTATTCCCTTCATCCTGGGAGCACTAAGATGTACCAAGACATGAAGCAATACTACTGGTGGCCAGGTATGAAAAGGGACATTGCTGAGCACGTCGCCTGCTGTGATGTCTGTCAGAGAGTAAAGGTTGAGCACCAAAGGCCGGCAGGACTGCTACAGCCTCTGCAAATACCCCAATGGAAATGGGAGGAAGTTGGCATGGATTTCATCACCGGATTCCCGCCAACGAAGTCAGGCTGTGACTCAGTCTGGGTCATCGTTGATAGATTAACCAAGGTTGCCCACTTCATTCCCGTCAAAACAACGTACAAGGGAGATAAGTTAGCTGAACTGTACATGTCCCGTATTGTGTGCCTACATGGCATACCAAAGCGAATTGTTTCAGATCGAGGTTCCCATTTTACCTCACATTTTTGGGCAAGTCTGCATGAAGCTCTAGGTACCCATTTGGATTTCAGCACTGCCTACCATCCTCAAACAGACGGACAAACAGAAAGGGTAAATCAAATACTAGAAGATATGCTTCGGGCATGTGCTCTAGACTTCTCGAAGGAATGAGATAAATGTCTGCCCTATGCCGAGTTTGCCTACAACAACAGCTACCAATCCAGCTTGAAGATGTCCCCCTTTGAAGCTTTATATGGCAGAAAATGTCGGACCCCACTCCATTGGTCCAAGGTGGGAGAAAACTATGTGTTTGGTCCCGAAACTCTGAGGCAAGCGAAAGAAAAGTTCTACTGATTAGAGATCGGTTCTTTGGCACCCAATCCAGTGTAAGAGCTACGATAAAGGAGAAGACCCTAAGTTTTGAAATTGGAGATCACGTGTACTTGAAGGTGTCGCCCTTGCGTGGAGTCAAGAGATTTAAAGTCAAAGGCAAGCTCACCCCGCGCTATGTTGGACCATTCCCTATTGTAGCCAAGAAAGGAGAGGTTGCATACCAGCTAGCCTTACCCCCAAACATGTCTGAAGTTCACGATGTCTTCCATGTGTCCCAGCTGAAGAAGTGCTTGCGAGTGCCAGAAGACCAAGCCCCTTTAGAAGCAATTGAGCTCGAGGAGGACTTAACTTACAAAGAACGTCCAATCAAAATTTTGGACACCGTGGAGAGGAAAACCAGACTCAATCCATTCGCATGCGCGTTCGGTGGAGTCACCATTCAAAGAAAGAAGCCACTTGGGAACGTGAAGATCACCGCAAAAGATTACCACGCTTTGTTTTCTAGCAAAGCCAAATCTCGGGGTCGAGATTCTTTTTAGGGGGGTAGGTTTGTAACATCCTGAAAACTCGGAAGGATTTTATAATAAAATGTTGTGAGATATTATGTAACACATCATGTTGGGTTGGATTTTAAAAATACTTTTCTGAAATTTTTTTGAGGAAGAGCCCACCTGTTTACTTAAATAGGAAATTCAAAAATTTAATTCGAATCTGAAAAGATGGTACAGGATAAAAAGTTTACAAAAGTAACATGGATAAGTTTGTCAAAGTGCCAAAGGGATATTTGTACACAAAATGGTAATATCACAAAATTTATAAAAGAAAAGAGGAGAACAATAAAAAGGAAAAAGAAAAAGGAACCGGGCTTGGGCCCAAGAATACTAAGTGCAATAGCCAAATGGTTAGGAAGTAATTTTATTTGACCCAAAAATATCCCTTGGGGTTCCTGTAAATTTTCTGGGATTTTTGGTGGTAATTTGGTATTTTTCCGAATTATATTATACCCTCTAACCATTCTGGAAATTCAAAAAAATCAAAAATTAAATCTAGATCCTCCTACCGACGCCGACGGGTCGATCTGCCCACGTCGCCCCGGATCCGCCTCCCTCCCTCGGTGGCGCGTCCGGTCCAGATGACGCCACGTCCCACCCGGGCGCCATCTCGGCCGCGTCTCCTTCCCCTTCCTTTCCTCTTTGCTCTAGGGCTTTTGGGAGCAAGACCGCGGCTCCTCCGCTGGAGTAGAAGAAGCCGCCACCGAGTCCTCCGAGGAGAGGGAGTCAGTACAGCAGGAGGGGAGAGGAGGAGCCAGAGCCAAGCAATCGAGCAAGACAAGGGAGGATGGTTTCTTCTCTGTCGACACGGTTCCGCTACGCCGCCCACAGGTTGGAGGACTCCATCTCCTTCTCACTATCAGCTCTTGGAACATCGTAATATGCGTACTATGCTTGGTACACTGGTTTTGAGGATTTGGTGAGCGAGGGTGAGCACAGGCAACAATGCCCCGTGAGCCAACACACAGAATGCAAATATTCATATATGCAATGCTTTAACAAGATTGGCTCGGATTCTTTTATTTGCTAAAGACAACATTTTAAAATTACAATAATTAGAAATTCGTATGACCTAGCATTTTAACCAAATCATGTTTTTATTTAAGAGAGTGAAAATATGTAAATTTTATAGTTGTGCAGATTCCAACCATCTATTATATGGTTTCATCCACCATATGATAAATTTGGATCATTAGGGTTACATCTACCCAATTAACAACACCGAGTTACATCCACCCAGGAAAAGTCAAAGTCAGAACTACATTCGCTCGACCAGTTTTCATCCCATTCACAAAGGTTTTTGAAATAGAAACTAACTTGAGTAAGTTCCTATGCTTGCCTTTGACCGTGGGCACGACTGTTCAAACAGTTTATACTCTTGTAGTCTTGTAGAGACCATACACTTTATCCACAAGAGATAATCATCTTGCTATATTTTACATATTTTGTTAGACATATGAATCAAGGAAATCATCACAAAGCCTTACAATATATCCCCTGATGTAAGCTACACCTGCTAAGATTTTATCTGAGGGTGGTTATGTCCGTCACATACACACCCCATCTTGCGTCACTACGGCTTACACTAGTGACATGACCCGTGTTCACGACGGCTTAAAATCAGTAGCATGACTCGTGGGTCACTCTAGTGATGCAATTTGTACTGATAGATACGAATTATTTAGCTAGGTTGACGTCATTATAGTGATGGGATGAGAGCGTGATGTTTGGAAGATGGTGAGCAATTATTTATTTGAGCATCGTCTAATCTATCAAGATGAATGGAACATCTTCATTTTAATTGGTCATTATTGATTGCCCCTGCATTTTTAGCATCACGTAGTGACACTGAAACATGGATTTTTTGAATCCAAACACATCATTTCCCCCATCAAAACCTTTTTTAAGAGCTTTTTAAGAGTTTTTTTAAGCCTATTTGCAAGGTGTAGGGGCATTGTTGATATGGCAAGTTTGCAACGTAAATACAGCTAAGCTATAAATTACCCTGAGGGCAATTTGGAGGGGAAAATGCTGAAGCATATAAAAATGTTAGCCTGAAGCGATAGTAATTTCTGGAACGTCGTAAAATGGCCTACCCATCGATCCGAAAAGTATCGCTAAGTGGAATCAACATTATGACTTGAGGATATGGATTCATCATCAACAGCCATCAATTGAGTCCATCCTTGCCTCCTATTTTCCAGATGCTCCGCTTTTCTGTTGGATTGTGTAACCCATGGGAGAGGTCGGTTAATCATGGTTATGACGAGCAATTTGGCAAATTGAATTGGTTTACTCGAAGTTTGTACTGAAATCGATTTGGAAAGATCTTGTGTGGATGATTTCAGTGAAATACATCCATACTAAAGAGTACTGTTGGTGTTGGTTTTCAAATGTCTAGTCTAAAAACAAGGAGACATGAATGCAGTTCGTTTTTGACACAAACGATGAACCAGAGACCATTCGTTATTTTTATCTTCTAGCTTATGGTTTATGACTTATACTATAATAACTAGCTCTCAAACGAAGCGTTTTTTTAAGATAGGATCTAATAGTCGATTATAGTAAATATTGTATCGACTTCAGTTATACCGGTCAAAATCGCACGCGGCTGTTTTTCTCTCCATACTCTCCCTCACGAACAGTCAAAATTAAAATTCAATATTCATAAGCCGTAAGCTGTAATAAAAAAGAACACACTATCTTTTTTGTGTAAACTCGAAGAGTTTTTGAATACGCGGGCTGTCCGCATTCTCAGAAATACACTAAGGGTCCATTTGGATCTCTGTATTGAATTGGCATTGTGGAATTGGAGTGCCATTTCAGTTTCAAGCAGATTTGGAATTGAGCTACAGTTCAAATTGTGTTGTTTGGATGCCCAAGAAATTTTAGTGTAAAAATGAATTACAAGCAAATTCCAAATCATGTTTGGTTGCCAACGAAGTTTGCAACATGGAAATGGATACCTTAATCTCCGGGGTGTAAGAGAGGAGGGAGAAAAAAAGTAGTGTTGGTTTTATTCGCAGTAAAATTCTTAATCTCTGGTGATTAATAAAGGACCAAACTTTTGTCTTTGCTAGCTGCGGCTTGCTTGTGTTTATATTGGGAGCCCAGCCCAACAATAACTGCAGGGCTGCTGTGCTAGCCACTTAGGCGGCCCAATAATGTCGTCTAGCCCAAGATCAGAAACAAGAACCCTAGCTTGCCGTTGCCTCCTCCTCCGGTCGCCATCCCCGCCGCGTCTCCTTCCCCTTCCTTTCCTCTTTGCTCTAGGGCTTTTGGGAGGCGACCGCGCCCTCCGCTGGGAGTAGAAGAAGCCGCCACCGAGTCCTCAGGAGAGGGAGTCGATCTGACGAGGGAGAGAGAGGAGCGAGCCAAGCAATCGAGCAAGACAAGGGAGGATGGTTTCTTCTCTGTCGACACGGTTCCGCTACGCCGCCCACAGGTTGGAGGACTCCATCTCCCTCTCATTGAAGGTTAGTGCTACCTAGCTACCGTATATTTTTTTAAAATAATCTTTTATTCAAAACTACAAAATTATATCTGTTTTTTTATAAAAGTAACCCGTGTAGCTCAATTGTAAGGCGATTAGGCCATGTCGTCCAACGGCCAAGCGACACATAGGTAGTAGTTGTACCATTGGACAACATGGATGTAGTTGTCCAACGGTCCGGCAACTGAACCTGTCGCGTGATAGTTGAGCGATTGAGCCTAGTGCATTTTGTATTTTTTATTCGGATGTGAGATTGAACAACGTCTGTTGATGATGTTGTTAGACTATAAGTAATACTATATGATAGTTAGGAATATTTTAGATAGTCCGTTGTATGTCATATGACAAATATATTAATGTTTGAGGTCTTAATTTCTAAATAAATATAGTACAGTTTGGGTATCAATTTCGTTGTCACGGTTCGAAATTATTGAATGAAAAAATATAATGCATATAAATCTTGCTGTACAGTGCGAATATAGTAGAAGGTATAAGAGTGGTAAAATTTTCTGACCAAAGATAAGTTGGGAGACAAGGAACATATAATATATTGGAGTCCTTAAACCTACGTCCATACAATGTGAACACATGACATAGTACTTTCGGTAATTGCTTAAGTAAGCATCAATACTACTACGGTACACTGTGACGGAAGCATCCGACTAATGTCAGAATACATGTATGTGCATAAAGGAACAATATAGCCGGCAAGGGGTTGCTATGGAATGCCTCGAACTACTGCGTGGAACGCGACCATTTACCTTTCCTTGTAAGCTCGGTGTTGTACTCCTTGCTTGTCGCCCTCGCCTTAGCTGCCAGTTCACGCTTTCTTTCGCGCTCCTCCTCGCGAGTCTCGTGCTCCCTACATCTGCATGCCTCGAGATGAGCCTATCTCCCACCGGATACGGTCGTTGCGTCTTCGTCGCGGTGGCGCTCCTTTATTCTCTCGTGGTGAGTCTTGGTATCTCACTCCTCGCAGTCAATATGACACCGGTCATGCGGGTGGATATCTCAGTCGATTCAACTGCGGTAGGCACATAGCGGATCTAGAGACTACAAGTAGACGGGAGAGGATGTTAGTGTGCACTTGCGAAGAGAAATGTTAGGGAAATAAGTTGTAGCAGGTCCTTACCGGCTACCGGTAGTGTCTCATGTCCCAACGGTAATCAGGATACTCCCATATGTAGTTTGTGTAACCCCAGTAGCGCATGCCGAGGTTGAGCTGTTACTTGGACTTGAATAACTTGCATCTGTCCCTGCACCAACAGAGGGGCGACATCTCCCCCTCTGGCGTTCTTGCGGCGAGTGCTCAGTTGGAATGTTGAGGTAGGGGTTGCTGTTATGGGGGCGTCTTTGTGGGGAAGTGTCCTTCTGGCACGCTCTCTTTGTTCGTTGCAGGCTGTAGCAGCCTTTGCGAGCCTGTAGATATCATCCCACTGGTTCTCCATTTGAGTGAGGTATTGTTGTAATCGTGATGTAGGAGTACCCCGTTGGGGGTATGCTTAAGTAGTGATGTAGATCGACGGACGTGGTTGGAGCATAATTCGGTTAAAGCAAATTTGGCATTCACGATGTAGCGTACCTGGTGAGGAATTGTACTGTAGCCTTGCATCACATTGCTACACAAAGCTGCATCTTTAGGTCATGTCATAGGGCAAAGCCCCCTCATTGGGTCACATCATGTTACATCACATATTTATGATTACGTGCTAATCATACTTTGATGAGTGTTGCGTATGATTAAATGCCAACAGTGAAAGCATGTTGCATCACACATTGCACTCATACACAAACAACATGACCTACTTTGGTGGGTATCCCCGTGTAAAGAGGACGGGGATTGAGTGGTTCATCGACGGGTGAACACTCCGCTATAAGCTACAGTTACAGACGCATCGCATCACATTGCATGAAAACAGAACAGAACAGTGATACAGTTACAGATGCTTTGCATAACTTAAAAGTGATAACAGTAAGATAATTATAGAGATAGCGATGTACAGTTCACAGAAATAGGAAGTGATAACAGTAAATCAGTTATAGGGATAGTGATGTACAGTTCACATAAATAGGAAGCGAGACTGGTAAAACAATTACAGGGTTAGTGATGTACAGTTCATAGAAATGGGAAATTGTTAAAGTGATGTGTTAACACTGTTTTATTGTGTGCTTGCTGAGTCTCTGGACTCACCCTTGCTTTGTTTGTTTTTTTAGGTGATCGATGAGAACGCCATGCACGGGCGGGAGTAGCACAGGAATAACTCCACGTACTTGCGGCACTTCGCATATCAACTTTTGGTAGTATGATTGAACTCCGCTAGTATGCTAGGATAGTTGCTTAAAATGATATGTTGTAAAGTAGACATGGTATTATGAATAAAGTAGTGTTTGCTTAAAATGAATAGCAATGGAAAAGCAAAAAAAAGGATAAAAGTATGCAATGATGGTAGCACTCTAGGCCCAGAGGGTGGGCGGGGTGTTACAGAGCTGGCGGTGGCGACGGACAAAGGATCTGGATCTACGCCGGGGGGGCTGGCGGCGGCGGCAGACAGAGGATCTGGTGGAGCACGGTGGAGGTCGGGGACGGCGGACGCTGGATCTAGAGCGGGGTCGCCTGGGGACGCCCGATGTGGAGGGAGGCGCTGTGGGAAGCAGTGTCTGTGGTTTGGGACAGACGGCCAAGCGTGTCGTGACTTTACCCCACACCACCACAAAAGCCCTCCCGTTCGGTGTAGCTTCTGGCTTTTTTGGGCAGAAGCTGAAGTCGGAAGCTGCCCTAAAAGCCGTTTTCGAACAGGCCCTACGGCTTCTCTCGAGCAAACAAACAAGACGACTTCTTTGTTGCCTTTTCGAAGCGATTTATCGGCTTATCAATATTCAGTTTGTTTGCATAAGCATTTATGCTAGGATCAAAACTCATAAATCGCAACCATCAACCACAGCAACAACAGAAAAAAAAAACGCAACCATCAACCTTGGATAAAAGTAAGAAGGTAAGTAACTTAGATGGTATATGAAAATTTCCTGTTTTGGAAGATATTTCTGTTTTGGAGTTATGTAGTGGATGTATCAAAAATAACAAAATTTTAGACGTGCTACGGAGACGTATTCACGTGTGGTGTGGTGTACATGCATGCATGTCAGTTTGCCTTGTAATCGGGGAAATTTTTTTTACTATTATAAAAAAAGAAATTGATGATTAGTGCGATCTCCCTCGTCTCTTTAAAAAAAACTATACTGATTGACGTGTGCGCCTTCCATCCAAAAATCGTGCGCTGCCTGCCCCTCCAAATCCCGTGCGGACGGTGCGGTTGCCTCCCCACCTCATTTCTTCCGCCCTCCTCCGCTGCCGCACCGCCCTCGCCTCCTCCCTCCCTCCGCCCTCACCACCTTCGCCCCCGCACCGCCGCCACTCCTCCGCGCCAGCCCGTGCTCCCGCCCTCACCCCTCCGTCCCCACCCCTCGCGCCGCCGCCACTCCTCCGCCACCCCGCACCGCCGCCACCTCCTCCCCGAATCGCCTCCTCCCTACTCCCCAACCGCCCGCGCCGCCGCCTCCCCTCTCCGTCCCGCGCACCGCCGCCTCCTACTCCCCACCCTCGTCGCCGCATCCTCCTGCCCCCAACCCCCAGGCCGCCGCCTCCCTCTCCGCCCCCAAACCGCCGCCTCCTTCTCCCCACCCCTCGTCGCCGCATCCTCCCTACTCCCCAACCCCCGCGCCGCCGCCTCCCCTCTCCGTCCCCGCACCGCCGCCTCCTACTCCCCCACCCCTCATCGCCGCATCCTCCCCCAACCCCCAAGCCGCCGCCTCCCCTCTCCGCCCCCAAACCGCCGCCTCCTACTCCCCACCCCTCGTCGCCGCATCCTCCTGCCCCAATCCCCCGCGCCGCCGCCTCCCATCTCTTCTTAGGTTTCTTCTTCTCTGTGGATATCAACTTTCTGTGCTTTGAGTAGAGGTACCTTGGGACGGTCCGGGAGGAGGACCACATTGACCTCGCCGAGTGCGCACGCCGCAGCGTCGTCGTCGCCACCGCCGGGAGGGTCTACTCGGTCGACGTCGCCGACCACGCCATCGGCCTGGTCATCGACGTGCCCCGCTGCATCACGGCCACCGGCGCTACGATTGGAGCGGGCTCTGGCCGGCCAAAGGGGAGTACCCGCTTGGCTCCATGGTGTGTGTCCTTTCCTTTTTGATGCTTACTTTAGTTGATTTAGATGCTTACTTTTTTCATTGTTGTATGGATTTCATCTTGAATGCATTATCCTCGAACATTATCGTGGGGTTCCGCAGGTGATCTGAAGCCAACAAGCAAGAATTAAGGTTCTGACAGAATTCAATTGGGCTAGAATATGGTAATGCAAAGCAGGAATATTTGGTGAAAATTTAGTATTGCGCAAAGGGCATGTGGGGTGCATAGCGTCTTTTAGTACAGTAATATTTTGTCTATTCATCGTGTATGGAACTAAAGAACTTGTACTAAACTAATTTTCTTAGAACCTAAACAAAGAAACAATGATTGTACTATAGTCCATGTTGAAAAGAAAATTCAGCAAATATAAAGTGCATCTGTTTACCTTTAGTTATCCTCAAACATTATCGTGGGGTTCCGCAGCTGATCTGAAACCAACAAGCAAGAATTAAGGTTCTGACAGAATCTGAAACCAACAAGTCAGGTCCTCTAGCACTTCGAGCTGTTCCAGTATGGAGAGTCTCTTCCTCAAAATCAGCTTGTGAGCCATCAAGTGTAACCAGATGCCCAGCAGGTTCTTGTAAAACAACATCAGTAGGAATACTGCCATTGCTTCCATTAAGACCATGGGCAGATTCATCACCTTCATAGAAACGTTGGGAAAAGGTCATCACTGTCCTCAGCACTTGATGCCGAGGATGATCCATTCTGGTCATCAGCCTTGCGCCTGGACATTTTCCTCCTCTCCTTTGCCTCATAGAGATGAACCTTGTGGCGATACAGTTCAAGCTCTCTCTCCAGATCTTGCTTCTCCTTATCTCTCTCCGTATAATGATATTGTTGTTGTAAAAGAAATTACTTTTTGGTTGGATGCAACATGCTTAGGTAATTTACAAGCTTCATGTACAGTTTCTTTGTACCATCTCTTGTGTTGTCAAATGTTTAGAGTAAAAGTGTGGGAAAGGATTAGTAATTTGTTGTGAACTTCTTATATGAATGAAAGTGACAGTTTGTTGCGAACTTCTTATATGAATGAACAAACAAAAATTCATTTTACTATTTATAACTGTTGTTATGGGGCAGAAATGAATAAACAACAAAAAGACTTCCAGCAAAATCCAGATGAGAATAGGTTATCACTGCACTGCATTTTTGCCATGGAGGGAATACTGCAATCGACAACAACCAATAAGCATGAGACAAAGGAACATCATTTTTGCCAAACACTCATCAATAATGCAAGTAAAATAAATGACTGTTTTGAGAGCTTGCAGCAGAACAGTCTTAAAAGTTTATCAAAAGGTAAATCCCTAGATTATCTCGATATTTGATAGTATGTATCCCTTTTATTTGGTTTTTCGTTGCAACGCACGGGCACTCTACTAGTAAATAAGAAGTGCCAGCCTGACCAATTCAAGTTGCCCCCTCTAAAAAAACTGGTTACTAATCAAGCCCATTTGGCCATCACCGAGGAAGGGAAGAGAAGAGAAGAGAAGAGAAGAGAAGAGGAGAGGAGCGAGCGCGGTGGTGGGAGATGTGGAGGAGGCGACTGGGCCTTCCTCTTCTCCGGTCCCGATCCCCCTCCTCCTCCTACCAGCAGCAGCAGCACCACCACCACCAGTACCAGTACCACCACCTCCTCCCCAATCCCGATGAGGTAACTCAGCGGCTTCCCCTTTCTTGCGCATTTCGTCGAACACCTCGTCTGCACCGCCTGAAGAGGTGCCTCTTTGGTCCCGACAAGAGAGGCCGAACCGAATCCATGCGTGGAATTATTAATAGAGTGATTAATATTTTTTTCCCTCTTGGTGATCCCTGCACCGACTCGCTCTTTGATCCGTGAGAGATCGAAATGGGGTGTCTCTAAGACAGAAAATGCTTGTTACGCGTAGATGACTGATACAACTGATTAAGGAAAATGGATCTTCCCCCCTTCTTTTTCATCTCTTCGTGTGTGTACATGTCTTTTATTATTAGGAAAATCTTGGGACATTGGAAATAGACAGACAGATTTGACATTGCTGGGAAGATTTATCCCGGCTTATTTTTTTCTACAATTGATCTGATGCAACTACCATGCTTGCCTTTCTTTTTCCAGAGTGATCGATATTTCTGTGGTTCCTTGATGCTTATGGATTCCATATTTTGCTCGCAGAAACCTCTTGCTCTGAATCTACTCAGGCTCTTCACATCTCAAGCAGTAAGTTTGTTCAGAAACCTGCGTTTGTATTTGTTACAACTGCATCTCTGCAGAGTGCATGTGAATAACAGGTTTTGTGCCCTCTCTTCTTTCTCTAGGCCAGTGATAGTGGCAGTTTCAACAAGCCGTTCATTGCTTTCGTCTTAGGTAATGTCTCCACTTTTACTCTGAGATATGCAGGGTCTGGTTTTACATTTATAAAAAGCCCATGCACAGTTTTCATAGAGTAATTGAGGATCCCTTCCAGTGATAATCAGTGTAATTTCAAGTTGGATTTAGTCATGTGGTTCGCATGTTCACATGACTAATCAAGCTGTTCATTGCTTTCGTCTTAGGTAATGTCTCCACTTTTACTCTGAGATATGCAGGGTCTGGTTTTACATTTATAAAAAGCCCATGCACAGTTTTCATAGAGTAATTGAGGATCCCTTCCAATGATAATCAGTGTAATTTCAAGTTGGATTTAGTCATGTGGTTCGCATGTTCACATGACTAATCAAGATCCTGTGTATAGGGGGACCTGGGAGTGGGAAAGGAACACAGTGTAGTAGGATTGCTTCGAATTTTGGATTTGCTCATTTGAGTGCTGGCGATCTTCTACGGAATGAAATATCGTCTGGTAGTGAAAAAGGGTAATATTTTGTCACTTAATCCCCTGATAGCACTATGATGGTGTACACGAAAGAAACAATGCATTGATTCGCCACTTTGTATGGCACATTTCAGGGAGTCGATCCTAGATATAATCAAGGAAGGGAGGATTGTTCCATCAGAGATAACTGTTGAATTGATCAGAAAAGCAATGGAATCAAGCAATACTAAAAGGGTTCTTATTGATGGTTTCCCAAGGTGTGAGGAAAACAGAATCGCCTTTGAAAGAATGGTAAGTTCTCTGTTTGACACTTTGACTATTGCATTACCGGTCCAGGATGTCCTATTAATTGAGATATTACGTAATGAGATGGATAGGTCCATGATGCTCATCAGTTTTCTGTTCAACTTTGTGGGAAGGCTACTAATGGGTGAACATTGCAGGTTTTTAGAGCTGTTGACTCTATAGAGATCATTTGTGTGCAAATGTCTTTACTTTTTTAACATCAATATGCATGCCTAGACTGCTAATGTATCATATGCAATCAGCAGATGCATATGCATGCATTTTCATTGTAACAAATGAAGGAATAACTATGTTATGCTAGAGAATGATACACTCTGTAGGCGTTGTGTAACAGTGGGCAATTAATGTTAGTGCTGTTATGGTGGGTGTAGGGTCTCATCGCATCAACTAGTAATAGTATCGAACTATCGATATCATTGACAATGTGTGTGCTGTGGTTGGATAATAAGACACTAGCATGTCAACTGGGACACGTTAATTGTTGTCTGGTCATTAATTGCTGATCGTATAACTGCAGATTGCATGGTTCCTGTTCTGATATGTTGATGAATTACTTGTCTAAAAATTTCAGATTGGAACAGAACCAGACCTTGTGATTTTCTTTGACTGTCCTGAGGATGAGATGGTTAAACGTCTCCTTGGCCGTAACCAGGTTGGTCTTTCTACTCCCTATGGTAGCTTCTGGAGTAAATTGCACTAGATTTATGTGTGCTATATCAAAATTCCTTGTTTCCTTGTTACAAATGAAATTGAAGAAAAGAAACAACAACTTCATTAGTTTGTAAGTTAAGGTTGAGGACTGCAAATTTGGCAATAGATGTATTAATCTAAATTATATTGATCTCTCTTTTTTTCTATTAGTGATCTCTCTTTTTAATATTTTTTTGTCATTTTTCTCATGTATGCGTTTTAGGGACGAGTTGATGATAACATTGAGACAATCAAGAAGCGTCTAAAAGTGTTTCAGAGTTTGAATATTCCTGTTGTTGACTACTACTCTTCAAGGGGAAAGGTTCACAAGGTAATTAATCTACTTATTTTGCACAGAACCTCCCAGATAGGATCACTTCTTTTACCTCTTCGTTGCCTTGCCTTCCTTTTTTCCCCCAAAAGTTGGCCCATAAAGCATCTTAATGTAGAGCATTACACTATAGCTGTCTCATTCTCTTGAGTTTTGGTGAATCTTAATGTGTATTTCAGAAACATATGGTTAGCAATGTAAGAGATAGACAGGATGCAATTGCCCCATGTTTTGAATTGATATAATTGTAAGGCTTCTATTTTTCTACGGTGTGGGGGGAAGGGAAGTGCATTCTACCGATTGATTTTATATTAGATGAGTGGCTGTACTATGATTGTTTGGGAGACATGGCTAATTAAGTGGCTGCTTTCTTCAAAAAGGATACAAAAAGCAGGGATATGACTTTGTAAAACATTTGCTCTGTATAGCATTTTGAGGATCTTTAGGATGTAAGAGTACTTGTTCAACTGCATGCAGATAAATGCAACTGGAAATGCAGATGAAATCTTTGAAGCAGTCCGCAAGCTGTTTTCCTCCTTAAGGTATATACTTTGATGTCCGTCACAGGAATTTCTCGGATAGATGAATGAAAAATGATTTTGCTGTGTTTCTTCTCCAATAAAAAGGCACCATATATTTGGTGGGTCTAATCATATGTAGTAGAGTTTGCAAACTGCGTGTGGCTCTCCTGGAGGAGCTGAAGTCTTGCATTATCTGATTGCTTGCAGATTATTCTCTAGTACCAATTGGTTCTGTAAGCTTGCCAATTGTCATATATTTAGCATATCTTAATTCTGCAAGGTGGACTATGTGCTACCTGATTTGCAGTGCCTACACTTTCAATAAATTAAGAAGTGATAGTGAGTTGTTTTCTAGTAACAATTTGTCATTTGTAAGCTTGCCATTGTAGTTAGGGTGGCCCATAGCTAAGCAAAACATGATTGCTTGTAAGTAGCAACAGCTTGACTTTTATGATTCTGTGCCTTTTGTGTGGATCGCTCACAATAAAGAAAGACACAGATCACAAGCAAAATGAACAAATAACATTTGTGTTTTGGTATTGATGGCAACAACAGCGTAAGATAGGGAAGGAACGGATGTTACTTTGTCTTCTTGTTGACTCGTTTAACTTCTGCTTGTAGCTAGTTTGTTGACTCGTTTAATTGAGCAATAACACTTGCAGGCCCTGACTTTTAATATGGAGATGACTTTTAATATGAGCAATAACGATGAGCAACAGAAATTTACCCTCTCTGCACTCTGCAGGTTATGAGGAGCACATCGTCTTGCACGGAAGCCAGGGGATTGCGCTTGGCGGCGCTCTTGTATTTTCCTTAGAAGGCCCTCTTTGGTTAGGATCCAAAAGTTTGTCTTCTCTTTCTATTGTTCCTTTGCGCCTCTACATGTTTAGCATGATAATTGTACATATACCTACCCCCATGTGATCACCCAATAATGGCCGGTGAAACACAGAGGACTTTGTGAAATGCCCAACCCAATCGCTGCAGTATGAAGCATGAACTACTTGGGTGAAACACAGAGGACTTTCTATCAACTACTTGCAGTGAGGTGTTTGATCTCTTTAAAAACTGTCCATTTCCTCTTTCTGTAGTATGAGATTGATATGGATATGTGTCTGACATATATGCAGCCCAGCTGGGGCTTGGGATCAGAGACTTGGGCATAGCCGGTGTTGGAGTGGCTACCGGTGTCCGGTTACCGGAAACCGGTACACTCCTGGCCTGAATCCCAGCAGCCGTCCGTTATCACGGCGGTGAATGCATGCCGTGGCTGGCCGGTTACTGTTGGTTTTGGAATTCAGAAATCAGAATTGCAGGCAGGCTTAGTTCCCGGCCGGTACTATAAAATATTGTGCCATTTGGACGGAGCATGTTCCGTTGTGTGTGGAGCCACTTGCTTCCGGCGATTGTAAACGGTTATCTTAGTAGTTATAGGTCCGTTCTTTTCGGCTTCTAAAAGTTGTTTTTCGGTTTTTCTACAGTAACTAGTTTTTAAATGGAGTATTTTTTCAAGATAAGGTCTACTAGTTAATTGTAGTATATATTTTATTGATTTTATTTATATTGGTAAAAACCGCATGTGAATTTGTGTTACTCTGTAATCTCTCGTACAAACAGCTAAAAAACCATAAACCGCAGCCAAAAGCCACAAGTCGCAGTAAAAAAAAAGAACAGGACAAACCTCTCTATTCTCGAAGAAAAAAAAGTAGTAGGAGTGGTTCTTTTGCTGCAGCCGGCATATGTTCGTCGGTTCTTGGGAGCTTTCTGATCAAAACCTGAAGCACAACGTCACGGACTGGGAGATATTAAAAATGGTGATGAAATATGCAGGAGAAAAAGGCATTCGTTTGGAGCAGCTGGGAGTGTGTGGAAGGCCGGCGCATGCGCGCAAAAGTCCAAAAGGCACTAAACGAATCTTGTATTCTTTCTCTGTGTATTGAAGGAGAAAGAAAAGGATGGGATGATCTCATCTCATCACATTGCAGGCATGTTCTTTTTAACTGAAACTAGCGGTTTTGTTTTTTACTATAACATTTAATTTTTAAACGGGGTATTTTCTTAGGATAGGATCTACAAGTTAATTGTAGTACATGTTAAAAGTTTAACATCTGTATTAACTAAAATCGTAAGTGAGTATATATCTCTATGTAATCTCTATCGTAAACAGTTAAAATTCAAAAATTTCAATCAAAAGTTATAAGTCACAGTCGAACCAAACAGGCCTGTAATCCTAAGAAGAATGCTGGCTTTGCGGTGGTGCCGATTACTATTCCCTACGGAGTACTATTATCCTTGTCGTCTAAAGCGTCGATCGTTAACCATTCGTAGCAGCAACTTCAGTTAACCAACGGAATCAAATTAGAACGTACGGAAAAACATATATAGAATTTGTTTTTTTGTCTGAATCTTATGTCTTTTAGCTGTGAAGAGCACTACGTTTCTCCTCCTGAAGAAAAAAACATGCATGGGAAATGAACCTCTCTCCCTGATTCATGGTCACTTTGCTGCTGGCTTCGTGAGTTCCTGTTCATGGAGGGCTCCATCTTGCGATATTTGCTGTGCTCCACGACACGACGTCCAGAGCCAAATTAGTAACTAGCAGCACAGCTCCTAGGGCTTATAGAATTAAAACGTCGTGTTGGAGAATGACAAATCAGTTCGATGTACTCGATCTACTAATGGGGTCTGTTTTTTTCTCTGAAGCTGGCGACTTTTGGGCTTTAAATGTATACTACGTTTAATTTGTTGATCCCATCTTGAGAAAATACTTCGTTTGAAAGTTAGGTATTGTAACAAAAGTAAAAAGTCGTCCGGCTTTTGACTTACCGAACAGAGCCATAAGCCGCAGCCGCAGCCAGACAGGCCCAATACGTTAGCTAGGCACTTGTCTCCCTATATTCAATCCATGGATCCAATGCATGATCGATTAGCTGGCTAACACTAGAGATAAAAAAAGCTAGCGAGGATCTCCTGATGATCAAGTAGCTGGATCTTTGTCTTCTGCTCCAAACAATAAACGAACGTCATTTACTAGGAATGATAGATCTGCAGCAGCGAACAAATCAGTCCAAAATTCCAAGCTGAAGTATCTTCAGTCTTGTGTCCTTGTGGTGATCAACCACGAATATTAATGGAATATTGCTCTTGTTGGCAGCGATGCCAAGTCAGAGGCGAATGAATCTTGACAGGGATAAGGCTTCGTATATTAATCACTTTGTCTAGTGAACAAAATGGGTGAGCTGCACATATTCGTCAGAAAGAAAATTTACAACTTTAGGGAAATTATCATAAAAAATTCTGGTTTCTTTAGATAGATAAATTCCAAAATATTTGTTCACTTTTGCAAGCAACAGCCAATTAAAAATAAATATGTTGCATTCAACTTTGACAGTAGATGCTCAGTTACTCATGATGCTCCAAATGTCACTCTCCCCTTCCCCAAACCAACAAACAAACCGATAGAAAACGTAATTTTTAGTAGTTTTTGTTAACATATACAGATATGGATATTAGAGAGTAGAAAATGTTCAATTACTCATGGATAGTTTTTGTTAACATATACAGATATGGATATTAGAGAGTAGAAAATGTTCAATTACTCATGGATAGTTTTTGTTAACATATACAGATATGGATATTAGAGAGTAGAAAATGTTCAATTACTCATGGATAGTTTTTGTTAACATAATTCTTTGAAAAAAGTATTTACTTTCTTAGATAGATAAATTTGAAAAATGTTCATTGAGTTTGCAATCAATTAAAAATAAAGATGTGCCGTTCATCTTGATAGATTGGATAGATTGGTGCTCGAATCAATAATTGCTCGCCATCTTCCAAATGTCATCATCTCATCCCATCACCATCAGCCAACATGGCGGCAAGGTCCATCTATATATACCACCCACCCTACCCTCGGGCTGTGAAGATCGCCTTGCTCCTCGTCGCCTCCGCCGTTCCAGGCAACTCCCCTGCTCACGCATTCCTGGGGAATTAATGGCCGTGACGCTGCCGCCGGAGGGGGAGTCGCCGCCGCCACCGGCTAGGCGAGGCCTGCGGTACAACTCCCCGCTGGCGCAGGTGGCTCTGGTTGGCCTGGTGTGCTTCTGCTGCCCCGGCATGTTCAACGCGCTCTCCGGCATGGGCGGCGGCGGGCAGCTCGACCACACCACCGTCGACAACGCCAACACGGCGCTCTACGCCTGCTTCGCCGTCTTCGGCGTCCTCGGCGGCGCCGCCCACAACCTCTTCGGCCCGCGCACCACCCTCTTCCTCGGCTCCCTCACGTACCCGCTCTACGCCGCCTCCTTCCTCTACTACAACCACCGCCAATCCCGGGCCTTCCCCGTCGCCGCGGGCGCCCTCCTCGGCGTTGGCGCTGGCCTCCTTTGGGCCTCCCAGGGCGCCATCATGACCTCCTACCCGCCCCCCTCCCGCCGCGGCACCTACATCTCCCTCTTCTGGTGCCTCTTCAACCTCGGCGGCGTCCTCGGCGGCTTCCTCCCCTTCTCCCTCAACTACCACCGGGGAGCCGACGCCTCCAGCGTCAACGACGGCACCTACATCGCATTCATGGCCTTCATGCTCGTCGGCGCCGTGCTCACCCTCCTCGTCCTGCCGCCGTCCAGGATCGTCCGCGACGACGGCACGCGCGCCACCAGGGTCACCTACTCCTCCGTCTCCACCGAGGGCTGGGAGATCCTCAAGCTCTTCGCCAACTGGAGGATGCTGGTCGTCCTCCCCGCCGCCTGGGCGAGCAACTTCTTCTACACCTACCAGTTCAACAACGTCAACGGCGTCCTCTTCACCCTCAGGACCAAGGGCCTCAACAATGTCTTCTACTGGGGCGCCCAGATGATCGGCTCCGCGGGGATCGGGTACTTCCTCGACTTCGGCTTCGCCAGCCGGAGGAAGAGGGGGCTCGCCGGGGTCGCCGCCGTTGCGGTCATGGGCACCGCCATATGGGGAGGGGGGCTGGCCAACCAGCTGAGGTACACCGACGGCAAGTGGGACGATCTCATCGATTTCAAGGACGGCCGCCGCTACGCCGGTCCATTCCTGCTCTACTTCAGCTACGGCCTGCTGGACGCCATGTTCCAGAGCCTCATCTACTGGATCATCGGCGCGCTTGCCAATGACTCCCAGATCCTCAGCAGGTACCGTATACATATGTGTGTTGAATTACTGAATTGGTACCGATTGATTGTGATGGCGTTGGCATAATATCTACTATTAGTTAGGGGGCATTTCTAGTGCAAATCACTCATCACTGTGAGTTATCTTAGCCTTGTTTAAGATGGTGGCACTGGTTAAAAATTGTTTACATAGGAAAGTTCATACATGTTCAATTAGCAGAATATGTAGCTTCAAGCATGATGTTAGTGAGTTACTATTTAGGAGGCTAAATTAACAGTGTGATCGGAGAACGAATCAGGTTCTTCGGTATAACATAGAGTGCTGAAGTGAACTAGGAAATAAATAAAGCAGTGATTAATAAAAGTACATACGTTCTCCTGATGGTTTTCACTCTGTTTGAATTCCATGATCTCTGGTAGCAGACCGTGAGCACGAAAATTTTCACGATTTTACAGTGGATAACGTACTCCAAATCGTTCTTTAACCGTTCTACAGATTCCTCATTTGATTTTTCTTTTAAATAATTCCCCTCAGCAGATATGGCGACTACTTGGTGTGTGTCTGCATCACTGCTTTTCTATACCCATTTCATAGTTAGTTGGGAGTACATGTTTTTGTTGGTCAAATTCTGTAGATCCGGATCTGGGGGATTGCACTGACTACTTCACAGTTGTTTTTAATATTAATGATCCAATTCTGTCTGGGTTTTAGTCACGCATGTACCATGTCATCTTAATCTTCAATTTAGAAAAGGGTGTGCTCCTTTCATGAAAAGTATGTAACTGAAGAGTGAAGACCTGGGAAGTTGAAGTCATGGACTAACTACATGTTTAAGACATACTCCAGAACCTGGCAAGCTCTAATTACAATCAAAACATTGTTTCAATCTCACTCTTTTTCCCCCTTTGGAATTTAGGTGTTATAGTCTGCTGTTTTGCTGTCTGAAACCTGATGTTAGTGCAGATTTAGCTTTAGAATTCTAGTCCAAGCTCAGGTTTGAGAAAATCTGCCGATTTTGATAGCAAAAGACTTTCAACAATAAACTTGAGAGGATATGAGGGATAGAGATTCTTATCCAGCTAGCCTTTTCCTCTTAAACCTTTGCATTCTCCCTTATTGTGTGTGTGTTTTTAAAGTAGCACTAGTGTTTAATATTATTTTAACAATCCTGGACAGCATCCTTAATATGCTGTTTCCTTCCTTCGTTAATTCTTTGAAGTACAAGGCCTGTTGAGCATGGGCACATACAGAAAGGGGGAAGAGAAGAAAACTAGAACACACAGTTTTCCTGCAAACTAAAAGGATGCATCTTTTAAGCATGCTCGCACTTGGTGTGGATGAAAACTCCTGTTTCAACCGGTTTTCGACTTTTGTCGCAGATATGTTGGATTCTACAAGGGAGTGCAGAGTGCGGGGGCAGCTGTCGCATGGCAAATTGATACCCACAAGACAACCCTAATGTCGCAGCTGATTGTGAATTGGGCGCTTATGACTGTCAGCTACCCTTTGCTCGCGCTCTTGGTGTTCTTAGCTGTGAAGGACGAGGACAGCTCGGTTTCTTCGGTGGAGGATGGCCAAGACAGAGATAGCAAACTGTCCGCACCAACCAGCTTCCACTGAGGAAGATCTGTGGTGACGTTACAATTTTTCAGTGTGCTCCTTCCTCCGCCGCCGCCGCGTACATCTACTTAGAAACAATCAAACAGGTACAGTGATTTAGGCCGTACTCATCGTGCAATCTTGCTTGGTGTTTGCCGGTGATATGTAGCTTCTTGGCCTGGTACCGGTAGTGTTCATTGGCAATTGATATAATGCGGTTCTTGCTCTGTTGCGATCGGTCCAGTTTCTGCAGTCGCGGTGTGATTTGTTTCTTGTTTCAAAGCGCTATGTAAGGTAGCCAAATTTCATCTCTAATGAACAAGTGATATTCGTTTAGGGCTTCACTGTGATGCAGATACTGGTTCTCTAATGAACAAGTGAAATTGTATTTGCAGCAATGGTTTGTATTTGCAAATGGATGTTGTTGTTTTTTCTTCTTCGACTGGGATCTGCAGGTGGATTTCAGCCAGGGGCGGACCTAACGTGGGACATGGGGGTTCAGTTGAACCCCCAAAAATATGGAAAAATAAACTGCTACTGGTACTCCACAACGCAGCAAGCAAATCCACCACAAACTCCATTGGACTGGACTATCCATCCCAGAAAGGAAGATTTGGGTGAGATTGCTCACGGAAAAGAAAAGATCCTCGGGACAAAGCTCACTTAAACAATCCAAGCAAGCTAGGGTTTCCTTACCAGCGAAAGAAGAGATCAATCCGGCAGAGCGGAGGACGACCACGACGCCTACGAGAGAAGAGTTCCTTCGCTTGAGGGTTAGACAGACGGCGGCAATAGCCGCCGCCACGCCGCCGTCATGACGAGATATGGAGAAGAGTTAGGAAGAGGACGGGCTGGAGACGAGAGAGGTTTGGGATCGGGCCGCGAGGATTGCGGATTTGGGGGGAGGAGGAGGAGGGAGGAGGATAGAAATCTTTGACAATGGCCTGCCTTTCTCTTGTGCTGGACATCGGAGATCTACTCTAGGGTTCGTGTGGAAGAAAAGGAAAGACTGATTGAAGGCCCATATATCATATATGTTACTTGCGCTGGCCACTGCCTCGCTTGGGCTCGATTACCGGGTTCGTCAGCTTCGTCTCGTGCACGCACGCGTGGTCCAGCTGCTCACTGTTGGCGTAAGGCCATCTACTAGATAATTGTAGAGAAATTCGATAGCTTTCTGTATAATATTTATTTATATTGATCGGATAAATAGATTTTAAGCTATGAATTTTGTAATCATGCTATCTGGTAAATTTATCATTTTCTAGTAGCATATATCAATATGTCAATTAAAATTACTAGATGGAACAATTTGGATGATTTATCAACATGAAAGATGTAGATAATTAAGGATTCTAGAGATCCCATGAACATGATTTTTCAACGAGTAGGACATAAGTTATGAATCTTGGAAGATTGCTGTCCAGGACTGGTTGCTGGTGGTTTGGTGGATGTGAATAAGTACATATGATCGGGATTTGTGATACTGATCAAATGTTTTAAGATGTATCTCAAAATATACTCCTTGATTACAAACACTTACCATTTTGGACATCGACACGGTCTCCAAAATATAACTTTGACCACTAAGTTGTATTCTAATATGTCTAAAACCCAATAAAATTATAATATTATAAAAGTAAATTTCAAGATAAATCTATACATATGATTTTCTTGTATTCAATGTAAATTTATAAAAAATATATCGATAGTTAAAGTTTCAAAAGTTTGACTACAAACATCTCAAAACGACATGTATTTGTGACTAAAGGAAGTATTTATTTAATTAATACTCAATTCAGAAAAAATGTGATTATCAAAGTGCAATACTAGCTTATTTTATCAAGCACATGCACTCAACTAATTTATCATAAATGATAGAGATATTTTTCCTCAAAAGGGTCCAATTAAAATATTTGAAAATCTTTCTAAAATCCAGATATTTTCTTAGAAATATCTAGATATTTGAGATGTTTTATTCAAGGAATTTGATGGTGCCAATTGTCATAAATCTAGTGGTCATAAGAATTTATATAATCCTTTCAATCCAAAATATACATCATTTGGGAGAGTTGATTTTGGTTTATAAATATTTATATTTTATTTTTCGGAAGCAATGTGTTCGTCAAAATGCCCATGTTAATTATTAGTCTTAGAGAGAGGTAAATCATAAATAGAGATAACATATGTCAAAAACAAAAACATTTACTACTTCTTTTTCTATGTGTGTGAAAAAACACCATTTTATATGCTAACACGGAAAATAAGAAAAGAGAAATGGGTTAAAGTTAAAATCTATTTAAAAACAAAGTGTACACTTGTGTTGTCAACTAAAGTTGTAATAGTTTTACTATAAAAAGTTGTAATTATACTGCCACCAAATAAAGTGTTAGTATTAGTTTATTATTTTAAATTTTTTAGTGTTATTGACTTTTAATAGACTTAGAAATATGACTTTTATCTTCAGTTTTTATAAACCAATATAAGTATATATTAAAAAAATGTAACACAATGTAATTAACGAACACCCATTCATAAAATCCTAAATCCGCCATTGATTTCAGCAAGGGTTGGCTTGGCTGAGGCCCCAACGGCGACGGCCACAACAGAGCGGATCGACGGGGACTCCGATACTGGGCTCGTCGCTGCAGCCGGAGCAGATGGCCACGCCGGCGAACAGAAGGTGACCGGATCAGCAGCGCCATCGCCGAGGTGTCGGCGGCGGCGACGACCATGTCGTCCGTTACAGTTGAGTAACAGAAAATTTTCCACTAATTTACTTCTTGTTTTAATACGAGTATCCTCCGCCTTGACCGGCATGGTTGCTCTGCTTTCTTTGCTTCGCCGCCATGTGGCCATCTCGCCTTTGCAATCGTTGCAAGATGTGTTTCCTTTTGATTGCTAAGACTACAATGTATCTAATCTCCATGCGGACCATGCCGGCCTTGGGTGATTATACTAAACACTTGCTTGACTGTCTGCAAGGCTTAAGATAACTTCAAACAATTGAGTGGTACATGATTACATGGCTATTGCTAGTCTTCAGCACATTCTCACTGCTTGACGTGAAAAATTGCTCACGAATTTCTTGCCTCTGGGTATAAGATGCGGACATGACAGTGTACTAAAGTACACAAAATAAATAAACATAAGAAAAGGGTAGGGAAAATATGTATTTTATTCATTCATTTGAGAATAACAAAATTACAAATTCTCTTTATGTATATGCGGTCCATAGCCTGGTTTGCATAGCAGATCTGATATAGGCGGTGTGGTCTCCTGGTTCTCGAGGCCTCGTAAGACTCCTAGTTAATAACATCCGTAGGGTAAACCCGCGGAATAACTCCGATTAAACCGCGTATTGGCCATCATCTTTAGTCTATTAAGACACAATTAAGAGGATAACCACGTACAGGAAATTTTTTTAAAAAAAAACCAGGTTCACCACTATGTCTATTAGAACATCTATTTGCTGCAGTGGCGGAACCAGGATTTGGCTACGCCCCGGGCTAAATTCTAACAACTAGGGCGTAGCTAAATTCTAACAACTAAAAACTAACGTCAATTTATACCCATATCAGTATACGATAACATAACAAAAGTACATCAGAAATGCATCATTGATCCGCTTCATTTTGTATTCACTATTAACTCTATAGCGAATAATTGAAAGTAAGACATCAATAATCATTACTGAACCAACATCAATTTTGGTATCTTTAGTTTCTATAGCAAATGTTCACACATGTTCAGTTTCAGGGAAAAAAAGTATTTGACAGAAGTTTAAGAAATATTGAATTACCTGAAAGATCTTTTGAGGTCTAAACCTAGATTTGAAGTATCTTGGTCGATTACCAACCATCGAGGTGCAAAGAAAGTGAAAAAAAGCAAAACACATTACATAATTTGTATGCAAAGCAAGGTGCACATAATAACATATTCACTATTCACTAGTTGAAATGGCATGCCTAACCATGCCTGCCCCCTGCTCAATGATGCATTGCCAGAGCAGGCTAGGTCACTCCGCTCGACCGCGCCTGCCCCCTGCTCACACTTAATTCACCCGGCGGCGGCCACCCCACCCGGCCCCATGACAATGAGAGAAACGGCAATGAGCAATGAGCCGAGGGGAGCGAGGAGGCGAGGCGAGGAGGAGGCGGAGCGAGGAGGAGGCGAGACGGGAGGCGGCGGGGGGGCGGGGCGGGGAGGAGGCGGAGCCGAGGAGGCGAGGGTGGGCCGGGCGGAGGAGGAGGAGGAGGCGGAGCCGAGGAGGCGAGGCCGCGAGGAGGAGGCGGAGACCGAGGAGGCGAGGACGGAGCCGAGAGGCGAGCGGCGGGCGGGGCGAGGAAAAGGCGGGCCGGAGGAGGCGAGGTGGGCCGAGGCGGAGGAGGAGGCGGGCGGCGGAGGCAGCGGGAGGCGAGCCGGAGGAGGCGAGGGCGCGGCAGGCACTGGCGCGACCGCAAGGTGAGGGCGAGGCCAGAGCTAGGGAGAGCCATGAGGAGAGGGAGAGCCACCGTGGGGAGAGCCTCCATGGAGGAGAGGGGAGAGCCACCGTAGGGGGAGAGCCTCCGCGGGAGGAGAGGGGAGAGGAGAGGCGCCGTGAGGGGAGAGGGGAGAGACGCCGCCACCATCGGGATGCCCGGACGCGGAAGGTGGGAATAGACGTGAGAAGATCAAGGGTTTCCATCGTGGGCTGGGCCACTTATGCCGCCTCGGGCTGGGCTGTGATGTCTCGGGCTAAGCCATTAAAAGTGTATTTTTCAGCCCGTTTAAAAATACTTTTGCACTGTTAATTTTGCTGGGCCTCGGGCTATAGCCTACCTAGCCCGAGGCCCAGTTCCGCCCCTGATTTGCTGGATCATCGATGAGCATCATTCGGTGCTCGTTTCGGACATGGATAACGGTTGCCTAGGGGCAGAGCACAATTAGCTAAGCAGAGCATCACCTACAGGTAAGAGAGATGTTTTATGCAGTCGAGTGATCAAATATCAGTTTTAAGTACTCCTAAACCTTGTAGTACTGGCCTTTCTTTCTTTCTTTCTCTTTCTTGTAAAACGGCATGTTGATTAATTGTTCAGCCATGGGATGGTTTCGTTCAATTAATCTTTCTCTTTCTTTCTTTCTTTCTTTTTCTCTTTCTTGTAAAACAGCATGTTGATTAATCACCGCCACCATATAATTAAGGCGCTCAACTAAAGTCATATATAGACAGGATGCTCAAACTGTAGCCCTGCCTAGTACTTGGCCAAATCGACAAAAACGAACAAGCAGTTGATGAAACAGTACTCAACTGTAGTATATTAATTAAAATTAATTAATTAATTAATTAATAGGATTTGGAATTGAAGCCATCAGCTATAGATTTCTTCTACTCAACGACACAACCGACCACCACCAATTAACATTGGTGCCCACATCCTAGCAGCTTGTAGCTGCTTGCAAACGGCTGCTCCTTCTGCCTATGGTCCTGGATGAACTAAGAACAAACAAAAGACCATCTGTGTCGATCAGTTCATCGATCGATGCACCCACACTTCTGTCCTGCGTCGCTTCGGCTCAGCAGTGACTAGAGATGAACACGAATGCAAACGAAGACAAGAAAAGAATACAAGAAAAGAATACGAGAAGCAAGGAAAGCATCTGGTGGTGATTTAATCCGTACATGGACACGAAGGAGACGTCAGACGTGGATGATGTCTGGTAGCTACGGGTGGCTTGCGGGGTCGAGCTGGTTGACGAGGGCGAGAGCGTTGCTGGTGGCCTGCGCGACGGCGATCACCCTCCTCTTGACGGCGCCCACGTCGGCGCCGCGCGTGGAGTAGGTGGCGAGGGAGTCGAGGCAGGTGGAGGTGTCGGTGAGCGCGGCGCTGGCCCAGGTCTGGACGTTGCTGAGGCGCCAGGCGAAGCGGGGGCTGGCGGCGCGGCCCATCCGGGTCATCTCCCCCGCCGACTGGCGCAGGCGCTCCTCGGCGTCGCGCAGCGTCTCGGCGCAGTCCTTGATGGCGCCGCCGGATCCCCTGGGAGCGGAAGGGCGGGCCGAGGTAGGCGGAGCAAGAGCGCGCGCGGTCGGCGCCGACGGTGAGGGCGGCCTGCGCGAGGCGTCGTGGGCTGCGGCCGACGGCGGGGGCCAGCGGCATGAGGCTCCGCTCGCAGACGCGCGGGAAGCGCGTGGAGCGGCGCACGAAGTCGGCCGGGGTGACCGCGGGCCTGGCCTTGGGCTGCTGCCGCGACGCGGCGGCGGCGAGGAGGAAGACAGCGAGGTGGAGGAGGAGGAAAAAGAAGAGGCGGCCCATGATTCTTGCTAGTTGGTTGCAGAAGAGTAGTCGGCACGCACGGCAGGCAGCTGATCGGAATGAAGAATCGGATTGGGAGCACAGCAACAAAATGTCATCCATTTCCGTCCATCTCTGTTATCTCCTCTCTAGATCTTCAGCGCTTCGAGAAGATGCATCCGTCTCCATCAACACTGACAAGGACCTCCCCATGGCAGGAGCCGATCGCGGTGGATCTGCTATGGTCTTGTCGACGAGCAATGCAAAGGAATATAGTCGCAAAGCTAAATGTTAGAATCCAAAAGCTGAAGCTGATTGGAACAGAGCTAAGTCGCTCTAGTTGTCTACACCGCACATAACTATAGCTCAGCAGATGTCTACCGCACGGTAGATTCATGGAGGAGTCTAGATTTATAAAAATAGACGCTTAAAATTAAAATATAAAAAAAGGCTATTCAAGATTAAAATTAAAAGAAAAATAGCTATTTTCATACTCAATTCATCCAAATCTCACTTTGCGTTCTTTTTAAAGTGACAGCCAATGTGTATAAATGCTAGTCATGTTTTCCACTTTAAACCATTGTCCCATCCACTTTAAACCATTACCAACCACAGGTTTATCTTGGTATTGGTCAATCCATGCGAGAAGACATCACTGAGCAAAGGGAATGATTTAGATGGCAATGGGTGAGTTTTTTTTCCACTAATACCGATGATTTTTAATCTTAACAGAAATATTTTATACGAACGAGTTAAATACCGATAAATCGATAAACTGTTTCAAAAAAGTTATTCTGATAAGTTGTTTCGAAACGACAGTGAAAAAACTATCATATTTGTTTGTTCAAAGCAAATCATAAGATATAAGTTGAAAAATGGAGCCTACGCCAATTATCAGGTCAGATTTTAGAAAAATAAATCATTCTGGAGGCTGTGCCGGACCAGAATACTAACAAATGCTCTCCAATTTCACTAGCGACTACCTAAAATGTATTCGCACTGGTTATTCCCTCTGGTCACAAAATGAATTCGTTTTTGACATTGAGGCGGTCTTTTAAAATACAATTTTCATCACTCATTTTTATTGTAATATATTTATAAAACCTAATAAAATTATAATATTATGATTATGCTTTTCAAGATAAATCTACATGTATTATTTTTATGTATCCATTCTAAATATTTAAAAAGATACCAAGAGTCAATGTTTATAAAGCTTGACTACATGTAACGCAAAACTACTCTCTTGTGTGACCAGAGGAGTATTTGGCAACAATTTATTTGTTGTGGCTACAAGCTAAACAGTAAGTTAGGAGACTAATAGACTGTGTAAGAAAATGAGCTATCTCTCTCCCTTGTCAATCCAAGGGAGTATATGTACATGACCCTAAAACTCTATTACAATAATCCCTATCGTGCCATTTGTGTTGCTTGTCGCTGTCGGCTGTGCCCTTGCCCCATAGCTGCCGCCTCCTATGTCACCGTGCTCTCTCCCGTGTCGGTCGCGCTCCTCTCTGCCACGATCGCTCCGTCGTGTTGGCACGTGTAGCGATGGCTTGTGGCGGCGACCAATGATTGAGATGCTGGATAGACTTCGACACAATCTCAACCTTAAATTCATCGGTTGAGATTGAGGGGGAATATAAACCGGAAATCAGTATTGCCGAATATACAGTTACTATTCTTGGGAATAGTATTGCCGATAATAGCATAACACGATCTTTGTGTTAAGCTTTGGTAAGCAGCCTCGGCAGAATAGTCTGTTTCCATTTCTGAAGATACTATTCCTCACCCGGCAATAGCATTATGGTGGTGATCATTTTGGCTTATTTTTGGTGGCTTATGGCTGAAAAGCACTGTAGTTGGCTGAAAAAACACTGTAGCTGACAGAGGCTTATTTAACATAATTAAATTTAAAAAATTAAAAAATATAAAAAATATGTTAGCCCATCACAAACAACGCAAACAAATACGGCAAAAAAAAGAACCGGAAAAAAGCTCAAAAAAATCAAAAGTTCAGAAAAAGACGAAATTATAAATAGTGAAAAATAAACCAGAAGCCAGAAGCTAAAGCCGTAACGAGCGGAGCCTATATTCGGCAGTAATGTGTGCTATCTATCCGATAGGATACAGATAGCTGATTCTGTACATATTTTCTGTACTTTCCTGACTTTGTTGTATCAATCAATGTAATCACAATAGCATACGTGATGAATATAAATGAGGAGACCAGCGTCTGGTACTCATTACGCCAAATACTCCTAGTACGAAATCTGTTCTTAACTCTAGGATCATTCAATAATGGGCATTATATACGTTTTGTTTTGTTTTTGTTTTGCCTTGACTGAAACTAAGAAATAAAACTGTCGGTATTATCCAAAAGATTCAGCCTCTTACTTTTCAAATTATCTTCAAATACTAGGGAAAATTACATGTTCTCATCTCTGTCTCAGTTCTTGACATCATCTCTCTCTCTCTCTCTCTGAAAAAAAATACTAGGTAAGATTAATTATGGGGAGGGAATACTACTACTACTACTACTACTAAGAGTGTTAGTGAGGTTTCAAAAACGAACATGTTTACAGTAGCTCTGCACAGTAGTACACATGCATGCAGCGTTATGATGATGTCCGACGCTAGCTGATCGTTGAGATCTGCATTCAAAACTCGAGCAGGCAAAAACAACTGTGAAATGCCATGTGCAGATGGGGATCAGATCAGACGTAGCAGCTAGCAGTAACAACAGTAAGCTGATTGATCAGCTAGCCTGCACAGGGCCAACAAAAAAAGATTTTTTTTTCTCTCTCTCTAGTGTTGAATGCTGATCGAATTACAGCAAGAGGTGGATATACAGATCAAAAAAATAAAATAAAATGAACCGACAATATGCAGAGATCTGAGAGCGTAGACAAGACACCTCGCTGTGCGCGAGGAGGAAGAAGCAGCTCATGGCTGTGAGCGCCCCCGTTGTTTCCGTTGGGATCCCGTGACGTCACCCTGCCCTCTCCAACGGCCAGGCCAGCTAGCTACCTTGATGTCGATGCACGTGACGGCGACCGGCCGCAGGAGGAGGAGGAGGAGGAGAGAGAGTGAGAGATTCCTCCGCACAGTACTCGCCGAGGAGCGCGTCCAGGACCCGCTCCGCCACCTCATCCGCCACGTCGCCCGCCTCCTCCGCCACCGCCGGGTGCCTCACCAGCCGCCGCACGCTCGCCGTCTCCAGGTCCCTCGCCACCAGCGCGTCGATGTCGCCCACCACCTTGCAGTCCGCGGCCGGGAAGCTCCGGACCCTCCTCCACACCTTCCCCAGCAGCGCCGGGCCACCGCTCCAGGCGGCTCCTGACGGCGCGGCGTCCAGCCCGAGGAGGAGGTCCGCGAGGATCTCCTGCGCCAGGTGGAACAGGAGCTTCCTGTTCCATCTGTGCCTCAGGGGCCCCAGCAGCGCCTCGTCCTCGGGCAGCTCCAGCTCCAGCAGGTGGAAGATGATCGGGTCCATCGGCGCCGCGACGGAGTGGCCCTTCAACGGCCGGCTCCGCGCTGTTCGCATGAACCCGCCGCGCTCCAGCGCCGTCCGCAGGTAGCTGTACTCGGGGTCTTCCTCCAGCGGCAACACAGGCCGACTCGATGTCGACGTCGTGCCGTCATTTTTGCGCTCCACGGATAAGCTCACCGGGGCGGCGGCCCGAGGAGGTGCCGGCGGAGCCTGGTGGCTTGCTGTCGTCGCAGGCTTCTTGATCCGCGTCGCGAAGCGCTCGCATCCGTCCGGTTTCTTGCACTTGACGGCCGGCGGCGGCAGAGGCTTCGGTGCCAGTGGAAGCCTGGGGGCGTGGTGTGGCTGCTGATCAGCTTGTGCTTTCGGCGGCGGCGCGGACGGCTTGCCTGCGGCCGCTCCTTGTACGACCACCAGCTTGTCTTCCCGAAAAAGCGGACTCGCGTTCTCCTTGTTGCTGATGCTCTTCTTGCCTGCCGACTTGCGGTTGGTCACCGTCTCCTTGGCCTGCCTGACGATCTCGCGCGCTTGCTCCTTTGCGGCCTCCCGCCGCCTCTGGTTCTTCTTCTTGTTCGCTCCGCACGACGTTGGCGAGGTGGGCAGCGACATGTGCTGCGCGGTCCTGTCGAGGACGTTCTCCTTGAGCACCTGCAGCGACAGCCGCGGGTGGTCCACGAAGTCCCACGACGCCCTCGCCGACGACGACGTGGACGCCCGCGGCGTGTCGGGGAGGAACCGCGCCTCGCCGGGGACGTTGCAGCTGAGGCTCCCCAGAGGCCGCCGGAGCTCCTTGTTCATGGACTCGGGGATGACGCGCTTCTTCTTCTCCTTGACCGTCGACGATCGATCCTCCTGCTTACTCTTGGCTTTGTCCGTGGACGCTCTCGGCCTGGCCGCCTTCTTGAGAACCGGCGACGGCGACGATTGCTCCGGGAGGCCGTCGATGCCCATGAGGCGCGCGACGAGGCTGGGCATCCTGGGCGTCTCGGCCTCCGACGACGGCGCGGTGGCCTTGGGCCTCATGGCGGCCCTCGCCGACGCGTCAAATGCCGGCTCAATCTTTACACCAATCTGCAGAAACATACAGGACATACGTACATACCCAAGAGCGAGCAGCTACGAAGCAAGTGCTAGCTGTTAAAACTGCAAAGATCATGGAACGAATGAATCACTGCTTGACTGACCCGAATATCCTTGAGTTGGTCGCCGTCGAGCTCAAGGCTGTTCCTCGGCGCCTGCAGCCCTGCGATATTTGCAAATTTCCATGGAGGAGAGTTCATAGACCACTCACAGCAGCTAGCTAGCTAGCTCACTGCAACAGTTTCAATTGCAAATTTACGATGCTTTACCGTTGCTGTGGGAGGACGAACTGACGACGTCGTGGAAACTCGCTGCGTGGGAGGGAGGGCGAACGACGCAGCCGGCGCCGGGGGCGAAGATGAGGTGATGCACCATGGCCATGCAGCCCGGGTTGGCGTCCGCCGCTGCGGCCCCTGGCCTCGTCCTCTCCTGGAGCCGCGGCGGCGGCGCCGCTGCCTGGTCTCTGGGCGTGGAGGAGGAGCGGCTCCGCGAGTACCAGTACTGCTTCGTCATACTACTCTAGCTTGCCTGAGCTGGTAGCTGGGTACGTAGAAAGATCAGCTAGCTTGGCCAGTATAGCTGGTCTCTGATGCAAGCAACAAGCTGTTGCTGGGATGAAGCTGGTAAGAATTTGAAGTTTGAGACAGATCTAGGGGGGGAGGAGAGAGAAGACCTAGCAGTGCTGAGTCACCAGTGAACAGTGCTGCCTGGCACTGGAGCGAATAACGAAGGGTAATTTAACTCGGATCAGGATAGGGAGGGATCGTGCATGCAGGTGAAGGAATTGTTGGACAAGGTAACAGAGGGAGGTTGCTGTCATGCATGCATGCATGCTGCAGCTTTTCTGTCCCTGCTACTTCCTTCTTTCTTTCTTTCAGAGCCACCCATGCGTCTGTCGAACGCCGCGAGCTAGCGCACGTAGACTAGTTGTACGCGGATAACTTTGCTGGTATACCAAGGCGTACGATTCATGTGGATGCTGAGTAGAGGATGTACGCCCTAGTATATCGTACATGCCACAGTAACATACTCCATATCCTTGGGTTACCGTAGTTTGAAAATGTTAGAGCTGAGCTTGAAGGTTTGGTTCAGGGTGGACAGCTCACTACTAGGCTATAAACAGTGAGTACTATTAGCTATTTTGTACACGAAATAAAAAAAGCAATAAAGTAAGATCAGGAGTTCTCTCTATCTCTCCGTGTTTCAATCTCTATTTTCTGTCTTCTGTGATTGATTTAATTTTGCATAATTAGAGGAATCGATCGGACAGGTGAAGATCTGAACTTCTTTGGAGACGAAGCGCGAAGCAAATGGAAAAAGGGTACTAGAAAAAATTTCTTCATTAGAAACTGGGCTATACTACACTAACATTAAGGCATCTGCAGCCTATACTGCCCTGAAAACAGTATTTAGAAGCTGTACGAAATTATAACGACTTCGACGAACCACTCAGAAATTATAACACTGTACGAAGCTGCACGAGAATGTGCTTGGCTTCGACGAATGATTCACCACATCTAGCAGTCATATGTGATGAATATTATGCAAGCTCCTATAATTATCTATAAAGATAATACAACTTATGTTGCACAAGTGCAGACGGGCTACGTGAATAGTCATCTCACAAAGCATATCAACCCCAAGTTCTTCTATGCTCATGAATTGCAAAAGATGGATGAAATTAAGGTACTGCATACTAAGTCATACTGAGTCACTCCCAGCATCTAGTTTTAAAAGATGCGTACGAGGAATTAGAATGATGAGACTTAGAGAAGTGCAGGATTCAAGAGGAGAATTTTCTCATGCTCGTTATTAAAACTTGATCATGAAGATCGAGTACCCAAAAAATAAATCCTGAAGATTAAATGAAATTGCGTGGATTGTACTCTTTTTCTCTTGACGAATTTTTCTGAAGTTTCTCGGTCAAGGTTTGTAATGAGGCAATTCGTGCAACGCAGCATAACATGTACCATGTACTCTTTCTCCAAAATTTTTCCACTGGGTTTTTATGGAGTTTTGATGATGCATGAACGTGTCTGATGAGTGTCTAAGGAGGAGTGTTAGGAAAGCTGGGCCTGAGCTTGAAGTCTTGGTCTATAGTAGGCACCTCACCACTAGGCTATAAATAGGGAGTACTATTGGCTATTTTGCATATGGAATCAGAAAAGAAAGCAATAAAGAAATATTAGGAGTTCTCTCTATCTCTCTATGTTTCAATCTCTATTTTCTATCTTCCGTGATTGATCTAGTTTTAATAAACAAAGAAATTGATCGGATCAGTCGCCAGCGACGGTTCCTCAGTAGAAAACACAGAGTATGATACTATACTGTTCCTCAGCAGAAAACACAAAGTATGATACTATACTACTGCCATACTACTTATATACTAGTAGACCGTACATGCCCTAGCTAGCTTTTGGACCGCCCCATAAGGGTCGCTTTGGGAGTCGGAAAGGAGGGATCAGCATCGCACTCCATATGCATTTGTAAGAGAGAGAGAGAGAGAGGAAGATGACGATATGACAAAATGACAGCCTCACGCACCTCTATGCAACGCATGCGTGCTGTCCACTCTGATCCCGGCATAATTAACTCTCTCTCCTCTCTCTCTCTCCTCTCTATCACCGGTGACGAGATTACTTTAGTTGATCACCGGAGATTAACTCTCTCTCCTCTCTATCTCCTCTCTCTCTCTCCTCTCTATCCTCTCCATCAGCGGGGGATTAGCGGATAAGGGGGTCATGATGACGTTTTGAGCTCCCATTGGCCGCACTGAAATTGATGCACCCGATCGAAATCCGAATGTCTGACACCCCATCTTATCCCCATCATTTGATTCGATTATTGCCTCTCATCATTTGATTCGACTATTGCCTCTCATCATTTGATTCGATTATTGCCTCGATTAAATGAAATTACGAAACCAATATTCATATCACAGATGAGTGCAGTTTTGAAACATCACATGAGATGGCTGGCCTGTCTCAGCAAGTTAACTAATCAAACTTGTTGTACTGGTACTAGTATACTGGTAAATTAACAAATGTACGTAGGTACGTAGGTCTATGTACGTAGCTAGATTTCAATTGGAGTGCAATGTATGCATGCATGATTTGAAAATTGGAATGATACTGCCAGTACGAGTAGTGTTTCCTCGATCACATGCATGGGGCTTTAAGTGAATACGAATCCATCAGTTAATTTATAAGAAATTAGAGCACATGATAGGCTGCATGTACAGTACCAGTGGATATTGCAACAAGTACCAGTACGTACGTATACTCTAGCTAGCTTTTCTTTAATTCTCTCATAATTGTTTCTTCGCTACTTGACTTCCGTCCACCCCATGCAGTAGCCACCAGAAGAGGTTAGTAATGACTAAATCTCACGTGTCTCGATGTCAATTTTATATATAGGAAAAATAAAGAGAAAAAAAGAAAGATTAATAAACTCAAAGAGAAGCTAACTCTTCTTAATAAGAAGGTTAACAATAAGTATGAAATTAAAGAAGAAGATGACGAGAGGAAATAGGAGAAGAAGTGACAATCATAAAATTAAAGAAGAGATAATCAGTCAATCAAAGAAACAAAAAAGGTGAAATAATATATGTAAATCATAAAATTAAAAAAGAAGAGGGGGAGGAATAGTGATAATAAATCAAAGAAAAAAGAAGAAAGAAATTGAAATATATATGAACCTTCTTGAGTCCGGGATGACAATGGAGAGCTCGATGAATATCTGGTTGATCTTCTCCCTCCGCCGCCGCTCCGCGATGATGTGGTCCTACACGTACCGCGAAGGCACCATCGCCGCCGAGCCCCCCGCCATGAAAATGATAAGAGCATTGGATAGAGTGTGGAAAAAGATACCGTCTTTTGTTTCTATTGTCTCGTGATTCAAATTAGCTTAATTCTGGTATGTTTCCTATGATCTAAATTTTCATTGTCATTCATAATTTTCTATTATATCACTAATTTTAATATGTTTTATACATAGTGACTTATCGCTACTCCGCACTCATGGCACTTCCTATTATCAGGTAACTACTTTCTATTTCTCTATTCTTCATTGTTTGTCTCCACCCAATTTATAATTTCTATATGAATTTGAAATTTTATAAGAGTAAAAGACTAATTTTATGTTAACTTAATTTAAATCTATAAATAGTTCAGTTCACCCTCAATTTTATTCCTAACTTCGCCACTGATCCACATGCATGTATGCCTGTATCGTCCAAGCTTGCAAAATCGATCCTCCGACCGTGACCCACTAGGCCATGTTTGGCTCGGCCTCCAGGCTTCCAAGCGAACCTGGCCGCGGAACACGTATCGAGTAGAAGAATATACAAGAGATCTTAGGCCAGATTTTATCTCGAGCCGGGGAAGCAAGCATATCGTCCGTAGTCGTAGTGAGCCTCTCTTACCCAGGGAAAATAACTTCGGTTCAAAAATTTTTTGGACTCCTTTGAGAAATCTGGAATTCAGAAATTTCAAATTTTTCGTTATTTTTTCAAAAAAAATCGCTCGAAATACTGAAAAAAATACAATTTGTATTCAAGAAATACAAATATATTGGAAAAGTGCCAGAATTGGCGAGATGGGGAAGACGAGCATGTCGCCGGTCTGGAGCGTTTGTGTGTACACCGTGCCATTGTGGGCGGCGTCAATGAGGCCCAGAAAGAGCGCCATCGACGCATTCTTACCCATTCTGCTCCCCAGTCTCTTGCAACTCGTGAAGGCTCTTACCCATTCTGCGCCTACGGGAGAGCTCGTCGCGAATTGCAAGAGACTGGGGAGCAAGAGGTCGTCCGCGATGACGCCCGCGAGCCCGCTGCCATGCGCGCACGCTAGATCAGGAGGAGCGTGCGCCGCCATCCGGGAAACGCGCTATCGTCTGAGAAGGGGAGTTTTAACCACTCTTTTCATTTTTGTTTTCAAAATCGAGTTTATTTCCTCTGTAATCGAGATGGAATCCATGTGAATCGAGTTAAAATTTTTTGATTTAAAATTTTCCCAAGTTTATTTCCTCCTTTCATGCCTTTGCTTTCAGGGTGCTCTAGGCTTAAGTACCACGAATTCCCACAATTTATGGATTGAGCAACCGTCCCTCTAGGATGCTGGGTTCATTGAGTCACAAGCAGTCCAATGCGCTACGGAGGTCCAGATTCTTTTCGAGTAGCGGCACTTGGCCAGGAGGTGTATGGCGCACTCGAGCGCTTATACACATAGAGGACAAAGTGTGGTGATTAGGCCAGCCCTCCATAGCCCGTTTTGTATGGCTAGCCAAGCAAAGATTTTGCATCGTTGTGGTGCCCAAATCTTCTAGACTAGGGGATTCAATGTAGTTTTAACTGCCCCTAATAGTTGTGCTCTATATGCAGAAGCAGCCATGCACTCTCCATTGGGAGTTAGCTTCTATGCAATTGTGTTGTGGATGTCGTCCTGTAGGGCTGTGTTGGAGGTGTACCCCAAATGAAGACTAGGTCTTGAATATGTTGTGGGGTAAGGCCTCCCGCCCAGTTTAGGTCATGTAGCCAGTCTGTTCAAGTTGTTGTTTCTCCTCGTGGATGCTCTAAAGATGGTGAGAGCGATATCACATAGTCTATTCCCTTTCTCCCACGGTGAAGTCCAGAATGATGTCTTCGCTCTATTACCTATCGTTATGGTAGTGACCGCTGCAAAGAGATGTCGATCTAGGTTGTCACACGGAATTTCCATTCCATGCTAAGGTTTTGTTTGAATTTCCAATTGTTGCTAAAGCCACCTTAGTCTGAGGGCCCTGGCGAAACGCGTTAGATCAAAAATACCGAGGTCGCCCAGTTGTGTAGGTCTCTGCAGAGTGCAGATCTTGCATTTGCCACCCATTAAATGTTGTTATGACGCCGTCCAGAGGTACCATCTCATCTTTCTATTCTAGGTTCTGAATGTTTTAAAAAACTTTAGTCATAAATATACATAAATGTATTTAGGTTTGTTGCACGGAAAGTATATCAGGAGTATAACTTTTTAGAAAAGGCAATGATGAGGACATGTACTGAGGACTGTGCTGACATGGAGGACACCATAAGTAAAAAGAGCTGAGAGAAGAGTCGCACTACCGGGTTCAGCAGCTTTGCCGAGTGCCTGTGGCACTCGGCAAAGCACGATAAACACTCGGCAAAGTATGTGCCGAGTGCCACCCACGGCATAGCTCACACGCCTCACGGCAGCTAGCAACGGCCTCGTACTTATGGTCGGTGACATGACATTCACGGGCGGGGCGGGTGCCGGGCCAGCAATGTTATGTTTAACGGGGATATATATATATGGGCGTGATTTTTTGCTGTGGTTTATAATATTTTGCTGAAATTTTTGAATTTTAGCTGTTTATGATACAGATTACGGAGAGATCGATACTCACTTACGATTTTAGCTGGTACAGATATTAAGCTTTTAAGGTGTACTACGTTTAACTTGTAAGCTCTATCTTGAAAAAATATTTCGTTTAAAAGTTAGGTACTGTAGCGGCTGCGAAAAGCTATCCGGCTTGTTGCTTGCCAAACACCCCCTATATATAGCTGCTGAATTATTGTGACTATCAGTTATAAAAAAGGGTTAGTCCAACACGTGTAATGCAAATGAATACAGAAAAAACTAATAAAAAAGCTCAAAAAATCGAAAAAAGCAGAAAAACAACAAAATTTAGGAATAGAAAAAACAATTCAGAAGTCAGAAGTCGAAACCGAAACGAGCGGGACCAAGCTAGCTCCTTGATGATCGCCAGGCCGGCCAGCCAGCCAGCCAGCCAGCAGCAGATAAGATTCCAGATGTCACGGATCATGTACGTATGCATGTATATTCTCTTGGTCCGGGCGATCGATCGATCCTTTTTGAAATTTAAAAAGCTCTACACTACTTACTTTTGCAACCAAGCAATAAAAAAAAAAACCGCGAGCTAGCAGCAACAGGGAGCAAACCCTGTTTGATCGCAAGGCTCCATGCTGCACCGACTGCGACTCGTCGTATAATACGGATCGAACAGCGGTGAAGCTATATTGGCATTCGTATTCTTTAAATAAGTACAAATTTGAATATGATTAAATATGAATACGAATTTGAATCGAGTATCTACTTAATTAAGTTGGATTCGGATATCATGTAACATTTGTACTTCGAAGATATCATCGGGGGTGTTCGGCAGGGCACAAGCCGGCCGGCTTTTGGCAGCCGCTACAGTACCTAACTTTTAAACGGAGTATTTTTTCGAGACGGGACCTACAAGTTAAACGTAGTACACGTTAAAAACTTAACACTTGTACCAACCAAAATCGCCAGTGAGTATCGATCTCTCCGTAATCTGTACCGTAAACAGCCAAAATTCAAAAATTTTAGCTAAAAGCCATAAGCCGCAGCTAAAAAGAACAGGTTTATTTCAACTAATTGCAGCACGCCGATAACTCTTGACCTACGATCACACACGATGGTCGACAACTAATTGCATCCAGATTAAGTAAAACACATGGTACAGTAATATTATCGTAGGGGGATAGCAATATCTCCGTGCGGCTGCTGCGTACTGCTTTATTACAAGCATCGAAACTAACTAAATACAACACATGCATGCATGGCACAATCATACAATAGCAGGCAAATACGTACAAATATATCTCTGCGCACAACTTTATTATTATTATTACAGCAAGTATACAAACTACGAGATGGGCACAGGCACACACATTCCATCACACAGTCAACGTGCACCTGACTGCGAACATGCATGAGCCCTAGGCCCTAGCTAGCTCCCGATAATGCATGCATGCGTGCATGCATGCATGCGTGCATGCATGGAAGGTTTATTAAACACGCGACGACGTACGCAATAGTATTATTATTAACGCGAACAAATTAACTAACATAAGAGTCAGATCGACTCATCAGGTGCGTACGCAGACATGACAGTATATATACGGTCGTTGAGGCTTCCATCCTACTGAGGAACGAAAGGTCCTTTGCCATGGCAGAAGCAGTCGTTCCTCAGCACGCACTGGACGAAGCACCTCCTGATGTCTGCGGCCTTGTCGCCGTCCTTGGCGTCCATGACGCACGCACCGGCGCAGTCGCAGTTCTTGGAGCAGACGCAGCTCTTGCTGTCGGGGACAGGGCACCTGTCATCCGCCGCGGCCATTCCGACGAACAGGATGGCCGCCAGCAGCAGCACGCAGACGGCAACCGTCTTCTTCGTCCGAGCAGCGGCGGAGGCCATGTCTATCGCTCTCTCTCTCTCTTGATCGAGGCTAGCTAGCTATTCGTGTGTGTGTGTGTGTGTATGCTGCTGGCTTACTTAGATGTATGTCAGGCTTGTGCTGCTCCAATCGGCAGGCACGCCCTGCTGGTATTTATACATACGGAGCCGATGCTATTTTGCCTAGAAAAACCAGAGCGACAAGCTCGCGTTCCTTGTTGATTTATGCCCTGGAGCTAGCATATATAATTAGCGTGATTGGTGATGGTTAATCTAACAGCATGAAACTTAAACTGGATTTGAGTCGAGAGTTTGCAAGATGTAATTAGCCTTACTTATTAACACCTGGATTTTTATCACTCACTGTACCATGTATAGTTAGTTATACGCATATATGTAGATATTAATGCAAAAAAGCCTAAACCTATGGAAGAATTATACAACTATGAAAGCTTTTTTTTTTAAAAAAAAAACAAATCAAGCGCGAAAAGCTCTTGTTCATCTTCGGAGGAAAAACCACAATATTAATCTAGCTGAATAATGACATTACCAAGAAACCCCGGTGACGTGTGGTATACGTACGTGCGTGGTGACGCATGCACGTATACGTCATCTTTGTAATCGCACCAAAAAAAGAAACCTGTGTGGAGTTCATCCACGTACAAGCAACATCAAAAAGGAAAACCCACGTGTGGAGTTTATCCACGTACACATCACCCATGTGTGCTGATGTGTCCTCCTCTAGAAAACAACAGAAGTCGTGACTCACACCACACCTCATGTCATCATGCGTACGTGGCCATGCATTTTATCTCATACAAATAGAATGCCTTCTTATATGTTTTTTTTCTCATACAAATACAGTGCATGCTTGCAACTTGATAATTTATCTCTCTAACGTTTTTAGATAGAACAAGATGATTTAGTTTCTGTACACGTACCAAACAAGCCAATGTGACTCACTATTCATTATCATTAGCATCTCTGGAGATAAATAAGGTGACTGTTTCGATGCCAATATGCAGTAACTGCGCAGCTATCATACTGTTAAATTTTCAACAAAAAGTTGGAAACAATGCCACAATCTCTCCATGGTCCACCAATTTAATTGCTACTCCCTCAGATTCGTAATATTTATCCGTAATCCACTGTACGCATAGACCAAAGAAGTACTAAATCTAAGAAAAATTTAATAAAAATATCTATATATATATACCTTTATTAAATGACATACAACAATAGCTTAACAGCTTCAAAAACATTTAGGTAGAGGTAAAGAGTAAAAACATTGTAACAACTACACTCTTCAATTTTTTTAATAGATAAATATTTACAAATAGAAACTCTCAACTACTCCCTCCGTTCCGTAATATTTATCCATAATCCACTATACGCATAGACCAAAGAAGTATTAAATCTAAGAAATATTTAATAAAATATCTATATATACTCTTATTAAATAACATACTATAATAACTTAGCATCTTCCAAAGCATTTAAGTAGAGGTAAAGGGTAAAAACATTTTAACAACTACACTCTTGAATTCTTTAGAAATAGAAACTCTTGATGCTGTGGACACACATAATAAAATGGAGGGAGTAGACTCTTAAAGAGTATATATATATATATATAGAAATACCTTTTACACCCGGGTGTAATTACTTTCATCTCTAATATACCACCTCATCACTTTAGATATACTCGTATACTAATTATAAAATACTCCAGTGTGAACTACAAGAAAAAATTACGAGGATCATAGTTTTTACCATATTTTGTAAATACCTTTATATACACACACATAAAAAGGAGTATGTCTAAAAAAATGTACATACCACATTTGAAAAGTTGTTCATATCACCTAGATGGTCTTAAATACTTGTATACTACACGTACATACCCTCCATTACGCAAGATACTCCCTACGTTCTGAGATACGACATGTGATGTAATTACCCCCGGGAGTAGAAAAGAGATTTCCTCTCTCTCTCTCTCTCTATATATATATATAAATAATAATAATAATAATAATAATAATTGTCAAAATCTAATTGCATGCTGCGTTGTAGTCCTTGTTGCCTAAGCAAAGGATGTGCGATACGTGCCACTTGGTGCCGTCCTCGTCCTACGCATGCAATGAACTATGCGTGATACACGCCGTCACCTGTTTGTTTGCTACTGTGACACGACATATTGTGGAAGATACTAACTCAATAGCATTTGGAAGATATAGAAAGAAAAGTTCTGTATGAATAGTAATTTTTCAATATTCATCTCTATTTATTTTCACTACTTGTCAATTTTATGTCTTCAAAATGCATGTTGTAATATTCTAGAAGAAAAATAGAAAGGAGAGTTTAGGGTCGAATCGGCCTTGGCCCATCCCGCTGTCGCCATCTTATAACAAGGAGCGGTGGGGCAGAGGGGCTGCTGTCCTAATCCGCTCCCCACTGCCACCACCTAAGTTGCCCCTAAGCCACACCGCCGTCGTCTTACCCGTGTCGTCACACCGTCTCCTCCCTGATGCTGCTCCCTCCACTGGCCATCGTCAACCCTTTGCGTCACCCTTCTCCCCTCTGCCTGTGTGCGCCGCCCTTCTCCTCTCCAGCCAAGAAGGCGAGGGGGGAAGAAAGGGTGTCAGACCCCGAATTTGCTATTCGGAACCCTCTATGCTTCAAACGCACTATTCCCTAGATCAATGTGTAGTGCATACAAATACATTACTGAATATCAAATACATATCTTATAAAAGCAAAACTAATGTAATAGTAGTGGACAATACATAAATAGAACTAACGGTCCTTGACTTACAGACAGGCCGATTAGGCCAAAACTTTTAAAGAACAACAGTTAAAACAGAAACAACACACAGATGGGACCCTCAAGCAATCAACTAGGACTTACACAACCTAGTTCTTCACCTCTTCATCTTCCAGTCTTGTCAACGCCTTTAGACGATCGCATGGCTTTTCTTTCTCCTTATTGTGTATTAATGATAGTAATTAGGCTACAGTGAGTATGAAGGTACTCAGCAAACCACCACACAGAATACAATTATAATAGATGTAAGCATGTGGTTCTTTTATTTGCAGAAAGACATTTGAAATACAATAAGTAAAATTCCATTTCAACTAAACCACATTTTAAAGAGTTCAAAAGGATGCAATAATAATCATAATGAAGGTTTCATCCACCATATGCTATTTTTATTTCTAAGGTTTTATCCACCCATTTTATTCACTGGGTTTTATCCACCTAGGGTAAATCAAATTCACCTCTACGTTCCTAAATATTACCTTAGTAGAGTAGCTTACTAATGTGAAACTTAGTCAATAGAACCCTCGTAAATTTATGATAAACCTTATAAAACTTTTATGGTAATGTATGTTTTCTCAATAACATTCCGTTTACAAGTTCAATTATGCTCTCAGACACATGGTTCCGGGCGTTCTTGGATGCGAGGCCCTGAGCGTTTTCAGGCGCAAGTTTCCAAGCTTCAGTTGTGACGTATTCTTGTTTACAGTACTAGTTGTTTTAATACTGTACATACTGTTAAACACAGTTTGTGTACCGTCTCATGGTAGTTTAACTAGAGAAAGTTCTATCGAAATCTAGTAGGGATGAATGTAATTTCGAGTGATATAGAGTAGCGATAACATTCTGAGGTCAGCTATTGGGCCGAGGTGTTACACATGCTGTGACAGCTCTGTAATCTTTGTTGCTAAATGGTTGATTCCAATTCTGAGAGCTGTATTCTCTACAAAACAAGAGATGCTGTATCACACATATAATTCATTGCATGAGTAGGACGAGGACGACACCAAGTGGCGTGTATCACACATCCATTGCTTTTTATTTCCTTGATGTCCAAACAGCAACGAAGGGAGATCTACAAGTCAAAAGAAAAAAGTGACACCCTATGAAGCACAGTTAAACCGAGCGCCTGAATTTCGACTAAAAATTTTGTCAAGGAAAAGTACGTAGTCTGGCTATATGTAAATTACATGAGTAAAGTTTTCATGGAAGATACTTTCATAATACTACACTTAAACAGCTTTTATTTGAATACATAATGACAACATTTTGTGCTGAAAATAGAATCCTATTGTCCTTAAATAGCCCGAGAAATTGGTGTCATCGTACGCATGCAATGAATTTTTATATGCGTGATACACGCCATCACTTGGTTGTTTTCGATATTCATCCCTATTGTTTTCGCCGCTTGTCGATTTCATATCTTCCCAGCGCTTGTTGTTGCTAAATGATGGATTCCGATTCTGAAAGCTCAGCTCTATTGCATGCGTAGGACGAGGACAACACCAAGTGGCGTGTATCACATATCCCTTGTTTTTGGGTAGGTTAGCTGATGGTTTATAACTTATATCTTAAATATTTAAACTATGTCTATTTATGAGATGCAGTACACAGAGAAAAATAGTTATATTGTGATTTTGGCCGGTACAACTGAACTCAATACACTTTTTACTATAATTTTTCTATTGACTCCGTCTTAAAAAGCACACCGTTTAACAAAATGAGAAATTCAATAATTGATTAAAATGAGGGATCGGTCATTTAACCAAGTACTACTATGTATATAATTTGTCAGATTGTCGATTAGCAGAATTGTTATTGATAACCAATAGTCCATGTGTTATCGAAGCAACGAGTCATATTTTAGTAGGGTTCTATTTTAAAGTTGTGCCTCAGTTTATTGGTACACTAATTATCCTTAATTATCATCGGTGATATTAAATCTAGAGATAATGATAGGATGATTATTATTTAGGCAAGATTGCATTTTCACATAGCCATTTTTAAATTAAATGCTAATGGTAAAGATTATATTTTAACATGACCTTCAACGGACATATGTGTTTCTACATCAAGTATTGCTGGCGACGCAACTGACCTCCGATTCTATCTGACTTTTCTCCATAGGATATCTTTAAATAAAGTGGGTGCTCCAAATTAAGCACTAAATATCTTTGAAGAACATTTAATTATATCTCAATGTAATGTTTAACTTCAATCGTTGTATTTAGAATTAAATTTTAGTGACCTAATATTCAAATTAATTACTATAATTATTTAAGTATTATTTTAAAAGGGTCCTCATGATTTTTGAGACATGGAAATAATATTAATTATTTCTATATGGCTTATTCTTACACTAATTATTCTCATATAATAAATAACTTGCTAATCCTTGTTGACCTGCAAATATGGAAGATTTAATCTTCAATATTCTCAATTTGCATAAACTTTTATTTTAATTTCATAATTGAATTTTATCCTTATCCTTATTTTTATTTATAACTAAATTATTTGCTATTATATTTTCATTTGAATTCATGTTAATTATTTTAATTTTCCAGAATTATTTTCTAATTGGAATCATGGAAATAAACTTATGACATGTAGGCTAGTGAATAGTTTGGCCCCACCAGTCATAAACACACATAGAGAGAGCATAGAGAGGAACCTAGGGCACTGTAGCGCCAAAACAGAGGAATGCAGAGGAGGCAGTGGCGGTCGGCCATGGCAGGCTTGCCGAAGGCCAGTGGCAGCTAGTAGGGATGCAAACGGATCGAATACGGATAGATAATGTCTCTACCGTATTTTTTCATATTTTTTTTCTCGAATACGGATATGAATACGGATACCTTGGATACAAATACAAATACGAATAATATTTGAGAGACCATGTGACGTCATCTCATGTGTATGATGAGTAATTGACATCAGTTTAGGGAAGTCGAGTTTGATTTGGTTGGTTCAGACCTTGACGTTGCGTGGTGTAACGGGCTCGGTCGGACTTGGTCAAACCTGATCAATATGTTTAGGATGCATATTCTGATGATTCGACAGGTTTGGACTCTATTATGCTTATATGTATCGAGCGGTGCTATTTGATGTGTTTCTTGTCTGTGTTGGCTGCAGGACGTCGAGACGGAGTCGTGGCGAGACAGGAGGTGACCGGACTAGACACAGGCGGTGTCGAGGTCAGAACGGTCGGATGTGTCGAAGACGACGGAGATTCGATGTGGTTGCGAGGCGTACACGACAAGGAGCGCGGAAGCTTCCCGGAATGTGCAGGAGGGGCGAATCGGTAAATTCGCAAGGCTGCACAAGAGGGAGACGGCTCCGTTAGGGTTTAGCCGGCGTAACGGGTTGGAGACCCATTAGCCAAGAGCTATAAATAGGTGTTGGGGGCTGCATACCCCCTTGAGGGTTTTTGTGCATTTGCTCTCCATTTTGTGTGTGTTCCTCCCAAGAAGCATGTGAGGCTCTTGGTGTTTTTGAGGATTGAGAGGGAGATGATGGATTGAGAGTCTTGTAATCATTCCTTTTGTTCTAATGTCCATGCGTATGGGGACGTAGTTTGGGGTCTCTCTTGTAATCTTTCATGGATATGAATTTATCTAAGATGCTTTCAGTCACTTCATTTGTTTTGATTTGGATCTCTGTTCTGCCGAGTTGTTCATTTGATTGTCTTCCTCAGTTCATAAGGTGGGTCTGCTATTGAGGTTGTTTCCTTGATCCAATGAACTGAGAAGAACAGAAGTTGCTTGGTCTTTGCTTTGTTTTCCTTCTCTTTTTGGTTATGTATGACTATGAGCTCTCGATAGTTTTTGAGCTATGTCTTCTCAGTTTGTTTTAGCAGCTCTAGTACTCCTTGTTTGTAACAGTTTTTCAAACTGTTTGCCGATTGCTCCCTCTGATTACATTCTATTGTATTTCTTCAAAATGTTACTACAGCTTTTCAGTTTTGGCTTATTTTCCTTGCTAGCTATCTTTGATTTTCCTTCTCTACTTTGAATGCACTCTCTGGAGAAGAATGTTTCTCCCTGGCCGATGCTCTTCTTGGATGATCCAGTGTTTGCAGTTTCCATTTTTGAGGCATATGACCTGATTCATCTTCAGTCAAGATGGTCTGCTGTCTACTGTCATTAAGCCGTTCGGCCAGATCAGTGGAGCACTTTCAATTTCTATTTTCGGTCAGCTATAGGTTCTTTTGATTCGGTCTGCAGTGCTGCAGTTTGTCTCAGCTTTCAGTTCTTCTTTTAGTCAGAACATCTATTTTTCAGTCTGCAGTTTCTGAGTCTCTTTGCTTTTTCCTTTGCTGCTGTTTTCGGCAGCTTCTCTGAAATTACTGAGCCGACCTCTTCTCTCAATTGCTTTCAGTTTTTGGTTATGCTTTACAGCTTTGGTCTTCTCTGTTTTGATTTCTTTTTCCTTCCAGTTTGGGTGGCCCTAAACAGCTGCAGTCTGCATCTTTCACCAATACAGTACCTACTGCTTTCGGCTTGAGCAGTTTGCAGCATGCAGTTTCTCTCGATTTCAAGTTACAACTTCTGTTTTATTTGGGGAATCAGTTTTCAGGCATAGCAGTAATTATTTTTCACATGCTCTTTTTGTGTCTTACTTCCGGCAGTTAGGCTTGCTACAATTTCAGCAATGTTTGTTGGTATCTTCTGTGTTAAGCTAAGCTGTTTGCAGCAGCTTGTTGTCTCCTGCAAAATCAAATTTCGGCCACCAGTGAGTAAAATATATTTTCTATCTCCCTAGCCTCTATAGCTACCGGAGAGAAGATGTCATTGTGAGGGGCAATTTTTTTAAGGCACCATTCACCCCCCCTCTGTTGCCATTTCCGATCCTACAATATTAAATACAGATACGGAGCGAATACGAATCGAAACGAATACGGTCATGAATATTTATCGGAACATGAAAACCCCTTAAACTATACATCCAAATCAATGAAAACATATAAATAGTTTATCTTGTCAAAACATTTATGAAATCTAAACAAGCATAAGTATTTTTATCTACAATAGTCATACCATTGTACAGATTTTAAATCTTCAAATGGCAGTTAATTTTTTTCTAAAGTCCTAAATAATTCTTAATGGATTTCTACCATTTACATGTGACTAATAAATTAATTAAGTATTTAAATTTGCATCAAAATGATTTAAACTGTAGTATATCAATTTAATCAGTACAAATTTTAATCTACCAACAATACTAAATTTATTTTTTAATAAACATAAATATTTGCTAGTGGTGTTTGTAATTTAATATGACTAGGGAACTTAATGCCTAATGGTAATAGAGGCTTATGACTTGGTTGGGCTAGTGGGCTGGTGGCAGGGGAGATGAGAGAGGCTAGTTTGGGCTAGGCAATGTTGGGCTGAAATCCCGGATATCCGCTTTCGTATTATCCGGATAATCCGTATTCGTATCCATATTCGTCGGATATCAGGCGTACTGTATTCGTATTCGTTTCTGAAAAATCCGTATTTGTTTCCGATTCGAGAATTATCCGAAGAAAATCCAATCCGACACAATCCGTATTCGTTTTCATCTAGATCGGTCGGAAACTATCCGATCTGTTTTCACCCCTAGCAGCTAGGGAGGCGGTGGCATAGATCTGACTGCGGCATAGGCGATCGGGCATATGGAGGGAGAAGGGAGTGGTGGCGCTGGTGGGAAAGGAGGAAAAGGAAGGGGAGCATGAGCTCCAGGGTGTCACGATGAACTCACCAGGGTGGTTGATGACGATGGAGAGAAGCCAGGTGAGTTGATAGTGTGGGCCGAGGGTGGCGCGAGCAGGTCGACGGTAGCGGTGACCTGGGGTGGGCGGGGGCTCCTATTGGGGTTGGGGGAAGTAGAGGGCGACGTAGAGGTACTCCACCTTGGAGGAATCGGACCGAGGATTACCGTGTGTGCAATGGCGGCGGCGGTGATTCTGGTTGGATTTAGGGGAGACGGTGGCATCAACGAGCTGTGGTTAACGGGGCGGCAATTGCGCGAGGGAAAGGCACTAAGGGGCTTGGGAAAGCAATTGACACGCCCGGTTGAGGGGGAGCTCACCGAAGGGGACTGGACGACGAGGTGGCCATAGCGGCCAGTGTGAAGAGCATGCGAGCTCGAGCTGAGCTCAGGGAGGGGAAGAAGAGGAGGCGAGGAAGATGGAGGGGTGAGGTGAGAATGGATGCGGTCGGGTGGCTTAAATAGCCGAGGGGCAACGGGCGCTGTGCATGCATAGGGGAGGGCGACGTGGCACTGGAGCGAGTGGCATGGAGGGTGCGCGGTATGGCAAGCATGGCACGGGTCGGGCGATACTATGCGTAGCACTCGCTGCGGAGCAGTGAGGCACAATGCACGGTACGAGACGTCACGCAAGGGACAACACGCTATGGGCGCGCATAGCCCGACGTAGTGCGTGCGGAGAGCATGGCACGCATGGGTGACGAGGCCAAGGAGCGGTCAGCACGCATGGTGTGGGTGCGGGTCACATGCGCGACAGGGTCTGCACGTGTGAGTCGCTATCAGCCGAAGCAAGGGAGGGAAGAGAGAGATGAGGGAGTGGGAAGATGGGCATGGAAAAGAAAAGAGTGGGAGAAGAAATGGGCTGGGCCCAGATTAATTTTTGGAAATTTTTTATTTTGGATTTTTAATTTCGGTTTTCAATTTGAATTTTGAATTCAAATTTGATATTCATTTTAGCAAACCTTCGAAAAGTATATGGTTTCAATTTTTATTCGAATTAGTTCGATAAATTTTTCTTTTGTTTCCTTTTTATTGATTGATTTGTCTGACACAAAATCCAGTCACGTTACTCAAATCGAAATCCCAGTAAGGAAATTCAAATAACACCAATGTGCATTAAAAGTTTTAAAATTTTCATATTTTCGACATTCCAAATGTTTTGGAGGTTACAGGACATAGCGCTCGGCTGCCGTGATACGGCGGAGCACGCCGATGATAGGCCGACGGCGTGGTCGGTGTCGTCGACCGAGTTGACCCTCCCGGCATTGGCGACGACGACGACGCCGCGGCGCGTGCACTCGGCGAGGCCGATGTGGTCAACGCCGGTGGCGGTGGTGACGACGCAGCCAAGGGTGGGCACGGCGTCGAGGAAGGCCCTGTCCATGCCGAGTGGCCGGGCCGGAGGAATTGTAGACTCAGTGTCCACATCTTATAATAACAATAACAATCACAATCATAATCATGCTCCCAGAGTGATTGCATTGCACCCTGCAAAATTTTTTGGATCTCATATTGCTGCTGCTGCTGCTGCCGCCGCCGCTTCTGCTACTTGTGAGTTCAGTAGATGGAAATTTCAACAGTTTCCTCAGGAAAAGTAGGACAACCTCTTTATTATTGGAGACATCAGTCATGAGAATGTGCTCTGTTTACTAAATCGCAGAGGAAGTCTTTACTATTTCATCACTGCTCCTCCTGCTGTGAAGATTTTCAGCCTCAGTTGCAACTCGTACAATTGGGTGATCATATATATGATCATTTTCACCCTCAATTGCAGCGTGCCATCATGGGAAAAAAAATGGATTTCTTTGTTTATCCTGTTCCCCTACACAGACTGAAAGTTTTTGTGGGTCTGTGATGCTACTATTACGATTTACTACTAGTGATTTGTTTTTTTTTGTCAAATCAGCTCTTGTGGATTTGTAGTCAGATGAACATTTGCCGGATTTGCTACAGAAATGCACTTCACTATTTGGGGGCTCTTCAAACAAACTATCTGCATTGTACTTTCAGAGTTTCAGTAGGATAAAATTTTGTATGTCTCCTTGTTTTTGGGGTACAGAGAGGAAAGTACATGTTGAATGTGATACTAGCAAGTAGCACAACCTGTAATAACTCTTAAGCAGGTAACATCACAGATGTTTAGAAATGAGTTCATCTGATCTACTTGGGAAGCACAGGCGTAAGCACTGGCTTACCCGAGAAGAAGGCTTCCAGGTTACCGATCATCAGCTCGCACAGGTCCGAACTAGATTCCATGGTGAAGACAGCTTTATGAGCCGTGAGCACCACATTGTCCATGGAGAAAAACTCTGCCGGCACCGTAGGCTCGTTCTCGAAGACGTCAAGGCCTGCACCCCCTATCCTCCCTTCCTTCAGCGCCATGATCAACTCCGCCTCGTCCACGTTCCCTCCGCGAGCGATGTTTATGACGACGCCGTCCTCTCCTAGGGCCTCCAGCACATCCTTGCTGACTATGCGCCGCGTCTCGTCGCTCAGCGCACACGCCACCACAAGCACATCGGATTCAGCAGCGAGGTCAGTAACGTCAGAAAGATACTTGTAGGAGACATTCTCCTTTGGTGTTCTGGAGTGGTAGTGTATGATGCAGCCGAACGCTTCGAGCCTCTTTGCGATCGATGAACCGATGCTCCCCAAACCGATGATGCCTACGCGCTTGCCACCTAGCTGTTACATCATCAGAATACATACTGACATTATCGTTACTATTCAGTTGAGGTGAAATGTATGTATGTATGTATGCCAAGAACAGAACATGTATGGTGAATCAGTGATGATTGATGAATGATAAGATGAACACAATGGCAATGGGCATTTCCAGTCAGACATCAACAGACAAATGCCGGCACATGTTGAGAACTGACACGGGAGTAAGATATTAAAGCCTCACGCGATAAGATCTGCTGAGTGTCATGTCATTCCACATGAAAAGTTCAGAGACTCATGTCTAAATCAACGGAAGGCTGTAAATTAGAAGTATGTTGGGATGTGCCCAGACTCCAGATTTCCAGTTTTGCCAACACAAAGCACTGTGCATTCTAGATTTCTACTGTTGATCTCATTGTACGATTCATCACAAGCAATGTGCATTCTAGTATCCTACAATTATTTGTAAAATGGACAAGTACAATCAACCAAGGTGACTTGAACATCCTGAGTTCAGAAGAAAAACTAAGGACTTACATGCAACAAGATAATATGCACCACAGTTACCTGCTACTCCAATGGCAGAACTAGATAAACCAGGATTCGAACCTTGGAGCCAAGCGGGTAGTCCCCGCGGACCGGCCACAGCCCGTGTCGGACGTAGCGGTCGGCTGCCGAGACGCGACGGAGCACGTCGATGAGGAGGCCAACGGCGTGGTCAGCCACGTCGGAGGAGAAGATCTTGCCGGCACCGGCCACAACGACGCCGCGGCGCGCGCACTCTGCGAGGTCGATATGGTCGACGCCGGCGCCGGTGGTCACGATGCAGCCGAGGTATGGCGCTGCGTCGAGGAAGGCGTGGTCGACGACAATGGCACCACCGGCTACGACTACGGCGGCGCGGGGGGGCTCGGGCTCCGCGGCGGAGGCGGCGAGGAAGGCGGGGAGGGGAGCGCCGGAGGCGTAGAAGTTGAGGACGCGGAAGCGCGAACACAGCGCGGCGGCGAGGAAGTCGTTGGTGCGGCGCAGGAGGAGGACCGCTGGCTTGCTGCCGGACGCAGGAGTCGCGGCAACGGCGGATGCCATCGCTTTTCCTCTTTCTTTGGACCAGAAAGCGATGGCTAACGGCCTAACCCTCCAGAAAGCACGAGTTTGCCTCCACGTAGCACACGTTCCAAAAAAAATCGGTCTCTTAAAAAACCAACAAACCGGCCCTAAAAAAATCGGCCCAGCCGGTTAAATACTGGGCAGAACCAATGTTAATTCGGTGAGAAATGGTTTGGAATAATGTGAATCGGCCATAAATCGGTGATGAACTGGCTTAACACAAGCTGGACCGATGGAAATCGGGTTTAGCTCAGGCTAAACGGGTTTAACTTGGTTGGACTCGGTCTGAAACCAGTTTAGGTCCGGTTTGGCTCAGGATGAGGTGGTCTGGCTCGACCACGTGTACACAATTCTATGCACCGGCTCAGTAGAGTGCGAGTGGCTTAGGTCAAGTGCGCCAGTTGGCTCAGTCGAACTGCGAGAGCACAGTGCCGACTAGCACTATTCTTCTTCTCATCCAAATAGAGGAAAACAAAGAGAGAAAGCGACAATGACACGACACTGTGGTGGAACGGCGATGTCGACACGTGCATGGTGTGTTCCCAGGCACTGCAAATCTATTTTGGGCGATGTGGGACGACGAGGAGTTCCATGGTGATTGAAAAAGTTAGAACAAGGGCGACAACCGTGGAAAGAGGAAACTCGCCAGCGGTGATCTCCGGTGTAAGCGGTGGGTGCGTGAGCATGGCGTGGGAATGGGAGTCCTTTGGTGGTGATGGCTTGATCTAGGATGCAACGGGGAAGCTAGCAGCGATGATGGCCATGTCAGCTAGGCAAAGCTTAGTGGTAGCTACGCATGGTGGATGCGCTGGTCGACAGGGGTGGGATTTGGCAACAGTATGTTGAGGTGCACCTCATGACGTGGACAGAGAGGGAAGGAAACAATGAAGGAGGTAGATTGGTTGTGATGGCAGCGCAGCCAGTAGCGCGACAAATGGCACGATGGCTCCAGTGATGTCTTGACGCGACAAAAGTGCTGTTAGAACCATAAGGAAGTGAGGGAGATGATAGCACAACCAATTTGGGAAGAAGATCGAAGATGGGAACACATTTGGGCAAATTATATGGATGGCCAAATAAAAGGGTGGTGCTTTCGCTTGGTTTGTGGACTATGGTACAGCTCAGCAGTGGTGCAGTCAGCTTTGGGAAGTGAAAGGGAAGGAAGAGAGCTAGCTGCTACTGTGCGTGTTTGTCCACGCCGACGCCCGTGCGCCGCCTCTGCCGTTAGTCGTGCCATCTCAGGGGAGCTGGCATGCGGTGGCATGGAGATTGCTGCACGGAGTTATGGAGGCGTCATCGGGAGGATGGGGCGGCGCAGGGAGGAGGGGAGGCACCAGGAGTGAAGCTGGGAGGAGAGGCGGCCGTCGGGAGGAGCAGGAGCGGGGGGAGGATTTTTTAGAGGGGATAAGGTGGCGAGAAAGGTCCTTTTGCTCCTATCTCTCCTCCGTTTTTCACCTTCGTGCCTAAAATTTTTCGGCAGTTTTATCACATCCTACCTAATGTTTTGCCCGGCAGTTATGTTGACCTGATTGACCTTTTCTAGTGCAAATGTATTGTAGCTAACATAAAAACATTGCCGGTAGATAAATTGTTCTAGACAATAATTATTTCTGGCAGATAATGCGACCCTTAATCTCCTAGGTATTGCTGGCACATGTTTTGCCACTAATCCAATCTTTCCTCGGCCGATTATTACCCTTAATACTATGCCATGGTGTAGTGTAACCGTAGTGCTGTAGAAGAAAAATTGAAACAACCTGGTTCAACGTAACACACGTCGGTGTAGTGGAAACAGTCGATAGTTCAGTGTCTTTGAAAAGTGATCCGCGGAAACTGATCGTCCTCTAGTGGTAGTTATCTCCACAAGCCAATTGTCTTCATATCATTCCGATCAATATCGTAGTCATAGCAGCGCTTCTACCAAAGTCCACATATCCAGGAATGGAACGTCGTGCATTCGTATGCTAGCACTAATGCGTACAGCAAGGGATTTGGAAGGAGGCGGCTAGAGTTTTAGTGGGTGGTCAATGTCTCTCTATAACCCATATCCCAATACATCCCTTTACATTGACCTTCCGACTGGATCCTTATCCAACACGAATAGAGATTGTATCCCACTCAGAGAGCCTCTGATCGGATCCTCATCCAATATGAGTAGAGATCGTATTCCACTCAGATTCTATCATCTGGACATTTATTATTCCAACCCTTTAAGTGTGTGACCATGTACGTTCATATATACTTGGTTGTAATTTGAAAACACATTTTCGATCATTGGTCGATAGTGGTCCCTAATAGGGTATATCGTCTCTAAATATACACAAAGATTAATTTGAATGAACCTTATGCAATATGATTTGTAACCAGGTCCTAATCACTCACGATTAGCTTATAACTCCTTATGACTAGATCGTATATGGTCAGACCAGTTCACAGACCAATCTGTGATATGCTCGATCAGGTCACGATCAGTCAGTATACTTATACTACCAGTACGCATCCTACAGTCGACTATTGCATAATAGACGTCCAATTCTCTATGCTTCTCTTCTCTCCTTCACATCATCTCGTATCTATGATAAGATTTATAGACAGTTAGCATCATACTATTGTACATAACCTTAAAACTGCGCCCATAAAAAGGGCAGGCCGACGGCCGTGTATAGAGGCAGATGTCTTTTACTAATTTATGAAAAGAAAACCAGAAGATGCCTATTACGGCGCCATATAGTGTATGTGAGTTCTTGTGAGATCCAATGTGATTTTATTGTGGGTTTTGATCTCTTGAATCAATCTTTGCGAAGCTGATTGTACTGATCTATCTTTTCCGCTTATGCTCTTGGCCGACCCCCTCATCCCGGAGTTCCAGCTCGAGCTCTCCACCTGCTCCTGCCCCCGTCCCCGCAGCAGGCACCGACGCAGACACCGCCGCCTCAGTGTGGGCGTTCCTTACCGTGGATCTCCTCGCGTTGGAGCTCGTGCTGGCCTCGTCCCGTCGTCCGTGGGGGATCGACCACAACGACCTCGCCGCCTGCCGACGCGATGGGGTTGCAGTCACCGCCGCCGCCGCCGCCGACTATGCTGTCGGGCTGCTCTTCGCAGCGCTCCACCGTGTCGCCGTTTATTAGCAAGCGCCTGCAGGGCTAAGGATTGGATAATTGGAAGAGAAACCTTAGGGAGGAGTAGGGGTGGAAACGGATCGGATACGGTCGAATAGTATCAAATACGAATACGAATCTATATTTTTAAAACGAATACGAATACGAATTCGAATATTCTCAAATACGAATACGAATATTCTCGAATACGAATACGGATATTTTTCGAATACGGATTTCCTCGGATACGAATATCGGATAAAACGGATTCCTAGCGATTTTGCCGATTTTCACCGGTTTTTGGCCGGTTACCGGTTTTAAACCACCTAAATTCAAATTTTGAATCACAAAATTTGTACGAATTTTTCATGGGTTCTAGAAACGGATCGAATACGAATCGAATAGTCTCGAATACGGATACGGATACGAATATTCTCGAATACGAATACGAATACGAATACTCACAAATACGGATACGAATATTCTCGAATACGAATACGAATATTTTCGAATACGAATTTTTGCTTACCATATTCGTGTTTTCTCGGATACGAATATCGGATAAAACGAACTATCCGTTACCGTTTTCCACCCCTAGGGAGGAGGCGGCTGCGAATGGGGAGGGGACGAAGGACCATGTGAAAAAAAGATTCTAGTTTATGACGGTGGTGATGATCAATAAGGAGTATTTTTATAGTTTGGTAAAAGTATCGAAAATTTACTTTGATCAAAACCATGGCATATGAGTATATTTGGGAGAGCGGTTTAAGTCAAAGTGAAGCTGATTTGATTAAGATGGATCAAGACTAAGGATTTAACAGATTCAGATTTATGCGCTTTGAAAGCATTCATAAGTGAATATGTGTTAGTAAAATCCGTATGTGTGGGATTAACAGGTTTTTCTCATTATGCTAAGTGGATAATATCTATTAGGGTTAGATGTGGCTAGCTAACCCATCTATATAAAGGGGTAGGGATAAAGGCTTATAGCTAACCATCTAACGCATCTCCCTTGTGCTCTCTTTGTTAGGATTAAGGTTTGGGAGTGAGTGCTTTATGTGCTCTCTGTCCTCTAAGGTGGAGTGGCTATAAAACTTTTCTCCTCAAGCAGTAATAGAATCAATCTTTAATCATCTCTATGGCTATCTCTTGTTTTAGTTGGTTTTGATATTTTCTCTTCCCTCTTCTTGATCTTTCTATACAAAGGATATATAAGAGATAGAGATAATCTCAGAAAATCGATCTTCACCCAGAAACTCGGTTTTTGCATGTTTTTTATCTTTCAAGTGATTTCTTGATCTGATGGTTTTTTGCTTGATTTCTTTGGTGTTCTAACTTGTTGTGACATATCCATTTTGGTCATCATCCACGCACGAGCAAGTCGTGTTCACCGTTTTAGGTTTTTGACCTATTTTTAGTGCAATCCGCCTTCAAATAGAAAAAAGGTCATAATTTTGGCAATAATTTTCTTAATTATTAATTGGAATAGGTTTTCGATATACTAGAGAAGGTGCATACCAAATCTGAAGTGATTTGGAGATTTGGTTTGAAAGTTAGCTCAATTTTAGGTTTTGAGTTGGTTTTGGTGCAGCAGAGCTTCATGAACCAAAATATTCCAAATTTCTCAAGTTCTTTTAAGTTTCTTTATTGGGATAGGTTCCTAAGGTCATGACCTAGCTTTGTTTCAAGTATTTTAAAACAATGGATAAAAAGTTACATGATTTTTTTGGATTTAAAATAGTGCTGAAATCACTATTTACGAGCTGAAAATTTCAATACTTCCAAGAATCTTTGGCTTTTCTGCTTTGTGATCTTCATAGCTTTTCATAGCTATTGGTTCTCATAGTTATTGGAGTAAAAATTAAGGGAATACTTAGAAAAAATTTATAGGCACCATTCATCCCTTTATGTTGCCATATCAGTCTTACAGGCGCATCGGCAAACTGATGGGCAGACGAGGGAGCATCAGAGGAGGCAGGCATGAGGTAGGGAGAAGAACTCGGAGCGTGCAAGGTTGACGAAGTCGAGCGGATGGGCCGCACGCGAATCGTTCTTTTGAGAAGGGGGAGAGAGAGAAAGAACATATCACTCACCAATTCTTTCTTTTAAATAGCAGATACTACGGAAATCAATACGTTGCTATTGCGTTTTTTTCCATCCTCTATCCGTACCTTTAATAATGTGAAAGTTGTTGAGTCGTTAAAATACATCGTTTAATAGAGATAAGTATGGTGCAATTTATTAACTTAGATTACGTGCCTCCTTATTTGCGCGCACAACTATTTTGAGGGAACGGTAGCGTCTGTTCCCACCTAGCTCCATCTATGCCCAGTAAAGGGTTCTCTTTTGCGTTGTGCTGGTTACGACAAATTGTCAATTTCCAAAATTTTCATTTGGTGAGAGAACAAGCAAACATTGGTCTACGATTAGTGTTTTTTGTAACTAGATGTGGGATTGGCGTACTAATGATTCAGAGTGATCTATTTAAACAAGTTTAACGATCTAGCTATGCAAATTCAGAGTTCAGTGACTTACTTAAAACAGTCAGACAAATTCATGGGCCGAAAGACAAAATTTCAAATATGAAAAGAAAAGGTTGAGGGGAAAACATTGTGCATAACATCACCCGATAAACTAACTGTTTTAAGGAAGAGCTAGGTGCAGATAATTCGTGGGCCATAAACTTCCAACATCATCAAACTATGTTCCAAAACTTGGATGAATTGCATTACAAGTTTGAATGCACCATCAGTTTACGGGTATCTTAACTATTACAGCCCACAATGTCTGTCATCCCTAATGTTCCTTGGTTTCTTCAGGTGCAGCTCTTTGTCACAAAGGCAAAGCATATCCTATAACACCAAATATAAGAGCAAGTCAGGTCAAGAATAGATGACGCAATACACAATCCATTGTGTTAATTCAATAAGGAGTAATTCTTCAGGCTGATTTCCAGATAATCATAAAGCAACAATGTTTTTTCCATCATCATTCCAGATATTTTTCCAGGATCAACAAAAAGTCGAGGTAAAGCGGGTTACAAGAAGCCAACTTTTTGCATGCCCCGTTACTGTGTTAACAAGAGTACATGCATGGAGCAACAGCAAAAATGCACTTTGTTTTAACTCAAGTGTCTTCACTTCTCTGCTGTGCAGCTCCTAGCCGTGATCAGATGCGCTTTTTTAAACCTATAACAACCAGAGTCAAAAGATAGAAAGCCCATCCTTTTCAATAAGAAACAACAGATTATAATAGTTTTAATTCCCTTGGTTTAAATTACAACCACCTCATATTAGTAAAGATATACGTAGAAATGATTGATCAATTGGGAATTTTCCAGTTAGCCACTGTACAACTATATGCAAAAGATACAAGTACAACAAAAATGGTGAAGGAAAAGCAGTACGCAAACACGTTTGTGAATATTGCATGGTAGTCAACAGTATCAACATTCCTAAGAGTGTTCTATTCATTTCAAAGGTAATAGCCTAATCTAGATGAACCCCTATGGTAAACTATTGTAAAACACAAAAAAAAGTTTGATATGCAAAGAATAAGAGCACCTTAGGCAGCAGCAGCATTTGGTATGCATTACTGAGTACGCACACCAAAAGGGGACAGCTAGTCTCCAGTAATTTCTGGGGATAATGTCTGGAAATACTATGTCTTAATGCTACAATGCTGCCCAGCCAGGATGACATTTGTTCGACTTTGCCCAAAGGAGCTAAAGAAGATCAAAATTACCACTCTACCAAGCCCAAATCTGTGTGTTACCACGCAAAAAAGCTAGTCTACCAAGCCAAATCCTCAGTATCACATCAATACTCTACAAAACACTGGCCAATACTAGCAGCAGTGAGTTCCTACAGTAGCAATGGCAGCAGGAGATCAAGACATATTGTTTCCAGATCTCAACCAAACTACTTACGTAATGGCGGCACTCAGACTGAAAGTTCCAAAGAAAAAAGTAACTCATTCTGATAACCATTAGATAGATGCCCAGATATCCCAACAGCCAACCACAAACTATAATTTGAAAAAAAAACCTAAGAAACCATCAAGTCAATAAGAAATGAAATGAAATAACACAGCTATCTGGATCAGTGTTCTAGAAAGCGCTAGGCGCTAGGCAGCCAGCAGTGTGCCGCCTAGCAAACAGTGTCAAATGGCAAATTCATGTATCAATGAAACACATGGATGCATATGGTAATGTGGGAATGTGAGGTTTGTGCTAGTACTAGTGACGACACTTCGTGTATCAATGAAAGATAGGAAACATATGGATGAAGTTTTACTTATGCTTACACAAATGGGAATGAGTAGGGCTGAACAAAACCGGTTTTGCACGAGTTTGGATTAAAAACCCAGGCCAACCCACAAGTGAGCAAATATGGCGGTTTGGGCTGAGCGGGTTGCACAACTTTGATGGGTTGCTTTGTGCTGGTGGGCTGGTGTGTGCAAAAAAGTAAATGTGGTCTGTATTTAGTAGTTGGGCCAGGCTTATGACGCAATAAGCTGGCAAGAACCCAAGCTATTGTTCTTCTTCCCGTGTCTTCCTCAACAAGAGAAAGCAAGAAGCGTCGCCGCCATTAGAGGAGGGATGCAGTGGCGCTGCCATTAGACGAGGGATACAGTGGAGTCCAGGGTTGCCAGAGAAGATGCTGCAGATAAGGAAAAACTCCGCGCGGTTGCGAAAATCGTGACCGTTGTTGTAAACGTTTTTCTCACCTTCTCACTGGTGGCAGCGCCATTATCTCAAGAGCCTCATCAGAGATGAAATTAGAAGTGTCGTCTCCGGAGAACTCATGGCAGAGAAGGCAATCAAAACATGGTTACACAGTATTTAATGTCTGGATCAGCATCGATTGGGATCTCCCAAGTTCATGAGACATGGCTTGTGGGGGATGGGAGACGGGTTCGCCGGTTTATGCGGTAACCCGACCCAACTCATGCATAAGCTGTAAGGCCGGTTTGGTCTGGATCGGTTCAATGGGTTGGGTGTCGGACCCAAACCATGAACACCCCTAGGAATGAGATCACGTAGAGACAGCAGATTCTGCCCCCCACCCACCTAGTCCTGCCTAGGACACACCTTGGCGCTATGGTCGCCCAGCCAGCAGATGCCAGGTGGCACCTGGCGCTGCTTTTTCGAACACTGCTCTGGATTTATTTTGCTATGAACTGCTAGCATCTTAACACTAGTGCAACTCTGAAAACCATGTCGATCAAAGTCGTTCTTCATCACTACACAACAATCTTAATTGATCAAATATTGTGAAGATTGCAAGAAACACAAGGTTCCCAAAGAATTGAACTACTATGGAAGTTCACACCAACTCTTCCACTCGACGCAACACCATGCAGAGCTCAACATGTATCCAATGAGTAGTGTCTAATACATGTAGTTCACTGCATCAATTACGTTTGTTTTTCTATTTTCTAGAGAAATTAATTTGAGAACACATACGCACGTTCAAGATAAATACACGCTCCTGTAGTCCTGTCAACTCAAAGATCCAACAAACCTTTGATTTTTTTTAAAGAACTTCAATCTGGCCCCGAAAATCTCAGAATGCACAGAATTTTCGCATAGAATGCACCAACCAGTCAATAACAGATCCAAGCTAATGGCTATATATGGTATAATATTTGCAAATGCTAACAACAAGAAGAATTGAAGGGGAAAAGAAGAGAGGTGTGTGCGGGTTTACCTTGGGAGAGGGAGCTCCAGCAGGAGGAGTCGACGGCGATGCAGGACCTCAGCCGCGCCGCCGCCACCGCGCTGTGCAGAGGCATCAGCGTCTCCAGCCCCGCCGCCGCCGACCTGCAGGAATGTCAAAGTAAGCACACGCCCACGCGTATCAACCAATCTTTCAGTTACCACCAACCTGCGAAGGATCCGGGCGGGGAAAGGCGAAGCCAGGGATGGGAGCGGCGAGCTGCGGGCGCGGCCGGCGAGGGGTGCCGGGCGGAGGGCCGATCTCGCGGCGGAGGCGGCGGCGCGGGCCAAAGATGCCATCTTTTTGGAGACGGCGGAGGGAGGCGGCGGCGGTGGCGCGTGAGGGCGAGGGACGAAGAGACGATTTTTGGTGCCGGCAAACCCTAGCGTTTGGACCGTCCGGCCCTGTTTTCTACAAAATTGGGCTTATAGGCCCACCACACACGCGCTTCGTTTTCTCTCTCGAGAAGGCACATTTTTCTATCTAATTTGTTTTCTTACCCTTGTATGTATTTCCAGTGACAAAGTTCACAAGATTTGCATCTCTTTGCATCAAGATCAACAGGGTATTAATCGCGAAAAGAAAATGTCAACAAGATTTTCAATTTTTTTTTTTTTTTGCAAGGAAGATCAACAGGATAATTGAGCATTAGCATCTAGAAACAAAGGACCTTAGGTCCCTGTTCCAAAGCACTAGAGTCATTTGGAGATGGCAGTACTGGCAACCATGATCATCTTCTTCCTGGATTGGATCGCCACCAGGAACAACCAGCTTACTGGTACTACTGTCCAGAGTCGATGGTGGTGCTTCTGCTTCGGCAGGTGAGTCGTTCATGGCCACCTGAGGAGGAGGAAGAAGAAGGCGAGCTGCTGCACGGGTAGTTTGGGATGAGCTCGCTGCAATGAGGAACAAGAGCAGCAGCGCTGAAGAATCATAGCCATTGGATGCTTGAATAGCTGTCGATCAAACGAGGACGCGTGAAGGAGGGAGGACGCGTGTCCAGAGAATCACTTGTTAGGTAATTATAGGGAGTGACTATTGTCAAGGCGACTGAAATTTTTTTGTCTCTCAGTCACTTGAAGTTGCACTCTCAATCAACTAAAATTGCAGTTCTTTTTAGAGGGGGTTATTTTTTTGGAGGGGGCTGCAATTTTAGTTGATTGAGAGTGAAACTTCAAGTGACTGAGAGACAAAAAAATTTCAGTCGCCTTGGCAATAGCAAAACCGTTAATTATAATATTTCGCCCCTCACCCTTTTGTCATTCTCTGGACACGATGACCTCTCCACTCTGTCTCTCTTCCAGCTCAGCTTTATGATAATGACGTGGCAAGATAACAAACGGCCAGAGTGCATCAGATGTGTATATATCATAATGGGTTTTAAGGTGGACCTCATCTAATTGTTAAGACCGACTCGTTATATTTGAGGCCACCGCTCGGCTGTAACAAAGGCATCACCTAATTATTAAGGTCGATATGTGGCAGCTGGTAGTTGGCTGGTGGGAGAGAGAGAACAACAGGATTAAAAGAAAATTGTATTTTAATGCTTGTGGCCAGATCTTTAACTTGAAGACTGACCTTAAACTTTTTTTGCTTATGACCTATCTTGTAATATATAAAGTCCATCTTAAGGTGACTTATAACTCTTTATTTTTATACACTCCGGATGTCCTAAGGAATGTGCTCTTTTCTGGTAAAGAAGAAGTGCAAAGAGCACCTTGAAATACGGACATAGAAATTGGAACGGCTTGTCGGCCTGCCAGAGTTTGATCTGTGCAACGAATGGGCCAAGCGGGCTTGTTTTTCTTTTGGTTCCTAGAAATTAGCCCAGCCCAACGCAGGAGATGAGCCGCCCGCCGTGCTCCACCAATCGTTCTCGTGGAGTTTCCTCCCGGACAGATTAGTGCAGAAGCCTCTGGACGCAGCAAGAAGCGCAGCGCAGATGATCGGAGAGAAGACAGGAAGACTCTGGAACTCCAAGCCCGTCCCGTCCCGTCCCGTCCCGTCCCGTCCATCTGGTTGGTGTGTCCGCACCGCCGCCTCGCCTCGCCGCCTGCGAAGGCACTAGAACACCTGCGAAGCCCCGCCATCTCCCGCTATAAAGCCGCCTGTTCGTCCCACCTGTCAATCGCACCTCTTCTCGTCGCGACAAGAAAGCATCGAGCAATCGCAGCAGCTCAAAAGCTTTCCTTTCCTCTCTCGATCGGGACGACGCGTTCTTCCTTCTCCACCGCTTGCTTCGTAGCTGCAAACCAGGGAGCAGATTAGTTGCTGGCTGCAATGGCGGCGTCGACGGCGGACGTGCAGATGGGCGGGGGCGCGGAGACGGAGACCTTCGCGTTCCAGGCGGAGATCAACCAGCTCCTCTCCCTCATCATCAACACCTTCTACACCAACAAGGAGATCTTCCTCAGGGAGCTCATCTCCAACTCATCAGATGTACGTACGAGCATTCCTCTGCTTCTTCCTCTTGGCTTCCTCTGCTCTGTTTCGTTCTTTGCTCTGTTGCTATGGATGGACATGGTTGCTGACGGACTGCTACTAATTGGTGCAGGCGCTTGACAAGATCCGGTTCGAGAGCCTGACGGACAAGAGCAAGCTGGACGCGCAGCCGGAGCTCTTCATCCGCATCGTCCCCGACAAGGCCAGCAAGACGCTCTCCATCATCGACAGCGGCGTCGGGATGACCAAGTCAGACCTCGTCAACAACCTCGGCACCATCGCCCGCTCCGGCACCAAGGAGTTCATGGAGGCGCTCCAGGCCGGCGCCGACGTCAGCATGATTGGCCAGTTCGGCGTCGGCTTCTACTCCGCCTACCTCGTCGCCGAGAAGGTGGTCGTCACCACCAAGCACAACGACGACGAGCAGTACGTCTGGGAGTCCCAGGCTGGCGGCTCCTTCACCGTCACCCTCGACACCGCCGGCGAGCGCCTCGGCCGCGGTACCAAGATCACGCTCTTCCTCAAGGACGACCAGCTCGAGTACCTCGAGGAGCGCCGCCTCAAGGACCTCGTCAAGAAGCACTCGGAGTTCATCAGCTACCCCATCTACCTCTGGACCGAGAAGACCACCGAGAAGGAGATCAGCGACGACGAGGACGACGACTCCAAGAAAGAGGGCGACGTCGAGGAGGTCGACGACGATGAATCCAAGGACAAGAACAAGAAGAAGAAGAAGGTGAAGGAGGTCACGCATGAGTGGGTGCAGATCAACAAGCAGAAGCCCATCTGGCTGCGCAAGCCGGAGGAGATCACCCGGGAGGAGTACGCCTCCTTCTACAAGAGCCTGACCAACGACTGGGAGGACCACCTCGCCGTGAAGCACTTCTCCGTGGAGGGGCAGCTCGAGTTCAAGGCCATCCTCTTCGTGCCAAGGCGAGCCCCCTTCGACCTCTTCGACACGCGCAAGAAGATGAACAACATCAAGCTCTACGTGCGGCGCGTGTTCATCATGGACAACTGCGAGGAGCTGATCCCCGAGTGGCTGGGCTTCGTCAAGGGCGTGGTCGACTCCGACGACCTCCCCCTCAACATCTCCCGCGAGACGCTGCAGCAGAACAAGATCCTCAAGGTGATCCGCAAGAACCTCGTCAAGAAGTGCATCGAGCTCTTCTTCGAGATCGCCGAGAACAAGGACGACTACGCCAAGTTCTACGAGGCCTTCTCCAAGAACCTCAAGCTCGGCATCCACGAGGACTCGCAGAATCGCGCCAAGCTCGCCGACCTCCTCCGCTACCACTCCACCAAGAGCGGCGACGAGCTGACCAGCCTCAAGGACTACGTCACCCGCATGAAGGAGGGCCAGAAGGACATCTACTACATCACCGGCGAGAGCAAGAAGGCCGTAGAGAACTCGCCGTTTTTAGAGAGGCTCAAGAAGAAGGGCTACGAGGTGCTCTTCATGGTGGACGCCATCGACGAGTACGCCGTCGGGCAGCTCAAGGAGTACGACGGCAAGAAGCTCGTGTCGGCCACCAAGGAGGGGCTCAAGCTCGACGAGGAATCCGAGGAAGAGAAGCAGCGCCGGGAGGAGAGGAAGGCGGCGTTCGAGAGCCTGTGCAAGACCATGAAGGAAATTTTAGGAGATCGCGTGGAGAAGGTGGTCGTCTCCGACCGCATCGTGGACTCGCCGTGCTGTCTGGTGACCGGCGAGTACGGGTGGACGGCGAACATGGAGCGGATCATGAAGGCGCAGGCGCTGCGGGACAGCAGCATGAGCGCCTACATGTCGAGCAAGAAGACGATGGAGATCAACCCGGAGAACGCCATCATGGAGGAGCTGAGGAAGCGCGCGGAGGCGGACAAGAACGACAAGTCGGTCAAGGACCTCGTCATGCTGCTCTTCGAGACGGCGCTGCTCACCTCCGGCTTCAGCCTCGACGACCCCAACACCTTCGCCGCCAGGATCCACCGCATGCTCAAGCTCGGCCTCAACATCGACGAGGACGCCGCCGCCGACGAGGACGCCGACATGCCCGCGCTGGAGGAGGGAGCAGAGGAGAGCAAGATGGAGGAGGTCGACTAAGGAGGATCGAAGAAGATGATGCTTCAGTTCAGTGTCCTGTTGACATGTTGAGAAATACTACTATATAAGAACAGGGTTTCTCCTTGTTCGCTAGTTCAGTTTGCCCATCTCTCTCCGTGTGTATCTTCAGTTCTACTACATGGAATCGGAAGCTTTGTGATCATCTGTATCGTGCTTGGAACAAGCAGAAAAACCACATTATTAACAGTTCTGTTGATGATGTGGTTTGACAAATCGATCGAGTAGGTCGGACTGAAGAATTAGACAAATCTGGGGTGATTGAACTGAAGCTGGAGCTGAAAATTTCAAAGTTTTCAGGTGACTACTCTCCACAATCGTCGCGTTTGAACTGAAACTTGGGATGCATTGAACAACATGGCCATTTCTTGCAGCAGGCTTTGCTTCCACCAAGGTACCAATGGCAACATCAGATATTGGAAGAAACCAAGCAACGGTAATCCTCTCAGTGAGGAATGATTGATTGGTCTACTATTTGCCGCCTGCATTGTGCTACGGCTTCTCTTTGCTTTTGAGACCAGGGAAGGCTAATTTTGCTTGTAATGCCTTGGAGAATTTCAGATATGTGGCCTCGCTTCCTTATTTCTTCCATCAAAAAGGATGTACTCGTTGTTGATGAGTAATAAAGCTCTCCACTTTCGCTCACGACGAAGCGCGACTGAAGAAAGATTGTTACCAAAGCAGGAAACAAAGGGTATGCCTCTGTCTGTGTAGGATTGAATTGGCAACAGAGAAGAGGTGAATGATGCCTTCAAACCTCCTCAAGTATTCTCACAAATCTTCTTCTTTGATAGCTATATAGCTACGAAGAAGAAGACCGATTGCTCACTGGAAAAAAACGAAGGACAGAAAACAGAGAAGCAAACTCTCGGCCGAGAGCGGTCCAGAGCGCTCAAGACGTCTTGCCGTAGACGAACCAACTGAGCAGAGGTCTGTCTAGATCAGGGTGGTCAATCGAGACAAACGATTGAAGACAGCCAGACATGAAAAACCAGTGACCGAAAACAGAGAAGGCGACGAACGACCGACGAGACTAAAATCCAAATATCTTGTGATTCACAGGTCAATTGACCAGGTGACTTCAACCACAGCAGCGGAATGACCTTAAGTCTAGAAATCACAGAGCGGTCGAAGACTTTTCGCTGCGAACGAAAAGAACAGCATAGTCGAATCTGAAACAGAGGAAGTGGGAAGCGCACGAGCGTAAGACCCGATTTCCGAATAACTTTTGATTCACAGATCTTTTGGTTATGGGACTTCAAACACTGCAAGACAACATCCTCTGGATGAGAAATTACAAAGAAAACAAGACTTATTTGCTGAGCACGAAATAGAAGTAGTCGAACACAAAACAAAGGATTGCTGAGGTGGTGAAGCGCACGACCATCAAGCTAAGAACTGCAAACAAACTATACTCTCGGGAATAGACTAGCCAAGAGGCTTTGAGGAGATTACCAGTTCAGAGCAAGTCTAGACCGAATCAACCCAAAGCAAAACAATCTCAAACAGAAGAGAGATGAGGATAAGATAGATCGAAGAGAATACAAGCAAATCATCCAAAATATCACACAGACAACACAAAGAAATAGATGCAAAGAGATGAGCGATTGCATATATGGAGGTTTCTACAACCACTTCATTCGGAGATACACGAGCAACCTTGCTCTCCCAGAGACAACTCAAAAAGAATAAACAGAGAAACCCAGAGCGACTCGGGAACAACCTCGCCGAGTGCTGGTGCTCTCCATCTCTATTTATAGCCTCAAGCTACCGGGGGAACCCGTTAAAACCCCCAACTAACACTGGGTATTTGCTTTGCCTATTAGCACCAACAAACTCCCCGCTTTACCCGTTATCTTCAACAAACTCCAATGCTTTAACAGAGACCCGTTTCCCTTTTGCAGACTTTGCGCATTTCTCCAAAATGCCACTCCTGCACTTTCCTGGAAACTTCCTTTGTCTTGCCGACCACGTCTCACAGCCACGTTGCAAGCCTAGTCATCTTCGACACCTCCCGAACCGTTTTGGACCTCAACACCTCTTGTGCCTAGTCTCGGCTCATCCATGCCTCGCAATGACTTAGCTCCAACGTCCTACAACCATCACAGACAAGAAAATATCTCATAGCACCACACAAAACACTGTAATCATAACTCAGCATTAGAAAAATGTACTTGTAAGACATCCCCAGCCGGTCGTAACCCACCTACGACCGGTCAAATGCATAAGACATGTCATGCTCAAGGTCTACGACCACATACCAGATCGATACAACCTCCTTAGAGGTTCATACGACCGATTACCAGAAGCTACGACCAACACAAGCCCAAGCTACGACCTCTTCAAGGTGATCGCAACCACTTCTGACGAGATTCACTGTTGTCGAAGCCACTTCCGACCACGCACTGCGAGATTCACCGTGGTCGAACCGTATACCGACCACGTGCGACGCGTTTCATCGTGGTCGAAGCCCTTCCCGACTACTTCCGACCGCGTCCGACCTCGTCCGAGCACGTCCGACCACATTCGACCACAACCGACCGGAAACAACGTGGTCGAAGCCGCTTTGGCGTGGTCGGAGCCTCTTCCGACCACGTACAATGTGATCACACAGCCTCCCGACCACGAATAGCGCGGTCAAACCAATTCCCAACCTTAGACACCGTAATCGAAGTATGCCGACTTCGACTACCGAGCGCGGTCGTAGTCCGCCGACTTCGACTACCGAGCGCGACTTCGACTCCCGAGTGTGTCGGTTGAGGTTTCGACTACCGAATGTGTACAGCGCAGTCGAAGTCTGCCGACTTCGTCTTCCGAGCGCAATCAAAGTCTACCGACTTCGCAACGAGGTCGAAGGCTTGACAGCCAACTTCGAACAACGTGGTAGTAAATTTGACTGACTGCTTTCGATCGCAGCCAATGTGGTCGTGACGACTTCCAACCACGGCCAATGTGGTCGTAACTGCTTACGACCACGGCCATTATGGTCGTAACAGTTTTTGACCACGACCAGAGAGGTCGTAAGCCTTCTAGCCGACTTCGTGCTGCCAACAACGTGGTCGTAGGGACTTCCGACCACTCGCAGGAGCTTACGACTTAGAAGAAAACGCTCAAATCAAACTCAAACTTTCTAAAATAAGAGTCAATTACTCATCAGAAACATGATATACCTCCACATGGTCTCTCAGTCTGGATGTGCTCTCATTTTTTGGATTTACTCTCCAGTCCGGTACTAGCATTTGTCTTTTTTCCCCTTCATGCGTACATTTACATTTGAAATTTTGCGACATGAATTAACACTTTTGAAGAAGAAAAAAACCTTTGTTCACGACACTTGGCACTTTCCCAATCCGAAGACGTATTTTTTTCTCTCCAAATTTTATCTATTTTCTATTGCCGTCTTCTCTACTTTCCTATCATTTCATCGAAACTTGGTTTCCTTGGTATATGATATAATAAAAAGTGACAAGTATTTTTTCGAGAGGAAAAGTTTTGAGAACGGATGAAGTATATGCAAATCACTAGGCAATTAGTGTGCATTTATCAAGGATTTTTTTACCCTATCGAAGCTGAGGGGGCAAAGGCCTATTTGGAACCAAGGATTGGTGGAGGGAAAAAAATTCAGGATTTGGGACTTCAGAGGATTAGCTACTGTTCATGCCTTCGGTTGGTACGAAACAAATTCTAGAGGAACTTATATTGTTTACAAACTTTTGCAACACGTTGTTGTACTAATTCCTTTGCCTCACCATACTAAATCAAACTCGAGGCAAGATCCTTGTAACATTTGTAAGAAAGTCGCTCTGATCAAACATGCAGAGACAATTTTATAGAAAGCCCTCATATTCTTTTGTAGTTTTCAGGAAACAACGGCAAACAGTTTTTTTTTTGTGAAATATCGCCCTACAAATTTTTTTTTGTATCAAGTGCACATGCACGTTCCATCTTTGCTAAATTTTAACTAAGAAAAATCAAAAGAAATTAAAAAAACAGTTGTTCACACATGAGCCTGCTACATGCACTACTACAAAAAAACTATACTGAACGGCTACATCACAGACAGTTTATTCGGAACCGTCTGTGCTTAAACTATCGCAGACGGTTTATAGTGGCAACCGTCTGTGATATTTTTATAGACGGTTATTCACACGAACCGTCTGTGATAATTGAGACATCATAGACGATTCGTGTTAATAACCGTCTTTAAAAGTTGCAAACATCACACACGGTTCATATAAAAAACCATTTCTGATATTCTGGACATGACAGACGGTTCTTATAACAAATCGTCTGTGATATTACGGACAACACATACGGTTTGCATGAATAACCGTCTGTGAATTATCACAGATGGTTATTAATACGAACGGTCTGTAATATATTGGTGCCCGAGTCATAATTACCCCAGCTTGGTATGGTTTACAATACATTGCATATCTGGTACATGCAAAGATCCAACATGAAGTCAAACGGCACAGTGGATTCACTGTGAGATATATGGAGGCACATTTCCTCTACGACTCGGGCTACTTCGTCGTGACATTCGAAGATTTATTCTTATTATTCAATCTCGATGAACTCGACATCTCACTTCTACGATGCTGGACACTGTAAGTGTACTGTACAATAAAGTTCTACATTCACGTCATACCAATAAATGTCATTACTCTTTCCTTATATACAGATACATGATCCAACAAGTCCGACGACGGCGACAATCGGTGGGTTTTCTCGACCCACACTTGGTCTCGGAGCAATCTATCAATGAAAATGCATCTTTCGTGCAAGATTACATAATGAGGAGATTGATTGCTCACAGTGACAATGAGTACATCATGGTACCCTTCAACCAAAAGTAAGTGCTTCACTAGTTGTCACACAAGTTTCATTTGTACTTTATATGCAACATGAAATTAAGATTAATCACTATGGCGACACACATAACTAGGTCTCTCTGGATCTTGATTGTGATTGTACCAAAGTGGAGCAAGGTAATACATCTTGATTCCCTACTTAGAAGCAACCACGACTTCAATCGTGTGCAAGAAGCAATTAACAGGTAAACTCATTTCCTCCATACATAATTCTATTGTAATCATTCCTTCGTTTGCAATGGCCGAGGCTAACTTTTTTGGAATCACGTAGGTTGTTTACCGCTTATGTTGCCCTAGGAAGGAGACACAACGAATCCAGTGACACGCTACGACACAAGACGCGATTTTTGGTACCCGCTACAACACAACAATGCTATATCACACTTTGTTATAATGCCATTAGAATTGATAATATATATGTATGTAATTCTATTTTTGCAGTGCCATCAGCAGCTCCAGGGCAACGTATGTGGATTTTACGTTTGACGCTATATGAAGGAAATCATGGACACTAAGATGAATGATCCAGAAGTTTGTCAACCTTCCAATAATTATTATTTTCTGATTATATATATGTATATATACACACACATGCTAATTAATGACTTCGATGAAAGTGCATATGATCTTCATAAACTCGTCGAAATTCATGGAAATCTTTCCCAATTCTTGCTAGCAAAGGTCATAAACAAGACTGGAGAGTTCCACCCTGGCAATGGTGATAATTAGATGCTGAAACATTGGATTCAATTGTAATAACTCAATTATGCTTAATCAAATAATTAATTTAATTTAATTTATTTGCGACATCTGTGTAACGATTGTCATGCTATATATATGTGACATACAGTTTGATAATCCATACTGCATCATTGGCAACCAGATGTGACAATTTGCAAAACAAAGATACAGTTGTCGGCAATGATCTGATCTGAGTCTGAACAACCCTCAATATGTTTGTTACTTCTAATGGAGGTGATGAACAACAAGCTTGGGATTACAGAGACTGATTGATTTCCGTACGTTATTAATTAACACCTTAACAGGCGATCGCGATACAAGTTACGGTGAAGCGACAAGAACACAACATGACAGGATGGAAGGTAACTAATTCAGGTCTCCTTGTGCTTTGGCTCAGGGACGGCCTTCCTGAACCATGGGATCCACACCGAGGTCCGCTTCTGGTACAGCCTGTAGGCCGCCGCTCGGCGCTCCTGCTTCAGCATGCGCCGCTCGACGAGCACCGTGACATAGCCGAGGCAGAGGCTGTTGACAAGCGGCCCGACGAACATCCACCGTTGCCCCAGGTTCCAGGCGAAGAGGTAGAGACCCCACCACCAGAGCTGCTCGCCAAAGTAGTTAGGGTGGCGCGAGTACCGCCACAGGCCCTCCTCGAGGGTCGGGACCGTGGGTTCGGCCAGCCGCTTCAGTTTTTTGTTCCTGAACACGAACCTGTGCAGCTGGGTGTCGGCGAAGTGGGCGATGGCAACTCCGGCGATGCAGGCGGTTGTCGCCACGAGGTCCCAGACGCCCCATGGCTGGTTGCTGGAGTGAATGGCGTACATCGGCAGGCATACGCCGATCAGAAATACCTGTAATCCAACAAGCATGTTATGTACTGTTTACAAACACATTGGCATTTCTTCAAACACATTGCGGTCATCCGAAGAATCCCCTGAGATTAACAAGCACTGTAGTGACTGATCGAGGGGCCAGAGTTACCTGCTGCGGGAGGTAGACGGCGAAGAAGGACATCCACCACCACGTCTTGCCGTACTGGTCGCGCATCTCGGCGAACCTCCAGTCCTCCCTCTTGCCCCACTCCCACCATTCCCTCCTGAAGTAGTTGTGCGTCAGCCTCGCGCTCCACACCCAAGTCAGCGCCACCACCGCCGCCGACCTCGCCGCGTCCGCGACGGCCGCCGGGTGGGCCCGGTAGTAGTGCAGCAGCATCACCGGGATGACGGTCCAGTACAGGTCGATGAGCTGCAACAAGTAACAGAGAACCGAATAGGCATTTCGTCGAAGACATCGCATGCGAGCGTCCAAGGACCAACGGTCAATCATTGCAGCAGGGAACTGAACGAGGCAAGCAAGTGCTGTGATGGGCGTACTTACCCAGTGGTTGGAGAGGAGGAGTCCGATGAGCCAGAAGAGGAGGTCGACGTTGAGGAGGAAGAGGACGTTGGCGAGGAGGAGGGGGTGCGCGGCGCACCACGAGGAGACCGGGTTGGGATCATCTTGGGGGCGGACGAAGGAGAGGCAGAAGAGGATGGAAGGAAGCGGGGCGAGGAAGGCGATGACCTTGTTCTTGCGGCTGCTGCCGCCGCCGGCCATGGGGAGAGTGCGACTGCTGCGTGGAGTGGCGAGCGATCTTGGTGTGCGCCACGGCTTTTATAGCGATGGAGGAGTCAATTAATTGCAGGCAGCTGCGTTTAGACCTGGCCAATTGGGCCGTGCCGGGTCGGTACGGTACGGCCTCGGGCTCGGCACGGCCCATTTAGACATGACCCGTTAAGGTTCGTGTAATAAATAAGCTGTGCCGTGCCGGTTTGAGCGCGGTTAAGGCTAAACGGGCCATGCCGGCCCCCTAGCCCGTTTAGCCGAAAAAAAGAAAAAAATAAGAAAAATTGTAAAAATATAGACAATTCACAAAAAATTCAGAAAAAATATATAAAAATGTAGACATTGTTAATCATAAAAATAAATATTTGCAATGATATAATGAGCTTTATTAACTTATTAAATTACTTGGGATGGCTGCCTCATTAAAAACTTTACCAAGTAAAAACTCAATTTGAGAAAATCTTGGTAAAGAAAAAAGAGTACAGCCTATAAAGCTCATTAGTGGCCCGATGTGAAGAAAATATTGAAAATTCTATTCATTGTTATCTAAATACAAATTCTCAAAAGATTCTTCTAAATCTTTATTATCTGTAGTAAGTTGGAGTCTTGATTCAGCTTGTTCCCAGTCTTTGACGGTCAGAAGTACTTCAACCATCTCGTTGGAGAGACTTGTTCGTCGCTCCTCGATTATTCTTCCTGAAAGATCAATGTCGACTCAGGAGACCAGAGACAGAATAGTCAACACATCCCATGCTAATATGGATAGCATCGATATGATACCTTCGGGTTTGCCACCATGAGAGGATGTTCAACTCTCGCCGAAGCTCACGCTATCACCGTTGAGATAGCTTGATAGGTCTCCAGTGCTTTGCCGTCTTCCTCCTGACTGTTGTGTACCTGCACCTGCACGAGAATCTCTACACGAAGAACCAAAAATCTTGCCCCATTGGATAGTCCCCTTAGAGGTGCTAGGGACTACGGGGGGTCTTTCCAAACGCACAGACCCAAACTTATTTTTATATTTATCATATACCTCATATAATTTATCCTTAACAGTAGTATAGTATGTACAGTAGTCTAAACCGGTAGCATCACTTAAAAGTTGTAAAACATTTATAAATCTTTGGAGAATACTTTTGTAGAGCATTGTGTTGGGTGGGGTTTTGAAAGTGTTAATCTGAAGAATTTTGTGGAAAAGCCCACCTGTTTAATTAATAGTAAGTTCTAAATTTGAATTAATCAAAAGATGATCCATGATAAAGATTTTCAAAGGTAGCATAAATAAGTTGGTCACTGTACCAAAGGAATATTTGTACACAAAATAGTAATATCACAAATCTTATTAAAGAAAAGAGGAGAAAATAAGGATAAAGAGAAAAGGTTCCGTTAGGGCCCATAGTTTGTAAATAAAATGGTCATCTCTGTGAAATTAATTTTTAAACCCAAAATATGTCCGGAACTTCGTGAATTTTTCTAGAATTTTTGGAAGTAATTTCATATTTTTCCGAATTGTATTATGCCTTGTAGCATTCCTGAAAATGCAAAATCAAAATAAAAACCCAAAAATCCCACCCGGCCGACGATGGACGGGCCGATCCGCCCACGCCGCCCGGATCCGCCTCCCCTCTCTCGGTCGACGCGTTCGGTCCGGATGGCGCCACGTCCCGCCCGGCGCCATCTCGCCACCCGCGCGCCGCCTCCCGCCCCTCTCTCTCGCAAGTGGGCCCACTTTGTCGGGGCCGTTTTCCCTTTCTTCCTCCTCCTCCGCGCCCGGACCCCTTCGCCACGACCCGCCGCGACCGCCCGCAGAGGGGCAGCGGCATGGGAAGGCCACGACGCCGCCACGCCCGCCACACCCGCCGCTCATGGCCGCCGACGCCGCAAGCCGCGCCGCGCCCATGTCCCGCGGCGGGTCCGCTGTGGCTGCCCGCCCGGTCGGCTATAAAGCCGCGGATGTGCCTAACAGATCGCTGTGCCACCTTGTGCCATTTCCACAAGCATTGCCCCAAGAGTCGCTTGATCGCCGGCATTCTTGCTTCTTCCCCAACTCCTACCGACGGTCCCTCTCCACAATTCTGTCGATCGACGCTGGGAGCTCGATCCTTGCTCCCACACCATCTCCGCACTGTCGCCAAGCTATTGCCGGCCTCGAGCTCTCGCCGACGGCCGTAGCTCGCCGGCACCGTGAGACCTCCTCGAGCCGCCGCTGCTGTCGCCGACCCACCTCCGGTGACCCCCGCCTCCCGTCGCCGCCAGCAGCCTTCGCCATGAGCCCGCCTTTGCATTTCACGAAGCTCCCGAACCTCGGTGAGGCTCCCTCGCCGGCGACGGCCATCGCCGCCCGGCCTCGGGCCGCCTCCCCCTCGCGCACTTTAAGGGAATAAATCATCCCTTAAGGGTGAGATAAACGAGCGGCGGGTTGGCTACCGCCGCCACCCCTCTATCCCCGGCTCCCTCGGCGCTCGAGCCCCGCTCACGCAGCGCCGAGGTTGAGCCATTCTTTTAAACTGTCGGCGACAAAGGGCCCCACCGCCACGACCGCTGAGCCACTGCCGCCTCCCGAGCCCCGCCTGCCGTGGCCGCGAGCGCAGGCGTGAGCCCTCGCCACTGGGTCCCACGTGTCGGCACACCATGAAAGTCGGTCTCGCCAAGGCCCCGCTCGTCGAATTTATTTTTGGGATTTATTCAAACCGAAAGTATTCAAATGTGTATAACTTGTTCATTTTAGCTCCAAATTTAGTGAAATCAATTTCTAAATTTATCTAAAATCAAGGGCTTCTTAATGAAACCAGAACCAACACTTTTGAAGCTTGTTTAAATTTTTATTGTGTTATTTGATTGTTGTGATGTTCTTTTATCTAAATTTTCGCGCGTATAAAACGTAGCTTCGAGACTCAAGAGGAGGAAGTCAGCAATGCTTAGAATCCAACGCTCAAAACCCGGATCCCAAAGAACCAAGGCGAGTCAATGCTTTGATCATTTTGAGCCTATGTTTTCAATAAAGTATTTTGGTTTAGGTAATATAAATTGCATGCTTATATCTATGTTGCAATACATGTTAATTTCAGCTTTTAGATATATGCCCATGTTCTCTTGATTTAGTTTATGTCCTTTGCAATACTTTTGGCTATGTGATCCTTGTCACCCTAGTAAAAGTAATAATACTACTACTCTTCTGAAACTAAGTCTATAATTATTAATGCATGCTTAGAGTTGTTTAGATGAACAAGGGTGTGAGAGCACCCTAGCGATCTTGTAAATTAACGAAGCAAGATTGGGCAATCATTGTGATGATGACCGGTTTATGTGGGTATAAGAGTATTTTTCGAAAGAACCTCACATGCTTAATTATCTGGGCGGATGGTTGAGGGCGGGAGTGTTGAATGGTGCCGTGATAGCACAGATTTGTGATAAAGTGGTGCCGTGATAGCATAAGAGATTGTGGTAGAACCGCCCAGATAACACTTAAGGACTGAATCTTGTGATAATCTCCCACGATACAACAAGTACAACCACATGCTGGCAAAGTGTAGGCAGGGCCAACTAATTTGCATTGACTTAGTAAGAGTTGCGTCGGTGTGAACACGGGCGGGTAGAGGATGGCCACATCCTCCGACGTGATGGCGCAAGAGGGGCTTCTGGAAGGGTGGTCGCATGCTTGAGGAAGTGGAAACCTTAGCGGTTGCAACTCTGCTAAGGAAAATGCACTGTAAAAGCCTTGTGGTAGTCTACTCAACTGCATGGCTAAGGAATCATGCGGGGCAATGAGCAGATCTATCTCGTGTGGGTAAAGTGTACACACTCTGCAGAGTCAAAACTATTCGAATAGCCGTGCCCTCGGTTATGGGCAGACATGGGAACTTAACTAGATATAGTTCTATTTCAAAATCTTTTAAAAAGGGCAGAGAAAGGCCTTTATGGGAAGGCAGAGTAAGGCCCTCTTTTGAGTTGTCCTGGGTGTCGTCCCAGTGGTAAAGTAAGCGGTTATAACGCTAAAGGCATGGTATGAAGAGCAGAGACCATGTAACAGTGGATGGTCTCTGATTCGATAAAAATAACTGAATATGTCTTTGTGTATCATGTTTAAAAATTTTAACTGGCTAGGTCCTAGGGAATTTTAAGTATCATAGTTCAAAAAGCATATTTCCGCAAACAAAACAACTTGAGCCTTTCCTTGTTAAAAGCCTGGCATACTACCTACTGCATTCTGTGTGTGTGTGTTGACTCGCTGAGCACGGTGGTTAGTGTGCTCACTCTCGCAATACCAACAATCCAGATTCGGGAGCCCAAGACCCGTATGCCTGCGATGAAGCGCCTGCTGCAGATGGAGAAGACCGCGCCGGGAATTAGAACGAATAATCCGTGCTTAGAACCTTAGGCATTTAGACTAAGGTGTGGCTTCATCCAAACATTCTAGAGCCCTAGAATATTTTGTATGACCACTTTTGCCCTCAGTCTCTGCTTGTGGTTTAAAGGCCTACTTTGTATCTCTTCCGCTGCTAGTCTTTTGTAATGTAAATATTTGGCCTGCTTGGCCCTATTGTAACCACTGCACTTTGTGAAGGCCTAACTTCACTTTTGCAATGTAATATTATTATGGCTTGTTGTGAATTCCGCGTGTATGAAATGATTCGGCAATGTATCTGTGTGCATTATCTACTGATCCAGGGAATAATGCGGTAAGGCACAGCAGGGTCTGGATTGCAAAATCCGGGTCCGACACCAGTGCTTTGCCGTCTTCCTCCTGACTGTTGTGTACCTGCACCTGCACGAGAATCTCTAGACGAAGAACCAAAAATCTTGCCCCATTGCATAGTCCCCTTAGAGGTGCTAGGAACTACGGGGGGTCTTTCCAAACGCACAGACCCAAACTTATTTTTATATTTATCATATACCTCATATAATTTATCCTTAACAGTAGTATAGTATGTACAGTAGTCTAAACCGGTAGCATCACTTAAAAGTTGTAAAACATTTATAAATCTTTGGAGTTTAACCCTAGGATCCAAAATAAAGGCGAATGCATATAAAATAGGAATTTCCCTCTAATATTTTAAAAACTTAGTTTTCATGGCAACTACAGCATCCCGTAGTATAGGATCATTTTCAAAAGCTTTTAGGTGAGTGCAATTTCAAGAATGTTATGAACAATTAGAGGAGATGTAGGGTAGTATACTCCAGAAAGACAAAGTGTAGCTTTATGAAAAAGTTCTAGAAAGGAAAATATTTTTTGACCAACAACCCAATCGTCCTCAAAAAGTTCAGAGTCTCTAACTTGGGTTCTACTGGAGGAGCTACGAGATTGATGACTTTGGGTATGAAGAAATACAGATAATGTACTCTTATATGGCAATATATGTTTAAGCATAAGGTAAGTAGAGTTCCATCTAGCAGGCATGTCTAAACCAAATTTTCTAGGATGAACGTTCATTGCTACGCAAAAACTCTTATATGCAACTATTCGTTGGTTAGAACAATTAATAAATGAAATTGCATATCTAAAAGAATCAATACAAGCATTTAATCTTTTTAAACCAGATTTAACAATAAGATTAATAATATGACAAGCACAACGTTGATGTAGTAAAAAAGATTGTGCATAAGAATTAAACAAAGGAGTAAGAATTTCCATAGTTTAGTGTTTGCAATGCATTATCTAAAGTTATAGAAAAAATCTTATCCGTGAGGCCAAAATCTTCTACAACTCTAATAATACTTTCTGCAATATTTTCAGCATTATGTGAAACATTAATTAATTTAAATCCTATAATTCTTTTTTCTATTATCCAGTCATCATTAACATAATGAGCAACAACACTAATATAATCTTCTCTAGCCCTACCACTCCATATGTCGGATATCAAAGCGATAGAGAATGTACATGTATGAAACATTTCTTTCAATTTTTCACGATAATTGTTATAATATTTAATTAAATCTCTAGTTGTTGTTTGCCTAGATACAGAACTAAATCGAGGGTTATGAGCATTTCTAATATATTTTTCAAAAGCATCTGACACACCAAAATTTAAAGGTAAATCTTGAGAAGCAGTCAATCTACAAAGAGATTCCCGAGCTACCTCTGGGTTGTACTCCCACGTACGTACCGAGCCGTCGGGGTTATATTGCACCTGTCTCATGATTTGTATTCCTTGCCTTTTTGCGCTTGTCGCATGTCGTTGTAGGTGACCCGTCCCACCAAGATTTTGCGATCAATTCATTACCACAAATTTTACAAACAAAGATACCTCACCGAATTCCCATCATCGTTGGTCTTGAACTTCTTGTCGAAATCATTCCAAACTATCGATGTATTGGCTTTGTTCTTTTTGCACCGTGCTTTGGGTTGTCGATGCACTTGTTGAGCCGCAGAAGATGGATCGATTGAGGACCTCGCGCCACCGGAGCCTCTCCGCTTTATTGTATATCCTCCGCGATGGATACGCTTGTTGAAACGGTTGCATATCCTCCGCCGAGAGGTCAATTCGAGAGAGTTCAAAATCGTAGTACTCCATTAAATCAACTGCAAATTGAAATATGAAAGAACGATTAACTTACTATTAAACCAACAAATAATACCAAAAAAATAAAATATGACAGCACTACTACCTCCTTTCCAGCTCCTACAAAAATCTTTCAGGATTTTTGAATTTTCGGAATTTTGCCCGAATTTTTATCAAATTTGCGCAAACACTTTCAGATTTTTCACAGCTAAACCGAGAGATGAGAGTGAGGTTTGAGGTATGGAAAATGGAGGTCGGCTGCCCCCCTATTTATAGGAAAATTTTCAGATTTTTTCCGAATTTTTTGCTATTTTTTCGAATTTTTCCCCTCTAACGGTAAAAAAACGGCTATTTTTCAAATTAAACGGGCCGGGCGTGCGTGCCGTGCCAAGACGGCCCGCTTAGAGCCGTTAGTCGTGTCGGGTCGTGTTGCAGTCGGGGCGGCCCACGACCGATGCTAAGCAAGCCGGCCGTCTTGGCCGCCGCAGTCGCGACCTCGGCCGTGCACGGCCCGGCCCGCCGTCTTGCCGCGTCGACCCGCCCATCTCGCCGCCGTGTCGTGTCGTCGCGGGCCGGGCTAAAAGATGGCGAAGGCATGCGACCGTTAAGGCCCTACCGCTTGGACACCTCTAGTGCGTTTTCATTTCCTCTTCATGTGTTATGCTACTTATACTTCGGCTCTCTGATTAATCATGGACCTCAGCGGCGGATTTAGGATTGGAGCACGCTTCAAACTAATTTTGAACTAAATAGTAATTTAGCATACGATAAGTGTAAAACTATATTATAATATAATAAAAAAATACATCATTGATATAAAAATTTTGCTTCATACTCAATATTTGAAGAGTTCAAGTTTTCCACACAAATCATTATAAAGAAAGTATATGAAACCATACAGAATGTAGCGTATTAAAAATACATCAAGTATCTCAAATCCTAAATGGAGATTTGTTCACTATCCTATGCGGCTAGCCTATCATCTCCTCATCAATAGTAGAACAAGAATCATAACCTACAAAGACAGCATAAAAAATAAAATAAAATATGTATATAGATAAATTCAAAGCACGTGAAAATTACATTTGAAATAAACTAACTTACCACTTGCACGAGAAAGTTGTTTTTTGCGTGACCTCATCCCTTGAAAACGTTCTAAAATCTTCTCATCTTTAATACTCGCAAATACATCTCGCGCAATATAACATACCATATTATGATTCATCCACTTATCATTCATCTTATTTCGTAAATTAGTCTTAATGATGTTCATAGCTGAGAAGGCACTTTCTACAGTTGCTATTGCCATGATAAAATCAAGGCCAATTCAATGAGACCATGTACCAATAGGAAAATTGTATGTCTGTCAGTCTCAACCATCTTCACAACAAGATTTGCAAGGTCGGTACAATTTGTAAAAGATAGATCACCTCTTGCATCAACAATAAATGTGTGAAGTTGGTCCTTAAGAACTACACAGTCATATTGAGAGAGAAGTCAACAGCATACATTCTAGCAAATTCAATTAATTTGTCCTCATCGAAGTTGGTGAAAGAATTTCTTGGATTAAGACAAGCAATGTACCTTAATAACTTTACATCTTTCTGCAAAGCGATTATTCAACTCAGCAATAATTTGATCATGCACCACAATAAATATTTCATGATGGAAATGCTCATAGTAAGTTACCATTCGACCACCACGACCTCTTGAACAACCTCTAATTGGTATTTTATCAGACATATTCAGCACAGTGATATTATGTTGGAGACAAAAGGCCTTTGATTCTTCAAACAGCTCATCCCAACCATGATTTCTTACTTCCTCAATTGTTTTCAATGTGGTCTCAATCAAGCCTACAACACAGATAATATTTTGATCTTTCTTTTGCAAGCATTGTGAAAGATCATTAGTCTTGTCCAATATTCTAATCATAAGATGTAATATAAGTATAAATTCAAAGCTCTCCATTTTTTCTAACAAACCCAAAGTTGTGGTTTTCTGTGTAGCATTTGTGGCATCATCACTCAAATTATCTAATACCTCTAAGACCGAATCCCACATGAAGAGAAGACGCATAATGTTTTATGATGTGAACCCCAATGAGTATCACCAGGCCTTGCAAAGTTAAATTTCATCATTCTCTAATTTATTCACAATTTTATCATGGTGATCTTGTGCCAATTGATCTTTTCTGTTACAAGAAGCATTAATAGTGTTGACAATCAAGGTGATGTAGTTAAAGAAATCTAAGACAGAAGAACAACACTTAGCCACAGAAACAACCAGTAATTGCAACTTATGTGCAAAGCAATGTATACAAAAAAAGATATAGATTTTCATCCAATATGCATCATTACTCATTCGGTTGAATCGGTTCCAATCCATAAATCCATTCGGTGATTCGGTTGGGCGTTGGCCATTCCAAAGTTGGTCTCGTCTCATGGTCTCAGGACTCAAGCTGAGGCGCTGAGCCGCTCTCTGAGAGCTCCCTGCTCGGCGCTCGCCATGCTCGGCTCTCTACTCAGGGCTCTGTTGCAGGTCCATGAGGGCGAGGACGGAGCCGCGGAGCGGCGGAGTGTGGAGGCGCAAGTCCATGAGCACCCGGAAGCCAGAGGCGCAGCCGCGCAGGTCAACCACAAGGGCGGCGGGCGGCAGCCAGCGGACCACAGATGAGCAGCGCGTGTAGCGGCGCAAGCGGGGCGGTGGCCGACGGTGGGGCGCACGTAGGCAAGGGGCGGCGGTGGGGGCGCGCAGAGCTGCAGCGCGGGGCGGTGGCTAGAGGTGGGGGCGCGCGCAAGCGCAGCCACGCGGCAAGGGCTGGGGCTAAGATCTGATTTGGGCGGCTAGGGGCTGGGGATTAGGATTTTCTTCACTTGGTCTTGATGGATGTCTCATGGATGGGCTGACTTAATGAGCTGTTGACTGTCATTTTGTGTACTGATTTATTATTTGGGTTACCAGACTGATAGTTTTTGAGGCCTCGAGCCAGTTCTGCGCCTAATGACGGTAACCTGCTCACTGATTAATCAAGCTTATTCGTCATTTTCCACACAGTTGCCCAGTTACAACAACGTATATGTTTATATAAACATAGAGATGTACAACAACCGACGGTGTATATATCTTTTATTTTTTTTCATTCAATTAACGTGGTAATTTTTAGCATTGAGAGCTAACGTGGCGGGATTCACTACTACAGAAAACCGTATTACAGACGGTTCAAAAATGTCATCACAGACGGTTTTATGAACCGTCTGAATTTATGGGTCAGTGATAATCAAAGGTTATCACAGACGATTTTCGAACCGTCTGTGGTGTAAATATCACAGACGGTTTTTAATTAACAACCGTCTGTGATATATGATAATCACAGACGGTTTTAGGTAAAAACCGTCTGTGATATGTGATAATCACAGACGGTTTTTATATTCTTTCCTACCCCTACGTTTATTTCTGTTATTGGCTAGCCTCAGGAAATGCTAGCCATACCCTCTGAAACAAGCAGATAAACATGTACATGTATACATACAATTCACATCTCAATGTATTTCACAAACATGAAACATCCAATTCACATCTCAATTCATTTCACAAATATAAAACATGCAATTCATATCGCACTTTATTTCACAAACATAAAACATCCAATTCACATCGCACTTCATTTCACAAACATAAAACATCCATTAACAAATACAGAATTACAAAAGATCTAAATTACATTTGTACTTAGATGGTAACATTGCATTTTTTATTGCTCTATCACTCCAGAATCAAGATCTCGCGAAAGGAATAGATCCATAATCAACCAACTTGTCAGGCTGCACAAGCAATACTTGGATAATGCATGATTGTCATTCAAGTATTGCTTGTGCAGCTGACAAGTTCGTTGATTATGGATATGTTCCTTTCGCGAGACCTCGATTTCGGAGTGATAAGAGCAATAAAAAAATCATGGTGCGCAGTGAAACTCTCCTTGTGACTTTATGACTGCAGCCACCAAAAAGTACGCCAACTCTCCTCGAATTCTTGAAAGGTCAGGCTATTTCAATGTAGTTGACAGGATGGACGCAGCCTGTCGATTGGAATATCAATGTGTGTATATATGTAACGTGATAAGTATGAAGTAATTATGGGAAGATTGACAAACCTTGGAATTGGTGATCCTCGAGGAATCGAGGAGTAGTTCCATATGGTGGCAAACGTAGAAGCCACATGTGTTGCTCGGCGGCTGCTGGTGGCACTGCAAAAAATGTGTATCAGGTTCATTGAACCGGATATACTGGAGTGTGTCACTTGCTTCATGCCCTTTGAAGGTCTATGTGGCATATATTATTACTACAAGGTCTCTAAATAAAGTTCTATGAAGGAAATGATACAAACTAGTGTATCAGGTTCATTGAACCAGATACACTGGAGTGTGTCACTTGCTTCATACCCTTTGAAGGTCTATGTGGCATATATTATTACTGCAAGGTCTCTAAACAAAGTTCTATGAAGGAAATGACACAAACTAGTGTATCAGGTTCATTGAACTGGATACACTGGAGTGTGTCACTTGCTTCATGCCCTTTGAAGGTCTATGTGGCATATATTTTCACTACAAGGTCTCTAAACAAAGTTCTATGAAACAAATGACACAAACTAGTGTATCAGGTTAATTTAACCGGATACACTGGAGTGTGTCACTTGCTTCATACCCTTTGAAGGTCTATGTGGCATATATTATTACTGCAAGGTCTCAAAACAAAGTTCTACGAAGGAAATGACACAAACTAGTGTATCAGGTTAATTTAACCGGATACACTGGAGTGTGTCACTTGCTTCATGCCCTTTGAAGGTCTATGTGGCATATATTATTACTACAAGGTCTCTAAACAAAGTTCTACGAAGCAAATGACACAAACTAGTGTATCAGGTTAATTTAACCGGATACACTGGAGTGTGTCACTTGCTTCATGCCCTTTGAAGGTCTATGTGGCATATATTATTACTACATGGTCTCTAAACAAAGTTCTATGAAGCAAATAACACAAACTAGTGTATCAGGTTCATTGAACCGGATACACTGGAGTGTGTCACTTGCTTCATGCCCTTTGAAAGTCTATGTGGCATATATATTAAGACTACATCACTTTTTTCTATCTAAGAGTTCATCGTGCTCCTGCTAACAGAACATCATTGTGAAGAATAGCAAGCAACATCAGCTATCGTCAATGAGGATATGATAACATATTTATGTGTCGGGGTACCTTAGCATCACATAAAGGCCAGACAAGGGTACCTTAGTGCTTATGCGTCGGGGAGGCGGCCGGCGAGGGCTCGGGGAGGCGACCGGAGGCGACGGGCGAGTGGAGGCGCCGGGCATGGAGGCGAGCCGAGCGTCGGTCTTCGAATGCGACCGGCGAGAGCTCGGGGAGGCGACCGGCGAGGGCTCGAACCGTTCTAAGTTTCGAACTGTCTATGATATTGATATCACAGACGGTTCTAAGTTTAGAACCGTCTGTGATAATTATATCACAGACGGTTTTTACTTACGAACCGTCTGTGATAATGTAGAGTCAGAACGTATCTCTCGTGTATCGTCTAACGTATCTCGATCGTTATACGAAGCGTCTATATCATTAATGTTTGGTATACGAACTGTCTATATCATTAATATTTGGTATAGAACCGTCTGTGCTAAAGGTTAAATATGCGCGCCTAATCCAGGTCTTCTACGTACGTACGTATTGTCCTCTAACAATATGGATTCTACTGTTTTTGTGATCATCTCCTTCCTCTCTTCTGTTCATCAAAAGTTGTCCAGTCGGAACCTTACACAGGCGGCCAGGAATTTACATCTGGAGCAACTTCTCCGCACACGTCCTGCTCTACTTCCCCGACTTTTTTTGCATCCGTCAGCTCGACCTGATCATCCGCCGTCGACGGAGGCGTCTCGCTGCTGCTCAAGAAAGGGAAACAACCCTCACCCTGGTTCTTCTACACAATGTGTACAAAGCGGAAGAAGCAATTGTGGCATTGGAGAGAATGATGGATAGCATTGCCGATCAAGCAAAAACGGCAGATTCTAAGTAATCTTATAATGCTATCCTCTACGAGATTATGTGCTATGCTACTGATCATTTTCCTATGCTGGAGGATGAAGTGTTGAGGGCAAGGACAATGTTAATGGCGTTCGAGAACTCAGCGGCTGATCCTCCAAGCCCTAAAGTCGAAGAAGAAGCGTACAAAGCCTAAAAGATTAGAATCTGGGAATCTCTTTATCTCTGCGACTTTTGTAATAAATTTGCCTCGAATTGAAATTAATAAATATGCCTTTAATTTGTGATCTTTTGTCTCTGTAGTTAAGTTATTAGAGTCATTATCACAGACGATTTTTTATTACAAACCGTCTGTGATAATTCCAGATTATCACGAGCGGTTTTAATACTGCACTGCTCGTGATACTAAAGTATCGCAGACGGTTCATCGGTAACAACCGTCTGTGATACTCGTTTTCTCCGATGCCGCCAACATAGACGGTGTCCAAATTAAAACCATCTGTGTTAGTGTCGGTCACAGACGGTTTTGTCAAACCATCTGTGATTGGCCGTCTAGTATTAGCCTTTCTGTAGTAGTGATTTCTTTTTGTTCTGTTTTAATTATTATAATAGATCTTTTTCTTTTGTGAGGATGGTATCGCCATAATCTTAGAGGTAGTTTTTGTCACTTAGGATTTTTTTTTCTTTCTCGATTTTAGATGGAAAAGTTAATCGTTGTGCTGTTTTCCACAAAAAGATTATCTTCGCAATGTTTTTCTCTTCAGTATTCTTTACGGTGCTCTACTTCTAACCTCATGTCTCCGTGATGATGCTGGTATAATTTCCTCGAAAGAAAAGATCCATGCGAGAGGAAATACAAATGATAAACTACATAATCTTTACTATTATAAAAGAAGGAGTTGGTGGTTGGTCCGGCCTCATCCACCCCATTCTCACAAAAGACAGCACTGACATGTGGCTCCAAAACACACATTCTCCATTTTCTCAACTCTAACCGCTCTACTCTCTTAACTTCTCACCATTCTCCACTTTTCAACCGATCAAAATAATTTTTTTCTATAGCACGATTATCTATATATTTAATGAGTTTCGTTGCAACGCACGGGTACATAACTAGTTTGTTAAACATTGATCTGGTATGCCAAGCAGGGTGTGCTAGATCTAGCAAATTAGGTCTGGAAAATAACCGCAAACTGGCCCTTAAACACCAAAAAAAAAAAATCAAGGCAGGAGAGAGACTGATCTTCTAGCAATCCTTATGAGGGACTTGATTTGAGCATCCACTCTAAATTAACAGCAGCAGCACAATAGTGCGCACCCACCCTATGTATGCTGCTTTGCAATATATACTAGTAGCTAATGCAGCTTTAATTAGTTGCCCTGATCATACTTTAACAAGATAAAAAAATGCATTGCATTGTTGTAGCGTGTAAAATATAAGGAGAGCTGTTCATGCATGAACAGCTTTCAGGTTGATCCGTCTTCTTCAATCATGTGCACGCCATCCGTCGTCCACGGATTAACCTAGCTCCCATCTCTATTATTGTATGTACCGAACGTGAGCTTAATTAAGCTCATCTGCTAAGCTGTGTCACACGCTAATTAACAAATTAAGCATTGAAAGAATGCATGGTCACAATCCATACGCATCAATGTGTTGTCTAAAGTAGCAGTTAATGGATGATGATTGCTCTTGACGGCGCCGGGGATCCCAGTAGCCGAATTAATTAAACTCATGATCGATGGTCTCACCATGATTATTGAGTGCTAATGATTGGTTTTAGCATAAATTAAGGAGATGGAGGGATCAACCAAAGCAAAGGTGCTATCGTTGGAACACGCCGGAACGCGATCAGGTTACCTAAGATAATTAACTGAAGGGACGGCCGTTCAGATCGATTTGTAAGTCTTCTTTTTTTTTTCTTCTGAAAGAAGAACTTTGTTTAATGCTTAACAAGCCACGGTGTAACATCCCATTTTTGGAATTTGTATGTGCTTGAGTGAATTTAAAAAAAATAAATTGAATTCAAATTCCTTTGCAATTCAAAAGCTAGCCATCTCAATATATAGCAATGTACAACCGAATTACGCTGCCGATCTGAACCATATTGGCCGGATTACATGCTATACAAATCCGGCGGAATATGCATGGTTTTAAGAAGATGAAGGGATCAATTAAATTAAGCAAAGGCCCGATCGATCGATGTTGGAACACGCCGGAACGCAATCAGGTTAGCTAACATAATTAACTAAAGGGCCGCCGTTCAGATCGATATGCAAGTTTTTTTTTTCTAAAAGGAACTTTGTTTGCTTAACATGCCACAGATTCAACTCAAAATTTTATCTACACAAAGAAAAACAAAATGGCACTCCTAACGGTCCGACGGGTTGAGTGCCTCACAACAGTACTCCCTCGGCAACAAGCTTTGAGGTCCTAAGGGGCGACCTGGCAGAGATAAATGCCCCAACCCCTCGGGGTTCTATATGCCAGAAGCTATCTAGGACAGGCCTTGCCTTTCCCTAGCAGAGATGCAATCCGCCCTACAGAGGCCACGCTTTGACACCCTACGGTGAAGCCGGAGCCATCTTGTCGAGGCCGCGCCTCAGAAGCATGCGATCCACAAGGACGGGGCCATCGAGGTAGAGCCACCCTATCGAGGCAGTGCCTTCGAGACAGGCGGCAGAGTCCTGCGGAGAAGCTAGAGCTATCTTGTCGGGGCCGTGTCTCGTAGGTGGTGACGCAGGCGGGCTGTAGATGTCTGATCGCCTGCCAAGCAATGCCTATGAGGCAAGTGGCAGGGTCTCGCGGCAAAGCCAGAGAGGTCTTGTCGAAAGCAGGCGACACACAGAGGTAAGGTCGTTGAGGTAGAGCCAGCCTGTCGAGCCAGCCTGGCAGAGTCCTGCGATGAAGCCAAAACCATCCTGTTGGAAGCAGGTGACACGCAGAGGTGGAGCCATCGAGGTAGAACCAACCTGCCAAGGCGATGCCTTCGAGGCAGGTGGAAGAGTCTTGTAGCGAAGCCAAAGCCATCCTGTTGAGGCCGTGCCTTGGAAGCAGGTGGTGCATAGGAGCAAAGCCGTCGAAGTAGAGCTGCCTTGTCTAGGTGATGCTTACGAGGCAGGGGACGGGGTCCCACAGTGAAGCCAGAGCCGTCTTGTTAGAAGCAAGCGACATGCAGAGGTAGAGCCGTTGAGGTCGAGTCGCCCTGCCGAGGCGATACCTACGATGCAGGCGACGGAGTCCTATGGCGAAGCCAGAGCCATCCTATTGGAAGCCATGTCTCTGTGTCCTTACTAGAGACTGAATGTCATGCAACACTCACCTTGCCACTGCCTTTTCAAATGGCCTAGTACCGTCCCCACTTCAGCCACGCTGGTGTGTCTACTTTAGGCAAGAACATCCTATGGTGGTATGAAGGGATGTATGATGCCATGTGCGAAACAATGTGGTTTTGGGCAATGCTATAGTGAAGGGGTAGGGAGACCGGATCGTCGTTCCCCCTACATTGAAAAATAGTGCCCATAAAGGGCAAGCAGTGTGGCCTGAGGAGGGCACTACCACACGCAAAGGCATTCTGAGGAGGGAAAGCGATTCCCCTACCTTCAAAAAGAGCACCCACGGAAGGAAAGCGACGCAGTCTGAGGAGGACGCTAACACACACAGAGGCAAGAAGGTCGAAACGCCATCCCCCACCTTGAAAAACAACGTCGACAGAGGGCAAACAACGCGGCCTGAGGAGGGCGCTAACGCACGTGGAGGCAAGGAGGCCAGACCACCATTCCCCTACTTTCAAAAAGAGCACCCATAGATGGCAAGTGGTGCGGCCTGAGGAGGGTACTAACTCACACAAAGACAGGGATGTCGAACCGCCATTCCCCCTATCTTTAAAAATGATGCCCATAGAGGGTAAGCGATGTGGCCCGAGGAGGGCGCTAATACATGCGGAGGCCGAGAGGCAGACCGATGTTTCTCTACCTTCAAAAAGAGTGCCCACGGAAGGCAAGCAGTGTGGCCTGAGGAGGGGGTGGGGTCATCACCAGGGACATTGCTGAAGTGGTAGACTTCCTAGTGTGAGGTGCTTGGAAGCACGATTTGCGCAGTTCATGAGGCAATCCCTATGGTGGAGAAGGCCATGCAGAGGCATTACCATTGGTGCACGTTTTGTGCCCATCGAGGCCATAGCTAGCATAGCGGGTGGAGTCGTTACAGGGGTCACCACTGAAGTGGCAGACTCCCTAGTGGGATGCGAAACTTAGTGTGATATCCACGGTGGTGGAATTGTTTGTGCTCTGCAGAATAGGTTGGGGCTCAGGGCCACCACGCAGGTTTTTATACTCCCACAAGAGTTGTTTATACTCCGTCGAGTATGCTGGGGCTCAAGGCCACTGCGTGGTTTGCTTTTAGACTCTGTAGAATGGTTCGGGATGCACGTGGGTCTTGGTGCTTATTTAAGACTTCGTGGAGTACAGTGGGGCTCAGAGCTACCGTGCAGTTTGAGCAAAAAGCAGACCAAAATAGTGGCATAAAACGAATGCTGATACCAACAAAATCGTCAGAGTCTTGTGCTAGCAAAAAGGTAGTGAGAGTGACTGCAGAAGCAAACATGGATATGATATAGCCAGCACATAGCCACATTAAATGTTCTTAGAATGGAACTGTCCATGCAAATGGTACTATGGCAACTTTTTTCAAAATTGGCCCTTGAACGCCCCCTTTTGCAAATCTAGCCCCCTCCACGGACCTACTGAGCTCGGCAGATACTTACGAGCCAATGGAGCTCGACAGGCAACCTACTGAGCTACAGTAGCTCGATAGGTTGCTGTTGAGCAACCACTGTGCGGTAGGTGAAACACCCCAAAATTTCAAAATTTTGAATTTATTGTGAATTTTGCTTGAATTCCTTCCTCTTTCCCAATTTGGCAAAATCCCTGGAAATCTGCTTTCCTCTTTCGTCCTCTCCGCCTTCTCCTCGCGCAGACGCTCCCGTGCGCGCGACACTTCTCCACCGCCTCTACGTTCGGCCGTTGCACGCGTCGCTGTCTCCTCACGTGAAATTGCGGTCGCCGCCCTCTGCGTTCACGCTCCTTCGGTCAAGCCGATCCCACCGGTCAGTCACCTCCCCTCCTGCTCCCTCCTCGTTCAGCGCGCCATCGCCCGCACGCCCACTCCAGCCACTGCAACAGCTCATCTCCCCTCTCCCAGTGCGAACCGCGCCCAAGTCAAACTCCTGGCAGCAGCTGCAGCAGAGCAGCACCACCTCCCCCTCACACCCTCTGCGCAGCACCAGAGCATTCCCCCTTCCCGCCCTCGCGTGGGAGAAGCACACCCTCACCGCCTTATTGTAGCCACCGCCTTACGCGTCATATAAAGCCTTTTGGCCACAGTGTAACGCTTCCCAGCACACCCATAAATCTCCTCAAGCAACCGCTTCAGCTCTCATCGCCTGTGTCACCGCCGATCGTCTCCCCTGAGTCTGCTTCAGCATGATCCTTATTACCTATTGATCATATTGGTACACTAGCTTGAGCAATAGCATTTGCCTAGAGCTCTGGCGGCTAAGATCGCCGTCGGTCGAAAGGCCTTCTCCGTGGCCAGCTCGCCCGAGTTATCCTTGGGCTAAACCATCACTCCCATAGTGTTCCTAGCACCCTATAGATGATTAAAAAGCAACCAATTTGACCGGAGCACCTTTAGGGAGCCATGGCGCTACCGTAAGGGCCGTCGCCTTCTCGGCTGTCACCTGCCATCTCCGTCTGCCCCCATACTCCCCAAAGCCCAAAAATGGAAACCCAAGTCCTAAATGCACCCCTCTGTGAAACCCATTCCTCCCTAGATGCACTGGCATCGCCGCTTCGCCGAAGTTGGCAAGCTCTGTTTTCCCTCCGGGAGGAGGTCCAGAGGTTGAAGACCTCCCGGGGGCGACGTGGTCTTATGTCGGCCGCCGGTGCCGTTTCATCCAAAGCGCCCATCCTCGTTTAAATCTTGACCGTTGATGCTGACACGGCTCCTCCATCTGAGCGCTCGCGCTCCTCACATCTCGTCCGTCCGCGCCGTCCATGCGTCGCTCATTGGCGAGCGTTGTGCGTGCGTGCGCCTGGCCTCACGACCGTGCGTGCGTGGGCCGCGAGCCATGGCCTGCTCGGCTACACGTGCGGCTCGGGCCGCCGGTCAGTCGGCCTGGTTGACCGAGTGGAAAAGCCGACCGGGCCACACTGTTCACTGGGCCGGCCCAACACTGTTCACCCAATTTAAAAATTCAGAAAAATCCTAGAAAAATCCAGAAAATTCCAAAATCCCAAAAATTCTCAAAAATACACTATTTTGACTAGTTCAACATCCTAAATTCAAATTTGACCTCCATCCCACTAAATTCAAATCTTATAAATTCAAATTCCTTCAATTCGCCAAATCCAAATTCAAACAACTCCCATTTCCTTATTTGAGATTTTATGCATTTTACTCCTTTTTAATTAGATTAATTTTCCTAGCTTGATTAGAATCAAGTGTGGACTTATGTTGTTATTTTGTGTATTTACGCTAGCTTCCGACTTCGCTGAGGTTGCAGTTCAAGAGCCAGAGCCGATCGCTCAGTTGTACGAGGTTGTTGAGATCCCAGAGCAGCAAGGCAAGTTACAAGTTTTTGATCATATTGAATCCCATGAAATTTAAATTACTTAATTACCATATTTCCATTATTGTTATTTGTGAAATATTAATTGCTTAAAATAAATGTTTAGAATGGCATGCTAATTAGTTACTCCTACCACTGATAAATGCCCTATTTAAATTTGTGGCCATATTCACCATGACAACCTTAGTAACAATCGAAATATTGTATTATTATTTATAGATCATCTCATTCAACATTTTGTACTACTAAGTGACTTAGCCGTTGGCTGGTAGAATTTGAAAACTGGTTCTAAGGTGAGGGTGTGCTGTGGAAAATCACGATGTGATCTCTGTCCACGACCTTACTTTAGGAAAAACTGGTACTAGGGTTAGGGTGTGCTGTGAAAAATCACGATGTGATCTCTGTCCATGACTTTACTCTAGTGTGGAGGTTGGTTTGGAATGGTGGTGGCTAGTGTTGTTGAGCATAGTGGAAGTTGTGGTTGGTGCCTCAGGTGAAAAATATAAGAACAAGAACCTTGTGCCAAATAAAAGATATAGTGACCGCTCAAACCACAGGAGTTGACTTGTCAACACTGGTTTAGTAGCTGCTCAATTCGATTGAAACTCTACAGGATGAGATGACAGGATGTCGGGGAGTTAGGTATGTTACGGGTACCTAACAACGGTAGAGGTCACTCAAACGGCAAGGGGAGTTTAGGTTTAGTTTTTGTCTAACTGAGTGATGCTACCGAGTAAGGCCTATATAAAGAACTGAGCAGTGAAACGACCTGGCTTTCTTAACTCTGTCACGGGAGTTAAGGGATCGTGTGGGTAAAATTGAGCAACTCTGCAGAATGAAACAACTGGTATTCGAATACGCCGTGCTTCCAGTTAATGAAGTTGTGTTAATTGGGTGATTCCAACAATGAGGCATAAGTAGAATTTCTGATGTTGTTAATCTGTTTAACGGTGAAACTTTATCTGATAACAGAAAACCCCCTGATCTTAAGGAGAAATATTTTAACTTTATTTGTTTGCAAATAAAACTGCATCCACTTAATGTAATAAAACCAGTATATTTTCATCATTGAATATCCTTGCAAGTAGTAAGTTAGGATTACCCTTGTGACTTGCTGGGTACGGTGGTACTCATGACTTGCTAAACAATATTAGAAGGCCAGTGGAGCCAAGAAGGGCCTACTGAAGAAGAAGCCCCTGAGAAACCAGTCTTTTCGGAGGAGGATTGGTCTTAGGTCTTAGCCTCGTTCAGGCCGTCTAGGAAGTTTTTGTAATGTACAGTGGTTTGTAGGCTTATACGCCCGCTAGCAAAACTGGTGATAACCATATATTGTAATAAAGCTGGATCTTTTACTGTAAGCTAGTGTTGTTGTGATAATCGCTCATATTTAGAACGTTGTAACTATTCATTTTATACGGTTACGAGGTTTAGTAATGTTTCCAGAAATGAGAGCGTTATAGTGGGTTTGCGAATTAAAGTAATTAGTTATGGTTAATTGAAGTGCTAATTGTATTTGCTAATTAATGATGGCTGACTGTAGCACATGTTGTGCAGGGGCGGCTCAGTAGGTCAGGTGAGTTCAACAGGTGTCTACCACGGTCGATTAAGTCCATATTTGCAAAAAAAAGACTCCTCGAAGGCCAATTTTGTAAAAAAAAAATGCCACAGTGCCATTTTTGGTGCACAGTTCCTCAGAATGCAACACTTCAATAGCATTAAATGCTGTGACCCGTAGTCATCCCTCTTTCCCAGACATGCAAGAACAACACTGGCACTCATTATAGCGTCGCACTCCATGCAAGAAATGCTATGCAAATGAACTGCTTCCTACGTACCGAGCGGACCGCACGGAGGTGGACGCAAGGGAAGGCGCAGAGGCAGAGGCCGACTCATGGAGACCAACGCCGACGGGACAGAGGTCAACATGGATGCCGACGTAGAGGCTACTTCGCCGGCACAAAGGCTGACGTGGAGTAGGCCTCGCTAGTTAGCGTGGAGCATGGAGCGGAGGCTGACACAGGGCTGGACGCTAGAGCCATGGCGGATGTCGGCGCCGAGGCAGCTCAACGGTGTGGGCCGGAGCGGAGGCTGATGATGGCACGAAGGCGGAGGCCATTGCAGAGACTAGTGCGGATGAGAAGGAGATTGGCGCAGCGTCTAGAGCGTAGGCTGATGCAAAGCTGACTCTAGTAGTGCGGATGAGAAGGAGATTGGCGCAGCGTCTAGAGCGTACGTAGGCTGATGCAAAGCTGACTTTCTAGAGGTCGTTCACAGATGATTTTTTAAACCGGCTGTATTTATATATCAGTGATAATCGAAGGTTATCACAGATAGTTTGTGAGCCGTCTGTGATAAAAATAACATAGACGATTAGTAAGTAGCATCTTAAAAAATCAGGATTTCGAAAATACATCTTATCCCTATCAATCTCTCTCCAAAACTCATCTATAACTCTCTCTCTATCCCTATCTCTATCTCTACATCCTTCTCCCATCTCTATCTCCCATCGGCCAGGGGCGCACGGGGCGAGCGGCTGCCAACGGCGGTGCGGGCGCACGGCACGGCGCAAGGTGGTGCGGCGCACGTCAGCGCAGTGTATGGCGAAGGCGCAGTGCAAAGCAGCATGGGTGCGCAGCGGCGGCGGTAGGCGGGCGGCCCAGTGTGGTGACCGGCGCTCCCGCACGCTCGCACAAACCATGACGGCTGCGACGCGGTGGCGGGGCACGGTGCGACGAAGGCGGCTCGGTGTGGCAGCGATGGCCTGTGGCCACGGCACACGGCAGCAGAGGCGTGTGGAGGTGGCGGCGCGCGGCCATGGTGGTGGTGGTGGTGGCGTGCGGCTCAGTGGTGCCCAGCGGCGGTGGCCGGTGGCAAAGACACGGCCGAACGACCGTTCGCACTACCGAATGATGTTACGCTCGGCCAAACGGCCGTTCGCGTGGCCAAATAGCGTTCCCTTGGACAAACGACGTTTTGCATGATCGAATAGCGTTCCGCTTGGCCAAACGGCCGTTCGCGTTGCCAAACGGCGTTTCGCTTGGCCGAACGGCGTTTCACACGATCATGGGGCTAGCGAACCCGTGTCCTCTCCAATCAAATTTATCTCCAGTTGCTCTTTTATCGAACTCATCTGTACCTGATCGGTTGCTTTCTATTCCATCGTGTAGGATCTCACGAAGCTATTGAGGGAGCGTTCATGCAGTTATACATTCCAGATCCTTCGTGCAGCGTATCCGCCGAGCGTGCTCAAGGCAAGTACCTCGCGGTCGTGAGCTTTTCGGTTCGCATATCACGTGTTTTCAGTTTACTTGTCACCTTGTCATTAATTATAATTATAATATCACTCATGCTTGCTTGGCTAATATCATATCATTAAAGTTACCTGACTATTATCATATCATTAAAGTTACTTGTCTGATATCATAATATTAAAGTTACCTGGCTAATACCATATCATTAAAGTTTCATGTCTGATATTATATCATTAAAGTGACATGGCTAGTATCATATCATTAAATTTACCTTGCTGATATCATATTACTGAAGTTACCTAGCTAATATCATATCACTAAAGTTACCTGCTATTATCATATCACTAAAGCTTATCTAGTCATTGTCGTATTTTATGCTTGTATGGTTATTATCGTATCATTCATATTTGCCTGGTTATAGACTTTTAATACTGTATTCATACTATGACGTAGTAGGTTATTTTATTTCACATGTTTTTATGTTTATTAGGATGCTCAGTTAAAATGTTCTAAAATTAATACTTTTTAAGTAGTGTTTTAGAATTCATGCATAAATCGTTAATGGGGATAGCATAGGAACATATTTTAACTTAGGTTTAAATTATTAGCACTCTTTTGACATTAGGCCTGCTATGTTTTAGTTTTCTAATATCATGATCCATTAATTGTATGATGTTGTATTTGAGCCATGAAGGATGTATGTATTAAATCTGTTAATCTGACTAACAATCACTTATCACATAATAAAACTTGAATGGTTGATAACCTTGTGTGAGCTATATTATAATACCTATTTAGGATAATTTATATATCACTATCACCATATCGTCATTCCACATCGCCCTCATTTTAGGAATTACGTCCCTCCATTTTCAACCCAAGCACATCCTTTCACTTCTCATAACTTTATCTTAGTCTTTCCTTAGTTCTCATAAAGTCATACCCTATAGCATGTTAACAATATAATGGTTACTTGGCCTAGGGTTATCCACATATAGGGGAGATTTTCACCTACCTGGTAATATACGGGGGCCATACACTCTCGTTACTTAGGATATTACACTCCGTCTACGGTTATACAGTTGAGGACAGTGTTGTGCCTTATTATTCTCGTATAACTGGGTATGTGGGAGTAATCGTCATTGCCATTGCCATAAATTGCTAAATAACAATTATCTCTGTTGACAAGATAGCAGTTACCTAGCCTGGGGTCATCCACATATCGGAGAGATTACCACCTACCAGGGGGTCGTACACTTTCGTTACTCAAGATATTACACCCCATCGGCGGATATACAGTTGAGGACAATGACGTGCATGACTATTCTCGTATAATCGGGTATGTGGGAAGTGATCGCCGATGTCATTACCATAACTTGCTAAATAACAATTATCTTTAATTACACTGTTTCTGCGATCTCTATCTCCGATCTATATCAGTGTTTCCGGTAACCTAGATTCATTGCATTTAACCTGTATCAATTACTTGCTTATATTGCTTATCCTTTTCACGTCTAGCTTACATTGCTTGTCCTTTACATATCTTGCTTGCATTACCTGTCATTTACTCACCGTGTTGCGACCGTTGTTGGGTACTTGCTAAGATTTTCAAATCTCACGCTTGCTCTTTCCATTCTCAGGTAAAGGGCCAGTGGAGTGATAGCAATATGCATGGGTGGAAACACTCGACTTTTCAGCACCGTGGCTTACCACTATTTATGTTATTTTATTTATTCTTCATTTGATTAGAAGTGGACCGATCCCATATTTCAAACATTACTTTCAGCTTTCGTTAGCTTCTAATAAAGTAACTTTAAAGTTTTAATTTTCTTATAATTTCTATTGTTGCTTTTATTATTTATTTTTTACTTTGGCGATGACGTTTTATAGTAATATCTCATATTAGTATGTGAGATATTACATCGAATTTTCTTCTTAACCGAACCAAAGATATCTCGTCGTCATAATTCTTTCAATGCGTTCTACATGGAATTCAGAGCGGAGGATAAGATCTGCAATTTGCATGGTTTATGAACTCCTCATACTCAGCATGGCGTTGCACGTTCTCATATCTAAACGGCTTAAAAACTTGCCGTTTGGACCCAACTGCTTCCCTCTGGCCTGCCCGACCAGATGCTTAACCCTTGGCGAAACCATGCATTCCGTGCATAATACATGCAATTAAGCTAGATCTTTATCCAAGTGTACATGAAGCAACTTAATTACATAACATAATATGTGTTAGAAAACTGGGCCCATGGTCAAGAGTCCTGACATATTTGGGCACCCCACCGTAGACTATAAATAGGGACACATGCCAAGCAATTTGTACACACAATTAAAAGCAATAAAGAAATATCAGAATCTCTCTCTATCTCTCTCTATGTTCAATCTATTGTCCCTGTTTCTGTGATTGATTCGTTCTTGTTCTAAGCAGAGGATTCGTCCGGACTGGTCGCCAGCGACGGTTTCTCAACACGAATTTGCTCCGGTGAACAAAGGTAATCATCGAAGCACAGATTGAATTTTCTAGATCGCTTTTGAATCTGTATTTTTTCGCATTCTAGATTGAATCTCTGCAATCTACCGCGAGCAGACTTGAAGTCGCCGGTGCGAAGCGGGGTAGATTTTGTTTGATCCTGCATGATCACTGTACGAAAAATTGGCATCATTTTCTTCTGTTTTGATCTGCACGGCATCACACAGAGAAAAAAAGGGCGACGGCCTGAACCAGCCGTCGGTCCACCGAGACATGCACGATTGCCGTGGGCTGCCGGCGTCGCCGCCTTTGCCTCTGCGCCGCCGCCGCCCGCCGCCTCCCGCGAGGCGCCGCTGCCGCCGCGCCGCATGCACCACCGCCGCCGCCAGCCGGCCGGCGTGCCCGATCGCCGCTCAAGACGGCCGCCGATGCTCGAGATCTGCTCCCGGTTGCCGCCGCTTGAGGGTTGTATCCACCGGGACTCTTCGGCCCCGGCACGTGCACACCGCACCCGAAGCGCCGGCCGGCCGGCCCACGCCCGCCGCCGCCTGCCAAGATCGCCACTCACCGCCCGACCTTAACCGCCCGCACGCCACGGCCGTTTGCCCCACACGCCGCCGCCACCTCCGCCTGTGGTTCACGCCGCCGCCGCCCGCCCGCACGGCGGCGTCGGTAGCTCGCCGCCGCTCTCGCCCGCGGCGCGCCGCTGGCCGGCCGCATCCGTCGCGCCGCCCGACGACCGCTTGGGTTGCGTGATACCACCGCCGCCACAAAGGGAAGGGGCAAGGGGGAAACCCTACCCGTGGGGTTAACTCGGCCGAAGCAGGCCTGTGATGGGCTGGGCAGACGAGGGGGCGGTGCATTTTGCAGAAAAACCCTCTGTCTTTCGGGAAATTACCGATTAGCCCTTAAAGTTTACATTTGAGTCCCGAATTTTGCAGAAAGGTCTCGGTAATTCTGAAAATTGCCGATAGGTCCACCGATTTACGTATGGGTCTAGATTTTTGCAGAAAACCCCTTGGTAAATCGGAAAATTCCGCGAATTTTTCTCTAAACTGAAAATTTGCGCGGAAACCCTCTGGAATTGCAGAATTTGCTGAAAAAATCATATTCTAGCATAAAAGGGCCTCGGGAATCCGATTTCTGAATTATTTTTAGCATTTGAAGCATATTTATTTCTGCCATTATTATTTTTCTGTATTTTCTGTATTTATTTACTGTTTTTGGTTAATTGTAATTGTTTAAATTGCTTTTAATCACTGAAATTAGCAGTAAAATTATAGAAAATTTACAGAAAATTCTGGAACATTACGAGAATCTTTTGTACCATTTATTTACCCATAGTAAATTATTTACGTGCATGTTTACCAGCAGTAAATTTATATACACATTTAGATGACTGGCATCATGAATCAGAAGTTCGAGGAGCTGGCCCAGCACGACCAAAAATATCTGATGTGGGCTTCCGATGTCGAGATAGTACCTGAAGCCAAGAAGCTCCGCGCAGCTATTGGGATTGGCGGACCGCATGACGCCCAATCTCTGTCTCACTCTTGAGAATGAAAACATGGCAGAGAAGAGTGCGCTAGCACTCTGGACCGCACTTAAGAAGCGGTTTGAGAGGCTAAAGTACACCATTCTTCCTCAAGCAGAGTAAGTGTGGATCAGACTGAGGTTAGCTAACTCAAGACAGTCGGGGAGTACAATTCTGCTTTGCACAGGATTTGTACCAATCTTCAACTCTGTGGCAAGCAGATCACAAACGAGGAGAAGATTGAGAAAATCCTATCCACCTTCCACCCCAATGCAGTACAATCCGCACGCAACTATCGTCAAGACGGCTATAAGGTGTATGCCGAATTGATTGATATGATGCAGATTGTGGAGGCTTAGGACGAAGTTCTCCGCAAGAACTACGTCACTCAGCCACCTGAGAGCTCTACTGGCCATGAAGCCAAACACTGGGAGCCATAAGGTGTGAAATCACTTAATGAAGAGAAGGGGAAGGAAGGGTAAAACCGCAGCCCAGAAAGACAAATCAGACGCTCCACGTGAGAATAAGGCTAGCAAGCCAAAACGGGATGGCAAAGGGCAACATGAAGCCCACTTTGCATCGGCTGAGGGGGAGAGTTTTGAGCAGCTATCTGCACTGATGGAGGTTGAAACCATCACGACAGCAGCAACCCCTTTCAACCTAGACGCAGCCAATGCTATGATTTCTCTTGAAGAAAATGTCAATCCCGAGAAAATAGCGGAAGAAGTCTGATGCACAGAATGCATTTAGACTTTAAATGTCATTTATTTTGTGTTAAAAGGACAAATTAGAATTTGCATGGATGGTACTTTAGCATTTATTTTCTTGTGATGGTTGGATGATAGTTGAAGAATTCATTCATTTATTCAGTTTACAATGGCATGATATGTTCTGATATTGAATTATTTTATTTAGGTGTTAATTGCCTTCTCATGCATATGAATAAAATATCTTATATTATTAGAACACATGTAGCGCCCTATGGAGGAAGTGTGCTTAGCCGGTAGCGGCACAATGAATACCATCTTAAGAGAGATTAAGTATTTCCAGTCGATCCGTAAGAGCACTTGCAGCCTTACGACAATCGCTAGAAGCGATGCTTGTATAATTGGTTCAGGAAGAACCACAATTACACTCCTATGGGCACAACTTTGGTCATTGAAGAAACCTTATTGTACCCAGAATCGACTAGAACTCTCCTAAGTTTCAAGGATATTTGCGCAAATGGTTTCCACGCTGAGACTGAAGAAGAGTACGGTAAGGAATACCTGCTCATTACGAAGCGCGAAGAGAATGGAAAAAGGGTATTAGAAAAACTTTCTTCACAAGAAACTGGGCTATATTATACCAACATTAAGGCACTGCACCTACACATCTCAAGATGATTTAGAAGCTCTGAACTCTTCTGTCTCTGGCATGACAGATTATGCCACCCAGGTCTTAGAATGATGAGAAATATAATTAAAAATTCCCAAGGGCATAATATTAATGTAAAGAATTTCCCGAATCACGAAGATTTTGTGTGCCCTGCATGTACCACCGGGAAATTAATTACTAGACCCTCCACTCTGAAAGTGAATGATGAAGTCTCTGCATTCCAGGAACGCATCCAAGGAGACATTTGCGGTCCCATTCAGCCTATTTCATAGTGCCCATTGCCGCTTCCTCGAAGTGGTCATATGTGGGTCTGTTGTCCACAAGAAGCCACGCCTTTGCAAAATTGATCTCGCAGATCATTCGCATCAGAAATGTGTTCCCTAATCATCACATCAAGTCCATCAGAATGGACAACGCTGGAGAATTTACTTCAAAGGCATTTGATGATTATTGTATGGTGATGGAAATTACAGTTGAGCACTCGGTACTGCATCTCCATACCCAGAATGGTTTGACAGAAACTTTAATTAAGAGAATTAAATTTATTATCCTACCCCTCTGTAGAATTGTAATTTGCCAGCTGCATGTTGGGGACACGCAATCCTACATGCAGCGAATCTCATCAATTTTAGACCATCGGCCTACAACATCCATCCGCATATGCAACTAGCGCAAGGGTCAGCACCGAAAATTTTCCAACATTAGAGGGAGGAAATCAACCCCTTGATGAAAAATATCGGGAAATTCATGCACATGACCCGTGCACTAGTGAAGAAAATAGAAGTCCAGAAGACAATAGAAGTCCAGAAGACAATTGATTTGCAAGCATTAGCAAATCAGCTGTCTGATCACTTTAGTGATTTGAAAAACGTGGCTAAGTTGCATGTGTCTGCGCGCACTGCACCGGAGAGGGTTGAAATACCAAAGAAAGCAGAAGGTATCCCTAATCTCATCCAGAGGCCTCAGAAAAATAAAAAAGAGGACGAGAACTCCGGCTCCTCAAATCCTAAATAACCGGGGACGCCTGGTGATAAAGGATAAGAAGGACTTACCACAGCCGATCATTAAAGTCCCCCAGAATGAGAAGGGGAGCCAGTTGAGACCTAGTACAAGTATGACACCTTCAGAAAAGAGCATATCGGATCTGAATATCCCCATCGGCATGGATGTGTGCGCACACATCAGAGTCAAAAAACTAAAGGGACTTGCCATCGCAATTGAAAGAAGCGATGAGCAAGGAGAAGCTCCAGAAGAAGCAAACGCTTCAGAAGAAGCGACTCATGAAGAAATAGCTATAAACTATGTGCACACGGGAGAGTCCATGAACAGGACAACAGCCAATATCGATATATACTTCACAAAGAAAATTGCCACAATAGTCAATCTTGATCCCGAGCCTGCATCGCTCGCTGAATGTAAGAAAAGATCAGATTGGGAAGATTGGAAGAAGGCAATAGCAACTGAATTGCTATCTCTGAACAAAAGAGTGGTTTCTGGGCCCGTATGCCGCACACCTCTCCATGTGCACCCCGTAGGGCACAAGTGGGTATTTGTTCGAAAGAGAAATGAAAGAAACGAAGTAGTGAGATACAAAGCAAGGTTAGTAGCACAAGGTTTCACTCAACGTGCTGGAGTTGATTATGAAAAAACCTACTCCCCAGTCATGAGTGGAATTACCTTTAGATATTTGATATCAATAGCAGTAAACTTGAACTTAGAAATAAAATTGATGTATGTTGTGACTGCATAACTTTACGGTAACTTGGATTCGGAGATTTATATGAAAGTCCCTGAAGGAATACCTCTCCCGAACCAAGACAGAGTAAATAGAAATCTGTACAGTGTGAAACTCAGAAAGTCACTGTATGGATTGAAGCAATCTAGAAAAATGTGGTATAATCGCTTGAGCGACTTTCTCTGCAAGAAAGGCTACACAAACAATGAAAATTGTCCTTGTGTATTTATACGGCGATCCCAGAATGGATTCTGTATAATCTCTGTGTATGTAGATGATCTAAATATCATCGGGACAGCAGAAGATATAAAAGAAGCAAGCTCCTACTTGGAGTCAGAATTTGAAATGAAAGATTTGGGCAAGACCAAGTTTTGTTTAGGCCAGCAGTTTGAACATGTCCCTGAAGGAATCTTGGTACATTAGTTGACCTACACCCAGAAGGTGCTTGAAAGGTTTGGCTTTGAGAAAGCATTCCCATCAAAACTACCGATGATCGGGAGATCTTTACAGCAAGAAAAATATCCTTTCCGACCTAGGGAAGAGGAGGAGGAAGTCCTGGGACCGGAATTCCCATACTTGAGTGCAGTGGGAGCACTCATGTACCTAGCAAACTGCACTAGACAGGACATTGCATTTGCCGTGAACCTCTTAGCAAGGTATAGTTGTAGGGCCCCAGATTTAATATCTGGAATCCCCTGTGATTTAATGCACTATTCCACGGATCGAGATAGTGCTCACGCTACGAAAATGAATATCAAATACATACCATGCGGAAGCATAAATAAAATAGTAAACTTACACATGGGCCGATTAGGCCGAAATCATTAAATTGCAGCAGCGGAAGAACGAAGCACACAGGTGGGACCTTCAGGACATGCCCACAGGCAGCCAACCGGACGTTCGCGACCTAGCCCTTGACGTCTTCACCTTCTTTGCCTTCAAGACCCAAGTATTGCTGAGGCGTAGAGATCTGATTCCGGATTCTGGATTTTGTTATGAGAACGAGTGTGAGCACACTAACCACCGTGCTCCGCGAGCCAATACACAGAATGCAAATATATAGTATGCATGGCTTATCAAAGGAAAGGCTCGATTTGTTTTATTTGCCAGAAAACGCTTTTGGTAGCATTGTTATTATTAAACCATAGTGTTATTACTGTTACCTAAAACTTCCCACGGCATTGCCAAATTGACTCACTCCCCCAAATGCCATAATTGACTTATTTCCCCAAAGACACAATTTTCTTACTAAATGTCGTCTAAGACTCCAAACAATGAGTAGCATCATTTAGCTAATCCACCGATCAAACCCTTTATATATATACATTCATTTTGAATCCACCAATGTCTTCACGTACTCCGAATTCATACTAGTCCAATCTTGAAATCAATATTCACCAACTCCCTACTTCTGAATTCCAATGATTCCCTAATAGGATTACTTTTTAATCCACCGACATCATTCATATCAGAACTTTTCAACAAATCAATCCTTTCTGCTAATGATCCAAAACCATAAATTGCTCTTTCCATAATCATCCTTATTTTCATTATTTATCTCTAACTAACTCATCAATACTTCTGCACCAAGAATATCATTAACCTAATTTATGCTTCAATTATCATACCTCCAAATTTCCTCAAATTCAAATCATCTATCTAGATCAATTCCTGTTAATCCCATTAAATCCAACAATTACCTTTACACTCTTCTAATTCTCCAAAATCATTGATCCAGTTATACTCCGTAATTATTATTAGTCCTCCGATATACCCAAAATTCAATTCATCCTTCCAAGATTTTAATCAAATCCTATCAATCACATTATTACTAACATCTCTCAAGAATTTATATTAGTGTCGTACTCAACAATTTCTTTTGCACACTCTAATCTTCCAAAATCATTTAAATCACTTTCTAACCCATCCGCTCATATGGACTCCACCGATTTAGTTCCCCTAAACCCCTTTCTAACATTCTCCTTTTATAATCGGCATGAATCCACCAATCATCGTTATGTATATACCACCACAGTCATCCTCTTTTCCTACGACTCTATTTATTCTTCCTGTTATTTTACTTTGTAGAAGAAGAAGCTTTATCATCGTTTAACTTTTGAAATATAATACACAGAAACCCCCTGAGACTTAGCAGTTTAAACAAAACATAATGTATATGAGAATGCAATAACAGTAGCGATTCAGATTTCATCCACCGTTACATGGCATCTCGCACCATATGCTTAATCCTTGACGTTATAGCCGCTTATCTTACCACCGGGGCGACACCCAGACAACACAAACCAGGGCATTGCAATCGCCTTCACTTTTCCATTCCCACCCACAAATCATTTTGAAATGAGAACTATATCGGTTAAGTTTCCCATGTCCGCCCATGACCGTGGGCACGGCTATTCGAATAGTTTTGACTCGCGAGTTTGTACACTTTCACCACAAGAGACAATCAACCATTTGCCCCACACGATTCCTTAGTCATGTGGTTGAGCGCACCATCACGATGGATGTTCAAAGTATCTAGTTCCTTTGTCATCTCACCCTATGGGCTTATCCCACGTGCGGTGGGTCCCATACGTTGCGCGGATGTTTTCCACGAGCACTAACGCAGCTGGCTCCACTTCCCGCAACGCTTAGAACACTGGAAAACTTCACCTCCCTTGGTGTCCCTTTAGGCCTCCCTTGCCCTTGCTTATCCACTTCACTCCACTACCGGTGAGATGAGTCCAGAGTTTCGATACAACTACTTAGCCAAGTTGTACTTTACTGCACTTGTGGTTGCACTTTGTTTTACGTGGGAGATCATGACAAGATTCAGTCCTTAATGGTATCTGGGCGATTCTACCACAACCCACTTTGTGCCTCCACTGCACCATTCACACACACACCATCGAACCATTCGCCCAGATATTCAAGCAAGTTGGGGTTTTTGGGAGCATAAAATAATAGTTCCAAACATTTCTCCAGTCATTCGCACCATGACTGCCCAACCAAATTTTCTCATGATTAAAAGTGATGCTTGGGCGTTTTCACGCCCATGAATATCTATGCAACACTACGCATGGCGTAATAAATTACGGACTTATTTTCAAAAGGTTACTATCATTATTTCGCTAGGGCGACAAGGATCATATATTCAAATATTCAACAAGGGGGTGTAATATTAATCAAGGCAAACAATGGGCATATAACTAGAATCTTGAATTAAGCATGTATTTGCACATAAAATAACAGCATGCAATTTGATAATTTAAACAAAAGTAATTTGCATAAAATGTAGGTTCAACATGATCAAAGTATTGACTCGCCTGACGCGGTTTACCGCGGTCTTGAGCTCACTCAACGCTTTCTCATTCGAAGGTCCTGAACTTTTGGTCTTTATCTTCACTTCGAGCTTGACCTCGCTTGATCCACTGAATCTTCACGACTTCCAATTTTCTAATTACGCGCTAGATGACTGAGCACGAATAAAAGCAAATAACTCAAAAGATCCAAATAAATCCAAATAAATTCAATTTGGTTTTATTCTGAGTTAATGGGTGATTGGAGGCAAAATCGGCGGTAGAATATGATGGTTTGATCTTTTTATGTTAATAACTTTCTTTTGTTATTTTTATATTTATCAAGGAAGTTCCATGAGGTGGGTTAGACCTATGAGTTGGTGTGTATGCTAAACATAAGTGATATATATACAATCTTTAGTTTACCGAGTTAATTTTTAGAACACGTTTTGAAAGTATTTTATGGTGCGACATTTTATGTACACTTACTTATTTCTAGGCATAACTTACTTTGAATTAGAATCTATTGGTTCGAGTCCTAACTTACTATATTCAATTTACCTACAGCATGCTAGAGGTTAGAACACATATTACAATTGGGTAATAGTTAATTTAAAACCTTATTTTTATATTAGTTAAGGTTCTTGCGGTGCACTGATATTTATGTCGAAACCACATCTCATTGCCGATCTTTTATTAGTTTTTAGATTTAGAACAATTGCTAAAGGCACAAAGATTACTCGCTTAAGGTAATTAAACCGATAATAACTTTTAAATAACTTCACTTACATTCTAACAACAGTTTGTTGGCTTCTATAGACTAGTTCCATATTGATACATTCTCTTCTTTTCTCTTTCTTTTGTCCACATGCACATAAATCTATATATGAGGTACAAGTAAATTTTAGTTGAGTCTAGACTAATTTTCTTAGCTTTAACTTGAATGTATTCTTAGTTAATATCCTTATTAACTTGAGCATTAAGCATAACCATTTTTTAACTGATGCTCTAATTAACTTTTGGTCTTTTGTTTCATTTATGCAACCCACATTAATTATTCATATATGACAACTAATTTAAAGATTATATAATCTCATTTACTCCCTAATAAATTTATTAACTTCTCTAAATTACTGCCAAATTTTCCCTTAATTTTTACTAATCAAAATGGGTTACAAAATGAAAACAAAACACATTGAAAAGGTGTGCGGTACGGATCGAACTCAAGACCTTGGGGAACTCGGTGTGTTACGCGCAGTCGGATAACCAACTGGCCGAAGGCCTGGACTGATTCGGGAAGGCGCAGGAAGGTAAAAGAGCAGTGGGTGGTGAGGGTCAAAACAGAGGACGTCGGGCCAGGCGGCGAGCGTCCTTGCCGACGGCGAGCGGCGGCCGATGAGGCTGGCGCAACCGGTGAAACGGGTTGCCTGGAGCAGGAGGCGACTCGGGGTGGCGGCGTAGTGGCCGGAACGGCGGCGAGGCAGGCGGGCGACGGCGCGAGGCGGCCGGCGGTGATGTGGAAATGAGGCGCCGGCGGCCGGGAAGGAGAGGGAAGAGGATGGCGCGCGCATGAGCATAAGTGGAGTACCCGGAGCTTGCTCGAGTGGTCGAGGCGACCGGAGGGAGGCTGAGGCGAGCCGGCGGCGTGCACGGGCGGCGGCGCAGAGGAGGTCACCGTGGCCGGAGAGCTCGGGCGGCGAAGAGCTTTGGCCGACGGTTGGGGCAGCTTCGGGGTGCCGAGGTGGTGCTCCTGCCGCGCCGAATTGGCCCGGGACCGACGGTGGCGGAAATGGCGGCGACGGCCGGCTTTGGGGGAGATCGGACATTATGGTGGTTTTTGGTGACAGGGCTCCAATTAAACCGAGGGGGAGGGAGAAGGGAAGTAGGGGCACGGAGTGACACGGCTGAATCGGCTGGAGGTTCGTCGGAGGGCCGGGGCGGCGAGGAGGAGGCACGGCGGGCGGCGCTCGGGCAAAAACGGAAGAAGAGCCAGGGAGTGGCGTGTGAGGGCTACTTATGCTCACGGGGTCACGGAGACGGTGGGCGCGCAAGAGAAACCAGGGGCGGAGGCAGAAGAAACCGCGGGCGACGGCGGCGGTTTGCGTGCATGGCTGCCACGGGGAAGAAGAGAGCAGAGGCCGCTCGGCGCAGAGAGGAAAAGGAAGAAAGAAGGGAGGAGGGAGCAGAGCGCACGCGCAGAAAGGTGGGCGCGGGAGTCGGCCCACCGGGCAGAGGGAGGGAAAAGGAGGAAAGAGAGAGGGGGAGAAAAAGAAGAAAAGAAAGGAGGGAAGAAAAATAGGTGGAGTCCACATGGAAGTGAGGAAAAATGGAAAAAGAATGAGAAGCTTTGGGAATTTTGGAATTTGAATTTGAATTTCTATTTCATATTTAGATTTATTGATTTTATTTGACCTTTGCCACAAATTGTATTTATAAATTCTTTAATGTCCAAATTCTAATTTATATATATATACACTATTATTTCAGATATGAGATTTTATAGTTTAACTCAGGTTTCTCCCTCCTCATGCTGGATCATCTTTTCAGATTCGCATTTAAAATTTTAGTTCTCTATTATTTGCATATTTTCTTTTATAACATTACTAATGTTTTTTTTGTTTTTCATGAATTTCTTTAATTATCAAAATCTCAACCAAAGTTTTTAAGAACCACTATATAAAAATCCAAATTCAAATAGAATATATGGCAAAAATAATTCAAAAGCTTCATATTTTCAAATTTAAATTTTTGGGATGTCACAAACCTACCCCCTTAAAATGAATCTCGACCCCGAGATTTCGGTAGAATAGAAAGGAAGGAGGTGAGGTCATATTGGCTAGCAAAAGGGGTTTTCAGGTGTTGCTCGACGTATAATCCTTTAGCTTCACGGAGAGGTGTAAACCTGCACACTAGGAGTTAGCACTTGGAGAAGTAAAAAGGGAAGAGAGAAACCTTGTTCTCCTAGATAGGTCGTAAACTTTCAGATGCTTGCTTGTTGACTTCGTCTCTCTTTGCCTTCATAGAGTGGAGTGGTCGCATTGTCTTTTGGGCATATGATGGTCGAGAACTCGGTGATGGGTGGGTAGTATTGGCTTATGCCCCAGGGAGGAGACGGCTTGAGAGATGTCGGTACGGGGTTGGATACATTTATATGGTGGTCTTTTATCCTTATATGGTGATCAAGTACCCAATGAAATAAAGTCCTGAAAACTAAATGTATTTGAGTGAATTGTACTCTTTTTCCCTTGACGAGTTTTCCTTAAGTTTCTCGACCAAGGTTTTTAATGAGGCAATTCGTGCATCGCAGCAGCACATGTATCATATACTCTTTCTCCAAATTTTCCCACTGGGTTTTTATGGAGTTTTGATGAGGCATGAGGATGTTGGATGAGTGTCCAAGGGGGAGTGTTAGGAAACTGGGCCTATGGCCAAGAGTCCTGATAGGGGTGGACATTTGGCTTGAGGCTTGCGGTGGCTCGGCTCGTGGAGCCGAGCCGGCTCGGCTCGGCTCGTAATTGATTTAAGCCAAGCCGAGCCCAGCGTCCACTCGTGAGAAAACGAGCCGAGCTCGAGCCGCTCATGAGCCGCTCGTTGGCTCGTCGAGACTCGGTCCCGCCGGTCTCCTCTTACCCTTTTTTCGCTCCCCGCCGACGCCTCCTTATCCTCCTCCCTATTCCCTTCGCTCGGCTCTCTGCCTCTCTCTCTCTTTCCCGGACTCACTCAGGGGCGCCCCGTCCTCGAGGCCTCAAGCTCCTCCCTGCCCTCTCCCTCTACTGCTGCTGCGACGGCGTCGGGGATAGCTGTTCGGCCCTCCGCTCCGCCAAATCTGGGCACTCCGCCCTCCATTCCGACCGGCCTCCGCTCCGCCAGATCTGGGCGTCCGCTCCAGCCGTCCGCTCGGCGCCGCGCTGGCCCTCCGCTCGGCCAGATCTAGGTGCTCCACTCCGTCCGTCTGCTCCGCCCTTCGCTCGGCGCCGCTCCGTGCCTCCGGCCGTCTGCTCCACCCTTCGCTCGGCACCGCTCCGGGCCTCCGGCCGTCCGCTCAGCCATCCAAGCCAAAATGGCTCGTTTCGGGCTCGTGAGCCATTTTGGCTTGTTTTGGGCTCGCGAGCCATTTTGGCTTGTTTGGTTAAGTACGCTGTGATTTGTGCTGCTGTTGTGATTTGTGATTTGTGATTTGTGCTGCTGTGAATGTGATGTGAATCTGCTGTAAATTTCTGCTATGAATCTGCTGTGAAATTGTTGTGAATCTGTGAAATTCTGTCGCGAGTCTTTTTGGCTCGTTCGGGCTCGCGAGCGGGCTCGAGTCTCATTTCGAGCCGAGCCGAGCCCCTCGCATAGCTCGTTTCGGAAACGAGCCAAGCCAAGCCGAGCCTACTGTTCACCCGAGCCAGACCGAGCTTGGCTCGAGCTGGCTCGGCTCGGCTCGTTTCCACCCCTAAGTCCTGACATATTTGGGCACCCTACCGTAGACTATAAATAGGGATCCATGCCAAGCAATTTATACACGCAATTGAAAGCAATAAAGAAACTCTCTCTATCTCTCTGTGTTCAATCTATTGTTCCTGTTTCTGTGATTGATTCGTTCTTGTTCTAAGCAGAAGAATCGTTCGGACTGGTCGCCAGCGACGATTTCTCAACAATATATTTGTATAGTACTACATCAAAGCAATTTAACCACAAGTGTGTATATATATATATATATATATATATATATATATATATATATATATATATATGATTAAGCGCTTACAAACAAACAAACAGAGGAGCAATATCAAATCGACTACAAGCACGACGCGCATCAATCAGTTTAACTCTCGATCGATCTATGCATATATATCTCTCGATATGTGCCACCACCTTGTTGCATTAATTGTTTAACGGGTCATTTCAGTTTGCTAGCTCCCCTTCCTCAAAGAGATCGTCGTCATCGCAGTCGCGTATCTCGTCGACGTGCTCGACGATGACGACGTGCACGCCCGGGTCCTTGACGGCGCAGCTGCCGGCGACGAGCACCGAGTTGTTCACGGCCTGGTAGTTGCTGTTGGTGTAGGCGCCCACCACGCTCTCCTCCTCCTCCTCCTCCTCGTCGACGCCGCCTGCTTCGACGACGACGAGGTCATCCGCGTCGCCCGCGGCCTCCATCGTGGCGCCGTTGTTCTCCCCCGCCAGCGTGATGATGTTCGTCGTCGCGCCGTTCTTGGCCTCGTCGCTGCCACCGCCCAGGGCGGTGGCGAGGTGGTCGTGGAGCTTGGCGACGGTGCTATTCACCTCAGAGGCTACGTTATCGGAATCCATGGCGGCGGAGGTACCTACCTAGCTAATTCTACAAGCTTTGCACGTTAGCTAGAGCTAGCAATGGTGGTGGATGGATCGATCGAGCTGCCGGTGATGGAGTGAAACGCATGTATGGTGGGTGTATATATAGATAGCACGCACACAGATATACAGCACCATGGGAATCCTATGGAAGCAGCAGCAAGAATGGAATGGAAGTGATTCGAGGCTTTCGTTAGCAAAGCAAAGGATCGCATCTCCTTTCCTTGCGCTCGCTTTCTTCATGGTACACGCACGTCGGTCACTGACAAAGTAGAAGCTTGTGGGCCAAGGCAATAAAGATTACCCAAAGTAATTAATTATGCATGGGGGTTAATTAATTGCTCAAACTATGCTCAACCCCCACCGTATGATGACTTCATCTGAAAGCTAAGAATTTGTTATGTGTGGTGACTTCAACTGATCAAATTGGTACGTGCCATTAGTTGGGTTGAATCGTTGAGCCCAGGCTACTAATTACTAGCTCACTAATTAAAGTTGGGCTGGGTTGTTCCTCCATGTCATTCAGTCTCTCTTGCTAAATATTGTGTGCTTTTAAGGACCATATGAGAAGGTCCAGAATACTGTTGTAATAAACCATTACAAGTTTTATAAAGTGGTGAATTGGTTTTGCAAAGATTAAATTTGATTTGGGCTGTTTTCTGGAAGTGTCAGGAAAATCGGAAATACCGCAGGTATAAGTGCGATAGTACCGTTTGGCAGAAGTACCGGATTGAGTTGCAGTACGTTTTTCCAAAGAGCTCCATGTGAGGTTTTCAGCGTGCGGAAGTATCGCTTTCGGAGGAGGTAGTACCGCAGTGCGGAAGTACCGGCGTGTTAGGCGCGATACTTCTGATCTTTCTAAAAAACCAGGGGTGTGGGGAATTGAGTCATAGATCGAGTTTAGATGACTTGGGTCATTGAATTAAGCTTGCATGATGCATGTCCTAGCTAATGTAGGTCAAATTATGAAGAACTTGTGCTTGAAAATAATTTCTTTGTCTTTGGGTATGCAGGGTCATTTGGAGTCAATTTGTGGTCAACGGCGATGGTCGGGGCTAGGCTCATGGAGGAGTTGAGACCCAGAACGATCAAAATGCCAGGTGAGATGGTGAGCTCAAGCATGGCACGAGAAAGACGGGAAATGTTGAAGGCGCGTTCGATCGACGGGATGGCGCCATGTGGCATGCACGGGCCAAGTGGGCCATTGTTCGGTGGAACCGGGACGGAAGAGACTTGACGACGCGTGGCAAACTAGTGGTGTACCTACACGTGGCAAGCATGGTGATTGCTTGCAGTGGTTGGTGATGACCGGGTAAAGGAAGGGTATTTTTGTAGTTTGACCAAAATACGAGAAACTATTTTGGATCAAAACCACAGCTCATGGGCTATGCGTTGGAGAGTGGTTTAGATCAAGGTGGAGTTGGTTTAATCAAGATGGATCAAAACTAAGGATTTACCAGATGCATACTTATGCGCTTTGAAAAGCATGCATAAGTGAACTTGTGAGAGTAAAATCCGTGTGTGTGGGGTTAACGGGTTTTTCCAAAGTGAAGTAGAAATTCTACTATAAAAAGTAGGAACCCTAATCCTACTAGGATTCATTTAGGAGCCTTTATAACAAACCTTTTTAAATCCTAAAATACTAGAATACGAGTTAACATACTCAACAATCTCCACGTTGACTCTTATCCATTGAAGTCATTGTGCTCCTCGAAAAACACTCTCCAAGTCAGCTCTGTATTTTTTATTTTTTCCTCCCACCTTTATGAGTGCCCCCGCCATAGGGGCAACGTCTCAGTGTCCGAGCTAGCCTGCCCATGCCATAAGTTTGTATTATCTCCTAGTTTCACCTGCTCGTCGGTACCGTGTGCTTGGTCTCACCACGTCTTCCTTCTTCCAATAGTTCACACCTTCACCTTTGCGTCTGCTTGATTTTGTACATGCCTTTGCAGTTTCGCACATAACTGCAGATGAGATCTAAGTACCTAGCGTTGACGACACAGTTTTCTTCTCCTATCTAGGATTTTTATTAGACCGCCTATGGGGTTGCCCTTCCTCTAGGTGTGCCAATCAGTTGTTATCCTCCATTACTCCATATACTTTCATGATCACCTGCTCTTTGCAAGTATTCGCATGACTTCACCTCGAAATAATAGCTCACAACTTTTGAGTTTAAGCAACCTCATAGATATTAGATTCTTTTTTAAATCAAGAGCATACCGAACTCCTGTCAATGTGCGATGTGCTCTATCATACATCTCCAATGTAACTATTCTTACCTTAGTAATTGTATATTAATTACAATCCGCTAAGTGAATAGTTCCATATGCCCGATGTAGAGATCCTTCGTCAAACATCTCTCTCGTCGAACATATATGGAATCAACAACCTAAATCTAACATCTATTTTATGAGAAGTACATGATTGACAGATAACTAGTATGTCTAAATCATCCTTTGCTACCTCCGCTAAGCATGCACCCTTTATTTCCTTTAAACTCAAACAATCTTTTATCATGTGACATTTCTCATCATATAGATAGCATATATGTGTGCCCTTGCTTTTGCCCTTCTTCTTAGTGTAACTTTTACTTTTGCCTGCAACACCTACTACAGCCAATGCTTGATTACCTAAGGATAAAGATTCTGATGACTTTTCATAGACTCCGTCTTCAATAGATATGCAACTGCCTAATTGAAGTTGAGAGTGGTTTTTTCGACGAGAATATTCATCACCAGTTTCTTGCATAATGGTGGTAGAGATGATATCAATATGATGGCCTTGTTATTCTCCTCAATTTTCTCATTTACACTAGTTAGTTATGTGATAAGCTTATTGAAGACATTGAGATGGTCAACAAACCTTGCACCTTCCTCCATATGCAACATGTATAGTTATCTTTTCAGCACCTACCGGTTTGTCAGCGACTTTGCCATATACAATTCTTCTAAGCCCTTCATGATTTCTTCAGCGAATTATCCTTTATCATCAAGTACTTTACCTCATCGAAGAGTACTTTACCTCATCGAAGAGGCATAAACATATTATACTAAGAGCCTTTTGCTCCATCACCATCTAGTCTTCATCGGACATCTTTTCTAGGTTATCCCTTTTAAGAGCATCGATTGATTAGCATGCATGCAACACACTAAAATATTCTCTACTGTCAAATTTCTCTACTTGATTTCACATTGATACGGACTAACTAGTAAACTAGATGATGCACAGGGGTGGTCCGATCTTGACGGTATGAACAACGGTGTTTTCCCCCTTTTTCCCTTGCGGCTAGGGCTTCTGGTGGTCTTTTCCTCCTTACGGCCCACAATAACAATTAGGGTTTCAGCTAGGTGATGGTACTCCAAACCAACAGCACCCCTTCTTCTCCTTGCACCAAAGTGTAGTTGAAAGTTAGGGTTGCAATGCACTAATCAACAGCAATGTTGCTGATTAGAAGCAATCAACTAGGAACTCTCCAACCTTGAGTACTATTCATGAATTGAAGAGGGGAATTGTAAATATTCGATGGGTGACTTGAGAACAGCAATGAAGCTCTCAATCCATGGGACCGTAGCAAACCCTAGTTGGAAAACTCTCATGCAATCATAAGAACACAAGTTTGCTCCACAAACATTGTGACTTCTATATTTTCTCTCAAAAGCAGTTAGATCTAAGCCACCATAGGTATGCCCCTTAACCTTATATTAGTGCCTAAGGCATAGCCATACACACGCACACACAAGCTATAGCTGAAGGCCCTACATGAGTTTGGCTAAGAAACCAATATGGACTCACCCCCTATTACCTCGGACTCTAAGATATCACAGCACACGCACGGATACAAACCGACTCTCATAGAGTTTGGCCAACATAAAGGCATGCAAGTGTTGAACAAAACTTAGACTCAAAGAAAAGAAATCGACTTGTACTCATCTAAAACCAAAAATCAATTCAGCAAAGAAACATTTCATGGGCTGATTTGGATCCAAACTAATCCCACGTGGATCCCTTCTCCCTGGCTTATCTTTTTCTAGCTTGGATCCCTTTTTGGCATTGATTCTTCCTGCCTTGATCCCCTTTCTGGCTTGGGCTCGGTTCCTAGCTCGTCTCCTTGCACGCCTTTCTTTCTTGCTTCTCACGGCAACCAATCTGAGTACAACCTGATTTCCTTCACGCAAACAACTCGGATAGCCAGACCTGGCTTTCGCCGTTGGATTTGTGAGTCGTTTTATGGAGCGGCCAACGGAGGAGCACATGGCAGCCATGAAGCGTATCCTCCGCTACATTGCCGGCACAATCTACTACGGACTACACTATGGGCGGAAGGATGGAGAGGCGCGATTGATCGGTTACAGCAACAACGACCATGCCGGCGACATCGACACAAGAAAGAGCGCGAGCGGCATGCTGTTCTTCTTGGGTAACAGTCTGGTGAGTTGGTAATCACTCAAGCAAAGGGTGGTGGCACTGTCATCTTGTGAGGCGGAGTATGTAGCTGTCACTACTGCCGTGACGCAAGGACTTTGGTTAGCTCGGTTACTTGGTGAACTCCATGGGAGACAAACCGACATGGTCGAGCTGAAGGTGGATAGCAAGTCCGCTTTGGCGCTGAGCAAGAACCCGGTCTTCCACAAACGTAGCAAGCACATCGACCTTCATTACCATTTCATCAGAGGCTGCATGGAAGATGGGAGTGTTAGCGCTGATTTTATCGGCACCAAGGACCAACTCGCTAACATTTTAACAAAGGCACTTGGGCGAGTCAAATTCCAAGAACTATGTGCAAGAATTGGAATGACCCGAATAAATTCAGAGTTAGCACACAAGGACTACAGGGAGTATTGTCAGAGTAATCCTACGTGTGTGTCATCTGTCAATTAGAAGTATAGGAGTCAGTCAATTTTTATGGCATTTAGACTGCAGTTTTCAGGGCATTTATATTTCAGTTTTCAGGGGCATTTAAACTGCAGTTTTCAAGGGCATTTAGACTGCAGTTTTCAGGGAATTTAGACTTCAGTTTTCAGGGCATTTAGACTGAGAAATAAGGCAGTTAGTACTACATTAATAAGGCAGTTAGTAGGCATCACTAGCATCATGTGTAACTGGCCTTATTGTTATAAATAGAACAGGAAGAAGAAACAGAAAAGCTACAGCTTGATCGCAGCACAAACATGTGTCCAGTTTTCTATCAAACCATGATCGGCACCAAGGGGAAGCGCATGGCGGCGGCGGCATCGAGCCAAAGGGGAGAGAGCCACCGGAGGCAAGCTGGTTGGTGGCAGTGGCGTGTAGATCAGGAGAGGGAGGGTGAGGACCAAACCAGGAACTGAGAGAAGCCATACGGGGGAATGGCGGAGGACCCCAGTGGCCGGCAGCTAGTGGCTGGTGGCGCGGGGAACGACCACCCCTAGATCCAAACCAAGGAGCTTTGGGGGAAAAGTAGAGAGAGGATAGGGAGGTGAAGGCATTGGCCGGGTAAGGAAAAAGAGGGTGAGGGGAGCAAAGGAGGGGATGGGAGAAGGGGTAAGAAAGAAAGGATAAGGCCGTTCGGTCGGATAGGGAAAAAGACAGAGAGGGAGGGAGAGAAAATAGGGAAGAAAGAAAGAAAGGAAAGGAAAGGGGGAGAAAAATATTAAGCACATGCAAGTAAATTTTATTCACGAGTAAAAATGATGTGATCTTTAAATTATGGTCGTTGAGCATCAGAGATAGTGGGAAACTGTCCAGTGAGAGGGGATTGTTTGTGTCGGTTTTGGACATAGTATCGATGTTGTTCATTTGAGCGCATGTGTATTGCTATGGTGTTTTGAAACAGGATGATGCTTGTACAGGTGGAGGTCCTGGTTTGGAGCCATCCACGTATCGTCCACAAGGATAAACAGACAAGTGCATGGTAGAGCGGTAGACGGTAAATTTTATGAATTATACGATGTTTTTCATATATGATGTTACTTAGTTGATGATGACAATAATGAAGGAATAGGGTAAGTAATGATGCTTACCTACTAATGATGATAATAATGAAGTGTGTTTATAACAATGGACATATGCATTTGCATCATGTGCACTCATATGATGAGAAAGATCCACTATGGGTGGATATGTAAGACCTACTTCGATAGGCTTTCACGGGAGTGGAGAGACCCCCGTGTCGATGAGGACAGGTCTATGATAGGGTGAACATCGACAGGTGTTTACTTAGATTATACCGATATATGCAATGTTATGAACAAATGAGCATGTAGAGTAGTGTTGCATTACACTAATAGAATGATAGCGATGAGACATGAGAATGACAATGATGAGGCATAGGAATGACAAATGATAAAATATGAGAATGATGATATGTTCCTGTGCATGAACATGTTGAAAACATGTGTAGTGTAGTGTTGCATTGCACTATTGAGAATGATGATGATGAGATATGAGAACGATGATATGGTTATGTTCATGATTATGTTGAAACATGTAGGGAATGGTATGGCTAGGTTATTGCTTATGAGTACGGTGGTGTTTATCGTTCTATTGTGTGCTCGCTGTGTCTTTGGATTCATGCTTACTTTGTTATTTTTTAGGTGTATGGTGAAGGCGACATGTATGGATGGGAGTAGCACATTTATCCCACGAGTAATCAGTAATTCACATATCACCTTTAGTTGAAATAATTAGACTCTAATAATGTGCTTTTGTAGTTAGCAGTAAAGAAAAACAAATGTCTTATTGGAAATGCTTTGTATTATGTGGCTTATACCTTTGTTTTGATAGTTGGTAAGATGGAACAGTTGTCTCAATGTTCATCGGTAAGCGTGTGTACTTATCGGGTCATTGAGTTAAATAGAAGATTCGTTGCCTACAGTGTTCCCCAAGGCAGCTGTCTAGTCTACCTAGGCAGGCGACGCCTAGGTGCTAGGTGCCATGCTTTCGTCTTGCTTGTCTAGCCGATTTTTTTTGCCTAGGTGGTCGTCTAACCCCCCTAGACGGTGATTAGGCGCTAGGCACCAATTTACTGTCCGAGTAGCACCTAGCGCCTTGGTGAACACTGGCTGCCTAAGTCTAGCAGCAATGATGGTAAATAGTAGTTTTTTGAAGTAGTGATAGCGTTCCGGGCTCGGAGAATGGATCATTGTGTTACAGGTTCAGGCTAGCATGCTTGCATGTCTAATTGATACGTTAAATTTGAAACTGATGGTTTGACGTGTTGATAGGAAGAAGTGAATATACGTCGATAACTTTTGGCGTGTTTTCCTGAGCTTCTAACTAAACCTGTATACAGGAGGCTCGCTTGTAATTTTATTCTTTTCTGGAAAGATTTCCTTGATGTTCTCATGCGATGGGTCACAATAGAAAAAAAAAATACGGTCTAGTTCCGTAAACAAATTGTTCAAGTGATACACCAGCTGCTACCGTGTCATGCATTTGATTTCCTGGGCTTATCCAGCTTTGAATGTTGCTGTTGTGAGATGTTGAGGACATTTGAGTGTATGGTCGCAATCACTTAGTTAAATTACATTACGTGAACGCTAAGTTAAATTATCTATGTGAACTATAATCTCATATTCATCTAAGTTATGCATCAATGCGTATTATCAGATAGGCACTGTTTTTATCTATCAGCAATATTTACTGGGGCTTGAGCAATATTCTGAACATATCTATCTATCTATCTATCTATCTATCAAATCTACGTACCCAACCTACCTCTCTCTTGTCAGTGTCGATAGCAGTAGGGAGAATATATAAAACGTGAGGTCAGGGTCGCCTGAAGTATCTTGCTGCTGCTGCTGCTACTGTTCATGTATCCGATTGAGCAGAGAATTAGGGTCTGTTTTTTTTTTGCTGCGGTTTATGGTTTTTGACTGAAATTTTTGAATTTTGGTTGTTTACGTTACAGATTACGGAGAGATCGATACTCACTTGCGATTTTGGTTAGTACAGATGTTAAGTTTTTAACGTGTACTACGTTTAACTTGTAGACTCCGTTTTGAGAAAATGCTCCGTTTAAAAGTTAAGTATTGTAGCAGCTGTCAAAAGTCGGTCGACTTCTGACCTGAAGAACAGACCCTTAAAAGGACGGTGTGAGGTGTCGAGGAAAGAGATGAGTCGGATCGGTGCAGTTGATCTGACTCTTTTATCGCCTTTTGGAAGCAAGCGCAGCATTAGTAGCTTCTTGTGGTCTAGCTGACCAAACTTCAGCGCCAAAAGGTCAAGAACCCTTATTACTCAGTTCAGCTCGAATCTTACTTCTACCTTATATTTGAAGTGTAATTTAAAGTAGGAGAGAATAGATTTTACTCTAAAAAGTTTTAATCTCTTTCGCCACCATCGGTAACTAACTAACCTTGTTTCTTGGCTTGCCTTGCCTTCTCTTAGCTGGGTAATATTTAGAGGAAATTCAGGGCATATCATGACCCAAAATTCGTCTTCCTTAGTGCAATGACACACAGTCCTTCGTACTCTCCAAAATAATTGGCCAAAGTTTTAATTGTACATTTTTTGTATAAAACTTAGGAGCAGTTCATCTACACATGCTGCAAAAAACAGGAAATGGGAATTGCATCCTGACCATAAAAAAAGTTCCAGACCTAGTTTGCTCTACTATTTATAGCATACACTAAGGTCCCAACCTTGCAGGTAACTACAACGGCTTTCTGACTACGAACTACATATGGTCTATGCTTAAGGGACGGCCGGATTCTCAACATCGACGCCGGCAGCTGAAGGCCGGCTGGAAGGTTGCCCGGATGCTGGAGCCTGCTGCTGCTGCTGCGCCACGCGTGTCCTGCGACCACGGCGTGGTTCAGCCGGAGGGGCCAACCGCCTTGCCCTCAGTCTTAGTACCTCAACGATGATGGAGTTCCCGGTCATCCCCATGCCGAAACCAGCAAAGGTGGCCAGGATGATGGATATCACCGCTTGCAAATGGAGCTGCAAAAAGTTCGCAGACGTCAGTAGTTCACGCCATTGTCGATATCGCGATGCTACGTTCCATAACAAACTGTTCAAAACTTTAATTGAGTGCTTTTCGTGCTTACGAATCTGTAGAACAGTTGAGTGAAGAACACAACGAAGAGAAACTGAATTGCCGCGTAGATCCAAACGTATCTTCTTGCCACTGCAGAGTCACAAACATCTCAGTTCATGGAACCATCGCGATCAGGAAGCTGTTCATGATCCAAACTTTCATATCGTGTTCTGAGGTGTAAGATGATTAACGCCATACCCATGCTTGTCGTGGTCAAGGATGAGAAGAGGCCTAGGATACATGAGAACGGCAGCGAAATCGCCAGGGCGGCGATACCATTACGGGCAACCTATCAGACACCGGAAAGAAAAGTTCAGGATCCATATATCGATCGATTGATCGTACTGGAAAAAAGTAGCAACGAGAGAGATACCAGTAACTGTTCCAAGAAGCAGAAGTAGGCCAGAATGCTTATGATTACAAGTATCGGTGTTCCATGCCACATTCTGAGTAACAAGAGAACGAAGCATCATACGTCAGGAACACGAATGTTGCAGGTAACAGTCTGAATTTGTTCATATCTTACCTGTAGCGATCGTATCTTGATCTGTCGGCGCCGTTTCCGAGGCGGCTCGTCTCACCCTGCTGCATGCTCTGAACACGAACGAGGGTGACCGGAAGGTTCTTGACCTCCTCCTTGCAGACCTCACAGGTCCTGGTGCCCTTCATGGTGAACCACTTCAAGGCACAGTCTCTGTGGGCTAGAGCAAGCTCGCCCTTGCAGCAGCACTCCAGCTTCAGAGTGTCGCTCCCTTCAGACAGCTCAACCATGCAGATCCGGCACACGGCCTCCTCCTCCGGTATGTCCTCGCCGTCCTCGCCGATCCCTGAATGAAGGAGCTAGACGATACACTGATTAGCACCATGCTGAATGCAATACCAGAAACTATATCAGTAATTCAGTAACAGCACAAGTACACGAAGTACTGACTGAAAATTTAACAGATGCTGGACAGTACCCACCTGGATCGGTAGGGACTATATCTGGGGTGACATTGCTTGTCGCTGGGACTGGTGGTGTGGAATGAACGACACGGTACACACCGCCGAGCGAGTTCATCCTCTTGAAGCTCTTCGCATTCAGTTTCTTTATGTTCATGGGAAGGGACTGCGAGCGGTACATATGACCTGTTTTATCCTGTCACCGATGGAAGTCAAACAATGTCAATGAGCAATGTAAGATTAGCTCTTGATCAGTTTTTTTATAGAACATGCAGCCGAATTGCATGTCTTTGCATTAAGGAAGAAACACAGTGAGCTCAACATGTACTAGTTATCGACTTGAAGTTTAGCTCTTGATAATAAGATTAGCTCTTGATCAAAAGCTTACAGATAGCAAAAATACTCACGGTAGCAGAACTGCTAGAAGTTTTATCGACTTCGTGTGACGAAGCATCCACCCCCGAAACATCGTCGAATGTAAGCGACGACGTCCTCGCAATTTTAGTGTTGAAGAACTTGGAGAACGATGTCTCGTATCCTTTGACTGACTGCTTGAAGCTTCCTCCTGGCAGGAGGCTCTTGACCGTGTGCCTCAACATGAACGACGGCGAGCGTAGAGGCTTTGGGGGAACACTGCTGCTGCTGGAACCGGTGTTCAAACCGGGTGTTGGTGTGATATCTGCTCCTGTTGTTGTCGGTGTCGGCGTCAGGAGATGCTCAGGCATGATTCCTGTTGAGATGTCGATCGAGAGATGTGGCCGCTTTCCCTGATCAGACGCGGGGTCTTGCGTTGAAATAGCTGTAGTACTGTTCTCCTACAAAAGAGCAAGAAGATGCAGAAAAAGGCTTCAATAATTGTTGGACGTGCAAAGGCGCATTATTCAGAGTTAAAACAAACGGTTGATATTCAGAAGTGCTGAATAAAATGATTCAATCCAACATACAGCTAGAGATTCGAAAGCAATTGGATCCAATCCAACTGTCTCAATTTGATGCGGAGAATGACAATCTGACAACAGTTTGGGTTCTGTGTTGTAGCTGTATAAATCTATATGGTGTTACTGGATGAATCATCAGACTGAAACAAGTGGCCACTGAGACTGAACTCCCAACTCAAAATTGGACCATGCAGGCTTTCAAGCAAACATGCAGAGGGAGAGCGCATGATGGAATCAACAGGACAGAGGAAACCAACTCTAGCGCGAGGAGCTAGCAGAGATGGACGTCACCTGCTCCTTTTGCGGCGAAGCCATGGCTTCCAAGCTTGCAGTTCTTGGATGGATCCCTGAATCACTCAACAACACTCTCTTCTTCTTCGTCGTCGTCGTCGTCTTCGTCTTCGTCTTCTTGGTTGGACGGTGACCAAACTAGGTAGACGAAGAAGAAGCAGTGGTACGGGAGCCGTTTTCTTTGGCGTAGTGGGCGATGATTAGAGGTGATGGAGCCACAGATAGGGGAAGAAGATGGGAGGTGGGTGGAGAAGACAGGGGGAGGTGGAGACAGCCAGCCAGTGGCATCAAAAAGGGTCGCCTCCGTTGATCTCCTCTCCTTCTCCTCTCCTTCCTAGTGGCGTCCATCCCTTTGCATTACTGCTGGTGGATACTGTTCAAAACGCCAGAATCTCACATAAAACAGATCAATTTTCAGGGAAACCCGAAGAGAAAATCTCACGTTCAGAGTGGCTGTAAATACTGTTGGCCACTGTTCGTTGGTAAAATCTTGCTGTCAGGTTCTCTTTTAACTAAAGAAGGATGATGATAACAATATAAAGCCTCTTTAATTAAAGGAGGATGGTGATAACAATATGATAAAGGGAAAGAATTTGTGACCTCTGCTGCTGCAGATTCAACAATTTGTGACCTTTCTGTAGACGAGTAATGGTGGGAAATACATGGCTGCGTTGCATGTTTTGAGAGAGATCTGCATTTAGCTTCCCATGCTAGTTTGTAGTGACAACGCGGGAACTTTTACTGTAGATTATGACATGCATGATGGGAAGCACGGCTAGGAAAACAGGCGAAACCTGCTGGTTATCCATTCTGAATTGCACTTTTACAATTCCCAATCAAATTATTCGAAAATATGTTACCGGAAATTAATGCACTCATGGCATCCTATTTTTTACCAAAAAAATGAGGATTTTTCTACCTCATTTGCTGTCATTTCAGGTTTCGCCACCCCCGATGTCTCACTAATATATGGTCATAAGATGATAGGTTGACCATTTTAGACATTAATATGGTCATCAAAAATATAATTTTTATCACTATTTTTTATTGTAATAGATTTATAAAACCTAATAAAATTATACTTTTTATTAAAAAAAACTTTTCGAGACAAATCTTAATAGTACAGCAACCTATACTAGCAATCCGGTCTTTCACCCAAATACCAAGACCGATAAAAAACGAGGAACACATCCTTAGCTTTAGTAGTCATATCTTTGCCATAGGTCATCCATCCGATTAGTATGTACTTTGCTCTAAATTTATCTTAAATCTTTCAATTTGATTCAAGAATAAAGGCTAAATTTGTAAGTTACGGTTTCAATGTGATGATTATTGATTGTTTTTGTCGAATTGTAGAGCTAAGACTTAAGGTTTTAATTTTGATTTTTGGAATACTGGTCTAGCTCGTTGCAAATCGAAGTAAAATCGTAGTATTTGACCATAATATTAAGTAAGTAAGCCGCTGGACGTATTTTTCTATTATATTATTATTAAACTGTTGAACATACAAATATTTAATTGATTTTTCAATTAATTAAGGATAATTTTATGAATGATATACTTATTTGCTATATGGAGAAACAACAACTGACGAAAATTACCAATGATGTTGTGGTTCATCGCTTTACAAACTTAAAAAACGTAAATACTAAAAGGTATTACATTAGCTTACATTTGATCATTCTACTATTTTTTATTTAAAAACTTTAAGTAATTTTATTATTTTTTAACATCCATTGAGGTCAGATGATGTAATTTACCAATGCCAACCACCTTTTGTTTATGATGTTGCCCTCGGTTCCTTCAATGTTGTAACTAACTAATATTATTATTAGACTTCTTCATATTGGTAAGTATTTCGATCACTACTTCTTTATTATCATATACTGTTATCGGTTATATTGAAATATTGATGCTAAAAGTCACCAGACATATTACTATTTAGTATAATATTTGCTTAATATATATATATATATAATATATATATATATATATATTATATGTGTACGGAATTAGTGAACCCTGATCATTTTCGTTCTAGTTTTGACTCTGGTTGACGTGAAAATCTTAGAGACAACTTTAAAAGATAAACTACCATACATATCTTATGCTTCTTCTCGAAATCCTAAAACATTTTTGGACTCCTAAAATACCAAATGAAAAGGAACGGAGGGAACAGATTGTTACAACAGGAAAAATGCTTTCGTACTTCAGCGAAACACGTCATATTGATCCGTACAAAACCACTTCAGCTACGTGGCCACATCTATATAAGGCTGTGTTCAATATGACTTAAGCTTATGGCTTAAACTTATTTTTACACTATTTATAATTTCGTCTTTTTCTGAATTTTTGACTTTTTTGAGCTTTTTTGTCGGTTCTTTTTTTTCTCGTATTCGTTTATGCGTTGTGCGTGATGGGCTAACATATTTTTATATTTTCAATTTTTAAATTTAATTATGTTAAATAAGCCTCTGTCATCATTCTGATGTTTTTTCACCATTACACAGTGTTTTCAGCCATAAGCTTTCAGCTTTCAGCTGAACCGATCACCATCTAATTAGTGTGATTTTTCTATTGACAGGGCACAAACGCACTCAAGCAAATAATATATAATGCGTACAAGATTGATCGCGTATGACGTGTCGTCGAGATGCAATGTAAAAGTGCGATTTCGCCTGCAGTTTAATCTAGTATTAAGCATTTTCCAGATAGAGCCGTCAGGCGGACAGGTGTCCAAGTCAACTGCCACATGTACAAAGTCTTTCTCTCTCTCTCTTTCTTTTTTTCTGATGTGTATGAATAATGCCCATATTTACAAAGTGCTAGTATAAAAGTGAAACAGTTTTTGAGCATCTAGTTCGCATATTTGGTTGGAAGTTTTTTTTTTGATAAGCTCGTTTCTATATTTGTGATTTTAACTGATATAAATATTAAATTTTTAACATGTAGGTCGTTTTTGGTCGTGCATGTCAGAATCATCTCTCCGTCATAGCCACATGCTTTAGAGAGAGGACATCTGCTCCATCGAACTGGTTCAACACATGTCGAAGCCACCTTCACAAACAACAAACTATATATGTCAAAACCAGCCATCTTTTTTGTGATTCACGCAAACACATGTAAAGCATTGGATTATAGAAAGAAGAACATAATTGTCCGGAAGCAGAGAAGGAAATGACTTTGCACAATGCACAGGTAGGTAGGTCCCAACCCCATCCCTTGGATGTATAAATTTATTAGATTTTTATATGCATCAATTGATTCTATAAACTATATTATTTGAAAGCGGACATAAATCACGCAATGTTTATTCCATTGGCCGGTTAGACATATATATAGTTTAAGAATACAACTAAGGGATAGACGGATACGGATTACATAATCCTAGTCATGCCTAATATAACTAACCGGCCGTATGTGTTGTCGTGCCGTGCGGGAACACTGTTGCCTAACATGGTAACATGTATATGTATGATTATATGTCTAACACTCCCCGCAGTCGAAACGGGAGAAGGATGAACGTTGAGACTGGACCGAAACTCCATGAAGATAGATGTCGGTAGGCCCTTGGTGAAGTATGTATGCCCTTAAATGTTTGCCCTTAAATGTTTGCTCATCCATCCATGCATGGATCTTCCTGCTTGCCACCTAAACGCTTGTCTCTCTCTCTCTCTCTCTCTGTCTGCCTTTGGCATCAGTAAAGGATATGGAGCTGGACCTACTGCACCTCTGCTTTTATGCCTTGCCGCACCATTTTCTTGTCTTGTTGAATTTGCCACGAGATCGTCATTGCCATCGCCATTGCTTTCTTGTGAAATCCACTCCATCTCCATGCTGCGTTAGATATTTGTATGTATGCCCTGATTTGGCCAGTGAGTAGGAACTGGACTTTTCTCAAGACAAGATTGTTGTAGGAGCAGTGCTGCTTCTATACATCACCCCCTAATACAAGTTGCATAGATGTAAGAGCTTTTTTTATGATACCTTAAAATGAATACGAGCCATCCAATCTTTACGATCCAATGGTTCAGATTAGTTAGGATTACGTTATACTATCACCCATACTAGTAGCAATAGAATCTTCAAAAGGGTAAAATTGTAAACAAAACAAGTGGCTCGTGCTCGCACGTCCGGATCGAGGACTGCTACATCGTGTCCGGCGACGACTGTGTGGCAATCAAGAGCGGGTGGGACGAGTACAACATCACGTACGGCATGTCGAGCCAGCACATCGTGATCTAGAGGCTGACGTGCGCGAGATGAACCTGAAGACGATGAAGTGGGTGTTCTGGATGACGGGCAACTACAAATCGTACCTAGACGACAAGTACAACCTCAACGTCGTGCCCGTGGTGGACAACATCAGCTACCAAGACATGGTGGACACCGGCGTGAACATGGTGGCGCGGCTGGAGGGCATCCATGGTGCGTCGTTCATGGGCATATGTGTCGCCAATGTGACAGCAGAGTTGGCCAAGTCAAGGAAGTACCCATGGACATGCACCGACATGGAGGGCATGTCGGCCAACGTCAGCCCCTCACCATTCAAGCTGTTGTAGGGCGCGCACGACATCGCATACTCGTTCTCGACGGACACACTACCCATCGACCAGGTCACCATGCAGTAGTGCTCCTTCTTGGTCCCTGCGACCGCGGAAGCAAGTAGCTGCATCTTCCGTTTGTTGCTGTGGCCATAGCATGCATGCTGTTATTGTCACACCCCGGCCCATGTTGACATATGTGTGTGTGCACATGAATTTCTGTGTTAGTTCCACCTTGCTAGTTTACCTTGAGAAGCACTTATATATAAACCTAGGAGTTCCAATGGTAGCACCCCCGGTTAACCGTTTTACACGAAGCGAGGACCAAAGCGCAAGCGGGTTGCTACGTATGCGTGGCCTATCCAGGATGGAGTTAGACCTAAGCCAGTTTAGACCCTAGGGCGTTACAAATGGTATCAGAGCCCACTCTCGCGGTTATATGGGCGCGTGCGGGTCAGGGGGCGGGCATATGGCGCATGGCGCGTGTGGGGCCAGAGTGGACACACGTCATGGCATGTGCTGGCACTGAACGCACGGACATGTGTAAAGAGGGGAGATCCTTATCACTTGCCCCAGTGTGGGTATGTTGGTCCGACGAGGACGTCAGGTCTTTTGAGGGGAGGTGTATGTGACATCCCGGCCCATGTTGGCCCATGTGTGTGTGTGCACATGAATTTCTGGGTTAGTCCCACCTTGCTAGTTTATCTTGAGAAGCACTTACATATAAACCTAGGAGTTCCAATGGTAGCACACCCGGTTAACCATTTTACGCGAAGCGATGATAAAAGCACAAATGAGTTGCTACGTATGCGTGGCCTATCCAGGATGGAATTAGACCTAAGCCAGTTTAGACCCTGGCCGTTACAGTTATGACAGACAACAGTAAATTAGTAGTGATTACACATTTTTGTAAGAGTCTGAAACACGTTTTCGAAGACGTGTTGTTACCCTCGAAAAAAAGTTTATTTTCTATCACGGTCAATCTTAAAGCTTAGATGAATGCCACCATCAAAAAAAAGAAGGGTTGGTAGTCTCATCCGCCGAATCATGCGCACGATCGCTCCGAATGGATCACCCTCCCACGCGCATTTGCAAGAAACCGCCCGCTCGACGTTTCCGCTCGCCGTTCTGTCCTCCCCCAATTCCAACCTCTTCCAGCCACCGCGCGTTCCTCCTCCACGCCGCCGCCGCCGCAGCCTTCTCGGTTCCCTTAGTGTGAAGTCCGTAACCTGACCATAGCTAGGAAAGATTGATCTTGTCTGCATTGCACATAAACCCTTTCTGCAAATTGGTTGGTGAGATGGGTTCCGTTGATCGATTTTTTTCACCTTGACCAATTTTAGGACCGGAGCCTTGCTTGGTACAACAAAACTATTTAGAATCATGGGCAAAGAACTTGAAATTCGAGGTGGCTTCAATGGGAGGCTGATTATATATTGTAAGATGTTTTGCTTCTCATTCAGATCTGAGGTGCTTCACTGATCCTTTGTTTTTGCAGGTCATATTTTCCTACATTTCGTGTGTCTGCTCCAGCCACATGTACATGTCCTTTTCGAAGTGCATCGTTGTGGCTGTTCATCGCGCGATTCTTGTCAAATGGAATCTGTAAATCATGTGGTCGAAGAATCATCTGTATCAGTTCTGCTTGTACTTCTGTTCATTGTAGTTTCAGTTGGACCAGCTTGTGCTGTCAAATGAGTTAGCTTTGTAACGAATGAATGAATTTATGCAATGGATCAGAGTATATAGCTTGTACTCTTCTTGTTAAATGAACAGTGTCAGGATGTATGTATTGGTGAAGCTGCCTTTGAATGGATCAGGTTGAAGTAAATAATGCATGCATTGTGTCAATGAGAGGTATCATGTAACTACTGCTATTAACTAAGTTGTGCTACAAATTCTACATCCTTACTGGTTGAACGAATATAGTACATGTAATAAATAAAGCACATTTCATATCAGAAATTATGAGATCTGGGGAAAAAAATGAAGAATTGACGTGCACACATTGCTCATAAGAATCCTGAAAATGGGATTGCGAGAAGTCAAATCATAGCATGATACAAGAAAATTTGTTTGCGTAATCAAAATTTAGAATAACCATTGGGTAAAGATACCCACACTGAAAGGAATACTCGGGCTATGATTTGGTGTACTGAATCCGTCCGACATGTACGCTGCCGAGCTCGCTTCGACCACTGAATCAAAATGAGCAGGCTTCTACCACTTGTAACACTATCCATCAAGCCTGCGACAAGGGAGAAGGAATAAGAGCGAGCAATGGGTTCGAGACACATTGATTTGGGCAAAATTTCCGAGAGCCGGGCGGTTCATTGTCATCGCCAGACTTGCATACTTTGTGGATCCATTTAACAAGAAAGTGAAATGTTTGAGAATACTGACGACACAGATCTCCAACAGCAATAATCAATTGTCATGGCTTCTGTAGTTCAATCACAAGCAGAATGTCATACAGAGCAGTTAGAAACACAGTACAAGTGCAATCAATCAATCATCGAGTGTGCATGGTGCTTCAGTTAACTAATATGGTCCTAGTTATTAATGTGAAGATGTTTGACAAATGACAAGGTTCACACTTGGGATCATAATGCAGGAACAGCTTCAAGAAATGATAATTTACATATTACAATTATATATATATATATATATATTCTATTATTATAAAATAGTTTTCTACATAACATATCACAACCAGAAAAAAGGAGGGTTGTGTTAGGCTTGATGAGCCAACATAAAATTAAACATCGAGCCAACGTAAAATTAAGTCATCTTTTCATGGAATGAAATCAAAAATAGTTTCATTGGGGTGTAACCCTCTTAGCGATGCGTCATATCGGAATCCGAATATGGTGATAAATAAGCAAGGATTGGAACGTCACTCTCTTAGTGACGCGGTATGTCGACATCCGGATATAGTGGAAAATATACAAGGGTCTTCGCACTTTACTTGACGAGTGTGAGGGGTAAAGAAACTAGCCGAGGAGAGTAAGATTCGTATAAATAGTTGGAATGTAGGATTCTTAACAGATAAGTTAAGAGAGGTAATTGATACGATAATTAGGAGATGTATAAATATTTTGTACGTTTAAGAGACTAAATGAGTCGGTTAGAAGGCAAAGAAGGTAGAGCATACTGGCTGCACCCATCGGCGCCGCGGCGGCGGAAGTAGGAGCAGAGGCTCGTCTTCCACATCGGGTGCTGGCCGCCGCTGTTGGCGGCCTCCTCACCAGCGGGGGCGGCTGGTGCATCTTCTGTATCCGCCTCAGGAGAATCCTCCCTCTTGCGCTTCTCCCCGGCGTATTCGGCCGGTGGCGGCGGCGGCGGCGGCTGTGTCTTGTCCTCCTCCATGGTCGCGCGGCGCTGCGCGGAGGGACGACTGCTGTTTTGATCGACGCGGTTGTGATTTGGGCTTTTGCTTTGAAAGCCCAAATTTGCTTAAATTTGGGCCGATTTTTGTTCATTTTTTTTAGCTTGCATCCATGCAATTGATAGCCATACTTCACCATTATACTATGCACATATGATCATGAGCCAAACTAAGAAAAATAGAAGCAGCGATACAAGGAGCGAGAGTAGTACATATTGTTCAATTGTGATAATCAAAAACTGAAGTAAGGGCGATGATGAAGCATAGCAATACACCACACAGATCATGCTGTTTGTGCGCCAATGCTACATGCCTACATCAACCGGCAAACAGCTGTCCAAACTCCATAACTCCAAGACCGCAACATCTTTTTGTAATAACATACTTAGCAACCTGTTTTTGGGATTTTCTGATGAGAATAATGTTTCTAATCAGAGCATTGCAAATTGTTTTGGGATTTTTACCTGATATTTCTCAAAGGAAGGCTAGATCAGTTACTTATATGGATGAGACTGAACCAACCACACAACTGAAAAAGTGTATCCCCAAAAAGGGAATGGAGACAACAATTATCACCACATCTTTCTTTTGCATAGCTCGACAGACTCAAGAATGAATCATACCATGGTAGAAGCAAATAGCCACCATAAATCCATAAGCCAACCGAGTACCAAATTCCTAAAACCAAAGCAGAATCCCCTGAACCATTCCACAATCAACGGCATATAAATTTTCAGATGCAAAAAAACACATTATCGTTCTGTTAGAGTCCAGTTGCATTCTAATATTACTTGATTTCAATCCGTGGACTTGAGCTGCTCCTGCAAGGCTGGATTTCACTGGCGTCGCATCTTCGAGAATGCATTGCATGATTCCTATAAGAAGTCCATTTTTAATCTCTCAACTTATGTCTCGGATCTGATTTACACTCTCAGTTACGAAACCGTTTGCTACGTGGATATTTATCACTGACTCAACAAAGCTCGATTAGAAATAAAAATAAAAAAAGCTTGAACCCCTATTATAACAATGTCGCCATCTTCCACACCCTCTTCTCCTACATTGACTTCGATGACTCCACTGCCCAGGCACCCTCACACAGTGTCAACTCCTCAACAGCCTCGCCACCGACCGGGTTGCTGTCCTCCTCTTCTCGCTCCTCTCCATTGTTGCTGTCATCTTCTCTATTGACTCCATATACTCTACCAAGCACAACGCCCTCTCCTTCCCGCACGTCCTCTCCGTCGTACCCCGTGTCTAGCGCCGCCTCACTACCACCTTCCTCATCGCCTTTGCCTTCCTCTTCGCCTACCACTTCGTCTTCGTCGTCGTCTTCATCATGTTCCTCCTCATCGTCGGCTCTAGCCTAGGCCTCACCGCTTTCCTCGTTGCCATCGCCTTCCTAGCCAGCCTCATCTACCTTAGCATTGTGTGTCACCTCACCAGTGTCATCTCTGTTCCCGAGGACTACAAGGGCCTCGACACCATTTGCAAAGCAAGGCACCCTCGCTCTGATCTTCATGTCCAGTGAGCTCCTCCCATACTGTTCACATCACTTTGTGTTCCCGAACCCCCTCCCCCTCATCCCCCTAAGTTAATTTCATTTTCATGCAAACGTTTGCCAGAATTGATCCATCTTTGTCACCTCTGTACGAGCATCGCCATCGCCAAATTTGCCCTGTCTGGTGAGCCCTTACTATCATCAACAACACTATCGTCTTCCTCTTGTCATGTTCCACGCCAACACCGCACACCACCATCTGCCTCTGCTTTGGCCGCCGCCCAACATTGGTAGCGTTGCTGCCGTGCTTCCCTACCGATGATGCCACTACCTATCCCTTCCCCGAGGTTTGGCCGACCCATTTTGGTGCTCGACCGAGCCCACCACATCGCTGTCATCTCCTAGAGTCACCATCCTCGCTAACGAAGACTGATATGTAATACCACTAGAACACAAAAGAGAAGAAAAATGAGAAATGAAACAATCTAATGGAGAATAAAAGAAAATAAAATGTTTTGCCGTCAGAACCCGTTCGACTTTAAAAAGTTGAATAAAAGTACCGTTCATTGAGGTTCCTAGACTATCCCCAGCCAGTCGGCACCATCTCGCATCTTGGGTTTTCATCATCCGACGGGAAATTCCATCCTTATCCGGTTTCGTATACTGGGCTAAAATCCCGGATATCCGGTTTCGTATTATCCAGATTATCCGTATCCGTATTCGACGGATACTAGGTTTACTGTATTCGTATCCGTATCTAATAAAAAAATCTGTATCCATATCCGATCCGAGAACTATCCGAAAAAAATTCGATCCGACACAACCCGTATCCGTATCCGTCCGGATCCGACGGAAACTATCCGATCCGTTTTCACCTCTAGCCCCAGAGCCTAGCTCGAGTCCGCACGCGCGTCTCCGCGCGACGACTTCTCGTGCGTGGCGCTTCGTATTCTCAGCTCCGAGCCCCGAGGCCCCTACGGCGCTTGATATTCTCTCTTGTATTCGTGACTTCGTCAGTTCGTCTCGTCTCTGCCGATCGCCGGCCAGCCGGCTCGTCCAATGTCCATTCATCCAGGGCCATGCCGTTACTTAGAGCTTTGTACAGGGCCTCCAAATTTCACGGCACAGCCCTGGTGGTTATGGATACGGTTTGAAGTGTTTGGATGTAACACGGCTTTATGCGCTGGCTATAAAAGTACGGGAAGCTGTAGGCTAGCGTATGAGTTTTTAGGGCTTTCGTTAAGAAGGTTTTTAGGGGTACTATGAGTGATCGGAACAAGCAAGCAGACGATTTGTTGTCGTATCGAGTGATCGTTCTGAGCGGTCGAGCGATAAGCGATCTTAGCATGTGGTCGTAACAGGCAGTCGGCGACAGTGGTCTATGACCACGTACTGGCAGGCGACTGCAATCGGTACTTTTTCTTGGTAGCACGCAATGCGGTTGGTATTTCCACTCGAAAATCCAGATTGCTTTGTTTCTGTTTTTCTGCATTGTGTGTTGATTTTAGGTGGTAAAAAGTGGAGACAATCATTCACTTCCTCTGTAATTGTGCCATACGATCCTACACCGCTGCTTACGGGCTGCGCCGCGCTCTGAAGCGCACGGCGTTGCCTAGACACAATCACAGTGCACGTTGGCTGCTCGTGGCCACAGCCGAGCTCGTCGTACAGTGCCACTGCTGCTCTTCTTCCGTTGCTCAAACGATGATGCATGCATGCAGTGGCGGATCCAGGATTTTTAGGATGGGTGTTCGAACTTTGAAGCTAGATTGTTCAGCTACGTCGATACCGCGACACATCGTTTCCCCCAAAACATCGATACAACAATACGTATATATAGATATAATAAAAATATAAAAATTATAGAAAATGATTTCTTACAAGAAAATAGGCGACATAAGGCTAGCATAATGACATGAATTAAATAGACAATTATAGAAATTAATGATAGTTGCATACCTTACTGATCCTGCCCTTTTCAGCTCTCTCCTACAAATATTTCAAATTTGCGACTTCTTTAATTTTTAAAGCTCAAGGATCTACAAAATCATAAAATACAATATTCATGAGTTTATCTTGCATGCTATATTTTACAAAGGCATATAGATATCAAGTTATCAAATAGAACACACTCACCTTAGAAAATTGACTAGAAGCACAGAGCCCCGATAAAAGCCTAGATAGAGCTTGAGTTCCAAGAGTTTCGAGTTCGAGAGACCATAAAAACGCAAAGCTATTATAAAATAGTTTTTTTCCAACAATTTGCATGCATGTATCAAGACATCAAGTGTTAAATGATCAATATCTACTAACAAAACAAAAGATTAAGAAATTTTATCCCAAAGATAATGCTAATTCGTGTTCAGAAATCCACATATGCTAGGAAAATATGTGTTCCAGTTGAAAATTTTCTCAAGAACAAAATTATAGACTTACAAGATAGATACAATCGAAATTGTGGTAGACTGCTCAGTGACCATTTAGAAATCTCTTAGTGAACACTAAAGAAACACATACCCAATTACATAGCCACAATACAAGGACTTGGAAAATGAATGATCAAGTACACAAAAATACATGTTATCTCCCAAATTACCATGGCAAACTGCTAGCTACAATCTCCCAAATTACCATCAGCTAAAGATGCTCTAAAATGTACTTATGCCATGTACACAAGAATGGCTAACTGCTATATTCTTCAAAGTAGCACATGTCCTATGCAGCAAACTAATAAGCTGTTCACTCAATTCAAACAGAGAGATGGCCCTATGCTGTTGTTTAATGCATTCTTCTTTCTCATCATAGATCTTGATTCTTTGCTTACTAAATCGAAGGCTTCCGCCGTCACCGGCTCCCCGCTGCTCCCTCGCTGGTTGCTCGATTCTTTGGACGGCGGTGCCGGTGCCGGCGTGCCGCAGAGGCGAGCGGAGCCGTGGAGGTGACGAGGCGCGGCGCAGCGCGCGGTCGGCGGTCGGCCGGCTGTCGTCGTCATCGGCGCATGGCAGGCCGTCGTCCCGAAGCTACGGCGGAGGCACGGAGCGGATGGCAAGCTCGGCGGTGCGCTGGGCGCTGGTGCGGTCGCGGTCGCCGGTCGTGGATCTGGCGGAGCGAAGGGCGGGCCGGCCGTGCGGGCGCAGACGTGGCACGGAGCCGAGGCCCGAGAGCCCCGTGATCTAGCCGGCGGAGCGGAGGCGGAGGCGACGAGGCGGTTGCCGGCAGAGCGAGGGCGGAGGCGGCGGCGCGCTCGGCGGTCGCCGGTCGTGGGCTGCGGCGGAGGCGCGGAGCGGAGTGCCGGGCCGGTCGTGCGGGCGCAGCGCGGCACGGAGCCGGAGGCCGAGAGCCCCGATCTAGCCGGTGGAGCGGGCGGGCGGCGGCGCTTCGGGTCGCGCGCGTCAGCGGTGCTTCCCGCGAGGCGCGAGCCGAGTCGCCTGTCGTCGACTACGCTAGGGTTAGGATTTGCCGAATGGAGATGGGGATCGGGGTTCGGGGGGGGGGACCGAGACCGGGGTGGGGATCGGGAGGCAGCAAGAATGGCCGGGCCTGGCACCGGCTTCACGCGGGTCACACAGAAGCGGGCTCAGCACTGGGCTGCGTTTATCTCGGCCTACGGCTAATTTGTGGCTGCAAACAGTTGATTTGATCCAACTATATATATATATATGTATTATATCTCATATATACTAGATTTTTTGTCAAAAAATTTGGGTGTTCAGCTGAACACCCATGAACTACTGTAGATCCGCCCCTGCATGCATGCAAAATACTTGGATGAATGGAATGCTTGGGATGCAATGGTGTAACCTGCAGGGCTTGATTATTCTTTGATTTTTTTGATGCAGCCCAGCGGATTTTGGGGTTACATAGATGTTGGATGAACTTCCCGGCCACCTTTGTTACAAACTAGCCTCGTAGGCGTGGCGCAACGCCGCGCCAGCCACCGTACGTACCAAAATAAAAGAAGCGATAATTCGTGAGGAGTTTTTCAAAAAAAAATCGGGGGCAAATACATATTTTCGGAAAAGTTAAAGGGTTTTTTGGGAAAAAACGAGGACCTGAAAAAAAACCGGGGGGCAAATACGTATTTTCTAAAAAGGCAGATGTAATTGAATATGTATGAGATGGCATTCTTGTAAATTAGATCATGTATTTCTGATTGAATACATTGTATTACAATTGTTTAATTTTTGGAATGGTTATTCGGTTGCGACCTGAATTTGTATATTTATTGTAATTCGGATTGTCGCTATTATGCAATGCAAATTGTAATATCTTTATTTGACTTAAAACCAGTTCTAATTACCGCTCAATTGATGTAATTGATTTTACCAGATATTCATTGTAATCAATTACTGTTGTATGACGGACTGTTTATAAATATAATTTAGTTGAATTACAAATTGTTTACGTCCTCATCGTTGAAGTACTAAATGCATTGAAATTGTTTATCGTTCAAGTTTATTTATGCAACCGCGTAGAAAAATTTTAAATTCCTCCGTATTTTAGCTCACTAGTTGCCTAATTAATTATGATTAACACCGTAACTCGTTGCTTAAGGTTAATTGACAATGTGTTAACAATGTGGGTCGTTACATACTTCCCACCTTAAAAATGATTTCGTCCTCGAAATCGGAGTTAACTTAGAGAGGTTGTGGTCGATCTCTTATCGCTCCCTCTCACGAAACGTACTTTAAACTAGTCCTATTTATTCTGTCCATTTGGTAGATGTACTGCCTATGCGGGTAGCGCTCGCCTACTATTCCTGCATTAAAGTTGCCACTTAATAACCAGTTTAAGGTTGTCGACTATTGTCACTAGAGGTTGGGAGCACTAGAATTAAGATTATAACTCGTATTGCAGTAGGGACAATCGTTTAATTTATTCTAAGGTGTTGCCCCTTCCCTCCTTAATCCTTTAGTTAATCCTTGATTCTATCGTGCTGGTTCTTTCAGCGGTTCTATACGTCTTGTTCTTGTCTGTCTTTAATTTGGGTCTTTTCCACAATAAACACAGCTTCTTTCATGCTGGATAAAACTTTTTCATAGTGGATAAGGTCTCTGACAAAATGGATAGTCCGTTCTAATTTATGTTTTCCATCTGTTACATGAGTAAACCTTTAGTTTATGCAGTGACACTATTTGTTTGTAGCCAAAACTCAAGAATCAGTTCTGTAACCTTTTTGGGCTTAGCAAAGGGAAAGTAAGACGAAAACAGAGATAAGAGCAAGAAGTAGGAAGGGAATTAAATGTTTTTCCTGATCACTTCCCGAAATACTGTTTCTCGCTTTCTATATACTTACATATCTTCTGACATTTCTTACTAACGTTGGAATTAATTCACCCCTACATTATTTTTACTTCCCATTTAAAATCTAATACCACACTATTAACTCCTTCTAGTATTCAAACGTAATGTCACTAATACCTTCGGTTATTCATATCCTATATAAATTCTAGCTTCAATCATCACTATAAATCTCATATCAAATATGTTATATCCTTATTTTAATTCCACCGATATCATTTGTATTCATGATTCCTAAAAATCCAATATTTTCATTATCACTTATAATCTCCAGCTGCTCATCCAATAATCTACTAAACTTCTTACTATCTACTTCTCAATTAATTCATCACTCTATAAATCCACCAAGGATAAAATCTCTGACCATAATTATAATCCAATAATTACTATTATTAAAATCCACCAAGAATAACACCGCTTACTCAAACCTAAAATCTAATTATCATTACCACATTTTCTTATTACCACGACCCAGTTTATTCATTATGTAACTAATTCAATCCAACAAGCTTCATTATTGTACCCACCATCAATAGCTTTGATCACTATTGTCTCATGTCTTAATCCCTTATGGATTATCTACTCCTTCTCGAAATTTTTATGGTTACACTTTTATCTATTTGTCGTAATCGAAAATTTGCACTTAATTCCTTCTGAGATTGGCTTAATAGATAAGAAGAGAACAGAACAGAATAGGTAAGAACCAAGACGAAATGGGATAGAAGCAGAGCTTTTAATATACTTTTTGTTTAAAATCAGAATTTTAGTTTTGCACAAATTGCTTTGTATGGCAGCCTACAGGCTAATAGTGCAATTTGGCTATTAATACAATCAGAAAACTTCGTTTACTCAAATGGTCTTTACCCGTTATATCAAGGGAATCAAACGGGCATTATGTACTGACTATTCGAACGATGACCTCAACCTTTCAAAAGGGAAAGTTTTGGTCAGGGCACTCGTGCTATCTTCTTAACACCGTCCTTAGTACTTCCACTAAAGTTAGCTTTCGTTTCATTTGGGCAGACTTACAGTAAGAAGTTAGTCTAAACGACTACTCGTGTTTTTGAGATTTTGCCAAAACTTAAAACAAAACTTTTAATGCATGTCTAAGAAAGATAAGGCAGACATAGGGAGAATGAGACAGCAATATTACTTATGCTTTTTGTAATTCTTTTGTATTAGAAATTAAGATTTTGTAGAATCGTATCCCTACCGAAACCAAACTTATACTTAGGGTTACAACCTACAGTCAAACATGCTCTGATACCACTTTGTAACGTCCCCATTTTTGGGAATAGGGACGTTTTACCATCCGCAACAGCCCAGGAGTTCAGTTACGGATCCAAAGTATATCATACCTGCTCACGAACATTTAAAAGAAGTTAATTTGATTGAAATAAGACCTAATGGTCAATTTGTAATGACAATACAAGGCCCAAGCCCAAAACGAACTTACATACGTAAGAGTCAAGAAAACTCCACAGGAACGTTTGAGTGCGGACGTAACCCTAATATGCAATCTTGATCTGCCTTCTTTTCTTCCAATATCTGAAATTATGCAAGCTTGAGTACTCCGACCCCGTACTCAGCAAATCACATGGGAAAATACTATATATCTACATGCCAGGATATTCAAAGATGGGTGTATAGGGTTCATTATATTTGGTGGATGCAGTTTTATTTGCAAACAAGCAAAGTTAAAACATTTTCTCCTTAAGATCAGGGGGTTTATCAAACAAAGTTCATCATTATCCAAATTAACATCCACAAACTCTACTTATGCCTCATTGTTGGAATCACCCAATTAACACAGCTTCATTAACCGGAAGCACGGCGTATTCGAATACCATTTATTTCACTCTGCAGAGCTGCCCTGCTTTACCCACAAGATCTCTTAGTCCCACGTCTGGTCTTCAGAAAACAAGGCTTTTCACTGCTCAATTCTTTCTATAGCCTCCACCTAGTAGGCCTCCCAATAAGCTCAGGCAACTCCTGACTTATCTTAGCCTACTATTGTGCGGCTCACATAATCGAAACTCAATTCGATTGATCAGATTGTTCACATAAAATAACCAACCTCCATACGGCCCTGCTTAACCCCTTCCGTATGGACTCGCACCAGCCTTCCTCTGCTGACTTTGTAGAGGTTCAATCGAACTTGAGCAGTTACTAAACCAGGGTTGACGTGTCAACACTTGTGGTTGGGCGATCACTATGTTCTTTACTTGGCACAAGGTTCTTGTCCTTACATTTTCCCACTTATGCACCAACCCCAAACTTCTGCTGAGCTCAACAGCTCCAGCCACCACCAATCCAACCAGCCTCTACCCTGGGATAAAGCGGTAGGTCCAATCCGGTTAACCGGAGCCCCACCAGCCTCTCTACCCCAGGTCCCATCCTAGGGTTTGGTCGTGGGATGGAATCATCTATGTGAAGACCCCACATTCAGACCCTCCCCCTAGTTTTCCCAAGGTGAAGCCGTGGGCCGATATCACTTGCGTGATGACTCCCCCACTCCTGACTCCCCCCTTGGTTCTCCCAAGGTAAAGCCGTGGGCCGATATCACTTACGTGATGACTCCCCCACTCCTGACTTTCCCCTTGGTGCAAGTTTTTTCAAGCATCACCAGCCTAGGGTACGGTGTCCCATACCACCCTACCCTAGCTCTGGGTTTTCCAAATCTACCGGCCAACGGCCAAGTCACTTAGTAGTACAAAATGTCATGTGATATGATCTATAATTCATAATACTGTAAATCAATATTTACTAAGGTTGTCAAGGTGAATATGGCCATCAAGTAAGACAGGGCATTTATCAGTGGTAGGAATAACTAAGTATCATGTCATTCTAAACATTTTATTTTAAGCAATTAATATTTCACAACTAATCATAATGCAAATATGTTAATTAAATAATGTAATTTCATGGGTTCAATATGATCAAAAACATGTGACTTGCCTCCTTTCTGTTGCTTTTGATCCTCTTGATTAGCTTCAACACTTCCTCATTGGCCTTTGCAGTTATTCGGTTGACCAAATCACTTGGTCCGTTTACTAGCGCGGAAAACGAACACATGCAAATTCACTCGCTGCGAAATGCAAGTCGGGAACAAAATACAAATAAACAACAAAAAGACATAAAGAGGGATGATGAGGTGATTAAGGTTTAAGTAACAAATGATATGACTCAATGTAACTAAAACTAGGATTCATGGATTCGAAACGGCCGATGTTGTATATGTGACGGATGAATTTTTGGCGAATGGCCGAAGATGTGGACGGCGTCGATTTTTAAGAATAAGATATTCGTCGAGGTTGTTTAGGTTTTCCTAGTATGGTTTTGGGTGGTTACTTAACCTTACACTCGACTTTTGTTGATTTCAACCGCTCACCGCTATGATCGACCAATTATATACACGCACAATTATTGGCGAACGTTAATCCTAATTGATCTCTTGAATGCCACTATGCCAACCTAATTCCTCACATGGGTGTATGTATATATTCATCTCTCTAATTCATTTTAGGAATTAGGGTCACTTAACTAAATTCTTTCTTTTTGGTATTGGTCCTTTCTTGCAATCAGTACGTGCGTGACTAATTCTCTATACCAGTGAAATTACCTTCTTACATGAACTTAGTTAAATTATACTAAGCGTCTTCGTATGATCTCCAAGTTTTATTTTAATTCGCTGCGAATTGTTAAGATCTATGCTATTGATATTCAGTGTGCATGATTTTATAACCTCATGTAATCCTGTGAATTTGGGGTATGGTATTTTAACTGCCTCTAATAATTTGGCCCCTTCTAATGGGTATTAATTTAGAATGAGATTCTTAATTTATTCTGATAATTACAAATACTTCTTAGTGACGTTTCTACAATTTATAATTGACCAATAAGGATTGTTTGGGCACTTAACTGCGTGATAGCACAACTTAGAGGACATTCTAACAATTTACTTCACCTTCCGCCCTCTAATTTATGAATACTAGACACAAAATATTTACTAGCGAGGTTTTTTTTTAGTAATTTAATACGCTAGCCGTGGTTGCAACAACAATGCACTAATTTAATCGGTACGCCATATACTTCAGTCTATTAATGGTAACTCATTTATTTAAGCATTACAATTACTGACTAGTAACATTCTACTGTTTAGATGGACCTAATTAGATTATCTGGGTATTTAAATCCACAACAAAATAGTCTTAGACTGCAGTCTTTTAATTCAATCCTTTCGCGTATGGGTTTAATCGGCGTATATACTTTACATCGTCGGACTACAATTAGTTGGTTCTAATGTTCAGAAGTAACCAAAGTAGATTTCTATAATTTAACTATTACTAACCACACTGTTTAGGTAATTACATATGTTGATGAGCGGTCTAAATAACAATCCACGGTTTCGAATATATACTGCACCAATTTTAATAAATGGACATGCCTAGTTTATTTATAAGCTACGAATATTTATTATTGCGTTCTACCGGTTTATAATACTAACAAAGTTTAGCGATATTTAATTATGAACTCTAATAATTACGTAGCGCTTTTAATCTACATACGGCATTTACTTTAGCTTCGCCACTAATACCGATTAATGATATTTTATAATTTTAACCCGATTAACCTAATGATATGAGTTCACGATTTACTAAGACAAATTTTTCTTACACGCTTCTCTCTCTCTTCCTTCTCTCTCTTTCTCTTTTCCTTTTCTTTTCTCTTTCCTTCCTTTCTTTCTTTTTCCCACCACCGCTGCCCCCTTTTTTCCACCGACGCCTCGGCCCTCCTTTCTCTCGGCTCTACCCCGATCCCTTTTTCCCGCTGTTCCGGTCCCGCCCCCTCTGCTCTCTCACGGCGCCGCCTCGGCTTCTTCTTCCGTCTTGCGCCGCTCTCTTCCTACCCGGTTCTTCCGCCTCCACTCACGCTCTCTCTCTGGCCACGCCTACACCTTCTTCGCGCCCGCCCCGCCGACTCCTCTCCGTGCGCCTCCTGCCTCGTCGGCACAGCGTCTTGCCGCCGCCCTCACGACGCCGCCGCGGATCCAGGCTGGCCTCGCCCGGATCCGCGCCTCCTCCCTCAGATCCGACCGGTTGATGTTTGATTTGGCTACTCTTTTGCTTTGAGGTTCTAATGGCTTTTGCTAGTGGTGTTCTAGGTTTGGAGGTACGCTGCCCTTGCGGGGCACAACCCGTAGCGCCGCCCGTACGCCGGGGAGTGCGCGGTGGCTACGGTTGTGGTGACGCCGGTGGTAGCGCGCCACCGCCTCCATCTACGGTGAGCCCTTGCCCCTTTACTCTTCCTCTATTTGGCATACTACACCTACGGGATGTTTGTCGTCTTTAGCTATACAATACTTGCTACGGATAAAAATGCTATTGCTGTGGTGTTGAGTCCTTCGCGGCTCACCTGTGCGATTGGCTTTGTGCGGGCTTCGGGAAGAACTCGGGTGGCTTGGGGGTTGCCCTCTGGCTTGCGGTTGTCGCTCTGGTGCTGCCTCCGGCCGTCGCTGCTGCCGTCGCCTGGCTTCTGGTCGTCCACCGGTCTTATTGTGCCGACGATCGCCGCCTTGCTTGCATCCGCTCCGTGGGCTTGGTTGGGGAATGGATGTGGATGATCTGTGATGTCGTGTTTGGTTTTCTGCCTCTCCTCTCGGGTTTGCTATGCCAAGCACTGTGCTTGATATTTACTGAGGTGCTTGATATTTACTGGGATGCTTGATATTTGGTGGCCAAATGGGGTTTGGCTTCTCCCTTGGCTTGCTGGCTGGTTATGCTCTGTGGCTGTGCATGACTCTCTCTCTGAACTGTGGGGGTAGCCACTGTGACTATGGTGATTCTAGTCCTTCGGTTGCTATGTGGGCTTTAAAAATGTGAGGGTTTACGCGGGTTGGTCTCTAAAATAAAACAGGTTTGTTTATGCCGAGTGATGACTCCACGGTTGTGAGAGGTGCCGATCGGCCCGGACGGTCAGTATCTCCGTGAACGGATTACCACGCGAAACTAACCTCTAGGGTTCGACGGCAATTTCTATCTTCTTTCCTTTGTTTATTTCTATTCATTCTTTTGTTCGGTCTTTTTCGGTATTGAAATAATGATTTACCTGCAATTAAACTATCGGTGTGGTTGCGGTTCAACGACAGATCCTAATGTATGAAATGGTATTCTTGTAATTAGGGCTTTCTCTTAATATTGATGTAATCGGATGAATGTAATTTATCTAAATATAATTTTTATTTTAAGTTAATCCAGATGTAATTGAATATGTATGAGATGGCATTCTTGTAAATTAGATCATGTATTTCTGATTGAATACATTGTATTACAATTGTTTAATTTTTGGAATGGTTATTCGGTTGCGACCTGAATTTGTATATTTATTGTAATTCGGATTGTCGCTATTATGCAATGCAAATTGTAATATCTTTATTTGACTTAAAACCAGTTCTAATTACCGCTCAATTGATGTAATTGATTTTACCAGATATTCATTGTAATCAATTACTGTTGTATGACGGACTGTTTATAAATATAATTTAGTTGAATTACAAATTGTTTACGTCCTCATCGTTGAAGTACTAAATGCATTGAAATTGTTTATCGTTCAAGTTTATTTATGCAACCGCGTAGAAAAATTTTAAATTCCTCCGTATTTTAGCTCACTAGTTGCCTAATTAATTATGATTAACACCGTAACTCGTTGCTTAAGGTTAATTAACAATGTGTTAACAATGTGGGTCGTTACACGTTTCATCAATGAAATGTTTTGTACTTACACAGTTACATGTACTAACTTGACAAGTACAGAACCGAGATGTAAGATATGTACTAAGTTGGAAGAAACTATTACAAAAGAAACCTACTAATTATCTGGTTGTCAGTGGTCATGCACAAGGATACATTTATCAGGCCTTTCTGTTCGGTTATACTTGTACCTAAAAGTTGTGATTAAGCATTTTGATAATTAAGCAATTTGATTGCTGATCTGGATTGGATGAAATTCTATATGTTAATTTGTAGCTGATTGTGGTGCCGCTAGGTTCGGCTGAAATAAGCTGGCTTATGGTTGAAATTATACTATAACTTACTGAATTAATAGTGGTTTATTTAACGTAACTAATTTTTTTTAAAAAAATAAAAATAAAAAAAACAGATTAACCTATCATGGACAAAGCAAAGAATACGAGAAAAAAGAACTGAAAAAGACTTTAAAAAACAAAAAAAATACGATATTTATAAATAATGAAAAATAAACTAGAAGCTTAAGCTAAAATGAGCCGTGCCACTCGGAGAAAACAAGGTTGACATCTTTAGTTAGAGGTGTTTTCGATCGAAAAATCACACAACGAATTTGTCTGGGTGTTTTCAAAAAGAAATTTAGGGAGCAGTCAAGGTTGAGAATGCATTTTCACCTTTATATAACCAAATTGAAGAACCCATAAGTGTATAAATTAATGGAGCAGTTTCAGGTTTTGCACGCCAGCCACCGGTAGATGAGCCGTCGATTTCTTCCCTTTTTTGTTTTTTGGTAACACCATGTCATTCCGTTAGTTTCTCCAATTTTTCTCGTACGTAGTATAATTTGCTAGCACTATAATTTGCATGATGGGAGCAGCAGAGAAAGATCGAGGTGATAGTGTGTTTTCAGATAACTGAAGATTTAAAATTAAGAAGGAAAGGAAAAGACAATGTGGGCAAGGACGTAGGAGTACTTGTTAAATAAAGTCTCAGGAAAGGAAATGATTTTTTTTGGTGAGCTGCATGCTTCAGAAAATCACAAGTGTGAGAAAAAGGTGTGCAGAGTTAGGATCAGGAAAGCAACACCTGCCCAACCCTCCTCCCCTTTCCTACATGTCTACCTCTCATTTCATAGCATTTTGATTTAATTTATGTACTAGTCTTTCTATACATAATATAATGGCAAGTAGCAATTGGTAAATTAGCTACTCTACCACCGTACTTTTAGATGTCGAGTATGATAATACCCAGAAGGCAGAAGTTGAAGCCGAAACGAGCGGAAATGAGACAAAAGTTCAAAAGCTGAAGCCAGGTGATGAGACAAACTACAAGCAAATGTTTACATCTCTGTGCTTGTTCGATGCTTGTGTTTTGTGGTTTACTTTAAGGTGAAACACTGAAAAGGGAAGGCAGCACCCTGCAGTGCTTATGATACACACACAAAAAAAAAGAGAGAGAAAGAAAGAAAAAGAGGAAGGTGACAGGGAGCTGTTACCTGCAAGAACTGCAACTCCTCATGTAGTCAGCCTAACTTTCCACTGAAGAGTTGTAACATGTAAAGCCCTGTTTTGTAACAAATATAGAATCTGTCACGAATATTTCTATAAGGGAACTGAGGTGATTTGTAAACTGTTTCATGTGAAGATCCTAATTCTGCCTGGGACATAAGTTAGACAAAAATCGGCTCCTGACAGTAGTTGACAAGTCGACTTTCGTTGCAGGGAGAGATCAACTGTTCATAGAAAAGAGAGGCAAGTGAGGTTAACAAATAAATATGATAATTAATTAAGAGACTGGAACAGGCCATGGGAAGAAGCGTACGGTGATTGGTGTTGGGAAAGAGACCGGCAGGCAGGCAGGCAGCCACTTCTCCTTCCTTCCTGCTTAGGTGAGGTGAGGTGAGGTGAGGGAAAGCTTTGACCTCAACAACCCTCCCCGTGCGCCATCTCTCCCCTCCCTCCTATTACTAGTGACCAAACCAAGGAGGCAAGAAGAGGGGGAGATCTGAGGAGGAGTGATGATGGAGAGCCAGCCGCTCCAGGACCCGACAGCTGAGGCCCAAGGAGCAGAGCCGGCCGGAGCTCCGCCTGCTGTGGTAAGCGCCGCTTGCTTGGAACCCAATCCCTCTTGCTCTGCCTGCCCTTTTTTTGTGCTGGGATGTGGTGTTCGTTCTTGCTTGCTTGCTGGCATGCTTGGCCTGTGGATGAACTGAGCTTATCGACCAACCTTGTCTGGGTTCTTGCGGCGGAGTCGATTGGATCTTTCCTTGCTAGCTTCAGCCAGGCCAGAGATCTGGCAGCCTGCGTCTTCTTCCTTGACACTGTCCTACCAACTTCTTGCACCTACCGCTTTCGCTCTCTTGCTGCTGCGGCGAATTCAGAGATCTGATGGATAATCTTGGGATCTGGGGGTTCACGGGTGCTCGCAGCGCTGACCAGTTGTGATGCGATCTGACATCTCACTGACCAAACCTTGGCGCGCAGGTTCCCGGCAAGGAGTTCACCCGCACCTGCAAGGGTCTCGTCGTCGCGCTCGTTGGCGGATACGTGCTGCTCCAGCTCGTCCCCTCATCCCTCAACTATCTTGCCATTATTCCTGCAAAGTACGTAAATCTTCGCAAGCATTTCATCGTCTCCTCTTGTACATGGTACATGCTTATGCATATATATCTTAGAATATGTGCGCGCCATATCCAGTCTACAAAGAAACGGATTCACGGGGCGTGCAATGGGGATAATACACGACAGGTGTTAATTAGAATACACGCTTAGTAGGAACATTGATAGATAACAGTTGTAACAAATAAGCAACCTGCTGCTCTCAAGCATGAACATTTTACTTCTTAACGAGTGGATTATGTTGGATGGCTAACACTTGCGTCCCAATCCTCGCTACAAGCTGGTGTTCTGCTATTAGTTGGCCGGATCGTTCATCTGAATTTTTAAACAACTCTCACGGGGAAAAATCAAATAGAAAAAACTCTGTGAAGTGCTGTCTGAAGTACATTTCTGAACGCTTTCTGCATCTTGCAGGACAATCCCATTTGTATGGACTGTCTTCACGGCTGGTTACATTGAGCAAGTTCTTCCAGGGGTGAGCTAAATTTCTTTCAAATTGCTCCTCTTATGTTTGATTTGACATCATGACTACAATATGAGACCTCAAGTAATTTTCTTATAGTACTCCAAAGTAAAACATTCGAACTGAAGCAAACCATTTACTTTCTAAAGCATTTATCACTTTAGAAAAGCATCATGGCTAGGCGTTTGTCAAATTAACCAGAGTATGCTCCTTACTCAAATACTATGGTGTATCTGAGAGTTCCCCCCGAAAAGAATAAGGAAACATAAGTACATAACTGACATTACGATACGACATAAATTAGAAACATTTTCTTTGCCCCTATGCCTAATCTTCTCAAAAAGAATTTGCTTTTCTAGGCTATTGGCAGTTCTCTTGGTGTTCTCTTCTGTGGGAAGGATATTGAACCAGTATGGGGCCGCAAGGAGTTCTTGAAGTTTATCATTTTGGTCAATTCCATATGTGGTGTCCTTGCATTCTGCTTTGCTGTTACACTGTACTATGTCACTGGAAAGGAGAGCTTCCTGTAAGTTTTATGCCATCAATGTATTAATATCTATCTATTACACTGATTAGTGATTACCATTTACCAGGCATCACGGTTCTATGCATGTGCTTATTGCCCATGTGATCATTGATCTGCTCTTGTTAACATTTGCTTCCATTGAATAGCACCTTACCCTTAGGTCTGCTAGGAATATAATGATCACACTATTACTCTTCTATTCAATAATCTTTCTTTGGACATACTGACATCACATTGGTAATCTTGGTCCTTTGGGCATCATTCAAGTCGCCAGCTTACACAATACTGTTTAAGAAAATAGCATTACTGCCTGAAATATTGCACGTTATAACACTAGCTGACTGGGCTATCTCATGCTGTGCAGTGTCACGCCACTTTCTGGCTTCCATGGTTGCCTTGCTGGCTTCCTGGTAGGCCTGAAGCAACTCTTACCAAACCTTGAGCTCCCCATGTGCTTTTTCTGGAAAATAAAGGCAAAGGTACATTGATGGACTACGATAGTACAATTTCTTAACCTACAATTGTATTACGTTGTACTTATTTTACAATAAGTTACCAGTTTGCTGATGCGGAGTTCTCTCTCTCTCTCTTTGTTTTCTTCCCCACCACTGCAGTGGATGCCATTCTTTGTCTTTTGCTTCTCAACTATCATGGCCTTCATTGTGCCTGATTCCATCAACTTCCTGCCGACTTTACTGTCTGGGATGTATGTTAGCTGGATTTACCTGAGATACTTCCAAAGGAACCCACTGACAGGACTTAAGGGCGATCCAAGTGATGACTTCTCCTTCCCCAGCCTTTTCCCAGATGCCATGCGGTAAATTTTCAATCATTATGTTACATTGGCAAAGGCTTTCATTATTGATCATGCTTTTGCCATCGTCCCTTTTTTTGTGATCCTTGCAGACCAGTCACAGACCCTGTTGCTAACCTGTTCGACCGGATGCTGTGTGCGAGGTCAAGGCCTTCCGAACTGGCCCTCCCAGTTTCAGATCCTACCAAGGCGTCTAGAAGAAGGTATAATTCGCTCGTATATACGTGTGCCGAGTGTGCATACTAATCTTTTTTGGTTGCTCACACTTTTTTCTGATTATAATGGTAATAAGTATGACTGAGGACAGTAGTGTTAGAATATGGCACAAAACTAGTTTACATGCAGCCCAACAAAATCTGGAAATTACGGCATCCCAAAGAAGATTTTTTTTTGTTGCTTCGAAGCTCACCAATATCATTCTCATCGTTGCAGGGAGCGTGGCGAGAGGGTTCTTGAGGAAAGGTTGTCTGCCGATCATGCAGCTGACGCAGAAGCCCCAGCTCACGGTCATGCCACCACAGAAGATTAAGAACTTGCTTCCACTCAATACTGTTATAGGAGCCACGGCCGCTTGCCTCCGTGCATTGTAACTCTGCAGAATTGCGTTCTGGAGAGTGCATTCAGTTTACAGTGGACCGATGATATGATATTTTACTCTCTTTTTATATCTTTTTTTACGAATATTTTATTGGTTAAATTCTGTTCTAGTTCTTTATTACAGTGAAAGAAGAAAAGGGTGGCATCCCCAGCCCCCAGATGTAATGTAGAAAGAATGACTTGTGGGGATCAATGTTGAGATTATTTTTCAAGTGAAGTGTGATTTTGAGTCAAGCAACAATAGTAGGGTTCATATCAGAAAAGGACGCCCATGTTTGCCTTCAGTTTGTAGTGGAGATATAATTGGGAACAACAGGTTATACGTATTCGGAATTCAAGTTGGACACATCTTCAACTTTGTTACACATAGAGACCGATTCTATTACATCTTGAACTCTAAATCAAGATTATTTTTAACACTAGATATAAGCACCTGCGAATTATTTTAAAATTATTTCACCTATATGCATATTAGAAGACCAACAGAAACTGTCCGGAAGCCAATTCTTCATGGTTCGGTTCAGGGGTTTAGGTGGTCAAATATGACTTAATGTGTATGTTTGATAGTATTTCCTCTTGATCTGGCTTAGTGGCTTGTATCTATCAAGACCGTCGACAGATTCTACGTGGTTATAGTTGCCAAAAAAGAGACCGTTGATGGGTCATCTTTTCGACTCATTGTTTATAACTTTCCTGAGCAAATAACTTTCCTGCGCAAATAAACGAAACGATTGTTTTACTGTTTTTTTTAAAATAACTTATTAAGATAATTTTTTCGAAATAATTTATCGGTATTCGGTTCGTTCACATAAACGTTTACTCTAAAAACAAATTTTATCAGCTATAGTTATAAACCATCAGCCGTAGTCGAAATGAACATGCACAGGTGCCTTTCGCCCCATGCCCCCATCACTCGTAAATTGTACGGTTAAAGCTGCCAACAAAGGTTCTTGTTGAGAGGCTATAAAAATTATCAGAAAAGGGTGTGCTAGTCCATTGTATACACTGAAGTGACTTTATTTATATCAGCTAAAATCGCATGTAAATATCTTTTTATAAACTTTTCTACAAGCTATTACTATTCATAGGGTCTATTTGGCAACTACGTGAACTTATGGTTTTTAATGAAATTTTGAATTTTGGTACATTTACGGTAGAGATTACGGAGAGAGATACTCACTTACGATTTTGGATGATATAGATGTTGGGTTTTAACGTGTACATCATTTAACTTGTAGATCTCATCTTGAGAAAATACTCCGTTTAAAAGTTAGTTACTATAGCAAAAATCAAAAGCCGTCAACTTCGAAGGAAAAAAACAGGCCATAAGCAAAAACAAAAAATTAAAACCAAAAACTAATACAAATGGGCTATAGGCATCTTGGTGTACGCAACCGAGCTATTGCATTTAAGCCATAAAAGTGAAAGTGATTGATGAATAGTAATAATTGATAGAAACGATTTATAGATGTTAGTCGTATTGGTTCCTGTTTCTTCGTATTCGTTTCTGTTTCGGAGGGCAGAAGCCGGCCACGGGCCTGTTAAATATTGGCCGACGGTCAGTATGATTGTTGATCGGACGGGTACGGCTGCGCACAGGTTTTAGGGTTTTCTTCCTCCTCCCCTTGCGTACCCTTCTCCTCTCCCTCTCCGGCGGCGGCGGCGGCGGCGGCGGCATCTCACGCGAAACGAAGAAACCAGAGATGGCGACGATCGTTAACACGACGGAGGAGGAGCCCATGCTGGCGGTGGTGCGCTTCACCGCCGAGCTCGCCTGGGCCGACGCGGGCCCCGACGTCGCCGAGCCGGAGGTCACCCGCCTCTGCATCGAGGCGCAGCAGCACATCCTCACCGGCCGATGGCTCGACATGGCGTCCCTCATGCTCGCCTCCGCCGACCTCCTCCTCCTCTCTCCCCGCGTCCCGGACAAAGGCAACTCTCCCCTCCCTTTTCTCCGTCTCCCTACCAACCAAATAAATCTTGGAAGCTGTTCTTGAATTTAGCCTTCTTCCTCTTCTTTGCTGTGTGTTTGCTGTAGATCTCGAGTGCATCTTGGCAATAATCTGCAGCCTCGTCACCAAGGCTGGATCCGAGGATGAGGCCCTGCAGATCGCCGAGCTCATCTGCGCCAAGCTCACCCAACAGCCGGAAGACAAGCCGGCGCTGCGCCTCAAAGTGTAAGCAACAACCACGCATTGCTTCCTTTATGTCGTCGTCACCTATTATGGTGGATTGGATTGGATTGTTTCTTGGATTCGCGGTTTCCTTACAATGCTTGGATTTTGCTTCCAATGTATGTGTGCAGTCTGTTCAGCCTGTACAATCTGCTCGCAAGCCCCTGCGGCAAGGCCTTTGTCTACAGGAAGGCGCTTGAGCTTGCCACCGCAGGGAAGGCTGCCGACTGCATCGTTCCTACTTTCAAGAATATCGACAGCTTCGTGACCGACTGGGGCATCGACAATTTGGAGCAGAGGGAGCTGTTCCTTGCTATCGCCAGGATCCTCAAAGACCAGAAGGGGTGCGGCACACATAGCTCTTGACTTTCTAGTTCCTTGCATTTGCTTGTCAATATTTACCTGGCAGGATTTTACACTGATGTAATTCCTTCTTCTTTCAATGATTGACAGCATGAGCAAAGAATACTTCAACTTTCTGAAAAAGTACCTTGCCACTTTCAAGGGAGCAGGCGATGATGCCGATGCAATCGGTGATGCAAAGGAAGAAGCTGCCGCGGCAATCATTGAGTTTGTGAAGTCATCCGATCTTTATCAAGTACTTCTTTACTCGAGTTTACATCTCCGTTGTTAAGTCTTTCTGTTGTGTGGAGAAAATTTTGGGGGGCTATAATGCCTAAAAGGTTGATTTCTCGTGAGCTATGCGCCAGTATCTCCTATCAGAATTGTAATGTAGCATATCATTCTCATATCATATCACCAAATGTCAATTTGGATCATCAGTTGGTATTGAACTTGGTTATTAACATACCAATATTTGTTTCACGAGCAAAGATACACTAATCTGCTTACATACAGTCTGCGCATGTTTGTGCTCTCAGTATCTTCTCAAACCTGTACTTGTGTGGTTATGAATTGAATCAGTTGATATAGTGATTAACATGTTCCTTACAAGCTTTCTACTTAGGGTGATGGACCAATTTTTTATTTTTACCGACTTGTGCCACTACTAATGCATTGTATGACGTTATCTCTTCTGTCAGCAGTAGTTGTGAAACACATATGGTTTAATGACACTGCATACTTTAAATCAATGCACCGGATTAATGGAAATATGCTGTTATTGCAGTGTGATCTACTCAATATGCCAGCTGTTGCACAGCTCGAGAAAGATGAAAAGTATCAACCAGTTTACGAGCTTTTAAAGATATTTCTTACTCAGAGGCTCGATTCCTATTTAGAGTTTCAGACTGCTAACTCTGCCATGCTCAAAGGTTATGGTATGTTCATCTGCTGAACCAATACTAATTATTTTATTTTCTTACGAGTAAAATTTATGGCAAGCACATTGGTTTCATTTCTTGGATATCTAATGATGAACGATCGACAGGACTTGTTCATGAGGAGTGCATAACCAAGATGCGATTGATGTCTTTGCTTGATCTGAGCAGCCACTGCTCTGGGGAAATCCCTTATTCTGCAATCACAGACGCACTTAAGGTAATTGGCTGTTCCATCTTGCTGTTTTATTGTTGTTTAGTTGCTGAATCCTTTTATTGACTTTCATAATGCTTTGTTAGATCAATGATGATGAAGTTGAATTTTGGATGGTGAAAGCAATTTCATGCAAGATATTGGATTGCAAAATTGATCAGCTTAATCAGGTTGTCATTGTCAGGTATTCAGATCTCTAGGACTTTCTTCGCCAACCTTTGTGTTTTAGCTATGTTTCAAGGTTTCGCAGTCCATATTACGATGTTATTTTTCTTCTTTTGGTTAATACACGGTCTGATGTGTAATTTCAGTCGGCATACTGAGAGGATCTTCGGGATGCCACAGTGGCAAATTCTACGTGCAAAGCTTGGAGTTTGGAGGGTAAACCTCTTACATTTATCTTATCTCCGTTTCGCAATTTGATTAGCACAATTCCAAAATTCTGTTCAGTGATAACAAGTATTACTTCCCAGTTTTTTCTGCATGCTATACAGCAACCATGACATAAGAAGAAGGTTTTAAGGATGGTGTTTTAGGCTCTCGGTTCAGATGGCAGGACGTAGGCTTAGGGTTTTAGTTTTGTAGGTTTTATTACGAGTCTCTCGTTTGTTTGACAATGAGGAGATTTCATTTCTAGTCTACTCCAACTTGTTAGAACAAAAGGCTTTGTTGTTATAGTGCGCTGACCTAAAAACTGTTGAGCGTTTATTGTGCAACTGATTCTGTTTTCTTTGAAAATTCTTCCTCAGGGAAATATTGCTAATGCTATTAGCACAATCCAAGCTAACAAAGGGACTGAAGAGGGGACACAGGGGATGCAAGGCTTGGTGATTCGCTGATTGGATGAGTGGTCCTGAATTGAAATTATAGCTTGAGATTAGATGAACAACCTTTTTTTTGTATGAGACAAGTTGTGATGTTAATTACTTCGATCCTGTGACCATGGTGGCTTGTATCTAGGTTGCAATGACATGCTAAGCAATCCCATGTCGCATGAATTTTGTAGACAACCGTGCTTGAAGTCAGATGTTACAGAAGTACCAACATGGTGGCAGTTTATTATTATAATTTTCCTTCCTAAGGTTAGCTTTGCGAATATGACATTATTTTGAACATCTAGTGCGTTTCTTGTTTTTTTTTATGGCTGTGCATAGTTTGAGCGTAGATATATTGGGGTAATTTTCCATTTGGACGGTCCAGCTCAACGCTCTGGCATGCGCAATTCGTCTTATCAACATTTTGTTAACCTGAAAACTTGCCTTCAGGTTGGCTGTACAGGAGATTACAAACGATGGTTGTTTATTGTTGCGCTCAAATGTAAGTCTCATATATGCATATGCTCCGAAATGACTTGAGCTTATTATCATAACAAACTTCACAGTAACATCCCACCAGAAAAAGTCTCAATACTGAGATAAAAAGGCATATTTTTTTATTGAAACTCCCAAAACAATGTGTAACTACGCAGAAGATATGAACTTTGTATACATATCGCCTTTTGGCTTTTGACCTAAAAGAAGAATACAAATTGCTACAACATGAACATATACATGGTAAAGAGAAGGCTTTTGGGTAGATGCCGTACTACTAATTCTTGATCCTACAAAATATTTTCCCAACAGTTGGAGACAGTACAAAAGAGCTTCCGCGCGATATGCAGCAACATCTGAAGTTTCTCTTCTCAAGAGCTGCTTCTCAAAAGTTGTCAACCTGGAATGCCTCTTCAGTTGTCAAGCCCAAATTTCAAGGCTTAACTGCTACAGTATATGCCTGAAAAAACTCATCAACTATTAGCGTGCAAGATTAGCAGGATTGAAGAGTCTAGCATCAATATGTTAATACTATCAGATGATGTAAAATTATTCAGAGGTGAAACCGTGAAAATGATGGCAGTGATGAATGCAAACAAATGGATAGTCCAAATTTTGGGACATTCAGCAAAAAAAAAAAAAGATTTATAACAATCAATTGGCTTCCATTTACAATTATTCCACTATAGTTCTCTCTCATCAATTTGAATACGTTTCTAATTATCCAACTTGGTAAATCAACTGCAAATTATTGAAAGTTTGCGAAATGGAAATTCATTTCTGAATTGTTTTATATTTTCTAAAAAATTGAGCTTACCTAGCAGAATAATTTCAAATGCACAAAAAAAGCACATATGTCATAAAACAAATGTTTCCAATCGATAAAGGAAGTAGTTATAGTGACTAAAAGCCAGCTGTACCAACTGTAGTCCCATCAACCAAGGACTCAGGATAGATAAAAATTCGAGGGAGTCACAGTCAGAAGCCAATTAATTTAATACAGTGAGCCCTAAAGTGGCACATTTTCTCCGATTTTGCAGAGCAAATATTATAGGAATAAATAAGACAAGACAAAGGGAACCGAATAACTCTTTTGTATATATGCTAGTGTAAAGCTGAAGAATGCAATAAATGGGAAACAACTAAGAATGCAGATGTAGAGAGTGAAAGCAGAGTTTGCAAAGCATTGAAAAGTAAAGGAAAAAAAAAACGAACCTGTCAAAGGAGTTAGTGTTTTGTTAACATAGCTGGTGATACTATTTAAGAGGAATAATCACATCCAGATTCGTCCCAACTCGCCATCCTTTAGGATAGACAAGATCCTCAGATCCAAATGGCACATGCCAGTTCATTATTTGAGAGCAGTCAGCAGGTACACCTTCCATCTGGCTTTCATCCTCCACTAGCTGCTCTACAAACGTGGTTCCCTGCAAAGTAACAACCATCTCAGCTGTTATACTTACATGCAGAAAGGCATTGGAAACAAAGTCCAAACAAGGGGAGCAGAAAGGTCTCCCATTAGGTGATCACCATGTGTCTGATGGTTACACAGGGCTATTTTTTAGCCTTATTTTATTCTGTAGATATCTTTTTTTTAATTTCCACATATCCGGCGTTGGTATAATAGTTGGAACAAGACAAAATTTTGGTCAATTAACTATGAAGATCTTCACATGTATAAGAATGTTATGCTAGTCTACTAGAGAATGAAGAACATGCTATGTAACTCAGGAGATTGATTCAAAAAGACACAAGTTACTTACATGGAAACCCTCTTTCACCATGTCTGGATGCCGGATTGAATTCCAGGCCAAATGGGACCTCAGTTTGGGATCCCAGAGCATCGTGCTGTTGAATGCAAAACCCGACATAGCAACATGAAATCTCCGGAGCTTGTTGCCATCCTCACTTGTATGCCATCCCACAACTTGGTTATGTTTACATACAGGGCCTTCCAGCACCACGCCATTTCTGCTTTCAGATATCACTGGAACAGGCCACGTGCCGAACCTCCTAATCATGGCAGAGTTTGCAAAGCAGAAACAAGTTAGCAACTTGATTTCTATGCAGTATCCAATTTTCTCCAGCGACACAAAACATAATAAGGATTCAATGCACCCAGCTGAATGTTTGCCTGCCAGACTAGTTGATAGCTGCTGTTCCAGGTAAGAACTTTCTTAAATGGTGAATGTTTACCAGTATTGAATTACCCATGACAACCTAGAAAGCAAATTTATTGATGCTACTGAGTTCGGAATCTACAGCAAGGCGAGTGGTAAGAATTTTGAGTCCATTGTTCACGCGGAAATATTTCAATGCCTTCTATAAAGTTTCGATCTTTAAGTCGTTTCAGACTACATGCCAGCAAAGACATGGTTCCTTTTTCCTGTATAAGTAGATACCAAACTCGCTTTACCAAACTCGGATCTTAAGAACAATTGCAAAGGTCAGCAAAGACTGCACCTTTCGCTCGCGTAGCACTGAATCTGAATGCGAGACTTGAGCAGGTGGTTGATTAGTACCTGATATGGCGGAGGCGGTCAAAGAGTTGTAGGGAGTAGATGCCCTCCTCGTCGGCGAAGTAGACGATGCCGTCGAGCCGGTGGTTCTCCACCACCTCCAGGGCGGCATTCATCTGATGCGGGCGGTAGTCGACGGAGGAGGAGGCGTTGCTGGCTGCGAGCTTGTCGCAGCAGCCGACGTAGCGGTGCATGACGGCGGTGCGGCGCAGCGCCGCGGCGGCCTCGGGGGTGGGCTTGCCGGCCTCGACGACCACCCAGAGGACCGGCGGGTGCACGAGGCGCAGCGTCTGGCCCATCCTACTGAGGTAGTAGGCCTGCGACGCCCGGGCCCGCGTGGGCGTGACGACGATGAGCAGCTTGTTGTCGCCATGCTCGGCGGCGGCGGCTTGCTGGTGCTGTAGGTGAATTGGGTGGTGGATCGGGTGGTCGAATTGGGATGTGTTTGGTACGGGTAGGTGCGGTCGGAGGGGGAGGTGGGAGAGGAAGTGGAGGAGGCCGAGGAAGGAGCCGAGGAGGAAGAAGGCGGCGAAGCGCGGGAGCGGGCGGCGGGAGAAGAAGAGGAGAGGGTGCGGGTAGTGGGGCGAGTTGAGGTGGTGGTGCGTTCTTGGGGAGGAGGAAGAGGAGTGGCGGAGCGGGGAGGAGGGCGGGGAGGAGGAGGCGAAGGGGTGGTGGTAGCGGAGGAGGTGCTGCTGCTTCGCCGGCGAGTGCGGTCGACGGATCGAAGCCATTACTCAGACCTAATTAGCTCCTCCTGTTCTTGTTCTTGCTGTTGGGTTTGGCTATGGAGAGAGACGGACGGACGGGTGGGTGGAGGAGATAAAGAAGAAGAAGTTTGGGCGACGCTGTCCGAGCGGGTGAAAGGGAAGGGAATCAAAGAATCAACTGCTGAATCATGGCGCGAATGGCGGGGAGATGTTGAAGCGCTCGTTCGAAAGGAATCGAAGAAGAAGAAGAAAGTTTGGTCTGGTTTGGTTTGGTGGAAATGGAGGCGAGGCGAAGAAGGAAGGAAGGGTCAGACGTCCGAGGTCGCCGTGGACCCCCAGCCAACCTGTGCTGGGCTGCGCTGCGAAGAAAAAGAGGCAGGCGCGGCGGAGAAAGGGAAGGCGAGACGACCCAAGGAAGGCAGCAAATTCCTCTGTGTGTGGTGTGCTGTGGCCCGCCGCCGGCAACGCCTCGCCACCGCAGCATTACACTACCTCACCCGTACGCCACAAGAGCGACTGCCCCTGTAGAATAAGGCCCCATTTAGAAAATAGAAATTTCACAAGCTCTATATATAAAATTCCATTCGATTTTCTCCTATATATGCTCTCTCACTCGTATCTCTGATTTCTTTGAACTACACTGAGGAAATACCTGTAAACTCTAGATGGAATTTAAATGCATGTGAGGTCGAACCGAATTCCTAAATCAAAGTTGAGCAAAATTTCCAGTGCGTCCCATAAAATTCCTTCATTTGACACAATTCTACACTCCAAACAACCCTAGCTTGTAGATTTCTCTCTATATTTGGATTGAAACCACTAAATCCACCACTTTTTTCCTCCAAAATTCCTTTGATATTCAATTATTCACAGCCAAATTAGGACATGTTTAGAACAAATGATTGCTGCGAGAAATAGAGCGAAAATGCCAAGCAGAGCCTTCGGCTTCTACCGTGCTACAATGATAGGTAATATACTGGTTGATAGCAGCAAAATTGAGGTAGAGTAGAAGCGAGGCAAATTCGGTTCTTTGATCCCCAGCATGCCTGGCATAAGTAGCATGGTAAGCAAGGGACGGCGGAATTGAATTCGCTTCTTCCTTTCTTGCTCTCGATCGCATTGCCTTGCCTTGCAATTCAATTCCTCGCTGCTTCCTTTCTGGATGCATCGCATTGCATTGCAATGCAGTGCAGTGCATATTCCTTCCCTCCTCCCATGAGCCATTGCTGCCGCTACACATGTATAGTATACGTACAATAGTATACATGCATGATGTTTACCTCCACTTCCACATGTATAACTACGCAAAATCTACTCTATTCTACGTACTCTACTCTATTACATGTTGCAAATGTGGGTAATATTTTAATTCTAAATTTTACTAGGAGACAAATACAATAAATTAGTGATGCAATATTTATTACTAACAGCAGACTACTCATCATACTTCAGAATATACTCAAAAAATGTATTAACAAAGTCGTACGTGCGCGCGAACGACTTACTAGTTAGCCTGATGAAGAACAGGAACTCGCGCAGGCTTGACGTAGTGCAGAACGTAGATGTCGTAATGCAGTGAGCGGTCGCGCAAAAGCGCTGCCCAGAAACCTTATTGCCGTCCCGTGCAGGTACAATTTGCGATAATAGTTCAGAGATAGCCGCTCTCCCTTCTTCCAGATGCACGTCAGGAAGAAAGATCAGGCCTGCATATGTTCCTGTCAGCCAGCCAAACTCACCTAGTCAACAGTCAGGTCTGCATATGTTTCTGAGATTGACATGCATGCATGCTGGCATCGAATCGATCTAGTAGGTCGTAGGGCAATCTGAACATGCGATGCCATCGATCGTACACACTTTGGTAGTATTACACTTTTGTCAACGTACCATGGGCAGGAAGCATCACAAAGTAGAGTGCTGCATCGCTATCACCGATCGATCGATCAAGCGAACCAAACCATACCAGAATGCCAACTACTACGCATGGGACCGACCGACCCAGAGGACCCAACAAAAAAAAAATGAGATTTTGCTTGGACGTAAAAAACGAAACAATCTTCAACAAATTTTCGGTTTGGGTCGAAAGCTCCCGGCCGGCCGGCCTTATTCCTAACAGAATTTGCCAACCTCTCTCTCTCAAAGTCAGCAAGTGTATACAGAGCAAATGAGAGCCTGTTCTTTTTTTTTTCAAAGTCAGCGACTTTT